>CM047580.1:19004133-19084508 GCA_026184515.1 Peronosclerospora sorghi
TGCATGTTATTTCCGCAAAAAGCGAGGGCATGCATGAAATTTTCCCTAAATTAAAAGGGGTCCACTAAACAGTACCGTGTCCAAATAGACTTATCTAGAACTCGATTTTACTCGATTTTGGATTGGCTGTTTTCAGCCTGCATTTTTTGGGGTCCCGCTCATTTTTGGCGCCTCTCCGCTGTCTCACAGAGTGAGTGAGTGAGAAGGTGAGGTATATTTAAGTACGCGTACGACTTATTATATCCTGTCGACAGGCAAAAAAGTTACCGTGGCGACTATAACTTTAAATATTTCAAATCACTTGTCTTCGGAAAGCCGTGTGGTGAAGTGGATCTATATTTACAATATGTAGAATGTGATCTGCAACAGGTATTACTTCATGGTATATTTGTTCATACCAAGACTTTAAATACTAGCACAATGTTGATTTTTACGCTGGCGATTTCCTCAAGGATATGTCTACAACCATCTCATGTGCTCATCAAAGAAAGTATCAATTACAACCTTCTTGTCTTGTCAACATTGAGCATTAACATCAAAGATCGTTGTGTGCGTCCATCACGTGAACACCTGTTTCAACAAAGTCGTGGTAGTCCTAACACATCCGAAGGTGCAAGTGGTTTAGTCAAAATGCTATGCTCTTTTGTTTTAGTTACGGCAAATCCAATCCAGGCAAATAAGTAAACAAAAGGTCCTGCACTTTTGGCTGCGGAAACTGTTCACATACTTTCCTGCAGCTATGGGCGCTAGGGCGCGGACAGTGGCAGACAAACAGATCACGAAAGCGAACTGTAAGCATCACTACAGAAAGCCAAGACACAGACGCATCTTACGTGCCCGACGGCAGGTACGATCCTAGCAGTAAATCCAACAAGAATTCACTTGCCCTCAGATTCGCAGACTGTCCTGTAGCTGTGGGCGCTAGGGCGCGGGCTGTAGCAGACAAACCAGGTCACGAAAACAAACTGTCAGCACCACTACAGAAAGTCAAGAAACAGGCGCACCTTATAAGAATAGCGGCAGGTCTGGTTGTGGTGGGAAGCTCCCGGAAAGTCATGCGCCCCGGCCGCCCAAGTTGGTTAATTGGGCATTCTCGATTGTTCTCAAGTGGTTTTATTCCATTTTGAAAAAAAAATATTTTCAGCCAAGCAGAGGCGGGCGACCTGCGACGGCCATCTCGCGACGGCCACCTCGCGGCTAATTGATTTATGATTGGTATGAATGTGGAGATATAAATGGATATTTTTTAACCAATCAGGAGCGACATGCGACTGCCAACTCGCGACGGCCACCTCGCGGCTAATTGATTTATGATTGGGATGAATGTGGAGATATAAATGGATATTTTTAACCAATCAGGAGCGACATGCGACGGCCACCTCGCTCAATCAGATTACATAGGGTTTCTGAAGTAACTGTCAAGTATGATCAATCAGGTTACAGAGGGAATCAATGGTAACTCTCAAGGATGATCAATCAGGTTACAGAGGGACTCAGTGGTAACTGCCACGTATTGAAGTCAGCGCTGAAGTATCCAAAAAGTAGTGGGTGAAAAAAGTGATTGACTTTGATGTAGGAGTTAGTAACACTTAATAGAACTAAATTTCCCTTGAAGTACGCAGATCTCTGGCGACACTTAAAAACCTTCTTTTTGATCCAATACAAAAACCAATTGTAATAAAAGGAAGTCGTTGAGTGAACGCCCTAGCAAGTGGAGCAGCAGCCGTTTGAAGCGTTCTAGTGTTGGGGGCAGCCCGGAATCGCCTTTTGAAGTGTGTCCCAAGTGTGTTCGATTGATTTGTTGGTTCGGGCGGAAGTATTAAGTACCCGGGAAGTAAAGCAAGGA
Organism: Peronosclerospora sorghi; assembly: GCA_026184515.1. Lineage (NCBI taxonomy): Eukaryota > Oomycota > Peronosporomycetes > Peronosporales > Peronosporaceae > Peronosclerospora > Peronosclerospora sorghi. The sequence goes on from CM047580.1 coordinate 19,005,980, forward strand.
GAACTATCTTGTTACCTCTTTGTGTTGTTGATTAAGTGGATTTATCATAATTTTCAACTCCTTCACGACAGCCGCGCGCCGTCGCGAAAAGTCTCGCTTCGTTATGACCAGGTTTCGTGGCGTCAGCGCGGGTCCCTGGGGTTTGTGGAGTTCTGCTTGAGAGGTCTCTAGCCAATGGTTGACATCATTGTCGAGGAATGCTGCAGCCTCCTTCACCAAACCAGCCTTCCCGTCAGCGTGCACTTGAGTTGAGGCTTCGGTGTCCATAGCAATATTGCCATTCGATCCGCCATTTGTTGTATGCGCGGTAGTGATGTCCCCAGCTAACGACACCGATATCGTCAGCAAGTACTCTTGCCTCTCGAAATAGGAGTGCCAGGTGAGGCTTGCGTGGTGGGTGATGCGTTCGGAGTTGCGATAGCACAAGCGCGCTGTCCCCCACGACATGCAGAGGTGAATAGCCACTAGTCTTTGCTTGTCTAAGCCAGTGCTCGAGCCCTGAATATTCAGCTACGTGGTTCGTGGTCTTTGAACAACCATAAGCCATGCTCGATACCCACAGGATGCAAGCTGCATGCGTCTGCATGTGAAGTTCGACAATGACGGATCCTGCTCCACCCGGTCCAGGATTTCCTCGTGATCCCCCATCGAAGAAAAGCAAGTAGAACACGCCAGAGGGATTCTTGATCGGAATCGCTCGCAAGGGAGGTGGATCATCAAAGCAGATGACGGTATCAGCAAGAGCCGACCGAAATCGAGCAAACCGGAGTCCGTCGTCACCCATGTCCGGCTGGTAATTTGATATTCGGAACCGTGAAACCGGTCGTCAAATTGTGTCCTGGATCGTGTGTTGTGTACTTCCTGTGTCAGAGATGCGTCTTCCAAGCGGCGGAGACGCTCAACCCAGATGGAATGTAGTGTCGTGGAAACGAGAAAACGCCAGATCTTACGTGTTGCGGGAAAGACCGCATCCTTCGCTCGAGACACATGAACTACGGGTCCTATATCTTGTTTAATGGCATCCCACGCATGACTCGGAGTATCGGGAAGGTCCATGCCAAACACCCAGACAGACGTGAAGATCTGCTTCCCTCAAGTCGCCAAAGTGTCGCCACCGTTCAGGTAGATAATCCCAATGGCGCCGGGCACTTGGGCAATACCAGAATACACGATCAACCATGACCGGAATGGAAGTCGGACACGCTGGGTCGGAGCAAGATAGATCCTGGCTAGCCCAATTCCAGAGCCGGAAGCTGTTACTCTTCAGACGATAAAGTGTCTGAATAATTGGTATATAACCAAAATTATAATTAATTTTTTTTAATTAAAACATTCACATCCAACATCATAATTACAAATAAAAATAATACTGTAATAGCTCCTACATATAATATTATTAACATAATAGATAAAAATTCAATTTCTGAAATTAATAATAATCCTGTTGAATTTATAAAAACTAATATTAAAAAAAATGTAGAATAAATTGTATTTGTAGAATATATTACAAATATAGCAGAAGTTAAAGCTATAATTGAAAAAGTATAAAAAAAAATTGTTTCGAAAACCATTTTTGAAAAAACAAAAGCAAATTATATTTGAAAAAAGATATATATATATATTTTAATAATTCATATGAAATTTATTGTTCTCTTTTAGAAGATTTTTCTTAAAAAAATTTAATTTTTCTTCAATAGATCTCGCGGAAAACCAGCTATCTCTGAGTTTGATTAGCCTTTCACTCCTAATTCTCTTTTAGAAGTTTTTTTTTAAAGAAAAATTAATTATCAATTTTATTACCATAAATTAAAGTTACATAAACTATAATTAATTCAAGTCAACCATAGTCCAAAACTGCCTTTGGGTCCATTTTTATGTTTAAAAAAAAGCAAAAAAAGGGACTTGAACCCTCAACATTAACCTTGGCAAGGTTATACTCTACCATTGAGCTATTTTTTAAAATTTATATTTAAATTTATTTTTATTCATATTTTATTTTTGACGTGCGTCGGGAGGAAGCTCGTATCCTTCGAATGTGTCTCCATTCGATCAGAGATGTCCCTGCTGCAATCACTTGGAAGTCCAGCTTTGCTATTCGTTGTTCGCGAATTCGTTTGCCTTCCTCACCGCGTCTGCGAGCGATTATCTGTTTCAGTTTTCTTCGTTGCGGCCTCCATCATCGACGGCCAGCTCATAGGTGTACTATGCGCGTGAGAATTGTATGCGCGCCAAAGTGGACAGTAGTTCCACTTTCAGACACGCGGAATCATCGCAAGCAGAAATCGATGAGACCGGATCCACTTTGCCCGCCATACCCGTGTCGAAATGCGATATCAATGTACCTTCATGGCCGAGAGCCATTCATAATGCTGGTGGACCTTTGTCGAGTAAGCTATCAACGCTCAACTAACCGGTAGGCGAGTGCTGCAAAATTGTATATAAGAGCAAGGCAGAAGGTACCAAAGTGACGACGCGTTGCCATAGAGTGAGTAGCCATGTTGCTTGGGCAAAAACCGAATGATACCACTCTGAGTAGGCTCCCAGCTCAGTATATCGCCAAGATACTTAGACCCCTGCGCAAAATCTGCCCCGTTCAGGTGTACACCTTGCCTTTTTTGCGGTCCCTCAGCCACGACATGTATGTCATCGTCACATGTAACATCCACCTCTGCTCAAATCGACCTGATGTCGCTACTTCCGCTCGCATCCCGGCCCGTAGCCTTTCGTCAAGCAAACGGCGGACATCAATTGTAACACTTCCGTCTTCATTGTATTCGACCACGGCTCTCGATGTGAAAGAGATAGCCCTCCGGTAGACCTCCGTGACCTCTCCTTGGCGTGCATGGCGAGCAGCTGAAAGCCCGACAATTTTAGATCCGGTTAGCCAAAGCGTCGCTTGGAGTCGAGGCTTCTGGTCTTGGGCGCAACATGGCGTGATGTAAGGCGGGCCCGAGTCGGTAGAGCCCCAAAAGAAATCTCCGATCAGCAAATTTCTCGACGAAGATGTAGCTACCCACTGTCCAACAGCGATCGCAGCCATAGTCATAAGTTCCGTTCGAATACACGGTACCGATAATCCTTCTTGCCGTATCGGTAGTGAGGCCATATCGGAGGGGACCCATGTTCGAGACCTCCTTCCATCACGGACGCCCCAGACAAAGTCCATAATCAATCTGCAACCGATTTACAATGGCGGGAGGTGGCCAGCAGTGCGGTGCTAATTAGGTAATTTTTGGCACCGCGACGGCGCTAGCAAGTCGAGCTCTTTGTTCCGTGTGAGACTTTTCTCGGGATAGTACAAGTCGACTCCATAAGGAACGTAGGCATTTAGACCAATTGGCACTTATCGCATCCTGTTGACCCACCCGTACACCAAGATATTCCGCTGTCTCACATATACCACCCCATTCCCACCAAGCAAACAACCAACCAACCAACCAATTGACCTCGAAAACTTACCAAACAAACAAACAAACAACCCTAAACCCTAAACCATAAACCATGCAGGCTAAAAACAGCCAATCAACCCTAAACCCTAAACCCTGCAGGCTCAAAAAAGCCGATCAAAATCGAGTAAAATCGAGTTCTAGATAAGCCTATTTGGACATGGTACTGTTTAGTTTTTCCCAGTTTAAAATGAGAAGTCTCCTGGGTTTAATCTGTTGAAAATAGTCTACATACTCTAATAACTGAAATTAGGTAGGACTATTTGTTTTAGTTAGCAATATGTATTTCTTACTTTTAGTTGCTAAAATACGGTACAGTAGAACCTGTCTAAACTAATATCGCTGGGACTGCCTGTTCAGTAATTTTTTACGGAGGTTATTGATTTAGACAGGTCAATACTGTAATAAATTAATTGACTATTCCGAGCACGAAGTAAATTTTGCGCCATCCAACAAACACAACCCGACTATCGACACCACAAAACACTCTGACCACAAGCACACATTCCCAACCACCACAATGCCTCGTAGTGGAGCACAACACACGACGGTGTCGATCATAATCCACATTTCTCTCTGTGAGCACAAACAGAGAAACCCAAGTCTCACTCAGGGAGAGCTCAAAAACTGGCTCGAGAGTGAGCACAACACAAAAGTCAGTCAGTCTACAACTTCAACTACATTGAAGCGCTCGGCTGAGCTTCTGGGGAAAGCGGACTCTTCGAATCTCTCGGCGAAGCACCAGCGTATGGTGAAGTACCCTCTGATGGAGACAGCCTTGATGGAATGGTTCACTTAAAACCAGGAGCGTGTCAAAATGAGCGGCGACCCGATCAAAGAGAATGGAGCAAAGGTCCTGGACCGCCTGTATCCAGATCACGATCATTTTAAATTATCCAATGGGTGGCTTGAAGCTTTCAAAGAACGCCATGGAATTCACTCCTTTCGCTGCTTTGGCGAAAGTGGATCTGTTGACAAAACCTTCACCGAGGACGAGCGCCCAAAGATCTAGGAAGTTCTTGACAATATGACTGGCATGACATTTACAACATGGACGAGACAGGACTTTTCTATCACATGCAGGTTAGTGTCCATGTTTAAAAATGTGTGAGCAGCGTGGAACTACTACTGGTGTAACTTAGGCGAACAATTCCCTTGCAACGAAGCAACTTGAGGGGAAAAAGCAACACAAAGAGCGCCTCACCCTTGCCGTGTGCTGCAATGGTGACGGATCTGACAAACTTCCACTCTTGGTCATTGGCAAGTCCAGAAGTCTACGGTGCTTCAAGAACATTAACCTTGCCAATATCGGCTGTACCTACCGCAACAACGCGAATGCCTGGATGACACAGAACATTTTTCTGGGGTGGATCAAAGCCTTCTATTGCCAAATGGCTAACAGAAATGTTTTGATCATTCTGGACAACTGCAGTGCTCACGTTCCCCTTAGCGGGCTCCCTTGTCGCATTGAGCTGCGGAACACGACCATCTTCTACCTTCCTCCAAACACGACCTCAAAGCTGTAGCAATGAGACGATGGGATCATCCACAATCTGAAGGATTATTATCGCCGGCGCTTCAACTCCGTTCTCCTGCAACGCCGCGAGGACAACATCGCTGAACCGGAGAAGTTCGATGTTCTGGATGCAATCAGGATGGTGATTCCTGCATGGAGCACTGGTGTGAAGCCAGACACAATCAAAAAGTGTTTTGGTCACTGCAAGATCCTTACTTCCTGACACACAGGATGTACAGCTCATCGACGATGAGCTGGTCGACCAAGATGTGGTTGCCGAGCTCCAGTCGCAGATCAGTAGACTGCGGTACTGTAGCCGGTGCGTATACGCACGGTGCGGCTAGCGCACAGAGGAAGGCTTTCCTTAAAGCGGCGTTCGCCGCTACTTAGCCGATACTCCCTTATTAAGGGCTTAGTAGGAGAGAGATCTCCTACTTGGGGCCAAGATTCCCGGGTTAGTTTACTCTAGCCTTTACTAGTGCCTTAACGGCAAGGCTCCCTTACAAAGGGTGTAGCTAAGGGGAGGGATCCCCTTACTATACGGCACTCACTACACGCACGACCGGTCGAGGTCGTGCGTCTGTACTAAGGAGTGAAAGTAAAACTGAATATATTTAATATGTAATTATTTAAACTAATATAAACTATATGTAACACTAAGTAGAATATTCCTAATTCGTACCTAGCTAAAATGTAGTGTACACACCTGTGTACTGACACGTGGATGGCTGACACACCACCACACCAAGGGCCCATGCCCTGATTGGTTAAAATAACCAAAGGTTCGAAACCTTTCAACCTGCCAATACTGGCCTCAACCGTGGTGTACCAATGTACACCAACACTCAGTGTTACCCGAATGTAACCCCGTTACATCCTCCCCCATCAAGACTATTGCTTACGCAACAAACAAAATTTTATTGGAGAACTCCAACGCCAGTACCTCTGGCTGTCCATTGTACACCCTCAGCGGTGCTATGGACGCAAACTATTCCGACGGCTCGGAAGTGGACGCCCGTGGGGAGCTCTCCCCAACGGCTGGCCATGTTGATAGCGCCGAACGGCGCTATCAGTCATCCAACCCATTCCCCACACGTGGGGAGAACGCACTAACTCGTGCGCCACCGTTACCCGCTAGGGGTGATACCTCCAGGTTGCTACAGGCAACCACCACCAATGAACCGTCCTTGGTTCGAGAGGCCCGACGTGCCGGACGGGCACGTAAGGGGCCTCGCGACCCTCAAAATAGGGCTAAGAACGCGGTCAAGAGAGGCTTAGCCTCTTATATCCCTGGACAGCGGCTATACTGCCGTGTGAAATTGCGCATCGGAACCAACTCCGGGCCCGACTACTAACGCCCAAACATTATTCCGTTAAGGCCTACCGGACGTGCCTCGGGAAACAGGCACGCGGTGCCCTCGTGGATGTTCTCCTCGAGATTCCCCTTGTTCTCCTGAGGGATGAAAGCGTCGAAGACGCAGAACAGGCGTTCCGCGCCTGGGCGGAAAGGTAGAAACACCTCCCAATTTTTGATGCGCTGTACAACAGCTTTTCAGAACTCGACGTTCGGGTAGCGAGAGCGCTACGATTGGCCTATTCTCAGACCAAAGCGCAAGGGAAATTGCCTGCCTCCTATTATACGCGCTCTGCTCTCGATGTGGTTCCGGAGAGCAATGCAAGCGCAGCATCTGCCTCCGGCGAACTCCCAGATATTGGGAGTGAAGGGGTTTCCTCAGCCCCTTTGGTCGTTGACTCTCAGTGGGATTCTCCCGCTCGAAAGCGTCAACGACGTCACGGCAATCCTGCCGCAGGGGAGTCTCGTACTCCCACGAGTTCTGGGAATGTGGATACCCTTTCCACTTCACCAGGTACTGGGTCTCACCCCAGTGATGGCGTCGTGCCATCAGGCATTCCACATGATGATGTGGCGTACCCTCCGTATCGAGCACTGGAGGAGGGGGTCGCGCTATTGCGGCGTGACTTCCACGAGCGCTGTGATCGGAACAGCCTTCGCATCCAAGATGCTCAGGAGTAACTCCGCAACGAGGGGAGTGCGAATGAACGCCTCGAGGAGCGGCTTGCCTCTCTCGAAACTCTCGTTGCGGAGCTTCAGGGTCGTATATCAACCCTGTCGGAGATGTTCCGGCCTGTTGCGCCTTTCGGCTATCTGGTTTCTCACCCTCCTCCGCGAGGGGACCCGCCTCCGGGTTCTGGTATGGCTTAAGCATACCCACATAAAAGGTTGGATGCGTACGCATCGCCTTCGGGATGTCTAAGGTGTACGACAAGCCCTTTCGGGCTAACACTTTAAAGGGACCCACAAACCTGGGGCGCAGTTTATTTCGCAACACATTTGAAAGTGCATGTGTAGGAAGATTTTTAGCTTTTAATAAAACACTTTCTCCTACTTTGTATACCTTTTTGTTACGCCGCCCCTTTCGGTCAGCTTGCCCCTTCTGCTTGTCTTGGCTTTCCGCCATGGCATCGCAGACGTGTCGTAAGACACTAAGGCGCCTCGATAAAAACTTATCGATGTGCTTTCGCACAGATACAGGGATGACATCGGGGAATCCTCCCCCCTCAAGCCCTGGACCACACACATGTGGCGTTAATGGAACCCTCGGATTAACCAATCCGTTCACGTAAAACGGGGTAAGCCCCGTAGATGCATGTACCGAATTGTTGATAGCAAATTCAACCATCGGAAGCATCTCACTCCAACTCTTTGGAGAATCCGGACATAAACTCCGGAGAATATCCTCAATAACGCGATTAACGCGTTCCGTCTGGCCGTCCGTCTGCGGATGATCCGTAGTGGACATGAGGAGCTTGGTGCCTAGCACCTTAAACAGCGCCCCCCAAAAATTTCTCGTAAAACGGGGATCCCGATCTGATACAAGGGAATCGGGTAGACCATGCTGTCGAAAGACACGGTCTAGGAGCACTTTCGCTGTTACTTGTCCATCAATGGAATCTGGCACCGCCGCCAGGTGATCCATCTTGCTCAAACGGTTTAAAACGACCAATATGCCGGTGTTACCGGCCTTATCCTTCCGAAACCGAAGATAAAATCCATACTGATGGATTTCCAACACTCCGTAGGAACGGATAAGCTCGTCAAAGGTGCAGCTGAATCAGCAGAGGGTTTGACCCTCTGACACGTCTCACAGGTGAGAATATACGCACCGACCCACTTATACATTTTGGGCCACCAATACAAAGCGCTTAAAGCGCTGTAGGTCTTATCCCGACCTAAATGACCCCCGGTAGGGGCGTCATGTGCCTCAAAGATGACTCTATATTTCAGTTCCTCATTATGAGGAACTACAACCCACGGAGTGTCCTCCGCACTCGTGCTATAAAATAGCAGACCGTCACAGTACCTGTAACGGTGTAAACGAGCTCTAGCTCGACTTGACAGGGCTGGCTCAGACGAGCCAAGTCCCTTTCTACCCAACGCGCGGATAAGCGCCGTACATTTAGGGTCTTTCTCATAAGCCTGGCGTATGAGATCTACCACAGACGTGGTGAAGAATGTAGCATGAGTAAGCTCGTAATCGGGACGACGCGATAACGCGTCCGCAAGCACGTTCTGCTTGCCAGGTTTATACTTAACCTCAAAGTTGTACTCCGCAAAGAAGGAGAGCCAACGGGCCATCCGTTGCGAGAGATGAGGCGACTTTGTCGCTGTCCGTAAGGACGCGTGGTCAGTATAACCACGAACGGCTTTGAGCCGAGTAGGTGAACCCTAAACTTGACAAGAGCATACTTCATTGCAAGTAGATCCTTGTCATGAACGGGATAATTCCGTTCTGCAGCTTTAAGCTGCCTCGACTCAAACGCAATTACGCGTTCCCTTCCTGCATCGTCTGCTTGTAACAAAGCACATCCGATTGCGAAATCGGAGGCGTCGCAGGCGACAATAAATGGTTTCCCAGAATCTGGGAGAGCAAGAACGGGAGCTTTCAACAAGCTCCCCTTAACCGCTTCAAGAGCGTTTTGGTGTTTGGGTTCCCAACACTAATCAACGTCCTTCTTAGGAAGGTCGGTTGATGGCTTCGCCATTTCAGCGTAGTTATCGCTGTACTTGTGGAGATAATTGGCTAATCCAAGCCACTTCCGTAAATCTCTAAGATTTACAGGTGAAGGGCACTCCACAATGGCTCTCACCTTCGCGGGATCCGCCCGCACTCCATCCTTACCGATGAAGCATCCGAGGAAAGGAATTTCCTCAGCACCAAAAATACATTTGGATGCGTTTGCATATAGTTTATGCTATCGTATACGTTCGAGCACAGCTCGAAGGTGTATAAGGTGCGTCTGAACATCAGACGAGTCGCCTTCCGCACGACTATGAACGAATATATCGTCGAAGTACGTCTGAGCGTACTTTCTATGAGGGCGGAAGAGTTGAGTCACCAAGCGATTGAAAGTCGCTGGTGCATTCGAAAGCCCCTGTGGCATAACAAGCCACTCCCACAGCATGCCGCTAGGCGTGCTGACCGCTGTAAGCAGAATATCGGACGCTCGCATGAGCACCTGATAACACCCGTCCACCAGATCACCAGATCTAAGGCACTGTACACAGTACAGCCCGCCATATTGTTCTGGAGGACATCCTTCCGAGGAATCGGAGTTCGCATAGGTACCGTAGCTGCACTCAGCTTATTGTACGCATGCACAATGCACCACTTTCCGTTCGGTTTACCAACACAAAAAGTGAGAGATGAGTGGGGATACTTGCTCTCCCGTACCATCCCTGCCTCTTCTTTCCCCTTGAAGAATGCGTCGATGACGTCGCATTGCTCCTTGAGGAGAGGCCACTGCCTAGTAACGCAGTATTTGGTTCCAGGAACCAAATCAATTTTATGTCGGACTCCCCGATCGTGTGGTAACTCCATCGGCGGGTTGTCACTAATGACATCTCCAAATTCCTTCAATAAGGAATGGTAAGGGTCCTCAGGATCCGCGAGGATCTTGAGACCGCTTCGGGCATTCAATGCCTGTTTGGTTTTCACCAAAACTGACTCGTCCATCGTGGATGAGGAGTTCAACTCCTCTTCCGGACGCAACACGACAATCTCGTCGATTTCATCTGCTTTCAAAGCAGTTTCAAACTCGTTGAAGGACATCTCCTCCAACGACAGCAGTTCGCCTACCCCAGGCAACCATTCCAGGCTTACGCCTTCTGTGACAACACCTGTCACACTATTCAGAATCCTATAGGACTCCTGACTACTGGCCTCGGGACTCATCCCGAGACCCAGATGGGGGGAGTCAATTGCCCCATCTATTGGAAGCGCCACGCGCCTATCCACAGAGGTCTCTACCTCTACCACCGGTGACTCGCCGGTCTCACCTAAAACGGCGTAGTCGGAATCATTTCCGACGTGCGAAAGAGACGAACTTCGGGTTTATTCGCTTGGAAGCGCCTCGCGCTTAACCACAGGGGTCTCTACCCCTACCACTGGAGTTACCACAGGTAACTCACCAGTCTCGCCGTTCACGGCGTGGGAATTAACCGCCGAATCCCCCTCGTTAAAGAACTCTTCCTTAACGCCATTGGGAATAATCATTTCAGACATCCCAATCTCTGGCATCTCACGCCAGAATCGCTTTTGCGATCGAGCAAAGGTGGGTTCATGACTCGCCAATGCTTCACCCGACCGCGGGTGCGTTGAGCCAATGGACTTGGACATTCAGTCTATCCATGACTCGTGGCGTTCCAGCCACTTCATGCCCAGAATGAGGTCATACCTCGAGTCCAAATCCAGGACTAGGCAACGTTCTAAGCTGTCGAAGTCTGCAAACTTCAGCTTAAGGTCAATCGAGACCTTGGGTACAGAAACCTGTACGCCCGTCGCAAGACGGACCGTGACAACGTCACGAGAACTTGCCTCTAGGGCCTCGGCATACAGCCGACTCCTCTTCACAACAGAAGCCAGTCTGACATAAATGTCAGACGCTCCAGAGTCTATCAAGACTCTCCAAGGCTTATCAAAGCCTTTCACGTCCGCAAGGACTACCAGCAAACCTGGCTGGTACACCAACTCGGTGCTAGAAAGCACCGCTTCCCTCGGGGCTTTGTGCTGTCGTCCCCTACCCTGGGGCTTAACAGCACTGAGGGGTCCTCCAGTAGGGCGCCCCGCACCTACTGGGAGCCGTCGTTTCCCGACGGCTTGGACAAGGGCCTTTTCCCCACACTTGGTCCCTTGTAGCGAGTGTCTCGCTGTGGATTTTTCGGACATCTGTTCCTCAGATGATCAATGCTCCCACACAGGAATCATCTCAGCGGCCCACGCCGCAGCAACATATCCAAGAGCTCTGTCTCGAAGCTCTGTGAAAAAGATTCCGAATGACTCTTAGCGGGAGGTTTCTCCTCCGCTTCGACCTTACTCAGGTCCATGGGTTCGGGACCCACCTTAGAGGAACGTAAGTTCCTCTCGGCGTTGAACGACATCTTGAATGCCTCTTCCAGGGATTCGGGTCGGCATCGGAACAATTCCGAACGTGCTGGCCCTTCTCTCAGACCTCCCATGAAAACGGGGATGGACACATCGTCCGAATACGCTTTCGCGTACATCCCTGCCAACAGGGTCTTAAGCTCCTGGATATAAACCTCCAGGTCCTTAGTGCCTTGACGACACCTCAGAAACGCCAGTAGATTCTGGAAAACCAGATCAGGCGTTGCGTACATGTCCATAAGCTTCTGCTTAAGGACCTTCCGTGTTGGAAACATGTCTTTGACTGATTCCGAGCATCTAAACGCCCGTGTACAGACTTTGCCCGTAAGATGGGTTAATGCAAGTCCAACTTGCAAATGATCAGCGGTCATGTTCGCTGTGGCGAAGGCCGTTTCGACCTCTCGCAACCAAACATAAAGGTTGTCACCCTTCTCTCCGGTGAACTCCTTTATCTTAAACGATAATGGAGGGCGCACCCGCGTGGAATGACCTCCACCACAGCTTGCCTCATGAGCGATGAGGGCATTCACCCTTGCCTTTACGGCCTCAACGCCCTGCTCCACTAGTAGCTTCATACCTTCTTCCCCCGTTAAGGGTAACAGCCTTTTAAAGGCTTCCTGTTGGACGAGGGTCAAGCTATCCCAATCGTCCTGGTTCATCCTTTGCAGAGGATGTCTAGTCTACCAACACAGGTGTTGGGTTGACTACAAGTGCTACCAGATGTAGCCGGTGCGTATACGCATGGTGCGGCTAGCGCACAGAGGAAGGCTTTCCTTAAAGCGGAGTTCGCCGCTACTTAGCCGATACGCCCTTATTAAGGGCTTAGTAGGAGAGAGCTCTCCTACTCGGGGCAAAGATTCCCGGGTTAGTTTACTCTAGCCTTTACTAGTGCCTTAACGGCAAGGCTCCCTTACAAAGGGTGTAGCTAAGGGGAGGGCTCCCCTTACGCTACGGCACTCACTACACGCACGACCGGTCGAGGTCGTGCGTCTGTAATAAGGAGTGAAAGTAAAACTGAATATATGTAACACTAAGTAGAATATTCCTAATTCGTATCTAGCTAAAATGTAGTGTACACACCTGTGTACTGACACGTGGATGGCTGACACACCACCACACCAAGGGCACATGCCCTGATTGGTTAAAATAACCAAAGGTTCGAAACCTTTCAACCCGGCCAATACTGACCTCAACCGTGGTGTACCAATGTACACCAACACTCAGTGTTACCCGAATGTAACCCCGTTACAGGTACCGCAACCCCATGGACATCCACAACTTACTCAACTATCCAGAAGAAGACCTCGTCACATACATCCCAGACATTGACGAGGTCGTCGACGACCACCTTCACCAGGAGGACGAAGATGCGGACAACAAAAATGACGACAGCGAGGAGATCGCTCCAGTTTCATCCCGAGATGCTCAATCAATGATCCAGTCACTGGAGATCTACTGGATGCAACAGACAGGCAACAATGAAAAATCCATTGCTGCCTTACGGCAGATGAAAGATGCTGTCATCGTCCATAGGACTCGCCAGATGGTCCATATCAACATCCAGGATTATTTCCATCGCACATAGTAGGTACAGTAGTATTAATATTGTTACTTAGGGTATGCAGTATTAATTTACAAAAGTTGTGGGACCAATAAATCTTATTGAATATCAGCTTATGGAGGTTTATTAGTTCAAGTATGGGGACGTACTTGGACCGGTAATATATATTTGTTTACAGGAGGTTATTTGTTTAGACAGTATCAGTTTAGACAGGTTCTACTGTATCCGTACTCGGTTCTGAGTACACCTATTTTTGCACTGATAAGTAATGTAGGTAACACAACAGCTGTTGGAAGCTTACTATAGCTTTAACACCTTATGCATATTCATGTTAGGCTAGCTAATCACTTCTCAATACACATTCCATTGAACAAGTCCCTAGCTCAGTCAACTTCGTCAACACACTAAGATCTCTCTAAAGGTGTCATTCTCACGGCCTATCTATAATTGGCTGCGGTAATATTGACTTGAGACGGTTTCGGTATATTAGTGTTATTATCAAGCATCTACGACTCGAAGTTTTCTACATTACTTCGCAACGATGGACGGAAACACCTTACAACAGGTTATGAGCCCAACGGGTCATGATGTTTCTAGCGACGACGGCTCCCAGGAAGAAAAACCGGCTGCGTTTGGCGCCAAAGGAATGAAGATTTTGTAAACGTTTCAAAAACTTTGCGACCGCATGGAAAAGCTCGAGAGTACAAGGGTTCAACATGATGCGAAAAAATTCGGCTTTAATAATTCGATGCGTTTGGGTACGCGCATGCGGTTGGCGTCGCTTGAGAGCACGCCTGACAAGAAGCCTCAATCTTAACCCAACTTCAACAATCATAATTATGGTATGGGTACACCGATGGAAAATCGGCCTCCTGTTTTTAAGACGCCCTCCGCTAAGGAGTGCAAGCTTTCAATCAATATTTTTGATAGATCCTAGGTTTATCGTGGGCTTGGAGCTGGTTTCGAGGACTGGGGCACAAGATTCATTCGGCATATTTCAATATCTGAATAGGCCTGCGGTTACTTTTGCAGCGTGTGGTAGAGCGTCTGGCCAAATTTTTAGGCTTGGACAGTCGTTCCCACAGCGCCCGAACTACCGACTAACGAAGGGGGACATCGGTTGTCCTGTGACAGGCCTGTCATGCTCACCTTGTGTAGCCTTCGTTTTGGGCGTGGGTCCCTCTCCAGGTGACTGGGGGCGTAGATCAGTGCAATTCCGATGCAGATCAAGCGAATTCGTAGCAGATCGACAGGTGCTGATCTGGTGGAAAATCGAAGATCGATGATCACAGATAGACCCAGTTGATCTAGTGCGAATTGGCGAGATTGCGGAACGATGATCGCAGAACGCAGAGAAAAGCTGTCGATCTAGTGGTAATCAGCGAAGGGGTACTTGATCACGTGGCGGAAGTCTTCACCACTTGATCGACGAGCCTCTTAAGCCTTGATCGCTAAGGAATATCCAATATATTTGTATTCCTAGCTTAAACTTAAGAGGAGGGGGACGATCTGTACTTTCTATGTGCATATCGACGGATTTTACAAAATCCACCTAGAGCTCCCAAAGGGAGCTTAAAGCAGCCGAACTTCTAGAGGATAGATGCAAACCGATGGGGAAAGAGGTGAGAACACGTGGCTCGATCACCCTCCCAGTAGCTTTTGCAAAAAGGTGCCGCCGACACAGCGTGCGGGGTTGAGGAAAAGTCCTCAGGAACTTTACGTCTGCCGGTGGGCCAAAAAGTGCACTACGTGCTCCCGCCCCGGACGTGAAAAGGTGCGTATACAATGAAAGGGAGGCGCGAAGTTATCTCGCCGTCCCAATCAATGACCTAGTAGATCGGACGCAAAAAGATAACTTTATTATTTCCTTATATCCTAAAGTCAACCAATTAACTAATATCGACCAATCAACTTTACCCATCCTGATATGCATCATCGACCAATCAACTTGATATATCGTTCGTCTGTCGCTTACCATCATGTGCCTGTACCCTGCGTCACTTCTGCTCCGGATGGCCCGTCCATGTTCCCAAAAGTTGACCCCAAAATCATCCATGTGCTTCTCCACAGCCGCCCATCCACGATCTGGAGTGTGATCAGGATCAAGATCGATATCGGCTATCAGTCCAAGCGGAGACCGTTGATCATCAAGCCCACGAGATCTCGCGCCTTGAGAAGGAGCTCTGCGAGGCCAATATCAAGATCGCACGGGCGCCGGCACTCCAAGATCGAGAAACGGTCGATCAACTCCGCAAACGATTCGGCATGTCCCAAGAAGAGCGTGATCATGCCTTATTCACAAACAAACGCTTGACTGAGAAGGTGATCAAGATGGCATCCGAAGCAAGTAAGCGCAAAGAACAACGAGATTGCATCCGGGCGGACAGTGAAGCTAATCTTGTCAAGACGAAGGAATTCGTCGCTGCCAAAGCCACGGTTGAAAAAACTATCTGCACGCCTCGATGAGGTGTCGATCAGCAATTCCGAGCTGGAGAATCTACGTGCCCATAAATCCAAGTTGCAGGCGGAACTTTCGACGGCACGGCGCCGCCTCTGTCACCAAGCTTCTCAGTTACGTGATCTTCAGTCGGTATCAGCAGATCGTGACGCACTGCGCGACGAGTTTCAACGCGCTCAGAACGAAGCTACGCTATTGTGTTCGCAACATTCGTACGTCCAATCCGTTTTGGCTGGTGCGGCGTTACACATTCAGATCGACCCGAGTACAAGCGCCCCTTGTGCCGATCCTGATCAGGCCGCAAGCTCGCCTGCTGATCTTCAGGACGACCCGTCTGAAAATTCCTTCATTCGGCCAACTTCTTTGCTCAAGAAACGCGCCCGGCGATCAAGATCTACCCTTCTGTCGAAGCGGCAACGTCGTGTTCCTCCTATTCCAGAGGAGAATGGATCTTCAGATGATGATCGTCCGTTTAAAGCCTCTCCTATTCAGTCATTCCAAGGTATGGATCATGACCTTTTCAGTACCGATCATCCGGATGATGATCAAGGCGGTTACAACACTTATCCATCGGTCAGCACGCAGAATTTGTCCAGCCCTTCAATCAGCGAGCTCGAGAGTGAAGACTCGCTCGATCAAGACTGCTGGATTTCTCTTCTCTCGCACGGGTGCATCCAGATCGCTGATCTTGGTGCCTGATGGTGCGCAAGAGGTGGACATCTTGCCGTGGACATCAGATCAACTCAACGGCTTCGATCTGGATAACGTCTCAACTCGCGTGGTCTGCGATTACTTGACACGCCCCGTGAGATGGTTGTTTCCAGTTGCTATTGACGCCCCTGCGACTGATCAGTGGTGTAGTCACCTGATCACCCAGTCTGAAGTGGAGTTGCTGTATGCACGACGCCCCTGGAGGTTCTTCAAACAGATGCTACCACCTATCTCTTTCCGCTTGGTTGGATGATTTGCTGACTTCGAAGAGAGGTACCGGACATTCCTGGATCATCATGCACAAGCGATCTGGGAGTCGACTCATCATCTCCCGATAGATCGGGATCTCAGGGACGTGATACCGTTTTCCACGATTACTACGATAGTCGAAGTCAGCGTAGGAGTCGTGCTGGAGCATTGTGGAAGAAGTTGGTGGAGTTTGTGTTGCGGGGAATGATCGACGGAGTATGCGATCTTGACATTTTCCTGGAAACATCGATCTCGCACTGCGCCTGGAACCGCACCTTGAAGTATACTCCAGGTATTGGTGGATCATGGTACCCAGGGTACCTATCAGTTCCACCACCTCGGACCTTGCAGGATGCGCTACGTGAAGTTGACACCGAGGAACCTTGGCGGATCCAGTATCGTCTTTTCCTTGATGATCATCCCGGACATGACATCCCTCGCCTTCGCCGTAAGTTTTATGGATCAAGCTAGCTGGTTGATCAATTCTTCCTCAATCAATAAACATTCTTGATCATACCATTACCAACTGCTGCTTCGTCACTTTTCATGCATATACATGAATTGATCTTCCATCGGCTCATCTGCCGTTGCTCCATTACCATATCTTGCAATATCCATTGTACATTCACCACTTCAAGTCAATCATCACTTCTCCATTAATCGTGATTTCATCAATCGATTTCCTCTAATCGAGGGTTCTTCAGTCACAATTTCAATAGTCGATTCGTCGATCCTGCGTTACTTGGACTCTTCGTCCACTTTCATCACGTCGAACCGATGTCTGTTAATCATCTTCCTTTCGAAATCCTTGATCAGAGCATCACAATTTAGATCTGCCTCGTCTACCCATGATGGCTCATCGTAACTCTTCCAGTAAACCTGATACTCACGTAACGTTCTGCCATACCTAGTCTTTCGACCAGATCGGACATCGGTGATACGGTCAACTTCAAATTCGTCCGGCTCTGGGGTCCTTTCCCAGCTGTCTTCGGGTAGTAAAGCTTCACCGAAATCAAAACGATCTTCTACCCCAGCTGCTAGCACAGTAGTAGGTCGATCTGGAAATTCTTTGACCAATTTCAACTTGGATAGGTGTACCACTGGAAATTTGCGATATTCGGTTCCGGCCGTAATCAATCTTGCAGCATGATCACCGATCACCTTATCAATTTTGAAAGGTCCATGCCACATATGCGCCAGTTTCTTTTCGAACCCTTCTTTCACCCGATCGAGGAATATCCAAACCCTCTATCCGGCTTCGATCTTGTGTGGTGACACTTGATCATTATGCCTTTCAGCTCGATCAGCCATGGCTTGGTGCAATCGAGCACTCACTTGATCACAGGCGTAACGGTAGTCTTTCTGCAGCTTATATCTCCACCCACGAGCATCACGATCTTTGCGCCGAATTCCAACAAGTTGCAGCGTTGATTCCAACGATGATCGCGGATCCTACCCATATGCCAAGTAAATGGTCTATCTCAACGGATCCGATCAGGGGTCGAATTTAGTGCAAATACCAATCGTTCTGCATACGAGCTCCAATCCTACTGACCGACGTCTGATACATACATCTTGATCTCTCGTGGGATTGTTTGCACCATTATTTCCGCCTTGCCGTTCGCTTGTGGACGGTAAGCCATAGTGGCACTTTGTCGTTGTTCCACCATCTTGTTGAACGCACGAAATTCCTCGGACAAAAAACCGGATTCTCAATCATGTCTGATCACCTCGCTAGCTCCCAATCGACGAGATACACATTCTTTATAATTTCAGCGACTTTCGGAGCTGTCCGAGATGATCAATCTTTCGCGATCACCATACCCGTAAACAGATGAGTCCAGATCAGGAATTCCGTATGCCCATCAGTTGATCGGGGCAACGACGGGATATGATCCATATCTCTCACTTGAAATGGGTACGTATCTTCAATGTTTCCCGGCGACATACCCTTGATCGTAGGTTGGTTCTTCCCCGTCTCACAATCTACGCATTGCCCAACAAATCCTTGCACGCTGCAAAATAAACCACGCCAATGAAAATGTAGCCTGATCCGCTGATACGTAAGCCCTATACCCTGATGTCCTTCTTCCAAACTCACATGATGATGGTGGAGGAAATCCGCATGTAGGGTCTCACGTAAGACCAGCTTGATCAAAGAGTGTCGACCATCTTGATCATCTTGATCATAGCTTAGTTTTCCTTTAGCCATATTTCCACAGTAGATGAACAACCCTTGATAATCCACATCATAGTTGTTGGAGATTTTCGCGCAATCTTTCACCTTGTCTATGCTCAATTGTGAAACGTTACCATGTAAGTAATATCGCAAATCACAAATCCACTTCTCTTCGTCTTGCGCCTTTTTTTAACACGTTCCGCCCTTATCCCTTCTATGGATACTTCGGGCACGTTGACGGCCGATTTTGACGAAGATTGCGTGATCTCGTCGTCACCAACACTTGTGGGACAGTGGGATCTTCCTTCCAAGTGATCACCTCAGACAATCTGTTGAGATCAACTAATTCTTCCAGTTGGTGATCATCGACAATCTCACATCGTATTCCATCCCGCATGGCCGTACTGGTGATGTGATCGGCACTCTTGTTCCACTCCCTTTTTACGTGCAGCAGATCGTGATAAGACCATTAGAGAAGGAGTTTAAGGCACGCTGCTGCAATATTTGTAGTCGCGGTGCTTTGCACTTTATTTCGCCACACACTTGCCTGATCACCGAATTCGAGTCTCCACGCACGATCACCCTTCCTTTGGGATATAGCGACAGTAGATCCAAACTTAGAAGCAATCCATGGTACTCGGCTTCGTTCACCGTGATGTTATGTGCATGATCAGCAACCGCGATCATGATCTTCCACTCCGGCAATTTCCACAAAATAGCACCAAACGCACCAACACATCGCTTAACACTAGCAGATCCATGGAAACTGATCACGTATATATCTTCACCTTTCTCAACCGTGGGAGGTGGCACTTCGATCATCTGCCGAGGTTGCTTTTTCGGTGCGATCGCGATCAGGGCTTCATCAATTTCGGTGCGAGGGGTGATACTTGCGGCTAACGCCCCTAGTAGCTCCTCTTTTCCATGCACACATTTCTTGATCCCCAAGTCACATTGTGACAAGTCGCAGCCCATTTCCCCAATCATCCGTCTAACCCGTTGGATGTTAACAACCACTTCAACGTAGACCGACGTGACAGGACAGTGATCGGCTTTCCGACCAGCATCGTAAAATAGACGTCCAGAATTCGCAGAAGAGCCAAAACTGCCTTTTCAACGGGGCTGTAATTCAGCTCACCGCTCTTCAATGTCCGGCTCGCAAATGCGACGGGGCAATATACTTGATCATGCTCTTGCACTATCGCGGCAGAAACTGCCCACTTGCTAGCATAAACCACGATCGCCGGTGTTTTGGATTGATCGAAATGGCGTAGGGTTGGGGTTGACGCGATCTTCGACTTCAGCATACTGAATGCCACCTACGCCCTGACCCATCGATCATCTTCGCGATCCGGACTCTCATTTATCGATGGTCGACCCTTTAATTCTTGATAGTGCGTTTCTCGTAACTCATAGAGTACAACAGCATAGATCGCGAAGTCTTCAATAAATCTACGATAGTAATTCAGACTCCCCAAAAACGATTGCATAGCACGCAAAGTACCAGGAAAAGGCAAATTGATCAGATCATCCAAATTCTTCGGATTTGTTTCTAAGCCACGGCTAGAGACGTGATGTTCTAAATAAGGAATTTCACTTCGCCCCCAGTACGATTTAGCCACGCTGATCGACAAGTTCCACTGATCGCACTTTTCCAATAGATTTCGCACTTTATCACACAAGATCGTCCATGTAGGTGCAGGGGTCAAAATATCATCTATATATGACTGTCGTTGCAACACAGACGGGCCTTGTGCTTGGTCAGGCTCTCCCATTGTAAATACATAAGTTGACTTGGTTAGATCGGCACCGTCCTTAACCTTGAGATACCCATACAATGCATTATCGATCAACCGCTGGTAGATCTGCGGAGCATTCTTTAGCCAAAGGGCATCCGATTCCACTCAAACAATTCAAACGGGGTAACAAAAGCCGAAATCTGACGTGCTCGATCGGTCATAGACACGACCCAAAAACCACTTGCCATATCCAAGGAGCAAAACCACAACGCCTTATCCAAATCTTCGAGCAGATCAGAGATCAAAGGCATTGGGTACACCATAAGGCGTGTGAGTTGATTACCGCGTGATAGTCGATCCATAATCGAATATCAACCCTATTCTTCTTCACTATGATAACTATAGCTGATGCCCAGGGTGAAGTGGATGGATGGATGATCTTCGTTGCCAATATCCCCTTGATCAAGGCTGATAACTTCTCGCGAAATTGTGGAGCGACCTTCCGACACTTTTGAGCGATCGGGCGCGCATTTCATACGTCAATTTCACAAAAAACTCCACGTGCAGCAGGAGGCAACGGGTTTCCTTTCCCGATCAACAGATGTTTCTTCGCCCAAATTATATCGCGAAACTGATCAATTTCCTCTGTTGTGTTGATCAATGGATCACCAACTTGAAGATAGTCCTTGATCACTTTTTCGGTACTTACTGACACCTCAGGCAGCGTGGCAAGCTGTTTCTCCAACTCTCCCACGAACAAATCTCCGCCTTCATGGTAGCACACTTGATCATAGGTAGGAATCACACCAAATTTACTATGATATACTGATATGGTGTGATCACGTATATCTTGATCAGGCTCATCTCTTACAACAGATCGTTCAACTTCATGATCAAGTGTCGGACTCTTCACACTCGGTTCCAGATCGCACTTCTATTGCACTTCTTGCACCTTCTGCTATATTCCGGTTACTGATGCCACAGATGCCGTGATCGAGTTCGTAGGTCGTACCAAAATTCCTTGAAGAATAGGATACTCCTTTTTCTTTACCAAGGGACCTTGATCGACACTTTTTTGATCGTCATGCGCAGGATCAGTAGAAGCTTGATACGCGAGATTCTACCACTCCTTATAACGATTAGAACCCACCGAAATAAATCCAGGGCGACGGGGCACGTCGTCTTTGCTTATCCAGATACCTAAAATCGTATCGTCTTGTAGGATGATCGGATGATCAGCAACGTTCGTAATGCGCAAATAACGCAGATCACCCACGCCCCTAGTCACAGTGGGGACCTAATTCTTCCCGCGAGTAATCCATACTTTCCGAGATCGCTGATCAAGAATCCGAACCTCAGCAGATCGACCTACTGGGATCTTCCCATACCGATCAAGTTTCATAAAGTTTCCACTTGATCCATACAACTGCTGACGCCCTTCCAATGGGATGATCACTTCGTCAGGCAAACTTAGTGCGCCGTGGGAAACGTCCAATCTAACACCATCTGGGACCGTAAAATCCATTCCCAATATAACATCTTGACCAACGAGTTTTCCCACCCATGCATGGAAGTAATAAACCAAAGATCCCGCTAACGTCACCTTTATTCTAGTACGCTCTTCTGTGAGGAATGCACTTTCTCCGATACCAACACATTCTTGTGTTTGGCTCGTGTCGATCTGACAACCCACCTTACGAGAAAAGTTTGAATTGATGATCGACACTTCGGCACCTGAATCAAATAACAACGTGGCACCTTTGTTATTAGTTTTACCACTCGCCTTAGCTTGTTTAAAAGATTTCTTGGGCAAGTGGTACTTCCAATACCCACGTGATTCCCCCGGAAGTAGATTAACTTCCATGATCACCGGGGACCGAGAAAACTCATCAATACGGAAATTAGCCAAACGTGGTAAATTGGGCTGATCACAATTTTCATTATCCTTTTCTGGCCGATCAGCCTTCTTATAGAACTATGCAAAAATACACAAACTAGAACGCTCGTCTCGTACCAGATTCAAACTTGGTGAGCGTCCTAGTTTAACATGTCCTCTGCTTCCTTGGGCAACATTCCGGCATGCTTGGTAGAGTTGTACCAGTGGCGAATGCGATTGTAAAATTCTTCCATAGGACACTTGCCCGCATCATAAATTTCGCCACATGATCGGCAGACATACAAATAGTGATCAGTCGGGTGAACCTTCTTGCCACACTTCAGACAGTTAAGGCGCTTCCAGCAACGTAAATTTTCGTGCTTGATCGATCCACAATGACTGCACTTCTTCGTTAACCCTTAATCAACTGCACTTGGTTCACTTAGTTTTCCACATCGAGGCTCGCTAGGTTGATCGTGCGTCACTGTTTGATCACGCATAGCAGCAATCATGTAACGACGCTGATCACCATCACTTTCACGGTCATCTGAATGATTCATCACTCCGAGACATCATCTTGATCGCGCGCACTGCTTTAGGCTTCCGCGCTGGGGCAGATGATAGAGAATCGCCAAATTTCTGACGGAATCGGCTAGTGCCTACCGCCGCCTTTGTCTGGCACGACTTATTGCGCGCATAAGCCCGCAGCGTCTCTTCCAACTCCGTAACATTCTCCAAACGCAAAAGTGCCAGTTGATCAGCGAATTCGCGATCAGTCAACGTGTCAAGAAAATGCTGCACATATTCACGAAAGATCGTAGGTGGACCTTCCTTGATCGACAACTTGGCCCGAATTCCTGCCACATTCAACCAGTGAAGATACTCAAAAGTAGTTTCATCAGATCGCTGCTTTGTGTAGTAATATTGGCGAGATGCCGATTGACCACTTCCACAGTACTGAGTTTCAACCTCTTTGAAAAGAATTTTCCAGTTTCCACGAGTCGATGTGCTCAGCTGGAGATGCGAATTGCGCACCGGTCCTTTAAGCAGATCACCCATGATCAAACACTTCTCATGATCAGATACTTGATCACGCATAAATGCTGATTTAATACGACTGATCCAATTTCGCGCTTGATCTTCATCCACTTCTTTCCCTGAGAACTCCTTCAGATTACTGATCGCAGACATCCTGATCCTGGGAATCAACTGTTGATCAGGCACTCCAGTGTAGGCCGACGCAACCTTGGCTGATCGAGGCAGAGTGATCGGCTCATCTGGGTCGAGATAATCCAGCTGGGATTGTGGATCATGGGGCGAATATACATACTCCATGTCAACATCCTTAACATTCGCCGCTCTCCCTGGATTTGGCTGGTGACCATGGAGCGAATTCGCAGAATCCATTTCAACATCCTTAACCGTCACCGCTCTTCCTGGCTTTGGCTGGTGACTTTTCATGCGTAAAACTTCAGGTGTCGCTCTTGCCTCTTTCCTCAGCCAAAACCCGCCCCATAGCCGCATTAAAAAACGTTGCAGCCGTGGGTCCTGTTGCGACTGATCCTCTTCCGCCTTGACTGATCGAGTTTCCTTCTTCACGGCCGAGAACTTGGCTTCCTCCTTCTGGCAGACCGTCATCCGGGTGATCTTGGGTTCCATACTATCCGAATCACTGCTCGACTCCACTCCAAACGCATCGCCCTCGGAAGGAGCAGATTCATAGCAGGATGATCCCGTCTGTTCTACCACGTTGATAGAAGGACCCGCTTCAATTTTCAACGGAGTGTGAGAGGGTTCCACCTTAGCAGACTGACCCACTATAGGCAACAACAGATCAAACCGCCGATGGGTAGTGGTCGCAACATCTTTAGGGTCAAGATCGAACACTTCTCCAGCATCGGAGGCGCCTGTCGTCTGACCAACTTGCTTGATCATGCGCGTCATCCCTAACACCAGCTGAATCTTGTCCTTCCCATCCGTCCTACTGGTTGATCAACTGGTCCATTTAGATTTCCTATGATCGTGACCTAGAGTAGACTCATGATCGAGTCCATCAATAAGAAATTTTCCAGTTCCTTCATATAAAATGTCCTCACCATATCGGATTCCGATGGCGCCATACTTGATCGACTTTCGTCACTCTGCGAGCCAGGCGCCTTCAGCAACGCCTTCGGTTGGTCAGACTTGTAGTACAACATCAGCGGCTTCCAATCCGGATCATTATAAGCGGATCACAACGCAAGTTGTGATCCGCAGGGGCTCCCGAAGGAGCCTTGGGAGATGATCGAGGCTTTTACTCCTTTATGATATCAGGATACCTCCCCAGATCCTGATTATTAGCATTTCCTTTCTTCTTCAGAAGTGGCGACGGCGAACTGCCTTCAATCGTCACAACCACCCCCTCCTTTTCCACTTTAATCTTCATTTCTTCTTCCACTTCCACTTCCGTCTTCACGTCCGCGTCAGCGCCATCCTGCTGGGAATTGCGGTGATATCCCTAGTCGCCCAAAGATCCGGGCACGAGCACCATTGTGGTGGAGCGGCTGGTCAAATTTTGAGACTTGGACAGTCGTTTCCACAGCACCCGGACTACCGACTAACGAAGGGGTCCTCCGGTTGTCCTGTGACAGGCCTATGTCTTGATCACCTTGTGTACCCGCCGGTTTGGCGTGGGTCGCTCTCCAGGTGCCAGGTGCCTGGAGAGCGACCGTTTGCCAGGTGCCTGGAGAGCGACCCACGCCAAACCGGCGGGTACACAAGGTGATCAAGAAATAGGCCTGTCACAGGACAACCGGAGGACCCCTTCGTTAGTCGGTAGTCCGGGCGCTGTGGAAACGACTGTCCAAGCCTCAAAACTTGTCCATCCGCTCCACCACAATGGTGCAAATATCAAGGTCGACTTACTGGGCCACTACCTCTGCCGTACTGCCGAAAGGTACTACAATCGACGGGTTGACACATCGTGGAATGAATCACCAACCCTAGTGCACGTGATGAACAACATGCTAATGCATTTCATACGAGCATCACCTCTTCACAAGCGATGAAGATGTTCACTAGTCTCAAGATCCCCAAGTGTTCGTGGAACGACCATTTTTTATACTTGGTGGCTATATGTGAAGCTGTTGGCGACAGTGGACCACTTCCTATAGACAACGTGTTTCACTATGCATCATCGGAATTGAAGACCATTGATTGCAAAATATGATCATACACGATCAGATGTTTTGCGCCATGCTGAATAACTGTACCACTTTGCACAAAGCAGTCGAGGTCAAACCAAGAAGCTCTAAGGCATTTAATGCTGAAGCAGTCAACTTGGATGAAGAAAAGAAGAAATTTATCAAGTGTCATGGCTGCGTAAAAATAGGTCATATTAGACCGAAATATCCAAACAATCCTGACCAAAAAGTAGATTTCTCTCTCACTATCACGAATTTTGCGCCGAAAACTGGATGCAGCACTTGGATTCTTAATTTCGGTGCCAGTATGCATCTTGTTAACGACCAAAAATACGTGATAGTGAGCCAGTTGACGGCACGTGTTTCCAGACTGATGGAAAACAGCTGGAAATTACGTTAAAAGGTTGGATATTGATCCAAGTCTATGCAAGTGGTAAACCAAAGACTATTCGTGTGGATAATGTTTACTTTGTCGAAAATTTGGCGAAAAACATACTATCCTATGGTCTTTTGGAGAAGAAGGGGTGTACAATGGCGTATAAAGGCAAACGCGTTTTGCTGCACACGCCCACCCGTTCTCAAATTTTCGACATCCAAAATACCAACAAGATATTGACTGTTAATGTCTCTATGATTATGGATAACGAGACCGTTATGGCAATTGTGGAAGAAAACGACACAGAATCGGTCCAGAAAAATTGGATGTCCAAAAAGGGTCTTTAATGCATTTTCATGCTAGACTTGGACATCTCAATTACGATGCCATCGAGCGCTTGGCAAAGGATTCCTCGAGTGGCATCGAATTGACGGATCGAAAGAAGATGAATTGTCTGACCTGTACCCAGGGCAAGCAGACTAAAAATCCTAGGTCCGTCAAAGACGGTGGTAATAACTCACCAATTGTTCGAATTGGTGGTGTTCTAGGTGCTCTATGCTCTGATCTTAAAGGGCCGATTACCCCCAAAGGCCGCCTAGGAAATAGAAACATGATCAACTTAGTTGATCATAAATCTAGCTATGTTCGTGTTTTCTGAGCAAAACGAAAGATTTTGCGGCAAAAAGGTTCGAACATTTCATGGCTTTTTTCGAACGGCAGTTTAACTTCAAGGTGCATATAATACGTACCAAAGTAGGGTACGAGTATAAAAACCTGGATGGATTTTGCATGCAGACGGGTGTTGAGTGACAAATAAGCGAATCCAACAACCGGTCTAGCAATGGTAAAGCTGAACGCATGCACAGCACGGTGATGAACATGGCCAGGTGCATGCTGTTCACTAGTGGATTACTGCTAACTTTTTGGAGCGATGCGGTTCAATATGCAGCATATATATATTGAACCGCAGCCCAAGCAACTCGAATACTCGTCGTCAATCATCTTTGGAGGTGATGACAAGCAAGAAGCCAAACTTTTGCGAGATCGTTGCTTTCGGATCCATATGCACTGTGTATATAAATCCTGGAAAGGATTCACTAGCACATCGTGCTCAAGTTGAGGTTGTGGTTGGCAAGAGCGAAGAGGTCAAGGGGTTTAAGGTTTACCTTAAGAGTGAACGTAGGATTGTTGTTACGCAACACATAAAAAACGTTATAACACTCACCCCGAACCAAACCAACATAAAGTTAATGAATTCAATTTACCCGAACCAAACCAACAACTGCAACACAGTATGGTGGAATATCGCCAATCAGGGGGGGGGAGTGCGACCACTGCTCCAGACCCCAAGACGGTGAATCCGAAGAAAAAGAAAAGCTTCCAACGAAAGCGGTGCGTCACCCAAAGTGTTACCAAGAACAAGGAACAAGACTAACCTAAAAATGACGAAGTTACGATAGAAACTCCAAGTCAAGTTGAAGGTGATGGGTCCGTAAATTTCATCACTGAAATGGACCCAAAAATTTTACCCAAGCTGTGAAGTCTCTCAACAAGGACAAATGGACTATTGCGATTGAGGAGGAGATTAGTGGTTTCGAGTGCAAATGAAGTCTGGAGAATCGTCGACAAACCAGAAGATTGTCGTCCTGTTCACGCCAAGTGGGTCTTCAAGACAAAGCTGAGTGAAGATGGCAAGATCGAACGGTTCAAGGCAAGACTCGTTGCATGTGCCAACGAGCAACGTTTTGGTATTGATTATACCTTAACGTTTGCAGCCGGCATTGACATGAATACGGTGAACTTGGTTTTGTCTCTCGCGATCAAGTGTAAGGTGCCTGCAAGGCACGGGGATATTCCTAATGCCTATGTTGAGGCTGAGGGAAAAAAATACAATATTTTTCTGTTCACCCCAAAGATATGGAATTGAAATCAAGTGAAGACACTGAAGAAGTTCAAGACAACAAAGTACTCAAGCTCAAGAAAACGCTTTACGACCTTTAACAGGCAGGACTACTGTGGAATCGTCTAATCCATGAAAAATGATTGGATTTAAAAATTTCGCAATGCTTGCCAGATATGTGCCTATATGTCAAGCACGTGAATGTAGAAACGGTCATCTTAGTCATCTACGTTGATGATTTACTGGTACCCTTACTCAAGAGAAGCAATTTTTCAATGACCTGAAGTGCCTCGAGATCAAGAATCTCGGAAAAGTATCCTAGTTCCTCGGTATTCTAGTGACGTTTGATGATAACTTCGGATACAAGTTGGACCAAGAAGTCACGATTGATGCGATCATCAAGGATTTCAAGATGGAAGGTGTTATCCCAGTTCGCACCCCAATCGGACCGGACTACGAATACTTATCGCTTCAACCAAGTGATGTGTTGAAAGTACTGGATTAGTGACAATCAAGGACTCCCAGTCTTTGGACGGTAGCTTGCTCTGGATTGCGCGTTGCACACGACCGGACATCGTATACGCTGTTCACAAAAGGATACATGACGTACTCATGCCCCCACCATTGCGGACTGGCAGCTGGCCAAGAATATTCTGCGTTACATTAAGGTACCAAATATCTTAAGCTTTGTATGGGGTGAAGTGAGGTGGAGAGCAACGATTTGAGCATCAAAGACTACAGAGAGACGCAGATTACGGCGGTTGAAAGACCTACAGAAAGTCGATCTCAGGTGGACTCATCTTTTTCGACGGCGTTTGGTTGCATGGCTTTGCAAAAAACAAGGTGCCATTATCGACTATCGAGGCGGAATTTTATGCGGCTTCAACGAACGTGGTTACTCTACTCGGCTTCAGGGAGCTCATTGAGAAAATACAAGTTAAAATGAAGGTACCCGTGCAATTTTGCATCGATACGAAGCGGCCATCAAGATTTTTAAGGGTGATGAAACTAGCTCCAAGATGAAGCACGTGAATGTACGAGTCAAGTTTATTATCTCAAAGTTAGAGGTTGGGCTTATTGAATCTACCTACGTTTTGACTAAGGATATGCTAGATGATGGACTAACCAAGGATTTACCCGCTCCAAGGTTTGAAGAGCTACGCGCCGTGATCTGCCTTCAACATGTGTGATTTTTTGAAAAACACATTGAGGAGGAGTGTTAAAAATAGTCTACATACTTTAATTACAGAAATTAGGTAGGACTATTTGTTTTAGTTAGCAATTTTTATTTCTTACGTTTAGTTGCTAAAGATACGGTATCCGTACTCGGCTCTGAGTACACCTATTTTTGCACTGGTAAGTGATGTAGGTAACACAAAAGCTGTTAGAAGTTTACTATAGCTTCAACACCTTATGCATATTCATGTTAGGCTAGCTAATAACTTCTCAATACACATTCCATTGAAAAAGGCCCTGGTTCAGTCAACTTCGTCTATACACTTTGATCTCTCAAAAGGTGTCATTCTCACGGCCTAGCTATAATTGGCTGCGGAGATATTGACTTAAGACGATTTCGGTATATTAGTGTTGTTATCAAGCATCTACGACTCGAAGTTTTCTACATTACTGCGCAACGATGGACGGAAACACCTTTCAACATAATGTTATAGCGATCTGTTAAAAATCCCCTATTTTATTAAAAAAATGAAGTGGAGCGGAGCGGAGCGGGATATGCTGTCGTGACATATCTGCGGAGCGGCTTATCTATTGGACCGACCGGATTGCATTCAGAAGACGCAGCATAGGAAGGATGGATCAAGTGGTCTACGGAAGTGTTTTCGACCAATCACGTGACAAAGGACAAACGTCTGAAGTGTTAGGTAAGTCTCTCAACTTGGGAGTGGCGTTCATTGAGTAGGTTTTAAATTCTTAATATCAGCGAGTGTAATTTCTTCCCCTTAAAAAAGTGTCGTTTGGTACGTGGTATCTAGTATTGAAAACGGAGAGCTATCCGAGCCTCTCCCGTTCATTTTTATTCCTCGTGGACACGCGCATAAACCCACTTAGACTCACAGAATATACCCATAGTCAAACTAAGATCACCCGTATTTCGAAAACAGATCTCTTGAAAAGTTTGCGTAGAGGTAATAATTTGATTTTCGATGGGAAAATATGGGTGTTTACGGGGGCGCGCTAGAGCGAAACCAAAAAATGGTAGAGCCAAACCAATCGTGCTCCCGATTTATTTTTCGGTTAAACTACTTCCTTTTTTGTTCAGTAGCAAGTCGTGTATATTATTGCGCATTCTATCAGGTTTGTAACTTTATCCAGGCCCGCAGTTTAGAGCTTCCGGCGATTTGTGTCGCCGACAACGTATATGACAAGCTTAGAGAAAAGTGGTGAGTGGAAAATTATGTTGGATCGATTCAACACAATGCTCGAGACGCAAACGTGCAACCAGAAATTTTGGAACGCATCCGTGAACTTGTTGGTATCAAAGTACGTTGGAGGGACGGGCCACGGCTTGGCCACGGAATCCACGAGCGATGGCATAGATTTATCATCGACCGTCGTGTGGGCACGCGTGACGGCATGGCTTACACTCGCTACGGCTTCTAGGATGACCCAGCCTTACGCACGGAGAATTCCGCTCACCTCAGCCGGAACATGTTGAGATCATGATACGTTGCCTTTTCCTGTATCACCGACCACTTTCATGACTCGAGCGTCTCGGCCACGTCTCGACACAAGAGGACACAACTCTCTCGATTACGACGCAGAATGTGACTGCTCTGATTCAGTTCCGCCGCATTGATCTGGATCAAGTGGGATATCGCCGCACGACCATCGATTGGTGGTAAAGAGTAAAGTCTCGCGTGAAACGCATCGCAGATCTTGCGCAGTTTATTCTCAATAAATGTGAACTGGAAGAAAATGACAAAGGCGCGTTTGACGACCGGCTGCCCATTGGTTGGATCAACCAATGGCTCATCAATGGGTGAAAACCACGTAAAGCAATTGCCGCGTGTCGTGCGAAAGATTATTCGCTCAAACTTGAGTCGTTCATCCGCGGGCACGACGCCCGTGACATTGCGAAAACGCAGCGTCAACTCGTCTTCTCTCGCTGTCATTTCAGCACTGTACTCGACAACGCTGTATCCTCCCGTGCGTGACGCCGTTAGAGATTCATGGCGTGTTTGGACTTCAGGAACTACATAAAACAATCTCAAGTAAGTGCAAGACGAAATGAACGAGGCATGAATGCTTAATGAGAACCAATACGACTGCTCGTTTTTTTAAGGTAGCAGCTGTGCGGTAGATACTTTAAAACCCTCCCTGAAGAATCTCGTCCAGTCCTGACTCATTACACTGCACAGTGAGGCACCACTCTCATAGTTTCTCATTTCTGTGGCACCGATACAAACATATACCGGACGGCTTGCTACTGGACAAAAAAGGAAGTAATTTAACTGAAAAATAAATCGGGAGCGAGATTGGTTTGGCCCTATCATTTTTTGGTTTCGCTCTAGCGCGCCCCGTGTTTACGTTTATTTCGAGTTTTTTTGGATTTTTTGTTTGTCAAGCAAACTGTGGATCGAAGTTTTTCAATATTAAATTAATACCAACCCTATCCCGTACCGGGTGCACCGGGGCAAACCCCTCGTCCCGTTCAGGTACAGACCCGACCTGATCGGCAAGAACATTCACCATAACGAGATTGTAGCCACCAGATCCAATTGGAACACAGGGTGAGACGGAAAAGAGCGCAGATCATTAAGTCCCTCCCAATTTTGAATTCAATCGGGATCACGAGTATTGGACCGATAACGCCGATCGGTTCAATCTATGTTTGGCTGCTAGTCAGCGGAGTACACGCTCCGATAGGCGAGAGTCTGGGCAAGTCGGAATTCGGGTTTCTAGGGCTAAAGTCCATTTTTTGAAAATCCAACTTATCATACCCCATGGGGAAACCTAAAAAAATACCGCTAAAGGCACACAAACACTAGCCGACTTACCGAAAATGGCTATGAATAGCTCCTTCCTAGCTCATGCGGGTGGGGCCACAGTGATCATTTGTCTAGGTTATTTTTAGACGAGACCAGGGTCTAGATTTCATCCACTTGATATACTGGTGGCAAGTCTAGCCGGTATTTCCTTCTCGCCTTGGGTGCATCTGATCACATCAAGTAAACAGGTGCTAATTCAGCGGTCCATTTTACGAGTCTTTCATATAATCCAGAGGAGTTAATCAAAGAAAATCCTCGATCGAGTACGGGGCTGCTTACAAGGTCTAAAACACGCAATAGCACCAAAACTTTCTGATCTTCATTCCCATACTGAATTCCACTACCAAATGACCGGTCTCTTGATATGTTGATGAGTAGATTCTTGCTAATCAACGTTATGGACTTCCATCTCTCGGAGGTCATGTGGTACGGCTGCATAGACCGTCAAATCCTCTAAGATAGTTAGTTCGACAGCACAAACTCTTGGCGATACGCATGGACAGGTTCAACGTCTGCAAGTTTCCAACAGTTTCTCCATCATTATATAAAGAGCGTTTCATGAAGGTGCTCCGATCATGATGTTGTTGATTAACGATATTCTTCCCAGGACGGACAGACTCTGATTTTAAGCAGGTTCACATTCTTGAAAACGTCTTGCACATCATTTGGGTGATAAGGAAATGTCCGTACAGCGGATATTATTGATCGGCATTAAACCAAAAGGCATACTGGTCCAATCAAACAGACCAAATGACGTAAAAATTGCTGATGTCTTCCTCATTTATACCATCCAAAATCCAGTGGTCATTTTCTAACAAGAAATACCACAAGATGTTGTATAAATAGTCCAGTATGATGCTGAGAAGTGTTGGGTAAAAACATATCAGCAGATTTAATCGGTTAGACAATCGATAAACGATACACAACAGTATTTTAACCCCGAATTACTTCACAATGATAAGATACGTGAAGCCCATGAGATGGTGGCGGCTATACAATGTTTGGCGATAGTACTCCCTTGATCGGCTTATGTTTCCCGATAGTGAGGTGCGACGCAACAGCTTCGCTGAACATTAGGTTTAGCATCTCTAACTTCTATATCACAAATTGATCCCAACGCTGTAGGCTGTAAAGCATTCCCTCTTCCAATCAGTAAGTGGCGACTACCCCGGGTTTTCTGTTTCCTCCACTGTATTTAATTAGAATCGGGGTCTCCAATTTGTAGACCTAGTCTACCAAACGAACTACTCCAGTGTGTGGGAAACATTGGACATACTGCCAATTGCTTCTCGAGTTCTTTGGCATAAATGTAGTCTCCTTCTTGCACGCAAACATTCATCATCTGACATCTCCGACGTAGTTTATTCTTTATCCACCCGAT
This sequence comes from Peronosclerospora sorghi, assembly GCA_026184515.1. Taxonomy (NCBI): domain Eukaryota; phylum Oomycota; class Peronosporomycetes; order Peronosporales; family Peronosporaceae; genus Peronosclerospora; species Peronosclerospora sorghi. Next base: position 19,039,025 of record CM047580.1, read on the forward strand.
CAGGAGAAAGGCTGCACACTGTCTCCTTTGCGTTCGTCTATTCATCGGGGGAGTGACCAGCCTCGTTCGCGGCGTTTTTTTTGCCGTCGGTTGTTCTTCCATACGCGTGGAAGACACACTTGTCTAACTTCATGGAATCTTGTGTGCGTTGCGGCGTGTCGTCCATACGGTTCGAAAGGTTGACTTATAGGGGTTCGATCTACCATTAGCCACTTTTCACAGGAAGCTTCACTCCTTTGATCATTAGTTGCCTAGTCTGCCGCTGATGATATCGGTAAGGGCCAATAGAGACAAAACGTGGTTTCCGGGGAATTGTATCCTTAACCATCCACTTTAATCATATGGAGATACCCTTTCCGTCACTAACAGTGGGGACCTGCTCGTATTTCAACCCATATATTATGTCTACATCAGTACCGGCACTTCCATTAATTTGGCCGGGGGAATTTATAAATATTTGACCTGTCCCCGTAGAGAGGGCGTGTATCAGGTGCGTATACGCACGGTGCGGCTAGCGCACAGAGGAAGACTTTCCTAAATCGGCTATATCCCGCTACTTAGCCGATACTCCCTTTTTAAAGGGCTTAGTAAGAGATTGATCTCTTACTCGGGGCAAATATTTCCCTTGGTTTACTTGTTAGAATTACCTAATGCCTTAATACAAGGCTACCTTAATAAGGGGGTAGTTAAGGAAAGGTATTCCCTTTCACTACAACACTCACTGCGCGCGCGATCGGTCGAGGTCGTGCGCCTAGCAGTCTTTAGAGTGAAATGTAAACTGAATGTATTTTTAATATTTAATTAGCCTAAATAAATAAAACAAATGTAAACTATATGTAATAATAAGTAGAACCTACTCATTTCGTACCTAGCCGAAATGTAATGTACACCACCTGTGTACCAACACGTGGCTGGCTGCCACACCTCCACCAAGGGCTCCTGCCCTGATTGGTTAAAATAACCAATAGGTCCAAACCTTTCGGACCGTTCAATACTGACCTCAACCTTAGTGTACTTATGTACACAACATACCCAAATGTAAACAAATGTAACCCTGTTACATCCTCCCCCATTAAGACTGTTGCTTACGCAATAATCAATTAGAGTTGGAGAACTCCAACTGCCAGAACTTCTGGCTTACCATGAGCACCTTTAGTGGTGCTGAGGATTCTCCTCGGGAAGAGGATGGAAACTATTCCGATCACTCGGTGGTGGATCCGCTTGGGGATATCTCCCTAAAGGCTGAACGCTCCGACAACGCCTAACGGCGATGTCGGCAGTCCAATCCGTTCCACACACGTGGGGAAAATGCACTAACTCGTGCGCCACCTCTACCAACTGCGGATGATGCATCCGGGTCGCCGAAGGCGACCATCGCCAATGAGTCAGACATGGCTGAGGAAGCCCGAATGGCCGTACCGGCACGGAAGGGTCCTCGTGACCCTCAAAAGAAGGCTAAAAACGAGGTGAAGAGGGGATTAGCTTCCCATATCCCTGGCCCTGCGGCTGTACTGCCGCGTGAAATCGCGCGCCGGAGACAACTCCGGGCAAAACGGCTAACGTCGAAGCAGTTCACTGTCAACTCGTACCGAACGCGCCTCGGGAAACAGGCCCGGGGTGCCGTTGTTGATATCCTCCGCGAGGTTCCCTTCGTTCTCCTACGAGAAGAAGATGTCGAGGAGGCAGAGCGGACATTCCACGCTGGGGCGGAAGGGGAGAAACGTCTACCTAACTTTGACGAGCTGTACAACAGCTCATCCGAACTTGACGTTCGGATATAGAGGGCGTTGCGCTTGGCGTTTGACCAATCCAAAGCGCTAAGGCAAATTACCTGCCTCTTTTTGCACGGGCCCTGCTAGCGCTCCTGCCCTCGGTGTGGTGCCGGAGAGCAATGCAAACTATGCATCTTCCTCCGGCAAACTCCCAGTTACTGGGAGTGAAGGGGCTTCTTCCGCCCCTTTGGTCGTTGACTCGCAGCGAAGTTCTCCCGCTCGAAAGCGTCAACGACTTCACGGCAATCCTGCCGATGGGGAGTCTCGGACTCCCAAGGTATGGATAACCTATCTACTTCACCAGGTACTGGGTCTCATCCCGATGATGGCGTCGCGCCATCAGATGCTCCACATGGTAATGTGGAATACCATCCGTATCTAAAACTGGAGGAGGAGGTCGCGCAATTGCGACGTGAGTTCCACGAGCGCTGTGATAGACACATCCGTAGCCTCCACGACGCCGATGAGGGACTCCGCGACGAGGGGAATGACAATGAACGCCTCGAGGGTGGCTTGCCTCTCTCGAGTCTCTCGTTGCGGAGCTTCATGGTTGTATTTCGACTCTGTCGGCGATGTTCCGACCTGTCGTGCCTTTTGGCTATCCGACTCCCCAACCTCCTCCGAGAGGGGACCCGCCTCCGGGTTCTGGTATGGCTTGAGCATAACCACATAGAAGATAGGATGCGTACGCATCGCCTTAGGATATCCAAGGTATACGCCAGGCATTTTCGGGCTAGCGCCTTGAAAGGCCCCACAAACCTAGGGCGCAGTTGTTTTCTTAACACATTCGAAACTGCATGTGTAGGAAGGTTTCTAGCGTTTAATAAAACACTTTCTCCTACTTTGTACGCCCTTTTGTTACGCCGACCCTTGCGTTCGGCCTGTTCCTTTTGCTTGTATTGGCTTTCCGCCATGACATCTCAAACGTGTCGTAAGACACTAAGGCGCGTCGATAAAAACTTATCGATGTGCTTTCGCACAGATACAGGGATGACATCGGGAAATCCTCCCCCCTTAAGCTCTGGGCCACACACACGTGGCGTCAACGGAGCCCTCGGATTCACTAATCCGTTCACGTAAAACGGGGTAAGCCCCGTAGATGCATGAACCGAATTGCTTATAGCAAATTCAGCCATAGGAAGCATCTCACTCCAACTCTTTGGAGAATCCGGACATAAGCTCCGGGGAATTTCCTCAATAACGCGATTAACGCGTTCCCTTTGACCGTCCGTCTGCGGATGATCCGTAGTGGACATGAGGAGATTGGTGTCAATCACCTTAAAAAACGCCCCCCAAAACTGTCCCGTAAAACGGTGATCCCGATCCGACACAACGGAATCGGGTAGACCATGCTGTCGAAAGACACGGTCTAGGAACACTTTCGCTGTTCCTTGTCCATCTATGGACTCTGTCACCGCCGCCAGGTGAGCCATCTTGCTCTAACGGTCTACAAAGACCAATATGCCGGTGTTCCCGGCCTTATCCTTCGGAAAACCGAAGATAAAATCCATGCTAATGGATTTCCAACACTCCGTTGGAACCGATAAGCTCGCCAAAGGCGCAGCTGAACTTGCAGAGGGTTTAACCCTCTGACACGTCTCACAGGTGCGTATATACGCACCGACCCACTTATACATATTGGGCCACCAATACAAAGCGCTTAAAGCGCTGTAGGTCTTATCCCGACCTAAATGACCCCCGGTAGGGGCGTCATGTGCCTCAAAGAGTACTCTGTACTTCAGTTCCTCATTATGAGGAACTACAACCCACGGAGTGTCCTCCGCGCTTGTGCTATAAAATAGCAGACCGTCACAGTACCTGTAACGGTGTAACTGAGCTCTAGCTCGACTTGACAGGGTAGGCTCAGACGAGCCAAGTCCCTTTCCACCCAACGCGCGGATAAGCGCCGTACATTGTGGGTCTTTCTCATACGCCAGGCGTATGAGATCCACCACAGACGAGGTGATGAATGTCGCTGAGCGAGCTCGTAATCGGGACGACGCGACAACGCGTCTGCAAGTACATTCTGTTTACCAGGTTTGTACTTTACCTCAAAGTTGTACTCCGCAAAGAAGGAGATCCAACGGGCCATCCGTTGAGAGAGATGAGGCGACTTTGTCGCTGTCCGTAAGGACGCGTGGTAAGTATAAACCACGAACGGCTTTGAGCCGATTAGGTGAACCCTAAATTTGACAAGGGCATACTTCACAGCAAGTATCTCCTTATCATGAACGGCATAATTCCGTTCCGCAGCTTTAATCTGCCTCGACTCAAACGCAATCACGCGTTCTCGTCCCGCATCGTCAGATTGTAAAAAAGCACATCCGATTACGAAATCGGAGGCGCCGCAGACGAATCTAAATGGTTTCCCAGAATCTGGGAGAGCAAGAACGGGAGCTTTCAACAAGCTTCCCATAACCGCTTCAAAAGCGTTTTGGTGTTCAGTTTCCCAACACCAATCAACATCCTTCTTAAGAAGGTCGGTCAATGGCTTCGCCATTTCAGCGTAGTTCTCGCTGTACTTATGGAGATAATTGGCTAGTCCAAGCCACTTCCGTAAATCTCTAAGATTTACAGACGAAGGCCACTCCACAATGGCTTTCACCTTCGCGGGATCCGCCTGCACCCCATCCTTACCGATGAAGCATCCGAGGAAAGGAATTTCCTCGGCACCAAATATACATTTGGATGCGTTTGCATATAACTTATGCTCTAGCATACATTCGAGAACCGCTCGAAGGTGTATCAGGTGCGTCTGAACATTAGACGAGTCACCCTCCGCGCGACTATGAACGAATATATCGTCGAAGTACGTCTGAGCGTACTTTCTATGAGGGTGGAAGAGTTGAGTCACCAAGCGGTTAAAAGTCGCTGGTGCATTCGAAAGCCCCTGTGGCATAACTAGCCACTCCCACAGCATGCCTCTAGGCGTGCTGACCGCTGTAAGCGGAATATCAGATGCTCGCATGGGCACCTGATAATACCCGTCCATCAGATCTAAAGCACTGTACACAGTACAGCCCGCCATATTGTTCTGGAGGATATCCTTTTGAGGAATCGGAGTTCGCATGGGTACGGTAGCTGCATTCAGCTTATTGTACGCATGCACAATGCACCACTTTCCGTTCGGTTTACGAACACAAAAAGTGAGAGATGAGTGGGGATACTTGCTCTCCCGTACCATCCCTTCCTCTTTCTTTCCCCTTGAAGAATGCGTCGATGACGTCGCATTGCTCCTTTGAGAGGCCACTGCCTAGTGACGCAGTATTTAGTTCCAGGAACCAAATAGATTTCATGTCGGACTCCCCGATCCGGTGGTAACCCCATCGGTGGGTTGTCACTAATGACATCTCCAAATTCCTTCAATAAGGAATGGTAAGGGTCCTCAGGATCCGCGAGGATCTTGAGACCGCTTCGGGCATTCAATGCCTGTTTGGTTTTCACCAAAACTGACTCGTCCATCGTGGATGAGGAGTTCAACTCCTCTTCCGGACGCAACACGACAATCTCGTCGATTTCACCTGCTTTTACAACAGTCTCAAGCTCGTTGAAGGACATCTACTCCAACGACAACAGTTCGCCTATCCCAGGCAACCGTTCAAGGCTTACGCCTTCTGTGACAACACCTGTCACACTATTCAGCATCCTATAGGACTGCTGACTACTGGCCTCGGGACTCATCCCGGGAACCAGATGGGGGGAGTCAATTGCCCCATTTATTGAAAGCGCATCGCGCCTATCCACAGAGGTCTTTACCTCTACCACCGCTTACTCGCCGGTCTCGCCTAAAACGGCGTAGTCGGAATCATTCCGACGTGCGAAAGAGACGAAATACGGGTCTCTACGCTTGAAAGCGCCTCGCGCTTAACCACAGGGGTCTCTACCCCTACCACTGGAGTCGCAACGTTTTCGCCGAACACGGCGTGGTCAGAATCAATTCCGACATGCAGAAGCGACAAACTACGGGTCTTTTCTCTAGGAAGCGCCTCGCTCTTAACCTCAGAGGAATCCACCTCTACCACTGGCGACTCACCAGTCTTGCCTCTAACGGCGTGGGGATTAACGGCCGAATCCCCCTCGTCAAGGAATATTTTCTTGACGTCATTGGGACTGATCATCTCAGACATCCCAATCTCTGGCACCTCACGCAGAATCCCTTTTGCGATCGAGTAAAGGTGGGTTCATGACTTTCCAATGCTTCACCCGATCGCGGGTGCGTTGCGCCAATGGACTTACACTTCCAGTCTATCCATGGCTCGTGGCGTTCCAGCCACTTCATGCCCAGAATGAGGTCATACCTCGAGTCCAAATCCAGGACTAGGCAACGTTCTAAGCTGTCGAAGTCTGCAAACTTCAGCTTAAGGTCAATTGAGACCTTGGGTACAGAAACCTGTACGCCCGTCGCTAGACGGACCGTGAAAACGTCACGAGAACGTGCCTCTAGGGCCTCGGCATACAGCCGACTCTTCCCAACAGAAGCTCGTCTGACATAATTGTCAGACGCGCCAGCGTCTATCAAGACTCTCCAAGGCTTATCAAAGCCTTTCACGTCCGCAAGGACTACCAGCAACCCTGGCTGGTACACCAACTCGGTACGAGAAATCACCGTTTCCCTCGGGGCTTTGTGCTGTCGTCTCCTACCCTGGGGCTTAACAGCACTGAGTGGTCTCCCAGTAGGGCGCCCCGCACCTACTGGGAGCCGTCGTTTCCCGACGGCTTGGACAAGGTTTTTTTTCCCATCTTTGGTCCCTTGTAGCGAGTGCCTCGCTGGGGATTTTTCGGACATCTGTTCTTCAGATGATCCATGCTCCCACACAGGAAGCATCTCAGCGGCCCACTCCGCTGCAACATAGCCAAGAGATCCGTCTCGAAGCTCTGTGGAAAAGAGTCCTATTGACTCTTAGCGGGAGGTTTCTCCTCCGCTTCGACCTGACTCAGGTCCATGGGTTCGGGACCCACCTTAGAGGAACGGAAGTTCCTCTCGGAGTTGAACGCCATCTTGAATGCCTCTTCCAGAGATTCGGGTCGGCATCGGAACAATTTCGAACGTGCTGGCCCTTCTCGCAGGCCTCCCATGAAGACGGGGATGGACACATCGTCCGAATACGCTTTCGCGTACATCCCTGCCAACAGGGTCTTAAGCTCCTGGATATAAACCTCCAGGTCCTTAGTGCCTTGACGGCACCTCAGGAACGCCAGTTGATTCTGGAAAACCAGATCAGGCGTTGCGTATATGTCCATAAGCTTCTGCTTAAGGACCTTCCATGTTGGAAACACGTCCTTGACTGATTTCGAGCATGTAAACGCCTATGTACGGGCTTTGCCCGTAAGATGGGTCAATGCAAGTCCCACTTTCAAGTGATCAGCGTTCATATTCGCTGTGGCGAAGGCCGTTTCGACCTCTCGCAACCAAACATAAAGGTTGTCACCCCCTTCTCTATGGTGAACTCCTTTATCTTAAACGATAATGGAGGGCGCACCCCCGTGGAATGACCTCCACCACAACTCGCCTCATGAGCGATGAGGGCACTGACCCTTGCCTTTACGCCCTCATGGCCCTGCTCCACTAGGATCTTCATACCTTCTTCCCCCGTTAAGGGTAACAGCCTTTTAAAAGATTACCGTTGGACGAGGGTCAAACTATCCCAATCGTCCTGATTCATCCTTTGCAGAGGATGCCTAGTCTACCAACACAGGTGTTGGATTGACTACAAGTTCTACCAGATGTAGCCGGTGTGTATACGCACGGTGCGGCTAGCGCACAGAGGAAGACTTTCCTTAAAGCGGCGTTCGCCGCTACTTAGCCGATACGCCCTTATTAAGGGCTTAGTAGGAGAGAGCTCTCCTACTCGGGGCCAAGATTCCCGGGTTAGTTTACTATAGCCTTTGCTGGTACCTGAACGGCAAGGCTCCCTTACAAAGGGTGTAGCTAAGGGGAGGGCTCCCCTTACGCTACGGCACTCACTACACGCACGACCGGTCGAGGTCGTGCGTCTGTACTAAGGAGTGAAATGTAAACTGAATATATTTAATATGTAATTATTTAAACTAATATAAACTATATGTAACACTAAGTAGAATATTCCTAATCCGTACCTAGCTAAAATGTAGTGTACACACCTGTGTACTGACACGTGGATGGCTGACACGCCACCACACCAAGGGCCCATGCCCTGATTGGTTAAAATAACCAAAGGTCCAAACCTTTCGGACCGCTCAATACTGACCTCAACAGTAGGGTACTTACGTACACGATATAACCAAATGTAACCAAATGTAACCATGTTACAGGGCGACTTCAAGCTAGCTATATAATAGCTTCGGCGGGTATATACAATGACCCATGGGCTATATCATTTCGTATTCCCGCGGTAATCATGAAACCCGTTCAAATATGGTGTCTTGATCAGAGCGCATTTTTAAACCACACGGGAAGTAGTACTAATATTATGGATAGGGTTGGTACGACCCTCGGTGACGTTCTCTTGCCGCTGACTCGACCAACATGGTTCCCAACCTTACGAGATAAAGTTGTGTAGACGATTTATATTTCAGCACATGAGTTGAAACAATAAAGAATTGTTTTTATTGTTGATCTTCCCTGACGCTATTACTTCCTTAAACCACTTCCCGGTACATGAAGTTTCAGTACCTACAAGATTCGCCAGGTATTAGATCTACTCCATCATCACCTCAGATCTAAAAAAGCATCCGCTCGATTGCTCAGTCTTGATCTCAGTTGTTTTCTTGAGGATCAGTTCTAGGCTGGTCAGGCTCTTCCCAACATATGCAAAAAACTCAGAGCCCCGACCGCTCAGCTCGATCTAGATTCCAGATTATCAAGCTTCTTAGTTTAACATACGTCCAACGCTAGCAACATTTCGGTATTTCAATCAGGCTTGTGTTAAGTTGAACAGTTGCTTCACCAGACATTCTCGGCCTCGTGGACTTACCCCAGGATCGACACGTAAACAAACAGTGACCACCCGAGTGACCGCTTTTGTTACACTTCGGACGGACAAGGCGTTTCCAACAACCACGATCGTCGTATCTTCTTCAGCCACAATGTGAGCATCGCTTGGTCTGGCGTGGGTGGTCGATCTGATGAGTGTACCATTCTGCATACAGATGGCGGTAGGTTTCAGCTTCATCTGGACTGCTACAATCGGATTCAGATTCACTATACCTCTCTTGATTAGACCTGGCACGCGGACGTGGATGGATCGGCTTAACCGGCTTCTGCCTGTATCTTTTCGACCAGATTAGTGCGTTTCTTCTTTCTTTGCCATGCTTGGAGAACCTTTTCCAATTCTTCACTGTCGCTTAGCATTAGTAGCGTTATCTGATTAGCAAGATCACCGTCGTCAGCGTATCAGATTTCTGATTTTTGAATATATTCTTCATTATAAAATGTACATGTTCACGTCTTCAGCAGGTGACCCGTCTTTGATAGGCAATTTGGCGCATATCTACGACACGTTTAGACGATGTAGATATTCTAGCCGTGTCTCATTAGTTCTCTTCGCACATGACAGATACTGATATTTCATGACCCCAAAATCCGACTTCGTAGGGTTGGTTAACGTGGTGGATGAATTTGGGCATTCGGATCAGGTGTCTGGCTTGCTCCTCGAGCTTATTGCTGGAGCATCGTTGCTTCGGCTTGGGGACTCACTGTTTGTTGCATGATTATCACTGAACTATGGCTCAACAATCGGTTTTATTCTGCTACTGAAGACTCCCACTCGTCTTTGACGACCCAGTTTGGAATTCTCCAGGCGGCGACGCGGCTTCTACCTTGAATTCATTCTTCAAGTCCTTATCCGGCCAGCCTAGTATAGCCACCAACAAGCATGTAGCGTCCTATCCGGCTCGTTACCATGCCGAGGGGTAATGCATAGAGCTGATTAGCGTCGTCGAATGCGCAAGTGAAAAACGGTGCTCTTTCATCACGTTGATCAGGTTGATGATGGCGACGAATACGTTCGATCGGATTTGGCTCCGTGGGGATCAGATAGCGACCCAAAACTGAGAGTTTGAAGATATACATCATCTCATTGTCTGACAGTAACGCCGTAAGCTTCTTCTTATACTAAAATCTGTCCAGTTAGCCATTGCTTTTGCCCAAGGGGCATCACCCTAACCCTGAACGGATGTAAGTGAGTTGGTTGTGATTATTGTCAGATTTCGAATGCCCTCATTTTCATCTGAGTTTCTTTCTTCTGCGGTTCTGGTCAGTCTTCCACATCGAATGGTATTTTTGTGGCCATTTGCCGTTTCCTCTTCAAATCCCGGTTTATTTTTACTTCATCTTGATCATCCTCTTTCGGGAATCGCGATGATATGTGTGACCCATCTCTGCCCAGAGTATGCCAATCTTGAGGTGATCGAGACACAACTTCACGAAAGGCTTGATACGCTGGAGGCGAGCTCGCCCATCTCAAGATGGTTCCTGACGTTACTGATCCGTTGCGCTTGAGCTGCTATGAACTATGCTATACGCTCCACAACAAAAGTACGTATAACCTATATACGAAAATACTGTTGCAGTTACTGCGTCTGTCTCTTGCGAGTGTCAACTCGGTGATGAGGCTGACGTCAGTTGGACACACCGTCCATATGGAAGATGGTGTCTGTTACAAATGCAAACACAGTCGTAGGAAACTGTGTCTTGCATGTTAATGACTTCTCGAATATGCGTCGAGAATCATTAGAACGGCGTTTATATATTCTACATGTAAATTCGACCATTCGTCGATAGTTCTAGAACATTAGATCTAGAATAACTATACATAGTGTTGTCAGTAAAAGGGTAGGATAGATAACCTAGCTGAATGACTCACTTTTCCATTTTACTCGCTAACAGCCAAGCCTCGTCTGCTCAACCTCTGCTCTTTCTAGCAATAGGTTATGAGCCCAAGATCAACGATGCTGACGACGACCCAGACAAACGAAATCCTCACGGAAGGCAACTACTTCTTGTGGGCGTATGGTACGGAGATGACGCTGGCTAAGAAGGGCCTTCGTGGGCACATCGACACGAAGAAGGAGGATGTGGACATGAACACCGATTAGTGGAAGGTCAACGACGAGAAGGCGTTAGCGATGGTGTCCATGCGACTGAGTCCACAGTTCCAGATGATGGTTTGGAACGCAACCACGGCGAAGGAACCCTGGTTGATCCTCGAGCGCTACTTTGTGAAGCGCAACCTCCACAATCGCATCACTCTACGCAAGAAGCTACACGAGCTACGTATGGCACAGGATGAGGACATTGGTGAGCATATGCTCAAGTTTGACAACCTGGTGATGTCCATGGAGGCGATTGGTGATTTCATGGAGGAAGACGAGAAGCTGGTTGTGCTTCTCGGGAGCCTGTCAGTGGAATATGACGGGATCGTCAAGATCATCGAGAACAAGCAAGACGTCGATCTGATCGAGGCGACGGAGATGCTCCGCAGGGAGTATGAGCAGATGCAAGACCGCGAAGTGACGGAGAGCGCGCTGCGTGCGGCTCGTCCAAGGCGAGGCAAGTTCGACAAGCAACGCCCGAATGGTGGCCTGGGGAAGGGCAACAACGGTGACTCGCAGACGAAGAGGGACGGCCGCCAGTTTAACGGCAAGTGTTTCGGGTGCAACAAATTTGGGCACAAGAAATTCAACTGCCCACTGAAGAAGAGTGGTGATCACGTGTTTTCTGCGACGTGTACACCAATTACGGGGTGGCTCGTGGATAGTGGTGCCACGTCCCACATGTCTCATGAAGAAGGAGACTTCGTGACCCACAAGCGCTTTACCAAGGGTACACCGGTTGAAATGGCTGATGGTAACCAGCTTTCTGCGATCGGTTCGGGTACTGTGCGGTTCAAGACGATGAACGGCAGTCGTGTAACTCTGACGCAGGTACTGCACGTATCTGGTCTCGACAAGCAACTTATCTCTGTCTCGGCACTAACGGAGAAGGATTCCGAGGTGCACTTCAAGAGTGATTTGTGCACGATCTCGCACAACGGTGAGATGCTCATCCATATCCCGCGTGTGGCCAAGTCGTACACGGTGCGTGCTGAAGCTGCGAATCGTGTGCACGACCAACACGATCACGGTGTGGATGATACTGTGCGCATGACTGGTCATGACAACAGTTATGACGGTCTTAGGGATCTCTTCGACGGTGTGTTTGGTTATGATACGAGTGAAGACGAGTGGAACAACAACGGTGAACGTGATGTTCTCGAGAGTGATCCTGTAAAGCGAGGAGGTGACAAACAGAAGAAGCACGACCAAGCCGGGGAAACAATCGAGACTTGTCATGCTCGAATGATGCACGTTGGTGACAGCCGCCTCCGAGATATTGTTCGAGCGTGCGACAGCGTTCCTCCAGGCCTAGACAACTACAAATCTGGCGAACTGTGTGACGCTTGTGTGCAAGGCAAGATGTGTGTCGCGAGCTTTCCGCATGGTGATCGCGCGATGGTGAAGACGACGGCGCCGCTGGAAGTCGTACACAGTGACGTCATGGGACCGATGCGAGTTCTTTCCTATGGAAAGGCAAAGTATGCCGTCATGTTAATTGACGAATACTCGCTGTTTACGCAGATCTACTTCATGAAGTCCAAGTCTGAAGTGCTGACGCACTTCAAGACGTACAAAGCTTGGGTCGAGAATCAACTGAGCCACCGCATCAAGTGCATTCGCACAGACAATGGCGGCGAGTACGTGAACCAGAAGTTCTCCAAGTTCTTCCAGCAGCACGGCATCACGCACCAGCTCACTGTACCATACACGCCACAGCAGAATGGTGTTGCTGAGCGGATGAACCGGACGATTGTTGACGGGACGCGCTTAACTATTATCAATCGAAACATGGACAGTCGCTGGTGGGCCGAAGCGATGGCTGCTGTTGTCCACGTGCTAAACCGAATTCCAACAACCGTGCGACCTGATCGTTCGCCTTTCGAGCTCTGCTTTCGTGTGAGGCTGTCACTGGCTCACTTGCGTGTGGTCGGTTCGACCGGCTACGCTCACATCGACAAGAGCAAGCGTGGCAAGCTCGAGCCGAAGGCGTTCAAGTGCATGATGGTTGGATACTCTGACATAACAAAGGGCTACAGAGTGTGGAATTTCGATGCGAAAAAGATCTAGATCGTGCGATCAGTGGTGCTACAGGAGTTGGAACGACCACGGTACGTCCATGTTGTTTCAGGTACGGAGAAAATTGTGCTGCCGCGCGACGACGATGTGGAAGTCACGACCACAAATCAGAAGAACTTGGACACCAGTGAACCGATGGACGTCGATGACGAATGTGGGCCGCAAGAAACATAACCGCCTGCTGCAGACCATGATCAATCGCCACCCGTGGAGCATCCAAGTCGTGTGGATGATCCGGAAGATGGTTGGCAACAGCAAGGGCGAATGACTATCGAGCAAGCACCGCATCTTGTGATGGTGTTCCATCCGTCCGCGCGACGACTTGGTTGTCAGACTGTTGAGGCTCTTCCAGCTCCACTGGAAGACCGCTTAGTCGCCCTACCGACTCCACGCCCGAGCGAGGATCCGAACCAACTTGTGCTACGGCCAACGAATGCTGTCGTTGTGAGGGGAGACGACCTTGACAACGACAGTGCTCGACGCGAACCCAAGCGAGCGAGACTGCTGCCACCCACCGAACACGCAAACGCTGTGAGTGAAGTACCGACTTCGTATCAGGCTGCGATGAACTCCATCGATGCCAGGCACTGGAATCAAGCTGTGCAACGCGAACTCCTATCACTCGGTGAACATGGTGTATGGGAGCTTGTGCGACCACCAGAAAATGCGCACATCGTTGGCTGTAAGTGGGTCTTCGCTCTGAAGCGCAACGAAAAGGGTTAGATCGTACGATACAAAGCGAGATTGGTGGCACAAGGGTTCTGTCAAGCCTTTAGAGCGGACTACAATGAGACGTACTCACCAGTGGAGACACTGAACTCGATTCGGATTCTGCTGGCGCTCTGCTGTCAGCTCGGCTACATCGTCCACCAGTGTGACGTCGAGACTGCATTTCTCCACGGTGAACTCAAAGAGAAGATCTTTATGCGTGTACCTGAATGCGTGGACCACAACGACGGCCAAGTGTGTGAACTCAAGCAGAGCCTTTACGGACTCAAGCAGGCGTCTGCTGTGTGGTACCACACAATCACCAAGATCTTCACCCAAATTGGGCTCACAGCGTGTGAGAGTGACCCGTGCATCTTCTACAAACGAGTGGGGGACGATTACATCTGCATCAGCCTGTATGTTGATGACCTGTTGATCGCGGCCAAGGATGAGAAGAACATTGCGAAGGTGAAGGACCAATTGAAGCAGCACTTCAAGATGAAGGACCTGGGTCCAGCCAAGTACGTGATTGGAATGGAGATCAACCACGACATGGAGAAGCGAGTGATGACCATCAAGCAGTCGCAGTTCATTCAACGCTTGGTCGAGAAGTACAATCAAACGGACGCGTACCCGGTGGCGAGCCCAAGTGACAAGGGACAGTTGATGACCAAGACTGACACTGAGCCATCACCATCGGAGCAAGAGCGAATGTATCGACGTCCATTCCGATCTCTAATTGGATCCCTCCAGTATCTTGCAATGGGCACTCGTCCGGATATCGCGTTTGCAGTCAGCTACTTGAGTCGATTCTCTGAGAAGCCACGCGAGGTCCATTGGAACGCTGCGATTCGCATCGTGCGTTACCTGAAGGGCACGATGGACTTGGGCATTACGTAAAGGGCAACAGTGAACCGGTGACGTTCTCGGCGTGGAGTAAGGCGGACTGGGCAAGCGACGTCATGACGCGTCGATCAACCAGTGGTGTCATGCTGACGATGAATAGAGGTCCCATTGTATTCAAGTCGAAGCTGCAGCGTACGGTGGCACTCAGTACTGCGGAGGCTGAGTACACCGCGATCTACGTGTGTACTCAAGAGGTGCTTTGGACCAAGACGCTACTGGAAGAGCTTGGCCACCCTCAACAAGGACCGACGACGCTCCACACGGACAACAAGAGTGCTATCGCTATCTCTGAGAACGTTCGCTACAGCGCTCGAGCAAAGCACGTGGATATCCGGTACCACTTTGTCTGCAGCCACCTCACTGACAAGGTCATCAAATTCGTGTACGTGAAGTCAGCATCGCAGCTAGCAGACTTCCTCATGAAGCCGATAGAAGGCAAGACATTCAAGCGCCTATTGTCGGCGTGCGGTCTCAAGTCCACGAGTTGAGAGAGGAGTTTTGCAGCTACTGCGTTTGTCTCTTGCAAGTGTTAACTCGGTGATGAGGCTGACGTCAGTTGGACACACCGTCCATATGGAAGATGGTGTCTGTTACAAATGCAAAGACAGTCGTAGGAAACTGTGTCTTGCATGTTAATGACTTCTCGAATATGCTTCGAGAATCATTAGAACGGCGTTTATATACACTATACGTGTAAATTCGACGATTCGTCGATAGTTCTAGAACATTAGATCTAGAATAACTATAAATAGTGTTGTCAGTAAAAGAGTAGGATAGATAACCTAGCTGTATGACTCACTTTCCATTTTACTCGCTAACAGCCAAGCCTCATCTGCTCAACCTCTGCTCTCTCTAGCAATAAATACAGCTTATTGACCGCCTTATGCTTCAAGATTGGCAAATAAAGCAGCTCCAGAAGGCCATGGAAAACTTGATCTATTAATCAAAGAAGATCGACCTGGGCATAATCGGATGGACCACGATCTGGCAATGTCCACTAGAGAGGTGACGCGCATAGATAAACTTTTCTTATCCCGAGAAGCAGGTCGATTCGAAGCGCAGACTGATCGTTAAATTTTGCGTCACCAACCCAATCACTTTTGGAAGCTGATCGACGGCTGTAGCACGATATGATCAGCGCATGTTTTCAGCGGGGCCACCATTAGGCCCAAAAGCACAATTGGGTGTGCGACTGCGGGGCTTGAAGAGTCTCTACCAATCGCAGCTGAACCAGATATGTCAGGCTATCCGAGATACATGTCCGGTTTCTCATCGGCTAAACCGTTCGACCAGTGAATCTTTCCGATATATGATCTGATCGTTTCTCTCCGTCGTCTGATTCGGATCTGCCAAGTTCTGCGGTTCGTTAATAACATGTATCAAGATACTACAGCAATTAGACCACACAAAGCGCCCCTATCGGGCGGTGGTTCAGATTCGGGCCGATCCGTGAAATTAATTCCACCTAATAATGTGTTAGGTTCGCCCCTGTTCCGTTGCCCGTCTTAGTAATCTCGATTAATAGTTTCTAAGATTAAGGGACGGATTTGGAACATGAAAAAGTAGACAAATCCACCGAATAGACCTGCCGCACCATATAAACCTAATACTAGTCTTCTTGATAGTCAGGAAAATACACGATATATTTTTGAACGCTTTATTGCAAAGCGCTTAAGCCGAACCGGAATGGAGCAGCATACCGAGTACTTAGTACGCTCGCCCAAGAGTTTGACTCTTGGGGACAAGTCGAGGCACTGTGCGCCAATTTCCAAGACATTTAGGAAGAGTTCGAACGGCTGGCTTCTGATCGAAATCATAATTGCTTCTTCCAGTAGCACTAGAGGATCCCGCGTTAATTATACCAATTCAACGTGTCACGTGTTGTGGTGAATTAGAATCCTTATTTAAGGCGTGTAGAAGATGATCCGCGGCCGTTATCAATCCACGGTATATTCTTCAGGCCAAGACCCTAATTACTGGCGCGATGTTGTGTTTTAAAGCTGGTGAGTTCCTTACGTGCATTTTTGAGGCGTTTCACGTGTCCATCAAGGAAGGCATCGCTGTCCAGCCATCTTCTTCTCTCGTAGTCCATGCTCATTAGCGACGATGGTTGTGGTGTGCCTTCATCATGATAATAACGTGGAAATTAAGCGTGGAGCGGTGCTCAGCAGCGCGATGCTCCTTTTTTTCATCCAGCACGAGTACCATGCGGCGCGCCTCGAGCTTACACAGCGTATCATCAAAGTAATTTCGTTCCAGCACATCCAAGAATGCGAGTGTCTCAGTTTAACCTTCTGTTCCCTCCCGAATGGTGCGTAGCGTCATGCCCTTCATGTGCTCAATGTTGAGGCCGTGGCGAAGCTTTATGCTGTGTTTTATTATATTATCGCTTGAGCGACCCGGACGAAGCGCTCCTCCTCGCCCATACAATGTTCCCAATTGTTCTCAAGTTGTTAAGTATTTGAATTGTGGATGAACATTTTCGACCAATCAGAAACGACCCTGGACGGCCATCTCGCGACGGCCATCTCGCGACAGCCGTCTCGCGACTGATTGAGTTACGATTGGTGTGGTTTTGAAGTTTTGGATGAACATTTTCAACCAATCAGAAGCGACCTTGGACGGCCATCTCGCGACTGATTGAATTATGATTGGTGTGAATTTGGAGTTTTGGATGAACGTTTTCAACCAATCAGAAGTGACCCTGGACGGCCATCTCGCGCTCAATCGGATTACGGAGGGTCTCAAAAGTAACTGTCAAGTATTTGAGTCAGTGCTGAAGTAACCAAGAAGTACTGGGTGAAAGAAGTGTTTGACTTTGATATAGGAATTAGTAATACTTAATAGATTCGAATTTCCCTTGAACCCCAACAGTCTCTGGCGGCCTTCTTGCAATCCTTCTTTACTATTCCTATAAAAAAACAAGTCAAATACAAGAAGGTCGTTGAGTGAGCATCTAAGCAAGAGAAGCAACGGCTTTCTCAAGCTAGCTAAAGTTGGGGCAGCCTGAAACTCTATGAGAAGTGTCTTTTTAGTGTGTTTGGTTAACTTGTGGTTTGGACGGTAGTATTAAGTACCCGGGAAGTTAAGCAAGAAGGACAGAATGATTTACTTCTTGTGTTGTAATTTGAGTGGAAACACTAAAATTTTGAGTTCTTTCACGACATGGTCTAGTACTGTGTAATGACAGTATACACGCATCCCGTCTTCGGTGATGCGCGGTGCTTCGTTTGAACAACGGGTCACTTTAAGCTCCACAAGGAATTTCTGCTTCTACTTAGGCATAGTAGAACCACTTCACTTTGCCTAATAGAGAATAATTTTCTGGAAATTTTTTGTAATTCACAACAAAAGCATTCCATGATTGGCATAGAGAGTCTCTATTTTCCTATTCTTTCGCCACGACTTCCAGCCACCAAAATAGCGAGCCTGGAAGGATAATTGTAGCCGGTGCGTATACGCACGGTGCGGCTAGCGCACAGAGTAAGACTTTCCTAAAGCGGCTATATGCCGCTACTTAGCCGATAAGCCCTTATAAAAAAGGCTTAGTAAAAGATTGCACTCTTACTCGGGGCCAAGATTTCCCTAGGTTTACTTGTTAGAATTAACTAACGCCTTGAAACAAGTCTTACCTTAGAAAGGGAGTAGTTAAGGGAAGGTATTCCCTTTCACTACAACACTCACTGCGCGCACGACCGGTCGAGGTCGTGCGTCTAGCAGTCTTAGTGTTATTTGTAAACTGAATATATATGTAATATGTAATTAGTCTAAATTAATTAAACTAATGTAAACTATATGTAATAATAAGTAGAACTTACTCAATTCGTACCTAGCCGAAATGTAATGTACACCACCTGTGTACCAACACGTGGCAGGCTGCCACGCCTCCGCCAAGGGCTCCTGCCCTGATTGGTTAAAATAACCAATAAGTCCAAACCTTTCGGACCAGTCAATACTGACCTCAACCTTAGTGTACTTATGTACACAACATACCCAAATGTAAACAAATCTAACCCGGTTACATCCTCCCCCATTAAGACTATTGTTTACGCAATAAATCAATTATTGTTGGAGAACTCCAACTGCCAGAACTTCTGGCTTATCATGAGCACCTTTAGTGGTGCTGGGGATTCTCCTCGGGAAGAAGATGGAAACTATTCTGAAAACTCGGAGGTGGATACCCTTGGGGATATCTCCCCAAAGGCTGGACGCTCCGACAACGCCGAACGGCGATGTCGGCAGTCCAATCCGTTCCCCACACGTGGGGAAAATGCACTAACTCGTGCGCACCTCTACCAACTGCGGATGTTGCATCCGGGTCGCCGAAGGCGACCATCGCCAGTGAGCCAGACATGGCTGAGGAAGCCCGAATGGCCGTACCGGCACGGAAGGGTCCTCGTGACCCTCAAAAGAAGGCTAAAAACGAGGTGAAGAGGGGATTAGCTTCCCATATCCCTGGCCCTGCGGCTGTACTGCCGCGTGAAATCGCGCGCCGGAGACAACTCCGGGCAAAACGGCTAACGTCGAAGCAGTTCACTGTCAACTCGTACCGAGCGCGCCTCGGGAAACAGGCACGGGGTGCCGTTGTTGAGATCCTCCGCGAGGTTCCCTTCGTTCTCCTACGAGAAGAAGATGTCGAGGAGGCAGAGCGGACATTCCACGCTGGGGCGGAAGGGGAGAAACGTCTACCTAACTTTGACGAGCTGTACAACAGCTATTCCGAACGTGACGTTCGGATATAGAGGGCGTTGCGCTTGGCGTTCGACCAATCCAAAGCGCTAAGGCAAATTACCTGCCTCTTGTTGCACGGGCCCTGATAGCGCTCCTGCCCTCGGTGTGGTGCCGGAGAGCAATGCAAACTATGCATCTTCCTCCGGCAAACTCCCAGTTACTGGGAGTGAAGGGGCTTCTTCCGCCCCTTTGGTCGTTGACTCGCAGCGAAGTTCTCCCGCTCGAAAGCGTCAACGACTTCACGGCAATCCTGCCGATGGGGAGTCTCGGACTCCCAAGGTATGGATAACCTATCTACTTCACCAGGTACTGGGTCTCATCCCGATGATGGCGTCGCGCCATCAGATGCTCCACATGGTAATGTGGAATACCATCCGTATCTAAAACTGGAGGAGGAGGTCGCGCAATTGCGACGTGAGTTCCACGAGCGCTGTGATCGACACATCCGTAGCCTCCACGACGCCGATGAGGGACTCCGCGACGAGGGGAATGACAATGAACGCCTCGAGGGTGGCTTGCCTCTCTCGAGTCTCTCGTTGCGGAGCTTCATGGTCGTATTTCGACCCTGTCGGCGATGTTCCGACCTGTCGTGCCTTTTGGCTATCGGAATTCCCAACCTCCTCCTAGAGGGGACCCGCCTCCGGGTTATGGTATGGCTTAAGCATACCCACATAGAAGGTTGGATGCGTACGCATCCCTTCGGATTATCCAAGGTGTACGCCAAGACCTTTCGGGCTAGCACCTTGAAAGGCCCCACAAACCTAGGGCGCAGTTTGTTTCTTAACACATTCGAAACTGCATGTGTAGGAAGGCTTGTAGCGTTTAATAAAACACTTTCTCCTACTTTGTACGCCCTTTTGTTACGCCGACCCTTGCGCTCGGCCTCTTCCTTTTGCTTGTCTTGTCTTTCCGCCATGACATCACAAACGTGTCGTAAGACACTAAGGCGCGTCGATAAGAACTTATCGATGTGCTTTCGCACAGATACAGGGATGACATCGGGAAATCCTCCCCCCTTAAGCTCTGGGCCGGATTAGTGAATCCGAGGGTTCCGTTGACGCCACGCACACACACGTGGCGTCACTCCAACTCTTTGGAGAATCCGGACATAGACTCCGGAGAATATCCTCAATAACGCGATTAACGCGTTCCGTCTGACCGTCCGTCTGCGGATGATCCGCAGTGGACATGAGGAGATTGGTGTCAATCACCTTAAAAAACGCCCCCCAAAACTGTCCCGTAAAACGGGGATCCCGATCCGACACAACGGAATCGGGTAGACCATGCTGTCGAAAGACACGGTCTAGGAACACTTTCGCTGTTCCTTGTCCATCTATGGACTCTGTCACCGCCGCCAGGTGAGCCATCTTGCTCTAACGGTCTACAAAGACCAATATGCCGGTGTTCCCGGCCTTATCCTTCGGAAAACCGAAGATAAAATCCATGCTAATGGATTTCCAACACTCCGTTGGAACCGATAAGCTCGCCAAAGGCGCAGCTGAACTTGCAGAGGGTTTAACCCTCTGACACGTCTCACAGGTGCGTATATACGCACCGACCCACTTATACATATTGGGCCACCAATACAAAGCGCTTAAAGCGCTGTAGGTCTTTTCCCGACCTAAATGACCCCCGGTAGGGGCGTCATGTGCCTCAAAGAGGACTCTGTACTTCAGTTCCTCATTATGAGGAACTACCACCCGCGTAGTGTCCTCCGCGCTTGTGCTATATAGTAGCAGACCGTCACAGTACCTGTAACGGTGTAACTGAGCTCTAGCTAGACTTGACATGGTAGGCTCAGACGAGCCAAGCCCCTTTCCACCCAACGCGCGGATAAGCGCCGTACATTGTGGGTCTTTCTCATACGCCAGTCGTATGAGATCCACCACAGACGAGGTGATGAATGTCGCTGAGCGAGCTCGTAATCGGGACGACGCGACAACGCGTCTGCAAGTACATTCTGTTTACCAGGTTTTTACTTTACCTCAAAGTTGTACTCCGCAAAGAAGGAGATCCAACGGGCCATCCGTTGAGAGAGATGAGGCGACTTTGTCGCTGTCCGTAAGGACGCGTGGTAAGTATAAACCACGAACGGCTTTGAGCCGATTAGGTGAACCCTAAATTTGACAAGGGCATACTTCATAGCAAGTAGCTCCTTATCATGAACGGCATAATTCCGCTCCGCAGCTTTAAGCTGCCTCGACTCAAACGCAATCACGCGTTCTCGTCCCGCATCGTCAGATTGTAAAAAAGCACATCCGATTACGAAATCGGAGGCGCCGCAGACGAATCTAAATGGTTTCCCAGAATCTGGGAGAGCAAGAACGGGAGCTTTCAACAAGCTTCCCTTAACCGCTTCAAAAGCGTTTTGGTGTTCAGTTTCCCAACACCAATCAACATCCTTCTTAAGAAGGTCGGTCAATGGCTTCGCCATTTCAGCGTAGTTCTCGCTGTACTTGTGGAGATAGTTGGCTAATCCAAGCCACTTCCGTAAATCTCTAAGATTTACAGGCGAAGGCCACTCCACCATGGCTTTCACCTTCGCGGGATCCGCCCGCACTCCATCCTTACCGATGAAGCATCCGAGGAAAGGAATTTCCTCGGCACCAAATATACATTTGGATGCGTTTGCATATAACTTATGCTCTAGCATACATTCGAGAACCGCTCGAAGGTGTATCAGGTGCTTCTGAACATCATACGAGTCGCCTTCCGCGCGACTATGAACGAATATATCGTCGAAGTACGTCTGAGAGTACTTTCTATGAGGGTGGAAGAGTTGAGTCACCAAGCGATTAAAAGTCGCTGGTGCATTCGAAAGCCCTTGTGGCATAACAAGCGACTCCCACAGCATTCCACTAGGCGTGCTGACCGCTGTAAGCGGAATATCGGACGCTCGCATGAGCACCGGATAATACCCGTCCACCAGATCTACGGCACTGTACACAGTACAGCCCGCCATATTGTTCTGGAGGACATCCTTCCGAGGAATCGGAGTCTGCATGGGTACGGTAGCTGCATTCAGCTTATTGTACGCATGCACAATGCACCACTTTCCGTTCGGTTTACGAACACAAAAAGTGAGAGATGAGTGGAGATACTTGCTCTCCCGTACCATCCCTGCCTCTTTCTTTCCCCTTGAAGAATGCGTCGATGACGTCGCATTGCTCCTTTGAGAGGCCACTGCCTAGTGACGCAGTATTTAGTTCCAGGAACCAAATAGATTTCATGTCGGACTCCCCGATCCGGTGGTAACCCCATCGGTGGGTTGTCACTAATGACATCTCCAAATTCCTTCAATAAGGAATGGTAAGGGTCCTCAGGATCCGCGAGGATCTTGAGACCGCTTCGGGCATTCAATGCCTGTTTGGTTTTCACCAAAACTGACTAGTCCATCGTGGATGAGGAGTTCAACTCCTCTTCCGGACGCAACACGACAATCTCGTCGATTTCACCTGCTTTCAAAGCAGTTCCCAAATCGTTGAAGGACATCTCCTCCAACGACAACAGTTCGCCTACCCCAGGCAACCGTTCAAGGCTTACGCCTTCTGTGACAACACCTGTCACACTATTCAGCATCCTATAGGACTGCTGACTACTGGCCTCGGGACTCATCCCGGGAACCAGATGGGGGGAGTCAATTGCCCCATTTATTGAAAGCGCATCGCGCCTATCCACAGAGGTCTTTACCTCTACCACCGCTTACTCGCCGGTCTCGCCTAAAACGTTGTAGTCGGAATCATTCCGACGTGCGAAAGAGACGAAATACGGGTCTCTACGCTTGAAAGCGCCTCGCGCTTAACCACAGGGGTCCCTACCCCTACCACTGGAGTCGCAACGTTTTCACCGAACACGGCGTGGTCGGAATCAATTTCGACATGCAGAAGCGACAAACTAGAAACCTGTACGCCCGACAAACTAGAAACCTGTATGCCCGTCGCTAGACGGACCGTGACAACGTCACGAGAACGTCCCTCTAGGGCCTCGGCATACAGCCGACTCTTCTCAACAGAAGCTCGTCTGACATAATTGTCATACGCTCCAGAGTCTACCAAGACTCTCCAAGGCTTATCAAATCCTTTCACTTCCAAAACGACGACCATAAAACCTTGATGGTATACCAAATCGGTTCTAGAAAGCACCGTTTCTCTCGGGGCTTTGTGCTGTCGGCCCCTACCCTGGGGCTTAACAGCACCGAGGGATCCCCCTGTAGGGCGCCCCGCACCTACTGGGAGCCATCGTTTCCTGACAGCTGGGCAAGGGCTTTTTACCCGCCCTCGGCCCCTTATAGCGGGTATCTCGCTGGGGATTTTCCGGACATCTGTTCCTCAGATGATCCGTGCTTCCACACAGGAATAATCTCATCGGCCTATGCCGCTGCAGCATTGCAAGGAGCTCCGACTCGAAGCTCTTCGAGGTAGAGTCAGAGTAACTCTTAGCGTAAGGTTTCTCCCCCGCTTCGACCTGACTTCAGGTCCATGGGTTTCGGGACCCACCTTTGAGTAACGAAAGTTCCTTTTGGCGTTGAACACCATCTTAAGCGCCTCCCCCATGGATTGGGGGAGGCATCGGAAGAGCTCCGAACGTGATGGCCCTTCTTTCAGGACTCCCATGAACACGGGAATAGACACATCGTCCGAGTACGCTTTCGCGTACATCCCTGCCAACAGGGTCTTCAGTTCTTGGATGTACGTCTCCAAGTCCCTAGTGACCTGACAGCACCTCAGAAACGCCAGCTGTTTCTGGAAAACCAGATCAGGCGTGACATACATGTCCATAAGCTTTTGCTTAAGGACTTCCCAGGTTGGGAACACGTCCATGACCGACTCCAAACACGTGAACGCCCATGCACGGGCTTTACCCGTAAGATGGGCTCATGGTCGATGAGGGTGTTGACCTCGCCTTTACGGCATCAAGGCCCTGCTCCACTAGGAGCTGCATGCCTTCGTCACCCAGTATGGATAACAGCCTGTTAAAGGCTTCCTGCTTGACGAGGGTAAGCCTATCCCAATCCTCCTGATTCATCCTTTGCAGAGGATGTTGTCGTCTACCAGCACATGTGTTGGATTGACTACTAGTGCTACCAGATGTAGCCGGTGCGTATACGCACGGTGCGGCTAGCGCACAGAGGAAGACTTTCCTAAAGCGGCGATATGCCTCTACTTAGCCGATACGCCCTTATAAAAGGGCTTAGTAAGAGATTGCTCTCTTACTAGGGGCCAAGATTTACCTTGGTTTACTTGTTAGAATTAACTAACGCCTTAAAAAAAGAATTCCCTTAGAAAGGGAGTAGTTAAGGGAAGGTATTCCCTTTCACTACAACACTCACTGCGCGCGCGACCGGTAGAGGTCGTGCGCCTAGCAGTCTTAGTGTTATTTGTAAACTGAATGCATATTTAATATGTAATTAGTCTAAATTAATTAAACTAATGTAAACTATATGTAATACTAAGTAGAACTTATTCCATTCGTACCTAGCCGAAATGTAATGTACACCATCTGTGTACCAACACGTGGCAGGCTGCCACGCCTCCGCCAAGGGCTCCTTCCCTGATTGGTTAAAATAACCAATAAGTCCAAACCTTTCGGACCGGTCAGTACTGACTTCAACCGTAGTGTACTTATGTACACAACATACCCAAATGTAACCCTGTTACAATAATTAGATCAAATACCGATCTCTATCATTGGTACTTGGATAACGTCGATGTCGAAGTAGTTTTTCACGATGCTCAAGACGTCGACATCAAATAACTTATGTCGATAGTCGGGGTTGTGATTATTAAATGCCCAGCATTCGAGCTTTTAGCTCTTTTTAGCGTTAGTCTGTAAGGAGACTAGTTTTGAGTCGACAAATGACTTAGAGGCGCCGCCGTACTTGCCACTCATTCTGACTACAGGTAGCGCGTACAGGTTTGGGATTCTCCTATGACCAACAAATTACGGATTGGACAGTAACATTATCGGCCAATCACCTTAAGTAAGGGGTTGACGTAATAAGATTACATGTCATAAAACCAATGATATTTAAGGTGAGCTACCATAGTTCCAATTTGAACATTAAAGGTGTTCACATGGAAAATTTAAATTATAAAGTATTATATTCCACTGACAATTTGATTCTATACGCTTCGTGGATTCAAAAGAGGATTTAATTATACAATTAAATCAGTTATGTATATATTTTTTTGGAGTTAAATATGCATGCT
Organism: Peronosclerospora sorghi; assembly: GCA_026184515.1. Lineage (NCBI taxonomy): Eukaryota > Oomycota > Peronosporomycetes > Peronosporales > Peronosporaceae > Peronosclerospora > Peronosclerospora sorghi. Next base: position 19,064,502 of record CM047580.1, read on the forward strand.
AAATCCAGGCCTTCAAGAAGTAGGCTTATTGACATCGCTAACAAAGGTTAAGTGGATGATGTTTTGGAGGAGGTTCTGTAGGAAATTGACACGAATTGGGGGTTCGGTCAATATTCCGTTGTGACTGTGCCGGAAGTTAATGCCTGACAGTTTGGGAGGAAGTTTCTTAGAAAGAAGTGCGTCCTACTTGATCAGGGTAGGGGTGGACCGGAAGCAAGTAAGCTTTCTTAGTTTTAGAGTAAAAAATATACTAATTATAAATGAATACTTAAGAACCTAACTTAAAATTCCTAATAAAAGCAAATATACAGTTAAAAATCCAAAGTAGCTAAAAATGCATAAATGCATAAGTGATACCTATGGTCGCGATTCACTTGAAGTTTGTATGCAGTCCCATTCCGAACTGTATGCATCAACGGTAAAACTTCAACACTCCTTCCGCGATTATCGTGTCACTTGAGCCAAATATCGCGACGCAGGCGTGAAACCTTGGCTGCACATAGTATCTTCGTCAGATGGTCGGCGACCATTTCATCACTGTCCACGTGCAGTGGTTTCACTGCCTCCTTCTTCACGTAGTCCTTGAGAAACTTGAGCTTGATATCCACATGCTTTGAAGCAGCACCACTAGCTTCGCCGTCCAGTTGTCGTATAGCTTCTTGATTGTCTATTCCTAAAATAACTGGTCTTTTCACTCTTAAACCAATTTCCTCTAACAGCTCCTTCAGACCAAGAAATTCCTTTCCTCCAACTGCGGCTGCCACTAATTCCGCCTCGGCGTTCGATAACGCTACAGTGCCTTGCTTGTTACAAGCCCATCCGACAACCATTCCATTCAGGAAAACAACACATACACTCACACTCTTCCTATCTTCTTTAGCTCCAGCAAAATCAGCGTCTGTATACCCAATCAATTAAAAAGTCCCATCAGTCTTGGTTTCATAGTCCAGATGTAGTTTCAGCTCCTTCGAACCCTTCGTATACCGTTTGATCTTCTTCGCTAAATTATAATCGCTCTGCTTCGGCGCATGAATACGCCTCGTCACTCTGTGAACTTCGGAAAAAATATCCGGTCGCGTCTTGAGATCCACAACAAACTTCACACCATAGATTGAAATATCATGAGTCGGAACACCTGTCGTTGCATTCTTTGGTAAAAAGTTGTCATCTTCGCCATCATCACATGCATCCGTTATCGGTAGCTGCACCGATTTTGCTCGCTCCATACATATGATATTTCTCCAGCAATTCATTTATCGTGCCCTCTTGGTCCACAGTTTAACCACACTCTTGATTTCCACATATCCGGATGCCGAGAAATTTTCAACCGGTTCTAAGTTCTTCAATTCCATTATTTTCATCTAAGGTAGAAATCATCCACCAGTTGTTCCGTTGTTCCCGTCATTAGTAAGTCATCCACTTATACTCCAATCATTACAATTCCATCGCGATTGTTTCTCGAAAATATGTACGTGTATGTCATGCACTGAGTGAATCCAGGTCAATAGGGTATCTTCCGTAATAATTTATACCACATGCGTCCAGGTTGTTTCAAACCATATAGATTTTTCTTCAAACATAAAGCTAGGTGCTTGGACGAATCACTCCAAAATCTTTCGGTACTTCGTTCCTAATAACCATGCCTTGAGATGCCTTCAGAAAAATTTTAAAATTCTTGTCCGTGTGTGCCTTCGGATACGCGCTTGGTACGTCATCATGTCTTGCTGGTACGTGCCACACTTGCGCCATGGAAAGAACGACCTTCACATTATTTAAGTCCATCAAAGTCGAAAGCGTAAAGCCAAAATCCCTTCCTTACACCTGTTTATCATCACGCGTCACTATTCGCTCCTTGTACCGTTCGATTGTGCCATCTGCCTTCAGCTTCGTCTTGTATACCCATTTCGTGGGTATAGCCCGATTACCTTCGCATTTCACCACTTCCCATGTGTCCAGATCTTGCAACGCCTTCGACTTTGCATATTCTGCCGTCAACCACATGTTCGCATCTTCGCGCTTGTGCGCTTCCTTGTACCTCTGCGGATCCTTCGCATACTTCGTCTCCAACATCACTGGAGACCAGGACTTCCTATACCGCCAATACATGCTCTTTTACCGTCGTTTCCACTGCTTTCACGTCTTCACTTGCGTGCGAAGCTCCTTCAACGCCTGACTTCTGCCTTACCCTCTTCTCTTTTAAAGTCTTTTATACTCACTGAACCTTGGTGTCTCGCGAGTATTTTCTCCTCACCCTTTCATTTACTTGTGCTGATGCGTGCTCTACTTGGTCGAATGTATTCCCGGAACATTCTATTTCAGTTCCGTTTTGCGATTTCACATGATCTTCCACGTGATTTTCCACATGATTCTCAACACATGCTTCCGCGAAGTTTTTATTCATAGTCTTCTTTCCAGGGTCCCTCAAAACCATGCAGGTTGACCCGAATACCACAATTTTCATTCACCTTCGGCTTGAGCTTCGTTAACATTTTGTAAAGTGATCTTCTTCCTGGGTTTGATCAGGTGGGAGCACGGTCGCGCATGTAGGCGGAATACTCAGCCGCCTCCGACCGATACGTTAATGACACCCCCGAACCGAAAAATACACAGCAAACCATATTAAATAGTCCAATTCTGCCTTTCCGCTATACCATTTGACGCGGGACATCCCGCGTCGGTCACTTGACGCCTAATTCCCATCCTTTTGCAAAACAAAATCACATTTTTATATTTCAAACCACCATCCGTCCGTAAAACGTGTATGCGACAATTAAACTCCCTTTCAAACCACGCCAGAAAAGTTCGAACTTCTTCGCCGCTTGATCCTTAGTTTTTGCAGGAAACACACAAGCATAAGTCGAAAATTGATCCACGAATACGACCAGGTATCTGTTCCCGCGCTGGTCTTGAGGTGCAATGGGACCCTTGCAATCGCTACATATAACGCCTCCGACTCGATCTATGGGTGAATTTTCACCAGAATCTCTCTTGGGTGTGCATTTAATACCCCCATTACCCTCTGCGCATGTCAAACAGTTTGGACGTGCTATGCTTGTGAGCTTGATGCCGGATCGCGGGTCTTTTGCCAACCGCTCGATCGTGTCGTAATCGAGATTACCTAGACGCAGGTTAAAGTGGTACAAGCTACCTTCTTGGGTACCATCCTCGTCCGTTTCCATAGTCGTATTCATTAGAACGTTAGAAAAACTTGTAAGTATACCCTTATCGGCCTTCGGATTCAAACTTGCAATTAGAATCGATCCACTCATTTTCTTAGTGAACAGTAAATCCCCTCGCAGTCTGACCTCCACGCTCCGGTGCACAAAATTGCAGCCCTTCTGCATTAACTTTCCGGGTGAGATTAAATTCCTCGCCAACTTTGGTGAAAATTAGACTTCTTGCAGGACTATAATTGTGTCTGGATCGTCGACACTTCTTAGGCGAACTTTTCCGACCTTGGAACCTATAAAAAAATCCCATCGAGAAACGCCAGCTTCATTTCTCCCGTGCATGTAACGACATCCTCCAAAAGGTTTCCGTTACCAACGAGATGACGACAGGCACCACTATCGAGAATCCACACGTCATTTCCATCACTGTCACTCAAACGTAAGGCTCCAGACCAGTCTTTACTTGTTTCCATCGTAGCTAAACCGTACTCTTTCTCCAATCCGTCTTGCATCTTGCGATGACCTTGTTTCTCACAATTCTTGTACTTCTTCGAGCATTCCCTTCGTATATGGCCCTTTCCGCCACCGTTATGACATGTAATCGTAACCGCCCTCTTGTGGTCTTGTACATCGTTCACACCCGGCCTTGGCGTTATTCTGCTCTTTACGTGATCTTCTTCGACTTCTTGAACCCATGCTACCAATTCTTGAGCATGTAAGATGTAATCCGTACCCATCATATCGTACCGTGTCATCATCGCGTATGTCAAACTTGAACCAGCGTACTTTACGAGATTTTCCACTATCATATTCTTGTTTGATTCACTATCACACGCTAGTGCCGTAAAATACAGCAAATGTTCATTCCACGACCTTCTAGCGTCCTTCTCGGTTGCCAACAGCTGCGCAGCTTGCTGGTGCGAGATTGTAATCCAATATGCGGGCCACATTTTATCCAAAACGTAGTGTAATGTCTGCAAAACTTGCCACCAGACTCCTATATTCGATCGAAAATACCTGGATGACGCTCTTCAAGATATTATCCTAGCTTGTTTACCTTGTGTCTCTTTCCAAGCAAAACCAGACGAAATTTCTGTGATCTCCAACGCTTCCATGAAAAAGTACGCCCAATAGCAAAACCAGGACCAAGTCCAGGGTAAATCTCCACTCCTCAAAACGTTTGTATCACGAGCTACGGTGTATTGTACGGGCGCAACTGTAGGCCCGGATTCAAAAAATTTCAAGCCGCTTGTCGTTCCTCCTCCGTACCTGCGTGCATTTCCAGGGGCTTCTCTCGGCATTGCCATCCGAGGTTCACCACTCTTTCTATTACTTCGACCACAAATAGGTCATTTAACGTGATTTGCTTTCCAAAAGGCGCAAAGTTCTTGATACTTTCTTGAAAGAGGCTATCAGGACCTCTAACCGGCGAATCCTCGTCGCAACCGGAGAAACACTCCGTACCGAACCTTGTAATCGTTCTTCCTCCATTTGGTCCTATCTTTCGTTCATTTTGCTTACTTGTAGAAGGAGATCCTTCCATGTGCCCTCCTGGTCGAAGGTTTCCTCTTCGTCCATGATAATTTGCGTCAAAAGATATCTAACACGATAGTAACGTAATCCAAACGTAACAAATCGACTTAACACCACAATTCGAAGAGACCCTTCCACGTAATCTACATACCGGAACGTGACACTTCACAAAATAAAACATAGAACTGAAACGTACGTTCCCCCGTGTCCCTTGGGCTTATAAACTGTATGCAAATGACATGAGTCGGGGGCATGGCCAATATTCCGGTGTGATTGTGCCGGTCGTTAGTACCTGACACTCTGAGAGGAAGTTTCTTAGAATGAAGCGCGCCCTACCCTGATCAGGGTAGGGCGCACGGGAAGAATTTAAGTGTTCTTAGTTTTAGAGTAAAAAATATACTAATTATAAATGCGTATTTAAGAACCTAACCTATTTTTTTTTTAATAAAAGCAAACATGCAGTTAAAATTCCAAAGTAGCTAAAAATGCATAAATGCATAAGTGACCACTATGATCGCGCTTCACTTGAAATTTGTATGCATTCCCATACCAAACTGTATGCATTACTTGTAAACCTTCGCCTTCAGTCCCGATTTTGCAACAAAAAGCCCACCAACTCTGCTAGAATTGGTGGATCTGGACAAAAAAAAGCGAGGAAACTGGGGCAGCCCCAGAAGATTTACGAAATGCAAGGGCACGACCCAGGGCGGGAGGAATGATTTCCGGCCAGACTATCCTCACCGCTACCCAACTAGGCCGGTATGGGGGAATCAGCAGGACGGAAAACAGTCTCAAGATGAGGTCATACCGGAAAGTCAAATTTCCGACTCAGACTCAGCCGATTCGAACTTAAGGGGTGAGCACACCCAAAACCCAGCCAAATACGTCCGAGAAGCGATATCGGTCGAAGCGAAGGATGATACGCAATCACAGGTAGATTCGGACCACCCTCTAACACGGGTTGGGAGAGGCGCTAGCACGACGGCCCCGGCTTCAAACATGGAAGCATTTGATCCAGCAACGCTTTTATGCATATTCACAAAAAAACTAACCAAAAAGAAACATTTTATATTTGCAAGACCAGACCAGAAAAGATTGCCGAAGGTGAATGCCAAGGAGAACGAAAAGCTCCTAGATCTATACGAGTTGATGGTCATCCAATTAAATTTGCCGTGGACACGATGTACTTTACGAGTGGTTAAGGCGGTGGAGTTATCGTGGTCTTCCACGCAATCTTGACCACAATATTACAGCGACAAATTGTTCAAGCCCGCATTCATATTGCGAACCAATCAGAGGATCCACCACTTACGCGAAGGGCATACAAGGTACGGGGTCCGCAGCAGCCGGCGGAGCAGCAGAAACAGAGGCAAGAACATCGACCTTTTCTATTCCTATTGCATGTGTACCCCACGGATACGATCAGGCGGCTGCGACTCATTTGTGAACAACAGTTCAATTGGAGTATGAAGGAAGAGCTGCGAGAAGGCACGGAAGATGAATGGATGATTGTAAAAGGGCTAGCAGAAGGAACGATCATTGCCCGGTCTTTTCTGCATTTTAATAGTAAGATTATTACCATGGAAGATATGTTATGTAGCAGGTGCGTATACGCACGGTGCGGCTAGCGCACAAAGGAAGGCTTTCATAAAGCGGCGATGTGACGCTACTTAGCCAATACGCCCTTATAAAAGGGCTTAGTAAGAGAGTGCTCTCTTACTAGGGGCCAAGATTTCCCTTTTTTTACAAGTAAGTATAAACTAACGCCTTGATACAAGGCTCGCTTAATAAGGGGGTAGTTAAGGGAAGGTATTCCCTTTCACTACAACACTCACTGCGCGCGCGACCGGTCGAGGTCATGTGTAATGGGGTGCCATTACATAATTGATATAAGTTAGAATATCACAGTTTAATTTCAGACGCGTTGTCTGAAATTTAAATAAGAGATTATAAGTTATTATAATCTACGAAGGAAAAGCCGATTCGGTATAAATACCGAATCTTGCAGGTTAACTAATATTACAGTTAGTTAAAGACTTAATATTATTATATTAATTAGTTAGTTACTATACTATTAGCCTCTAAACCACCCATTAAATAAACACTCTTAATTTTGCGTTCTAAGCAACAAGTGAATATTCATATATTTACTTTTAGTATAGGATTAGTTGTTATCAACTAATCCTACCCCTTCTTGTATTGCGCGGTTCCTCGCAAAATACAGTGTAAGCCAGTAACAGGATCAGTCCTGTTACACCTGGTAGCACTTTGTGGTCCGTCTTAACGACCACAGTTCCGTTCTGCTAGTTAACTAGCGAAGCGAAGATTAAGAGCCACTCGGCATCAAGTCGCGAGACATGACGCCTGCCGAGCGAGAGAGAACGCTGGAAGAGGTGAATAAGCACTTCCCTCACTTCTCGTCGCGTAGTAAAGACGCGACGGTGGAAATGGTTCGGTCTATGGGGACCGACATCATTACCTTCCTCCAGAGTAAGTCCCCGGAGGAAGTGATACAGGTGGTGAATCACTTTAGGCAAAACCACCTAGAAAAGTCAGAACATCCCGCGCCAGAGGCAGCGCGGACCGCAACTGCACCTACAACGCATAGCGTTGAAGTACCGCCCTTTACCGGTGAAGGGGGAGAGCCCCTTCGTAGATGGTTCGCAGAGGTGGAAGATGCCATCTCTGCGCAAAATATTGTTGACAAACGTCAACAGGCTTACTTCGCCACAACATGTCTAGGCGGCAGAGCCAGGGCATGGGCGATTAGTCGCAGAGCCACTGATGACTCTGCGTTCCTTACTTATAAGGAATTAAAAGCTGAGCTAAAGCTCAACTTTGAAGCTCCAGAAATGGAGCTAAGTAGTCGGCAGGAGTTCATGGAACTCCGACAAGGTAAGCTTGACCTTCAAGATTACGCTCAGAAGACGCAACATTTGCTGTCAAATATTGTGTATGAGCCGGTGCCCCATGCTATGCAGGTCACTGGCTTCATGAAGGGACTCAATGATGGTCCCGTCAAACAGAGTCTCTACCGGCACCCGCCAGAGACTCTAAGGGATGCCATTGGTTTGAGCATCCGAGAGGAGTTCAGCATGCGATCAGCGTCATCGCATGCTGGGTACAGCCGAAGGGCTCAACAGCCCTTCGCTTTTGACATGCCGCAACGGCATGTCAACAATCAGCAGTCAGGCATACGAAGCTCACACTTCGTCTCAAGAAACAGCCACCCGCGCCAGAGCATGGGCGGTGGAGGTCCAGAGCCGATGGACCTATCGGTTGCGGTTGCTTCGAACTCGAAGCAACCGAAATTTAAGAAGAATATTCGCTGCAATAGATGCGCGAAAATGGGGCATTCTGCCCATGAGTGTATGGCACCGCGTCCGGTGCCACGCAGTCAACGGACGGAACCATCCGCTGCACGGCGACACCAACAGGGACATCACCCTGTTGGTGCAAAAAACGTAGAACACCAGTAGGGGCGGGGCGCCCTACTGGGAATGTTATCCCACATGCCGACATAGGGCATGTGAGTGTAATAGCCCCAGACGGGACTATGTCCTGTCAAAAGGTGCAGGGTGATGGTAAGCCTCTTATCACCCTGGAGGTTAAGCCGCACGGGAGCGATGTCCCCATGCGAGCTTTGTTTGACATAGGAGAGTCAAATAATTTCGTTAGAACTCAGAGTCTAGCACTGTTGAGCTTCGTGGAGGTAGAAACCCCACGAAGTATGTTGTCAGTCCGGTTAGCAACAGGTGAAACCGTGAATATTCCAAAGCGTGTGATTAAAACACACTACGAGTTGAATGAACTGTCATTCGAGGATGAATTCATGGTCCTCGATTTAGATGACAAGTTCGATGTGATACTTGGAATCCCATGGATGTCCAAGTTTAAACCTTCGATCGACTGGGTTAACCTGTCGATCGACTGCGGCGGATGCCCAGGATCTGATCACCCTGTGTGTAATCCGGCTGTATCAGAGGATACAACCGCAGCGTCAGACAGTCTGGTGGATAGCGATGGCACCTCCAGGTCTGTTCTGACACGATCAGCGGAAGGTACCTCCGCTCGTGAGAGTCCAGAGGGACTACCACACGCAACAGAAGAGTCGTTGCGTGTTGGAGAGAAACATTGCACGGGTGATAAAGACCACCGTGAGAATGAAGTGATATCCGCGGTGGGAAACACCCACCGTGAGAATGAAAATGTATCCACAGTGGGAAACACCCACTGTGCGACCAAAGGTTCTAACACGACGAAAGAATTCCGTGTTGATGGGATTGAACTCACGATCGAGTGCAATCGTGAGCACAACTCCGTGGTGGCCAGTACCCACCACGTTTCGTTAGCCATGCACACGGGTGATAAAGACCACCGTGTCGCAGAAAAGACGTCCGATCAGACGAGCACATCTGATCGCCAAAATTCCATGGTAGGCGGTGGCCACCATGATGATGAGTATTCGCACACGGTGAATCGTAATCACCCTGTAGCAGTCAATCAGACGAGTGCGTCTGATTGCATGGACAGTTCCGTCGAGACGATCAACGTCTTGACGCAAACGGAGACCGGATTAGCTACCCAGTATCTGTTAATGGAACACCCTCCGAAAGAAGATTCGGAGGTGATGGCTCTTCCAGCGCTAAGATGGAAGAAGTTTATGAGAAACTTTCACGATGATCAGATCGAACAGATCTGTATTATCATAGCAACAGATGATGTAGTGGATATTCGTGAACGAATATCCACATTACAAGTGGAAAACATTGGGAAAGAGGTTCCCAATGATCAAACTTCAGCGATTTGAAGCGCAGAGCTGGGAGTCGCTTAAAGCGAACTCCCCATTTTATGAGGTACTTCTAGAATACGCTGACGTATTCCCAGAAGAAGTACCTAGCGAGCTCCCTAAGGATAAGGGAACTCGTCATGAGATTGACCTCGTGCCAGGCACGAAGTATTGTGTTACGCGGCAATGGCCGTTGCTGCGTGATCAAGTAAAAGCGATCGACGAGTTTTTCGAAGCTCGTCGTAAATCAGGACAAATGCGGGAGTCTACCTCACCGCACTCTACCCCCATCTTTTGTGTGAAAAGTCCACATGTGGGTGGAGAATCGTTCACGCTTACAACAAGCTGAACGATGCGACGGTACCGGCACAGACACCGATACCGCAAAAAGATGTCATCATAGATGGCATGTGCGGGAGCACCATCTTTAGTGCTCACGATCTAAGAGATGGATTTTATCAAATTCTAATGCGTGAGAAGGATATCCCTCTCACGGCGGTAAGCACCCCAAGCGGCATGCTTTGGGAGTGGCTTGTTATGCCGCAGGGGCTTCGAAATGCCCCTGCTACGTTTAACAGATGCGTAACGCATCTATTACGCCCGGTGCGAGAATTCGCACCGAGTTATTTCGATGACGTGTTCATCCATAGTAAGGATGAACACGATAAAAGCGATGTAGATGTCCATAGGGAACATCTACGTCGAGTGTTAGAGCTTATGCGTAATCATAAGCTCTATGCAAATCTAAAGAAGTGCACCTTTGGTGCACCTGAGATACCCGTTCTTGGATGTTTTGTGGGCAAGAACGGGGTGCGTCCTGATCCAGAAAAGATCAGGGTGATCGTTGAATGGCCTACGCCAAACAACGTTAAGGATCTTCGAAAGTTCCTTGGGTTGGCAACATATTTGCACAAGTATTTGTGCAACTATGCTGGGTTAATACGACCTCTTTCTCAATTACTTAAGAAAGATGTCGAATGGCATTGGGATACCCAATGCCAAGATGCTTTTGATGCAGTCAAGCAAAGCTTGACTGAAGCGCCTGTCTTGGCTATAGCCGATAACGAGCGTCCGTTCCACGTCGTTTGCGACGCGAGCGATTTCGCTATCGGCTGTGCTTTGATGCAGCGTGATCACGATGATCGTGATCGCGTAGTCTGCTATCAATCGCGTCAGTTGCGCCCAGCCGAGCGCAACTATCCTGTGCATGACAAGGAACTCCTTGCCATGAAGTATGCACTGGCCAAGTTTTGGATCTATCTATTGGGAGATAGACCGTTTGTGGTTTACACGGACCATGCGTCACTACGCACGGCCGTGAATTCACCACACATTTCCCAAAGAACGTCTCGATGGCTGTCATTCTTTGCTGAATACAACGTTACGGTTGAATACAAACCCGGAAAGTTGAGCGTGATAGCAGATGCGCTATCACGAAGGTCCGATTGATTACTTACGTAATCAATCAAGTGAGAAACGCGACGAAGTCCCAGAGTTCCTCCGCGCTTGCGTGCATCGATATCGACTGCACGTTGGTCTGCTGCTCTACAGCACAGTCCAAAAAGATGAAAGTCGCATCGTCGTTCCAAACGACGATGATCTCAAACATCAAATTATGTTTGAGTATCATGATGCACCGATTTTGGGGCATCAAGGTCTAGAGAAGACATACGCTTCTCTCGCAAGTGACTTTTACTGGCGAAACCAGTACAAGTGGCTACGCAAATACGTACGCGCTAGCGAGATTTGCCAGCGCGTTAAGCCTGCGCAGTCTGCACAGGCTCCGATGCAATCTCTGCCGGTTCCGACAGAGTGTTGGAAGTCCATTTCAATGGACTTCGTATTCGGTCTTCCACCCGACAATAGTCGGAAGACTGGGATAGTGGTCTTTGTAGACCGTTTCAGTAAGATGGTACATCTTACTGCAGTATCAGCGAACGTAACCACCGCTAAAACAGCGCGGATATTCGATGATACGGTATTCCGTTTGCACAGAATGCCGTAAGACATTGTCTCGGATCGAGATCAGAGACTTACAGGACGTTTCTGGCCATAAACGTTCTCATTGTTGGGAACCCAGTTGAAGATGTCAACTGCGGACCATCCGGAAACGAATGGGCAGACGGAACGGGTTAACCGAGTTCTCGGAGACATGTTGCGATCATACGCACATGCCTTTGAACAGTGGAGTGACTATCTGCCACTCACTGAATTCGCGATTAACAATTCGGTGCATGCTTCAACTAAGCATACACCGTTCTACGTGAATGCCTTAAGGCATCCACGAACCCCAGCTTTACTTGGCGGTACGCCAAATCTAAGTGGGGGAGGGACCCGCTCAAATTTTGAGCGAGTCAATGCGCAAGTTGCAACTGCAACTTGTGAAAAAAACGATGGCCTTTCTACTGAAAGTACAGTAGAAGCGGAAGCAGCTTCAAATGAAACTGAAGCTGCATATGATGAATATGTGTCTGCAGCCATTGCTGCAGACAAGGAGGACAACGCACCTACTGCTGATAAAGCAGTAGATGAATTCGTATTACAGCGCCAAGCTGTAATACGCTATATAAAAGATACACTTGCTTCTGCTTTGGATAAGCAGAAGCAAAATGCAGACAGGCAAGGAAGGAAGAACAAAAACTCCTTTCGGAAAGGCTAATTGGTATTATTAAGTACTACAAATTTGCCTATACATGCAATAAGCAACTTCCCTACACGGAAGTTGCTTCCTAAGTACATTGGACCTTTCAAGGTGGTCGGGGGAATGCCTATACCTTAGACATTCCCACAGCAATGCGGCTTCACATAACATTCTATGTTGGGCGGCTCAATCCGTATCTTTCGTCTTCGTCTTATGACGAGACGCAGAACCACGGAAGATGCCGTGCTTCTCCAAGTCTCCCAAGAGAGACTTGTAATCGGCTTCCAGCCGTTGGTGAGCAGAGCGGAGAGTCGTTACCTCCGCCTTCGACTGCTCAAGATCAGCCGTGCGCCGATCTAGATCTCTCTTATAGCGAGAAATCTCAATGTACAGAAGGTCATTCTTCTGCTGGAGGGCAGTGTACGCCCCGAGGATGTCGCGGACATCCTCGCGAAGAGACCGATATGTCTTCACACAGTGAGACATATCGCTGCTCAAGGAGGAATAACCCTCCTTGAGCTTCCGGAGCAAAGAACCATGCTCCGCAACAACAACGGCGAGGTAATTCTCAACCTACGCCGCTCCTGATTGATAATCAGGGGGATAAGCGATATAACCTTGAGCGCTTGATCTCGAAGCGCTCGGTGCCTTCGAAGAAGGGGCAGCGTACCGAGTACTTGGTACGCTGGATGGAATATCCCCAAGAGTTCGACTCTTGGGAGCCGATTTAGGTTCTGAGGGCCGACGCCCCAGACCTTTTGACTGAGTTTGAGAAGAAGTCTGAAACTCATAATGTGAAGTAGCATCAACAGTAGGTGTTGATGTATTCAGGGTATCAATTAAACCCTGAATTTTGGCGGGTACGAAAAAACCACCGTACCCCCGCAACTGCTCCTCTTACAGACGAGGAGCGCCCTGCGTACACCGCGGGCAAACGAGGTGAGAAGGGACACCACACTTTAACCCTTCTTTGATGCAAGCAAAATGGATGTATTCCATTTTGCCTGTTCGTGAGTGCTTTAAAAAGCGCTCGCGCATTACGTGAACATTATTCACGTAATCATCTGGGCTTTTGTTGTAGTTGTCAACAAAAGCATTCCAACTCTGAGTCAGGGCGTCTTTATCGTCCCTGTTCTTCCTTGACCCTTTCCGGCTCGAATAATATCGAACCTGGAAAAAGAGGTCAATAACGTCTGTACTTCGATCGAATCGACGTGACTGGATGTATTCGCAGTCATCCAGCACGTTGATATCGAACAACGCATACTGGCAGTCCCGTTTACGGTGACCGCCACTGTTGGGGGCAATAGCCCAGCCAGGGGTCCAAAACCCCACTCTGTACGGAACATGTGGTTCAGTACGATGATACGCTTTAGAAGCGGTCGGCGCCGCTTATGTTCGAGCTCTTTAGCAGGCGGAGCACCGCCTGCTTCAACACCACGCGCCGGGGTTAAATCACCCCGACGTGGAGAAGTACTTGGTCCAGGTGGGGCTCTGCGTTCCCGCAACCACCTGTGATAATCATTGTCGATGTCATAGCTGACAGCGACACCAGAGTAGTCATCGCTGTTAGGCGATGAGCACCTAGCGAGTTTCAACCCGCTAAATCCTTTAGTGGGGATAGCTGTATCCCCATCACTTTGTTCGGAGTCAGAACTCCCGAACATGGCCCTCTTGGCAACACGCCATTCGGAAGTTGCCATCGTGAGAGATGTTGCATTAGCAACATCTCCCTGTTTCTTGCCAGATGCCGCCTTAGCAGCATCTGTGGTCGAAGACGGCACGTCTTCCGACCTTTGCGTAGTTGACGCTGCTAATGCAGCGTCACCGTTGTCACTCAACACCTCAGCACCTAGTGCTGATGCGGAGGAAGAAGCTCCTTCAATGTTTTCAGCAGTGCTCTTTAGAGAGCCGCCGTGTGCTTTGACCATCGAGTCGATGGCCAATAAGTTGGTGAATGAGAATTCCGACCAACAAGTGCCACCAATAATTGGCCAAAAAAAAGAATTATTATTGGCCAACCACCTTAAGTGGGGGGGGGTGATGTAATGGGGTGCCATTACATAATTGATATTCAAGTTAGAATATCACAGTTTAATTTCAGACGCGTTGTCTGAAATTTAAATAAGAGATTATAAGTTATTATAATCTACGAAGGAAAAGTCGATTCGGTATAAATACCGAATCTTGCAGGTTAACTAATAGTACAGTTAGTTGATTATTTGATATTATTATATTAATTAGTTAGTTATTATACTATTAGCCTCTAAACCACCCATTAAATAAACACTCTTAATTTTGCGTTCTCAAACCCAAGTAAATATTTATATTTACTTTTAGTATAGGATTAGTTTTACCAACTAATCCTGCCCTAATTGTATTGCGCGCTTCCTAGCAAGATACAGTGTAAGCCTGTAACAGGATCAGTCCTGTTACAGCAGATGTCTCAGTGTATGTCACGTTGGTGGATAAAAGAGAAGGAGAACGAGATGGATGGCAACAGTTGCTCAAGTCCACGCAACCTACAACACAGGTGTATGCGAAGGGAGCAATCGATGATTTGGAGTTACCGTTGATGTTGGATTCTGGTGCAAACATATCAGTATTACATATCAATGTGGTGAAGATGTTACATATATCAGTCCAGATGTTTGATACCCCGGCAAGTTTTTGTGGCGTAACAGAAAGTACCATTGGCGCAATTGGTGTGGCCACTGCAAAGGTTCGGATGGGCCCATCGGTTATTTTTAACTGTGAGATGTGGGTAGCAAACATTGAATCGCAGACTTTAGCAATACTTGGAACTGACTTCTTGGTGAAAGCGGGGATTATCCTGAATATGAAAGACCAGAGTTGTCAGATTCCCAACGAAAATCCGCTACCGTTACTGACCCGAGAAGATCGACTCTCAAAAGATTATATACAAGTATATGAGCGAGTTATGGAAAGTGCTGGTATGATGATTAATTGGATAAGTGTACATGCGGTGCAGACGGTCGGAGATAACCCTTCCGCTGTATATGTGATGGATGCTATAGACCCATTGAAGGTAGACCAGACCAAATTTTAAAGGTAGGTTTATCTGCATGAAGAGGTGGAAATGTCGGCTCAAGCCATGGAAGAACAGTTGGCGCTTATACCTGAAGTGGAGCAGGGGCCGATAACACCACCTGATATGGCTCAAGCGGATGTAGGAGAGCAAGGAATCACCACCAGAGAACAAGAAGATCAGTTACGAGCATTATTGTATGAATATGCCGATGGATTCATAAGTTCTGGTAATGCGTTACCGCTACCAGCTAAAGGCGTGGTATGTGATGTGGATGTTGGAGACAATTCTCCTATAGCTCAGAAAGCGAGCAAAGTACCAGCTCATCTCCTACCAGAGTTGTACGAGTTGATACGAGGCCTGTTGCAAGCAGGATTAATTAAGTATTCGGAGTCAGCTTGGGCCACACCAATCGTGATCGTGTTAAAGAAAAATAAAACAGACATACGATTGTGCATTGATTATCGAGCTGTGAATCAAAAGACGAGACTGATGGTGTATGCCATGCCTTTGATAGACGATTTGCTAGATAACTTTGAAGGAGTTAAATGGCTATGTTCGATGGATAATGCGAGTGGGTATTGGGCTATACCTATGACAAAAAGGGCTCGTTTAATTACCGCTTTCATTTGCCCGCTAGGACACTTTGAATGGCTCCGAATGCCACAAGGATTAAAGAATGCGCCGCAAATATTATTAACGTATAGTGGACAATGCCTTGTGGACAATGGACAATGGTCCGACGCTCACAACAGATGGGGTTGATGTGCAAGATCACGAACGATGATACCACTATGGATATCGATGATGATGTCACATATGTTTTGGAGACAGACGTACCCCTGTCACAAGATGTATTTCATAATGGTCAAGTGGTGGAAAATGAGGAGCGACCTATCATTTGGAGGCGCTCATACATTGATGAAATTACGTTCGGAGCAAGTAATTGGGATACACTGTGTTTAATGCTTAGGAAACTTTTGGAGTCGTTCAAGTATTGGAGAATCACTATAAGCTTACCCAAGAGTGCGTTTGGGAAGCACAGTGTGGAGTTTCCGAGTCATCGCATATTTGCAAAAGGAATCGAAGCGTCCCCGCGAAATTTAGAGTCAATTATCAAGATGGCATTTCCACGGACATTAAAGGGGGTTCAGAAATTCACTGGCAGTTTGATTTATTATCTTAGGTTCATCGACAACTTCGCTACGTTAGCGGAATCACTATATGAATTGACAGACCTGCAGGTAAGGGATGAAACTCAATTGTAACACGCTGAGAAGTCTTTTGAATTGTTGAAGGATCGGCTTGTGCACGCACCGTTGCTACGACATATCGAGCGTGCGAAACCATTAAGTGTAATTATATACACTAATACGTGGGCATTTGGAGCAACAGTATGTCAAGAGCACGATGGGATCTTGCATTCAGTAAGATACGTCAGTAAAGTGTTCAAAGATGCGGAGACGCGTATACAGGAGCTGAACAGGAGGTGATAGCTTTGCTGAAGACGTTACATGACGCTAGTCATATTTTATTCGGACAGCACATAACAGTATACGCAAGGCATTCCACGATGCGATGGCTATTCACGTCTAAAAGTTTAACTGGGAGAGGAGTGCAATGGGCTGTGATGTTATCCCCATGGTCGTTAGAGATTATTAGAATGGACCATGAAGGTGTTGGACTTCCCGCGTTATTGGCCACATCGATTGTGCCTGTGGAGAAAATGAATCAAGTATTAGAAGACATTGCTCCACTAAAGACACTGAAGGATACGCCTATTATTAGTCCAATTCCAGGATTGCGTCGCCAAAGTACTGGATATGTCCTGTCTTTTGATGGTGCGGTACGGATGAAAAACAATCCCAACGGCACGTTTGGCATGATAGTATGGGAGTTACCCACCTGGGAGGTGATAGCGGCGGAAAACGGAATTCAAGATAACCTCACTGTGAATGACAGTGAATATCATGGGTTGATCGGAGTATTGCAGCTTGCGCAAGCACATCATATAAACAATGCAATAGTATGTGGAGACTCGAGGTTGGTGATTGGACTAGTAAATGGAGATTTACGCTATAACCAAGCTTCGTTACTGGTATGGCTAAATAGAGTGCACTCGCTGGTCGAAACTTTTGAGGCGATTAGTCTAGTGCATGTGGCACGCAAGTATAACCAAGCGGCAGATTTCCTCACGCAGTGCGCAATGAAAGAACAAAGAGCAGGGAAATTTACAAGTGATCAACAAATGATGGACCTAAAATTGTTGAACCGACTACCAGCGTTGTTGTATGAGAATGCAGATGGACCTCCAGAAATGGATAAGATTGAGGACACCCCAGAGGAGATTACTCAACCGTCTGACAGAAGTAGTGGTAATCCAAGTGATGAGGCGCAAGTGGATACCACGGAAGTCAGTGTATGGGGAGATGGTGGACATCAGTCACCACAAGTATTTTTAATCACTCGCAGCATGGGTAAACTGAAGAAAGGACATCGTCAATACCCAGGAAGTGGGACCGTGGAACAAGGGGCGGACATAGAAGAAGAGACGCACTCTGCGAAAGACGGTACTGTCGAAGCTAAACAAAGCCGAGAAGATGCAGAAGAGGACCCTATGAAACGGCGCTCGCCATTAGACTTGAGCGAATAGCATCGACTCAGAATGATGACGATTGGTGTGGGAAGGTTATAGCGTATCTGAAAGGAGAAGATGACAAAATAAATTCCGCCAGCGAATGGAAAAGGGTGGCTCGGCATGCGATGATGTATGTATTGGACAGCAAAAATGTTCTATATTACGTCGCCTGCATACGAAGCAGAACTGAGGACCAAGTGTGGAGATTGGTCGTACCATCTATATTGCAAGAGGAT
The DNA here is from genome assembly GCA_026184515.1 of Peronosclerospora sorghi. Lineage (NCBI taxonomy): Eukaryota > Oomycota > Peronosporomycetes > Peronosporales > Peronosporaceae > Peronosclerospora > Peronosclerospora sorghi. The sequence goes on from CM047580.1 coordinate 19,082,558, forward strand.
GTGTTACATGCCTACCATGTTGAGATTGGTAGTGGAGCACATCAAGGAGTTGGAAAAGTCTATGCTCGTTTGAGGTCTAAGTATTATTGGAGAGGAATCTATGCCCATATCGAAAATTATATCGCAGCATGTGAAGATTGTGCCACGGCTAAAGGAAAGCCGAAAGACCAGGGGCGTACTAGTGGCAATATTGTGGCATCAAGACCTTTTCATATTCTGGCCATGGATTTTGCATTACCTCTACCACAGACCACTATGGGTCATGAAGCTTTATTGTGCTTTATCTGTTTGTTTTCTGGATATGTGATCCTTATCCCAATGAGCACCACTACAGCCCAGGATGTGGCAGAAGGGTACATGGTGGGAGTCTTCAAGAGATTTGGAGCGCAAGAAATGCTGAGACATGACCGAGACCCAAGGTTTATGAGTTCGGTATTTAGGAGGTTTAATCGGATGCTGAAGCAGAAACAGAGGCCTACATTGGCATATCGGCCACAAGCCAACGGCAAACAGGAGAGATCGGTGCAGGCAGTGATTAAGGCAATAAAATGCTATATAACGGATCCAGAACAGAGAGATTGGGATGAATATGTGGCACCATTGGAGTTTGCTTTACACACTTCAGTGGATTTACAGCACTATCAAACTCCATTCTATCTGGTACATGGAGGAAACCCTGAACCACGATGGAGGCGATGGTACCGCCAAAGCATCAGTCTGTCACGGAACAAGATGCATTAGATTGGAGATTAGCCGTAAATAAAAGGCACATGGAGGCTCAAGCGCAGGCAGCCATCATTCGGGAACAAGTGAGTAAAGAAAGATCCCAACATCATAACAAGAAAGTCGAGTCAAAGCTATGGTCGACTACAAAAACCGCTTACCGCCCTGGAGAGTTAGTCTGGCTGTATCACGATTTGGTCAAGCCAGGGTTGGTGAGAAAGTTGTCTCACTTGTGGCATGGCCCATACGTGGTGGATTAACGAGTCAATGATATGGTATATCGGTTGGTGATACCAACAACTGAGAGTCGAATATTCCCGTTAGCGCATATTGCTAGGCTGAAGCCTTATATCATCAAGATGAGACGGCCCCGTGAAATGATTCAAACCAAGGATGCGTTAGAGTTAGATGAAGCATTACTTCCGGAAGATTCCTGGTATGAACCTGGCAGAGACGATGAATGGGAAGTGGAACGTATCGTGTATTGTCGAGTGAAACAGCGGACAAGAAACGGGCGTCGGGTGAAAGAATACCTTGTCAAGTGGAAGGATATCGAGGAGATGACGTGGGAGCCCGAAGACAACCTTTCTTGTACCATACTCTTGTATGAGTTTGATGCTCAGCGAGCTTGGGAGAATAGGCACTACGCAGCCCAGACGGCAGAAGAGGACATCACTGAGGGGGAAATGTAGAAGCCTCAACAGAGAAGAAGGGTGGAGATGAAAGACGACGGAAGAGATAAAAAGAAGATAACAAGAAATCGAAGCAAACAAGAAAAAGAAGCCCCAGAAGATGTAGTACATCCCTATCACGGACCAGCATTGGTTGTGATGAGTAGAATGCGGACCCGAGTTGGTTGAATTAGGGGAAAGTCAGAAGATACTAACACAAACAAAATATAACAGAAAGACGCATGTTTGAACATAATTGGAAGATGTTGGAATATGTGGATACATTACGTGATTACCTATGTTGAATTGAGCTATACGGCTAAATAATGAACATAATTTGGATAGTGAGCCCATACGGGCTCAATGACTTGATGATGTGATGTGGAGAGTGCGCGAAGAGATGCCTATACAGGCCCAAGAGGTGAAAAACCTGTGCATCCCACACAAAATACGACAAGTTAACAATAAACCAGCGCAAGATCGTACGAAGAGATGCCTCACGAGGTCCTCAGGGTGCAAAACCTGTACGGCGGCAACAAGATGATACGAAGAGATAC
>CM047580.1:19084608-19095825 GCA_026184515.1 Peronosclerospora sorghi
TCGCCGAGTCGCCCCACCTTGCTTCGCCTGTCCGGTCGGCTCGGTCTCACAGCCCATGTAACTCTCATGCACTTCAAAAATCGGAAGGGTGTCAGACTGAAGCCGACACGCGGATGCAGGATATGCTCGCAGAAAACATGCGTCTCAGGACCCAGGTGGACCACCAGGCAACACGAGGTGCGCATCTTTGGTCTTCATCTTGTACTCTTCTTGACCCTCGTTTGTCTTCAGCTCTCATCTCTCCCAACATAGTCCAGGCAATAGGTGCCTTGGTCGATGCTGATAGGAAGTCTGACGGTCACGCTGGCCATCTCCGACACATTTTGGAGGAGCTGATAAGCGCGCACCATGAGCTGTCCCGTCTGGAGGCTCATCAGTCCCATCTCCGGGATCAACTTGCACTTGTTTGTCGGCAGCAGCTGGACGGACAGTTTGACGCAACTTCACTGTGCATGCAAGGCGACGACCTCTCGCAACTCATTGCCGAGTTGCAAATTGCTATTCAAGCCCAGACCGGTAAGGTCCGGTCCTGTCAAGACAGGTCCGACGCTTGGACGCAAGAGTCGGGTCGTCGTCAGGTGGCACTAGACCAGTGCCGCCAGCGCTTGATGAACTTGCTACCTCCGTGTTCGACTGCTTCCTCCAGCGTAGATTGGTCCGCATCGGCAACCTTAGTCGCCTCGGGGCAATATCAAGACCGCTTGAAGCAGGACCAAGACCGCTTGGAGCAGGACCAAGACCGGCTTCGTTCATTGGCTGATATTCAGCAGTCTGAAATTACACCAAAGTCAAAGAAGCGCGCGGACGCGCCGAGTATCTCGAGGGCGCGGGGCACTGCGCGTGGACCCGGAATCGGGGGGAAGCGTGCATTGTTCCATAAGCGAGCCAAGACACAGGCGCTTCTCATGGACTCGGACTCGGACATGGACGACATCTACAGCCCCTCGGGAAGTCGAGCGCCCTCGCGCCGTACTGCAAGTCGCATCCAGCACACAGGGGTCTCGTCTGAGGAGGACTCCAGCGAAGGGTCCGGCGATTACGAGTTCATGGTCCCCATCCAGTCCAAATCACAAACGAATTTGTGTGACAGTTTCGTCCAAGTGGCGTCGACAGTGGGGTCAGAGCAGAAGACCGGTCTGCCAAGTGACGCTGCACCAGTATCAACATCCGCGACGCGGGCGCCTTCGGTTCTCCCCGGAACATCCGGACTTCACAAGTACGCCCTATTAAAGAACATGGCGGTTGACACCAGCTCACTTCCGCCGCGGACGTTTGAAGTCACTTGGCCGTGGTCGTCGGGGCAAATCGGCTGTTTACGCCGGTCTACCCTGACCAAGCAGCTTCTGGTCCGGTCTTTCTCTCGTCCGGACTCCTGGCTTTTTACACCGGCCAAGAAAACCCCTGCCGCGTCTGCATGAATGGCGGACCTGATTACGTCGGCGCAGATCTTCCGCCTGTACGGCGATGAACAATGGAAAATCTTCGAACACTCCAAGATAGGACTTGTGTTCCACTTGACTCCATGGATCGGCACTTTGCTAGGCCGGGTGAAGAATTTCAACAGGATCCACGGCCAAGCAATTTGGGAAGCGTCCCACTACTTGGTGCTTCCTCCCGACCGGGTGAGACAAGATCCGGGCCTGGCGACGTTCTAGAGCAAGCGCAAGCGACGTCGAATTCGAGCGGGCGAGGCTTCGCAATCCCTGTGCCAGTACATTTTGGACGGGATGCGAGCTCGCGAGTGTGACGTCGACGTGTTCTTGTACCCGGTGTTCCTCCACATGCCAAGGCGTCGCGTTGAGAAGACCAGACTGCTGGCCGACGACGGCACATGGTAACCCGGTTTTGATTGCTCTGAGCCGGTCGCGGACCTCAAGGATGCTTTGGTCCAGCTTGACCGGAAGGACCCCTGGCGTAACCAGTTTCAGGATCAAGTGGAACATCATCCTTCAATGGTCATCGGCCGTCTGTGGGGAGATAGCAAGTGAAGTCGCAGGTAGTCGACCAGATAACTCGCAATACATGTCATCATTTCTTTTTCATATGTCCAATCGTTAAATCACTTGAGCTAATTTTACCACTCTCTACATTGTTGCACCGAACACGTTATCGTAAACAGTTCCACTCCCATCACGAAAAATAGTCATCACATTCATCATTCCGCTATTCCAATCTGTCACAGTTCATCACAATTTCACATCAACTCCGGACCTTCCACATCTTCACACCGGTCTAGACCGACCGATGCTACTGCGTGTCTTGGTCTTCATGGGTCTGCATCACTACGAAGCGATTACGACTGACTCGTTCTCGTTCGAACTATCGTAGAAGAGCCCCACAATTCAAGTCGATCTCGTCGACCCAAGTTGATTCATCATGGTCCTTCCATCGGACCAGGTACTCTCGGTAAGTCCGACCGAACCTTGTCTTCTTGGTCGACCGAACATCCAAGACCTTCTCCACTTCAAACTCGTCTTCCTCTAATGGTCGTTCCCAACTGTACTCCGGCAGTAACGCTTCATCGAAATCAAATCTTTTTTCTTCGTCTACCAGACAGGGAGTTTTGGGTCGATCCCGGAATTCTCGGACCAGCTTCAACTTGGACACATGCACGATCGGGAAGACCTTGTAATCTGTACCAGTTGTTACTAGACGGGCAGCATGCTCACAGATCAGCTCGGCAACACGGAAAGGGCCGTGCCACATGTGAGCCAGCTTCTTCGCATATCCCTCTATCACTCGGTCTAGGTATAGCCATACCCTCGCCCCTGGTTCTATACCGTGGGGTCGAACCTGGTCATTGGTCCGGTCTGCCCGGTCTTGTGTGGCCTGACGCAGCTTTTCGTTGACGACTTCTTTTGCATGCTGGTAGTGTTTCTGGACCTGCATGCGCCAGCGTCGAGCATCGCGATCACGGGTCCGGGTGCAACCGATAGGTATCGCAGCTTCCAATGTCGACCGAGGGTCCCATCCATATGCCAGATAAAAAGGCGTTTCTCCTCGGACCCGATCGGTCGACGAGTTGAGTGCAAACACCAGCCTTTCTGCATACACGTCCCAATCTCGCTGGTCTGGGTCAGCAACGTACATCTTGATCGCCCTCGTTATGGTCTGCACCATGCGTTCCGCCGATCTATTTGCTTGCGGACGATATACCATCGTCGCACTCTGTTTCTGGCCCAGCATGTAATTGAACGACCGGAACACCTCGGCCATAAAACCGGGTTCCAGATCGTGCCTGATGACCTCGCTGGCGCCGAATCTTCGGAACACACATTCTTCGTAGCTCTGGGCGATCTGCTCCGCAGACCGAGATGCACTTGCCTTCGCAATAACTAGACCAGTGAACAGGTCTACCCAGATCGGCAGCTCAGTGTTGCCGCGCGTCGATCTAGGTAGTGACGGTATGTGGTCCATCGCTATGATCTGGAAAAGGTAGGTAGCTTCGATATTTCCGGGCGATCGCCCCTTGATTACCGGTCTACCCTTTCCGGTCTCGCAATCCGTGCAACAGCCCACATAATTTTTTTTCTGCACACTGCGGAAAAGACCTCTTCAGTGGAAGTGGGACCTGATCTTGTGATAGGTCCTGCCTATGCCCTGATTTCCCCCTTCTAGACTCACGTGATAGTGATGAAGGACATCCGGCTGCAGCAACTCGGGGATCACTAATTTCGCCAGTCGGTCCCGGTCTGCACTGTCTTGGTCGGCATCGCGGCAGTAATACAATAATCCATTATCATCCACTTCGTAGCTATCCGCGATCTTGATGCACTCTTTCGCTTTATCGTTCGTCAACATGGACAGTTCACCACGCAGGTAGGTCTTCAGGTTCATAATCCATTCTTCTTCGTCCTGCGCCTTGAGGATCCGTTCCATCCTTGACTGTTGCACTGCATATTCGTTCAAACTTTCCTTCGGGAACGGTCGGCGAGACTTTTGAGCTTTTGCTCTAGTCGCGACCATCACATGCACCTGGACTGGGGCGTTCTTGGGTCCGATCACTTCTGGGAGCCTGTTTATATTCATCAATTCATCCAGAACGGCCTTCTCGGTGATCGTAGCCCCGGACTGGTCTTGTATGGCCTTGGTCGCGAGGTAGTCGGCGCCCCTGTTCCAGTCCCGTTTCACGTGCAAAAGCTCGTGGTTGGGGTGGTCCTTCAATGCCTTCATTACTCGATCATTTAGCGTCCGTAATCGTGGAGCCTTGCAGTCGATCTCTCCGGTGATCTGCCTGATCACTAGGTTGGAGTCACCACATATGATGACTCGCCCCTTCTCTTGCGGCTACAGCAGGTCCAGAAATAGAAGTAGACCTCGGTACTCCGCCTCGTTAACATTAATATCCGGCGTGAAATCGGTAGCGGCTGCAACTATAGACCATTGTGGCAACTTCCAAAATATGGCACTATAGGCGCCGACCTTCTTCTTCACGCTTGCCGATCCGTCAAAACTTAAGACCAAGAGCTCTTCGTCATGGTCGACGGTCGGTGTCGGTCTCGAAACTGACTGCCGAGGTTGCTTCCTCGGGGCAATCGCTATCAATGCCTCGTCCACTTCAGACCGAGGGGTGATACTGGCAGATAATGTGCCCAATATCTCTTCCTCGCCCCTGGTGCACTTAACGACCTCGAGGGTCCACTGCGACAACACCGCCGACCATCTGCCTAGACGTCCGTCCATCCCATTGGCTGATAATAGCCAGGCCAAAGTAGACCGTCTTGACAGGACCTTTATAGGTCGGCCGACCAGCAGGTTGTAACACACATCCAGAATTCGTAGCAACGCCAGAACTTCTTTCTCGACAATTCCATAGTTCACTTCATTTGGTTTTAGCGTCCGGCTCGTAAACGTGACTGGATGATACACACCATCGTGATCATGCACTAAAGTGGCCGAGATAGCTCACTTACTGGCATATACAATAATGGTCGGCACTTTTTCGGGAGCGAAATGCTTGAGAATCGGTGCCGTCTCCATCTTAACCTTCAACATACCAAAGGCAAACTGTGCACGCTTCATATCATCTTCGGCCTCCACTTGCGGACAAACTGCAGCAAGACCAGAGTCGGCGCCCTCCTGTAAAGTTGCCCGATCTCCTTCGAGCAACATATGATAGTCAACTTCCCGGAGCTCGTACAGCACAGCCGCGTAGATAGCAAAGTCTTCAATGAATCGGCTATAGTAATTCAAGCTTCCCAGGAAGGACTGCATTGCCTTCAGCGATCTGGGGAACGGGAGGTTACTCAGCGAATCCAGGTCCTTGGGATTAGCCTCTAGACCATTGTTCGAGACCATATGGCCTAAATAGGCGACCTTGGACATACCCCAAAAACTTTTCACGGCACTGATAGACAGGTTACAGCGGTCACATATCTCCAACAATCGTTCAACCTTCTCTCACAGATCGTTCCATGACGAGGCAGGTATCAGAATCTCGTCGATGTACGACCGCCTCCCTAGAACGGACGGTCCTCTTTCCCGATCGGGTTCACCCTCTCTAAACACATCATAATTTTCAACAGGGTCCCGATCGGTCTTGATCTTGAAGTGTCCGTACAATGCGTTGTCTATCAGCTTTTGATAGATCTGGGGCGCGTTCTTCATACCGAACGGCATACGATTCCACTCGAAAAGACCAAACGGCGTCACAAATGCGGAAATCTCACGGGCTCGATCAGTCATCGAGACCACCCAAAATCCACTTGCCATGTCCAGCGAACAATACCACAAGGTCTTGTCCATGTCTTCCAACAGATCATTAATCAGCGGCATCGGGTACACCATGAGTTTAGTCAACCGATTTACCAGCCGATAGTCGATGCAAGGTCTAATGTCAACGCCGTTCTTCTTGATAACAATTACGATCGGCGAGGCCCATGGCGAGGTAGACGGTCTAATAATCTTGGTGACCAACAGTCCTTTAATGATATCAGAAAGCTTTTCACGGTACTGTGGCGCCACGCGTCGACATCGCTGGGCAATCGGCTTGGCATCTCCAACGTCAATATCGCAAATCGCACCACGGGCTGCTGGTGGTAAGGCGTTGCCCTTTCCGATCAGCAGATGTCTTTTCTTCCATATGATATTCTTCAACTGCTCGATCTGGTCTGGACTGATAAGGTCTTGATCACCCACTTATAAATCATCCGTTGTAACTTCGGGCGAGTCGGCAGACACTTCAGGGAGGACTGCCATTTGGCTTTCCAGCTCCTGAATGTACTTTTCCCCGCCTTCATGTATACAGACTTGTTCATCTTCTGGGGTGATATCACCTAGACCATCTGGACCGGCTGAACGCCCCTGGTCTTGATCGACGGGATGTCCTTCACTGATATCGGTCTGATTAGGAATACCGTCATGGTCCGACCTAGCAATTTCATGTTCCCCTTCTTCCGTTTCTTGCTCCGCTGTCGCCTGGTCTTGTGCTGACACCACGTTGACTAACCTTGGCTCGTCTACTTGATGGTCCACCGTTCCTGGTGACTGCGGCGCCTTTCTTCGGACCAACATCTTCTTTGGGGTGACATAACTTGGTCTTTCCACTAAAGGTGAGGTATCCTCTTCCACCGACCCATCATCGCTGATAAGATCGGTGGTCGATTGGTACAACAGGTTTTGCCACTCGACATACCGCCTCGATCCAATCGAGACGAACCCCATCTTCCTTGGTACCTTCCATTCTGCTAACCACATGCCGACAATAGTGTTATTGTCCAGTGTCAGCGGCTTGTCACCGATATTGGTAAAACGGACAAAATCACGTCGACCAGAACTCTTTACGAAGGTTGGGACCCACCGATCGCCCCTGGTCAACCATAACTTCCTCGAACGAAAACCTTTCTCGACCGGAGTATCGGCAGACCGACCGACTGGGATAGTGAGGTCTTGATCCCACCGGACCAGATCGGTATAGAAACCATACAGAGGTCTTCGACCAGCCAACAGGACCTGGACCTCATCCGGGAGTGTAAGCACTCCATGTGACAGGTCTAGGCGAATAACAGCTGGGACCATGAAATCCATGCCTATTAAAGCGTCCTGTCCAGCCAACTTGCCAACCCAAGCGCTGAAAAAGTAGACCAGCGATCCCGACAAAGTAATTTTCACACGCGTTCTTCCTTCGGTCATATAAGAGTTTTCACCGATACCGACGCATTCTTGTCTCTGGGTATCGTCTATACGAAATCCGACCTTACGAGCAAAGGCGGAGTCGATTATCGAGACTTCAGCTCCAGAGTCGAACAACATCGTCGCTTTCTGGTTATTAATCTTGCCACAGGCTTTCGCCTGCTTGAACCATTTATCAGGCGCGTGATACTTCCAGTATCCGCGGGATTCTCCAGGCAGCAAGTCCAACTGCATAACCACCTTAGTACGGGAGTACTAATCGGTCTTCAGACTGTAGACCGGATGGTATCGGTCGACGCAATTTGGAATAGAACGTGTATTGTCGGTCTTATCCTCCTTGTCGACATATGCATAGATGTGAACCGTAGAAGCTCGGCTCGATCCAGATTCCAACCTGGCGAGCGTTCTAGTTTAACATCTTTTCTGCGTCCGGCGGCAGCATCCCCGCGTGCTTGTCCGGCACGTACCACTTGCGTATCATGTTAAAAAATTCTTCAATCTTGCAGTGGCCGGCCTCGTGGATCTCTCCACATGACTTGCATACGAAGAGGCAATGGTCAGTCGGGTGGCCGCGTCTCTCGCACTTCTTGCACACCATCTTCTTCCAGCAGTTTGGGCCATCATGTTTGCTCGACCCACAGTGGGAGCACTTCTGACGAGGTCGGTCCGGATCGGACTTGCTTCCGTTCTTTCCCTTCCGGTCTACCTGGTCGGACTTCGACCTGGTCTTCGTGGCAGGTCCCGCGACATAGACGTAACGATACTGGTCTTCATCTGATGACTCCTGGCTGGATTGACTTCCACTTTCCCCTTCTGATCCCGTTCTGTCTTCGGCTACGATCGCCTTGACCGCTCGGGTCGGTCTGGTCCAGGGTCTCTTGACCTGATCGGTCTGGGTCTGTGTCTTGGATCGGTAGCGACCTGATCCACCAGCACTCTTCGTCCTCATGCTACGCGACTGCTGTAGCGTCCGTAGAGTCTGTTCAACTTCACCCGCGTCCCTAAGACGTAGCAGAGTTAGCTGGTCCGCCAGTTCTTGATCGTCCAGCTTACTAATGTAGTGACCCACATGTTCCAGAGCAGCACCGTTCGGTGGGTTATTCTCTTTAATTGTTATGCCGGCACGAAGTGCAGCCACGTTCAACCGATGCAAATACTCGATCGGTGTCTCGTCGCTCCGCTTCTGCATATGGTGATACTTGCGGGCACTCGAAAATCCGGACTTACAATATTGCCCTTCAAACTCTGCACATAGCTGGTCCCAGTCAGACCGGACATCCCCCGACCTAACTGTTGGATGCAGTTGGCAGCCGGTCCTTTCAACAAATCCCGGAGAATCAGACACCTTTCACTTTTCGGGGTCTGGTCTCGCAGGAACGCATACTTGCCCCGACCGAACCAAGACCGGGCCTGGTCTTCATCAGTATCTTTGCCAGTGAAGTCCTTGAGGTCGGTCGTCGCGGCCATACGGATGCGCGGAATCGCAGCAGATCCAAAGTCGTAAGCAATAGTGGAGGCTAGGTTATCCTTGCGTGGCTTGCCAGCGCCCGTACCGTCTGACCCACAGTGGTCGTCAAGACCGCCGACCGACTCCATGTCACAGTCACTTGTCTTACTTGGTCTAGGCGGTCTGGACGGTTGCGGCTTGCGCTTCCCTTTGCCGACTTGCTTACCACTTCGAGTGGGCTTGTCCACAGATGTTACCGATTCCATATCCACATCTCGGCAAACATTGGCACTTTGCTGGGTATACCGGCCTTGGGCATGTGGCCGCAGAGGTGGTCTAACCCGGTCTTCCATGAAACGCTCCATCATCGTCTCAAACATGGCTTGGACGTTAGCTGGAGTCATGGGCAACGTGTTGATACCCTCCTTTTGCGGAACTGAGGCCTGTAGGGGCTGCTGGAGCCCCGACTGGCAAGCAGCCTTTTGCTGCCGCATGTCCCTTTTTTGTTCAGGCTGGGCATGGTCCACCCCCACGGTCATCCGCTCGACACCGGTCTCCAACTCTGATGATCTGTTAGAGGCCGGTGGAGACTGATAAACCGATTCGTCATCAGAACCAATGTCGACAAGCGCTGTGGAGGCTTCAGCGACCTTCACTGCTGCGGTGTGAGTTGGGCGGCGAACCGCCCCCACCAGTGGGACCAAATGGTCGTGGAAGGTCGACATCGACGATTTCAGCCTCCAAGTCTCAAATTCAAATAGTTTTTGGACATCGGTGGGGTTCTGCATTTTAATGCCAACCTCCGCGAACATCGCCACCAAGTTTTTACCAACAGTAATGGGCGATCACTCTGGACCGGCTCGGTAGTGGGGGACCGAGAAGACGGTCGGGGATCTGGAGGTTAAACACCCGAAAGACTACGTCAAAACGAACAAATCGTTTCAGTTCAAAAATGTAGTACATCTTGTTTAGGTATTCTTCAGTGATGCCTCCATCTACGACCTGCGACTTTTGTTCGAGGTCGTCTTCGTCGGCCGGCATTCCCAACCCTTTCTTGGGAATCTTGGGTAGCTTGGGGACCTTGGGGAGGTTGGTCTGATCGTTCTGATCAGCTTCCAAGTATTTTTCGTCTTTTGATTTTCCATCACCTTTTTTATGCACATACATAGGATCAGGACCAAGGTCCTGATCCTTTCCGGGACTATAGCATGACTTGCTATAGTCCCGATCGGCTCCGGTGGGAGCCTTTTGGTGAGGAAAAAAATTATTAATCCCGATCTGGTCCTCCACCAGGCGAGACCGGATATCGCCATCTTTATCGAGAACGAAGACGTAAGATGATAGCTTTTCCTTACTCCCTCTCCAGAACGATTCCAAATTCAAATCTTCAAATTCAATCTTTGATGACACCTCGCGGTGATATCCACGATCACCAAGTGATCCGGGCACGCGCACCACTGTGGTGGAGTCAAGTTCGTAATCGAATACATTTGTATCGACAACCTGACCACCACCATCGTGCCCAGCCTTCCAACTTACGGGGGGGGGTACCCCGCGGACCTCCATTCGAAATCTGGTCCGATCGTCCGCTGCTGGCAGACGACCGGTCATCATCCAGAGACGCTTGGTCCGATTCACTTAAGACCATCTCACCTTGTGTACCCATTGGAGTGGGCTAGTTACACAATCGGTGGATCGGGATCGCAGATCGATTTGATTCGGTCATGAATATGAGACCGTGCTGGCTAAGTGTACCTAGGGCGGAACTCTTCACCCCAGGTACGTACAGACCAGAAACACTTCCGAAAGATAGATTCCAATTGGTCGATCCTCCAAACGATCTAGACTGACCAATACGAAATAATAGAGGGTAGACCAATCAACCGGTCTAGCCCCTGACCAATATGAGAGAAGACCAAAACCGGTCTAAACTCCAACCAATGTTAAAATGAGCCAATATGTACACGTGAAGACCCAATATGCCCGTGAACTCCACAAACGATATCTCCACGTAAAGACCAATCCAGTGAATAGCACGTTCCAAACGTACTTGAGTTAAAGTGTCGAGATCGCCAAATCGTACTCCCGTCGAGGGACTTCCGGTGGCCAAAGTGCGCGTGCGGCGCGTCCAGACTGGGTATAATAGGCGAGAGGGGATAATTCAACCCTCTGCCCCCAAACACTCCGCGGTGGGCGGAGGCGACTAATGTACGTATAAAGAAGAACGGCGACCCCTTGCTGTGGTATAGACCAAGACCAAAGGACTTCTACTTAGAAAAACCCTGAAACCAAAAGACTTCTACTTTTTTAGGCAAATCCACAACCAAAAGCCCTCTATCCGGAAAATCCACAACTAACCAATAATACTACCTCCCTATAGTCCCTAATGTACCCACACAAAATTATGTAAAATACCCAAAGTCAGGTAACTCACCCAAGACCAGCGTTCTTGATACTCCTTGAATTTGATAGGCTAAAAAGCCCCCCTTGTTTAGACCAATCCGAAATTTGACCAACTGCCTTGACCAAAAAGGACCAAATTTGTGGTACACTTCACCACATATATGGTCGCACCTGATTGGATGATTTTTAGCCAATCACGTGATATGTACTCGTCCACGACATACTCGTCCACGACA
>CM047580.1:19095835-19112743 GCA_026184515.1 Peronosclerospora sorghi
TCCACGACATACTCGTCCACGACAAACATGGAATAGTATGCAGATATTTGGTCGCACTTGATTGGATGGTTTTTTGGCCAATCACGTGGTATGTGCTCGTACACGACAGACTCGTCCACGACAAACATGGAATAGTATGCAGATATATGGTCGCACTTGATTGGATGGTTTTTTGGCCAATCACCTGGTATGTGCTCGTACACGACAGACTCGTCCACGACAGACATGGAATAGTATGCAGATATATGGTCGCACCTGATTGGATGATTTTTGGCCAAATCATTTGATATGTACTCGTTCACGACATTCACGTCCACGACAAACATGGAATAGTATGCAGATATATGGTCGCACTTAATTGGATCTTTTTTGGCCAATTACGTGATATGGCTCGTCCACGACATGATCGTTTACGACATGACTGTTCACGACAATAAATCCCAGAGTGTGATTGGATTACAAGGAGAGTACTACAGATAAATCACGGTGTTTGACTCGACAAAGTGCCGAGGAGTCGCTTATGACAGGAGCATTCACAACAGTCAACGTCACGGATTTGGTAACCAGACGAATAGTAGAAGCTTATATTATACCAGCTCAGGGCTAACTCGGTGACACATAAGTCTCAGAGGAGTTAACTTTTGGAGATCCATCAAGCGATTCAATTGGAACGATATAAGATGGATAACGTGGATATGGTACACACATTGTTGAGTCTGAAAGCGTCAGGAGGTTCAGCCAGTGGAGTAGAACACAACGAGGAAAAGGAGGACATCTCAAGAGCTGCCTCTCATAGTATGTCCGCACTACAACCTATGACTGAGCAAGACTCTGCACATATATAGAACTTACCTCGAGTCCAAATCCAGGACTAGGCAGCGTTCTAAGCCCTCCTGCATGGACCAACCGTGAGAAGGAGGAGTTGTTACGTATACAATGTGGGAGTAAGGATCAGACGAAGTCAGTTCCGAGATAATTAACTCATATAATCAGCGATGTCAAGTAAACGGATGGACCAAGAGAACCGAAGCTAGTGTTGAGATTATGCTAAGGAGATTGGGAGCCAAACGAAAACGAGATAATGAGTGCACTGAAGAAGTGGTGAAGTGGTTAACAAGTCTAGTGGAATAGAAGAACACGGCCAATCACATAGCTGAGCTATATCCGGTACAGTTCCCGCAAGCTAAGAAGATGCGCACCAAGGTATCTATAAGAAATAAGATACAAGCCTTGCGCCAGGAGAATGTGGGCAAAACCCAGATAATATCGAGTGGGGATAATGACCGAAGTGAATGCAGAAAAGGTGGTAGGAGGTGGACCCCACAAGAGGATCTCATACTGAAAGAAGCGATCGAATGTGGAGAAAGGGGTGTGAAACTAATTGCGAAGAAGCTACATGATACATTAAACACGGGCGGAGTTAAGTATACGCTGAGATCGTATGACGGGATCAGGCAGAGACTCCGTCGATTAAAATGTAGTGTACAGAATTCCGAGCATGCCGTTATAAGATCAGGTTCACAGTCGGAACAGGAGGTTTCTACGAACGTCGAGGAAAGTCAAGGTATTATAGATCATAAGATACTGGAGAGCCCGAATCCATCATCAGGAGAAGAAGGAGAGTCAGAAAGTGCGCAAGATGTTGTGTTGACTCAACTTGAATTACAGAAGATGGGTGCTAAAGATGTCAATATGTGTAAAGATGTGGAGCTTGCAGACACAGTGCAAGAAGTAAGAGAGACCAACTCCATCGAAATCGCCGAACAGCAGGAAATGGTGGACGAAAACACATTGGAATCAGCACTGAGTGAGAGACAAATTGACAGCACCTTAAACGATGATGGAGAATCAAAGCGAGACAAATCCACGAACATAGATCTTATATAGTCGACGGAAGGTCCAAATGCAAGTCTTAGTGGAGATAATGCGGAAGAGACCGAGATCAAAGAGGATGAGCTGCCGTATAGACGAGATTTCGGTGTGCCAGAAGAGGAGAATAAGTGCGCCTCGGAAGGCATAGACTTTCCTACAAACACTGTGCATACCTATGAGGAGATGTGTAGAGAAACTCCGCACAATCTTATTCCGACGTCACCAGAAGTGGAAGGGGAATCAGAAACGGTGGAAGAGTTGAATCAACGTGAACTACAAAGAATGTCAGCTGAGGATATTAATGTATACGAAACTGTGGAGATCGGAGAAGGTACATTGCAAGAAATAGAAAAGACAAACTCCGGTGAAACCTGCAAAGGTCAGAGGTCGGGGGATGATAAAATAGTGGTACCAGTGCGAAACGAAGAACAATGTGACAACACTCTAACCGATGATGGAGAGTCAAAACGAATCATCCCATCAGCCATAGATTTAACAGAGTCGACGGAAGACTCAAATTCAAGTCTTTGTGAAGGTAATGAAGGAAAACCAGTAACTACCGGAGATGAGTTACCATATAGACAAGACCCCAGTGGACCAGAAGAGGCGAGTAATTGCGTTTCCGAAGCGATAACTCCCACTACAAGCACAGTGCAGGACTATGATGAGGTGTGTGGAGAGGTGCTGAACAACCTTACTCCGATGACTGATACAAATACAGAAGCGTTCAAGACGGTTATGCAGAGGAAAGAAGAGTATCGAAGTTATACGTTTAAGGAAGGGATACTCACAGCAGAGTGTCGAGAGTTGGTGTGTCGTAGTATATGTGAGCAAGGATCAACGGCAAGGCAAGTAATAACGCATATGTCGTATATGGAAAGGAATTGGTGCCAGGAAGTCGAAAAAAGCACTATCAGCCCGGGAACTATCATTAGTGAGAGACGATCACTGGAGTTACACAAAGAAATTGGTATGAAACGACAAATCAAATCGATCTACCCAGAAGATGTAAGAAACGTATTGTTTGCTGTCACGTTATTACTACGAGATTTAGCGTCTCTAGTGGTTTTCCTACGCGAATGTTGGGGTGGTGGTTATGGACCTTGCAGGGATGACTTGTGTAGTCTAAAATATGATGTGACAATACCACAATTTCAATACCAAGGAAGTTGCAGACATTGGTTATATGCAAAATATCGGGAGGTATATGTGGACAATTTCATATCGGTAAGTGATTACCGCCTTACAATGTGTCTAGTGACACATCTAGATGCATATTGGGCCACTTACCCTGAGCAATACGACTGGATAACGGATGATGTTGATGCAACCATCAAGCTTCAGGTTTTATCATATGGCATTGGGCAATGTTTAGCCAAACGATGGAATACTTACACCAATGATAATGGCACAACTCATTTCATGCCATTAATGAGAGGGGTAATGTACCTGCACATAGCCGGAAATGATATACATGAACATGTAAATACGAGTACAGAAGATTTACAACGATGGGATTATGGACAGATATGCGTTCCACAAGGAAGAAACCTGGAATTTTTAGGTTGGGGGATAATGTGTTCTGTAGGATTCAGACATATCATTCTAGCCACATCCCCAGGAGGACGTATTCACAAGAACATACATAAGTTACGATGGATACCCAAGGCCAACATTATGAACTACGTCCGAAGATTCGGAGTGATAGATAAGCTGACCAGAGATTCACCGCCAGAGATTTTGAAACTAATAATTCGACGGGAAACTGTTCAATCGTTGAGGAGTTCATCAGTAATGGCTGATGCAGAGCAAACACAACTATACAAGACATTTCAGCGCAGCTTGGACAGGGATCAAATGGAAGTGATCCGTGCAGCAATAGAGACGAAAAGGATAGTGTTGGCTCGTGGCCCTTATGGATGTGGGAAGACATCCACAATTACTGCTGTTGTACTGTCTTTATTGGAAATTTTCCCTTCATATCGGGTTGCCATCGTGTCCGAAACTTTCAGCTATTGATGAAGATCTGAAAAGGTTAATGGATTCAAAGAAGTTGGACGATCGAGATATAGTTCGGCTGGGAGAAATAAAGGGCACTATGTTAGCGCCAGATGCTGAGAAGTATCGACGAAGGTTCCTTTCGGAGATATTACGACGAGAGCGACAATCATTGGAAGGATATGTGAATCGGAAAGAGATAGCTCCCAGATTGAAGTTAAAAGAGAGAGAGACATTGGATGGGTCACGTGTGATTGTTGCTACTTTGGATCAATTGGGGCGACCAGATCTCTCGAACTTGCTCTATGACGTGATTATCAATGATGAGGGTGCACAAACAGCAGAAGTGGCATTATTACAAGCTATTAGACCGTGGATAAAAGTGATTATCTCAGTGGGAGATCCGTACCAGCTGTTTGCATACTCTCCTATGCATGAAAGAATAAAGCATCGATTCCGTGATGGCGTACGTCGTCATAATATTACGTGGGGGTTGATACATTACATGGAACATTATCGAGCGATGAGGAAGATATCACCTGCATTCCCTGGAGTTACTATGACAGCAGAATTTAGGAGCTATCCTATGATCACGAGATTGTTGCAAACATTTTACCCATACACTATTCGAGATCGAGCCTATAAGTCACAAGATTTTTTGGCCCCAATGCACCTGAAGCATATGGAAACACTTAATTGGGCAAAGCCGGATGACCGCTACCCTTCTCGGGTGAAGAACATTTTGGGGAGATAGCGTGTCGTGTGGATTAGCTCTCAAGAATGGGTTGAAGAACGCGAGCGCACCATGTATAAGCATAGAAACGTTATTGAAATGGAAATAGTGGTGCATGTATTGGACGAAGTATGGTCGGTTTTACGGGCTGAGGCACGAAGATTGGGTACAGTTATACAAAAGCCAGTTTTGATAATTTCACCATATCAAGACCAAGTCTCGGCTATGAGGAGAGAGTTGCGATATTTAAATGGAGTGTACGAAGACCATCTAGATATCGAAGTAGCTAATACCGACTCTAGTCAAGGCCGAGAAGCAGAAATTACTATTGTTACCATGGTGCGTTCACATACTATCGGATTTATGAAAGGAAACCCCTCGAGATCGTTGGTATCACTCAGCAGATCACGTGATTACCTATTCATTGTGGCTGCGCGATATGTATTCGAGCAAGATGTCGATTGGGATCGGATGATGGAAGTGTGTAAAAGATATGATGTTCCTTGTTTTGTGTCCACTATGACGGAAATTGAAGCGCGTCAATATTTGAAGTGGAGTTAATGAAATGGTGGTACAGATAGGCGATATAAATGGGTTGCTTGATTTTGATCGCTGACGCTGAAGCTGCGCAAGGGGCGGTTGTGGTGAAGTGACTGGAATTTACGGTTGAATGTATACGAAAAGTATGCATAAAGAGTATACGGTGTTTTTAGTCGATCATGACGTGAGTTTTTCGGTATCGAAGCCAGTGCTGAAGTAAAAAAGAAGTAACAAGGTGAACAGATACTGGAGGTAGATATAGTATTTCTTAATACTTTTAATATAATCAAATCTCCCCACTTACGAGCAGTCGTCTTACCAACCAAAGAAACGTTTTCAAATCTATACAAAAACTAAGTACAACCCGAGGACACATTTAACTGAACGCGTGTTACAGCGTGATAAAGATCCTCTGCGATACCTAAGTTAAGGGTCAGCCTGAGTGTTACCAGGAAGTGTCCATTTTCAGTAACTTTGTATTAAGGTTGGGACGTAAGTATCAAGAGCCTGGGAAGTTTAAGCAAGAGAGGTGTATTGTATCGCTTCCTTGTGTTGTTTCTGAGTGGAAACCTCGCAAATTTAAGTTCCTTCACGACATTCCAGCCACTTCATGCCCAGAATGAGGTCATACCTCGAGTCCAAATCCAGGACTAGGCAACGTTCTAAGCTTTCGAAGTCTTCAAACTTCAGCTTAAGGTCAATTGAGACCTTGGGTACAGAAACCTGTACGCTCGTCGCTAGACGGACCGTGACAACATCACGAGAACGTGCCTCTAGGGCCTCGGCACACAGCCCACGCTTCTCAACAGAAGCTCGTCTGACATAATTGTCAGACGCTCCAGAGTCTACCAAGACTCTCCAAGGCTTATCAAAGCCTTTCACATCCGCAACGACGACCATCAAACCTGGATGGTATACCAACTCGGTGCTAGAAAGCACCGTTTCCCTCGGGGCTTTGTGCTGTAGGCCCCTACCCTGGGGATTAACAGCACTGAGGGGTCCCCCAGTAAGGCGCCCCGCACCGATTGGGAGCCACTGTTTCCCGACAGCTTGGGCGAGGGCCTTTTTGCCGCCCTCGGCCCCTTCCAGCGACTATCTCGCTGGGGATTGAGTGGACATATGTTCCGCAGATGATCCATGCTTCCACATAGGAAGCAACTTAGCGGCCCACGCCGCTGCAACATAGCTAAGAGCTCCTCCCCGAAGCTCTGCGAAAAAGAGTCAGAGTGACTCTTAGCGGAAGGTTTCCCTTCCACTTCGACCTGACTCAGGTCCATGGGTTCAGGACCCACCTTAGAGGAACGAAAGTTCCTCTCGGCGTTAAACGCCATCTTAAAAGCCTCCCCCATGGATTGGGGGAGGCATCGGAAGAGCTACGAACGTGATAGCCCTTCTTTGAGGCCTCCCATGAACACGGGAATAGACACATCGTTCGAGTACGCTTTCGCGTACATCCCTGCCAACAGGGTCTTCAGTTTTTGGATGTACGTCTCCAAGTCCCTAGTGACCTGACGGCACCTCATAAACGCCAGCTGATTCTGGAAAACCAGATCAGGCGTGGCATACATGTCCATAATCTTTTGCTTAAGGACTTCCCAGGTTGGGAACACGTCCATGACCGACTCCAAACACGTAACGCCCATGCACGGGCTTTACCCGTAAGATGGGTCAGTGCAAGTCCCACTTGCAAGTGATCCGCGATCACATTCGCTGAGGCGAAGGCCGTTTCGACCTCTCGAAGACACACATAAAGTTTATCACCTTTTTCACCGGTGAATTCTTTTATCTTAAAGGACAACGAGGGCGCACCCCCGTGAACGTAAAATGACTTCCACGAAAATTCGCCTCATGGTCGATGAGGGTGTTGACCTCGCCTTTACGGCATCAAGGCCCTGCTCCAGTAGGAGCTGCAGGCCTTCGTCACCCAGTATGGATAACAGCCTGTTAAAGGCTTCCTGCTTGACGAGGGTAAGCCTATCCCAATCCTCCTGATTCATCCTTTGCAGAGGATGTTGTCGTCTACCAGCACATGTGTTGGATTGACTACTAGTGCTACCAGATGTAGCCGGTGCGTATACGCACGGTGCGGCTAGCGCACAGAGGAAGACTTTCCTAAAGCGGCGATATGCCTCTACTTAGCCGATACGCCCTTATAAAAGGGCTTAGTAAGAGATTGTTCTATTACTAGTGGCCAAGATTTCCCTTGGTTTACTTGTTAGAATTAACTAAAGCCTTAAAAAAGAATTTCCTTAGAAAGGGAGTAGTTAAGGGAAGGTATTCCCTTTCACTACAACACTCACTGCGCGCGCGACCGGTAGAGGTCGTGCGCCTAGCAGTCTTAGTGTTATTTGTAAACTGAATGTATATTTAATATGTAATTAGTCTAAATTAATTAAACTAATGTAAACTATATGTAATACTAAGTAGAACTTATTCCATTCGTACCTAGCCGAAATGCAATGTACACCACCTGTGTACCAACACGTGGCAGGCTGTCATGCCTCCACCAAGGGCTTCTGCCCTGATTGGTTAAAATAACCAATAAGTCCAAACCTTTCGGACCGGTCAGTACTGACATCAACCGTAGTATACTTATGTACACAACATAACCAAATATAACCCTGTTACAATAATTAGATCAAATACCAATCTCTATCATTGGTACTTGGATCACGTCGATGTCCAAGTAGTTTTTCACGATGCTCAAGACGTCGACATCAGATAACTTATGTCGATAGTCGGTGTTGTGATTATTAAATGCCCAGTATTCGAGCTTTTAGCTCTTTTTAGCGTTAGTCTGTAAGGACACTAGTTTTGAGTCGACAAATGACTTAGAGGCGCCGCCGTACTTGCCGCTCATTCTGACTACAGGTAGAGCGTACAGGTTTGGGATTCTCCTATGACCAACAAATTACTGATTGGACAGTAACATTATCTGCCAATCACCTTAAGTAAGGGGTTGACGTAATAAGATTACATTTCATAAAACCAATGATTTTTAAGGTGAACTACCATAGTTCCAATTTGAACATTAAAGTTGTTCACATGGAAAATTTAAATTATAAAGTATTATATTCCACTGACAATTTGATTCTTTACGCTTCGTGGATTCAAAAGAGGATTTAATTATACAATTAAATCAGTTATGTATATATATATTTTGGAGTTAAATATGCATGCTAAATCCAGGCCTTCAAGAAGTAGGCTTATTGACATCGCTAACAAAGGTTAAGTGGATGATGTTTTGGAGGAGGCTCTGTAGGAAATTGACACGAATTGGGGGTTCGGTCAATATTCCGTTGTGACTGTGCCGGAAGTTAGTGCCTGACAGTTTGGGAGGAAGTTTCTTAGAAAGAAGTGCGTCCTACTTGATCAGGGTGGTGTAGCCGGTGCGTATACGCACTGTGCGGCTAGCGCACAGAGGAAGGCTCTTCCTTAAAGCGGTAGCTACCGCTACTTAGCCGATACGCCCTTATAAAGGGCTTAGTAGGAGAGTTCTCCTACTCGGGTCCAAGATTCCCGGGTTAGTTTACGACTTAGCCATAACGGCTGTATTCCCTTTGCGGGATGTAAGTAAAGGGAGGACTCCCTCTTACCTACGACACTCACTGCGCGCGCGACCGGTCGAGGTCGCACGTCCGCAAAATAGAGTTGAAAAGTAAACTGAATATATTTAATATGTAATTATTTAAACTAATATAAACTATATGTAACACTAAGTAGAATATTCCTAATTCGTACCTAGCTAAAATGTAGTGTACACACCTGTGTAATGACACGTGGATGGCTGACACACCACCACACCAAGGGCCCATGCCCTGATTGGTTAAAATAACCAAAGGTTCGAAACCTTTCAACCCGGCCAATACTGGCCTCAACCGTGGTGTACTCATGTACACCAACACTCAGTGTTACCCGAATGTAACCCCGTTACATCCTCCCCCATCAAGACTATTGCTTACGCAATAAACAAAATTTTGTTGGAGCACTCCAACGCCATACTCTGGCTGTCCATTATACACCCTCAGCGGTGCAATGGACGCAAACTATTCCGACGGCACGGAAGTGGACGCCCTTGGGGAGCTCTCCCCAACGGCTGGCCATGTTGATAGCGCCGAACGGCGCTATCAGTCATCCAACCCATTCCCCACACGTGGGGAAAACGCACTAACTCATGCGCCACCGTTACCCGCTAGGGGGATACCTCCAGGTTCCACAGGCAACCACCACCAATGAACCGCCCTTGTTTCAAGAGGCCCGACGTGCCGGTCGGGCACGGAAGGGACCTCGCGACCCTCAAAAGAGGGCTAAGAACGCGGTCAAGAGGGGTTTAGCCTCTTATACCCCTGGACCAGTGGCTATACTCTCGCGTGAAATTGCGCATCGGAACCAACTCCGGGCCCGACTACTAACGCCCAAACATTATTCCGTTAAGTCCTACCGGACGCGCCTCGGGAAACAGGCACGCGGTGCCCTCGTGGATATTATCCGCGAGATTCCCCTTGTTCTCCTGAGGGACGAAAGCGTCGAAGACGCAGAACAGGCGTTCCGCGCCTGGGTGGAAAGGGAGAAACGCCTCCCCAGTTTCGATGCGCTGTACAACAGCTTTTCCGAACACGACGTTCGGGTAGAGAGAGCGCTACGCTTGGCCTATGCTCAGGCCAAAGCGCAAGGGCAATTGCCTGCCTCCTATTATACTCGCTCTGCTCTCGATGTGGTGCCGGAGAGCGATGCAATCACAGCATATTCCTCCGGCGAGCTCCCAGATATTGGTAGTGAAGGGACTTCTTCAGCCCCTTTGGTCGTTGACTCTCAGTGGGATTCTCCCGCTCGAAAGCGTCAACGACGTCACGGCAATCCTGCCGCAGGGGATTCTCGTATTCCCACGAGCTCTGGGAATGTGGATACCCTTTCCACTTCACCAGGTACTGGGTCTCACCCCGGTGATGGCGTAGAGCCATCAGGCGTTCCACATTATAATGTGGCGTACCCTCCGTATCGAGCACTGGAGGAGGGGGTCGCGCTATTGCGGCGTGACTTCCACGAGCGCTGTGTTCGGCACAGCCTTCGCATCCAAGATGCTCAGGAGGAACTCCGCAACGAGGGAAGTGCGAATGAACGCATCGAGGAGAAGCTTGCCTCTCTCGAGACTCTCGTTGCGGAGCTTCAAAGTCGTAAATCAACCCTGTCGGAGATGTTCCGACCTGTTGCGCCTTTCGGCTATCCGGTTTTTCACCCTCCTCCGCGAGGGGACCGGCCTCCGGGTTCTGGTATGGCTTAAGCATACCCACATAAAAGTTTGGATGCGTAAGCATCGCCTTCGGGATGTCTAAGGTGTACGACAAGCCCTTTCGGGCTAACACTTTAAAGGGCCCCACAAACCTGGGGCGCAGTTTATTGCGCAACACATTCGAAACTGCATGTGTAGGAAGATTTTTAGCGTTTAATAAAACACTTTCTCCTACTTTTTATATCTTTTTATTACGCCTCCCCTTTCGGTCAGCTTGCTCCTTCTGCTTGTCTTGGCTTTCCGCCATGGCATCGCAGACGTGTCGTAAGACACTAAGGCGCGTCGATAAAAACTTATCGATGTGCTTTCGCACAGATACAGAGCTGACATCGGGGAATCCTCCCCCCTCAAGCCCTAGGCCACACACATGTGGCGTTAATGGAACCCTCGGATTCATAAATCCGTTCACGTAAAACGGGGTAAACCCCGTAGATGCATGTACCAAATTGTTGATAGCAAATTCAACCACCGGAAGCATCTCACTCCAACTCTTTGGAGAATCCGGACATAAACTCCGGAGAATATCCTCCACAACGCGATTAACGCGTTCCGTCTGACCGTCCATCTGCGGATGATCCCTAGTGGACATGAGGAGCTTGGTGCCTAACACCTTAAACAACGCTCCCTAGAAGTGTCCCGTAAAATGGGGATCCCGATCCGACACAACGGAATCGGGTAGACCATGTTGTCGAAAGACACGGTCTAGGAACACTTTTGCTGTTCCTTGTCCATCTATAGACTCTGGCACCGCCGCCAGGTGAGCCATCTTGCTCAATCGGTCTACAAAGACCAATATGCCGGTGTTCCCGGGCTTATCCTTCGTAAAACCAAAGATAAAATCCATGCTAATGGATTTCCAACACTCCGTTGGAACGGATAAGCTTGCCAAAGGCGCAGCTGAACTTGCAGAGGGTTTAACCCTCTGACACGTCTCACAGGTGCGTATATACGCACCGACCCACTTATACATGTTGGGCCACCAATACAAAGCGCTTAAAGCGCTGTAGGTCTTATCCTGACCTAAATGACCCCCGGTAGGGGTGTCATGTACCTCAAAGAGGACTTTATATTTCAGTTCCTCATCATGAGGAGCAACCACCCGCGGAGTGTCCTCCGCGCTCGTGCTATAATATAGCAAACCGTCACAGTACCTGTAACGGTGTAAACGAGCTTTAGCTCGACTTGACAGGGTTGGATCAGACGAGCCAAGATTAGCGCCGTACACTGTGGGTCTTTCTCATACGCCTGGCGTATGAGATCCACCACAGATGTGGTGACGAATGTCGCGTGAGCGAGCTCGTAATTGGGACGACGCGACAACGCGTCTGCAAGCACGTTTTGCTTGCCAGGTTTATACTTAACCTCAAAGTTGTACTCCGCAAAGAAGGAGAGCCAACGGGCCATCCGTTGCGATAGATGATGCGACTTTGTCGCTGTCCGTAAGGACGCGTGTTCAGTATAAACCACTAACGGCTTTGAGCCGAGTAGGTGAACCCTAAATTTGACAAGAGCATACTTCATTGCAAGTAGCTCCTTGTCATGAACGGGATAATTCCGTTCCGCAGCTTTAAGCTGCCTCAACTCAAACGCAATTACGCGTTCCCTTCCTGCATCGTCTGCTTGTAACAAAGCACATCCGATTGCGAAATCGGAGGCGTCGCAGACGACACTAAATGGTTTCCCAGAGTCTGGGAGAGCAAGATCGGGAGCTTTTAACAAGCTCCCCTTAACCGCTTCAAAAGCGTTTTGGTGTTCAGTTTCCCAACACCAATCAACATCCTTCTTAAGAAGGTCGGTCAATGGATTCTCCATTTCAGCGTAGTTCTCGCTGTACTTGTGGAGATAGTTGGCTAATCCAAGCCACTTCCGTAAATCTCTACGATTTACAGGCGAAGGCCACTCCACAATGGCTTTCACCTTCGCGGGATCCGCCTGCACCTCATCCTTACCGATGAAGCATCCGAGGAAAGGAATTTCCTCGGCACCAAATATACATTTGGATGCGTTTGCATATAACTTATGCTCTAGCATACATTCGAGAACCGCTCGAAGGTGTATCAGGTGCGTCTGAACATTAGACGAGTCGCCCTCCGCGCGACTATGAACGAATATATCGTCGAAGTACGTCTGAGCGTACTTTCTATGAGGGCGGAAGAGTTGAGTCACCAAGCGGTTAAAAGTCTCTGGTGCATTTGTGGAGAAGCGTGCCCAAAATTTGGCACACTTCTGGTCAAGTTTCGTCAAGGCATTTGGTCTAATTTCGGCTTGGTTTAAACAAGGGGGGCTTTTCAGCCTATCAGACTCAAGAAGTGTCAAGAACGCAAGTTTTGGTGAGGCACCCGTCTTTGGGTATTTTACATATTTTTGTGTGGGTACATTTAAGGACTATAGGGTAGTAGTTTTTTGGTTGTGGTTTTTCCAAGTAAGAAGTCTTTTGGTTGCAGGATTTTTCTAAGTAGAAGTCCTTTGGTCTTGGTTCACACCACAGCTAGGGGTCGCCGTTCTTCCCTTTTCGTACACTAGTCGCCTCCGCCCGCCGCGGAGTGTTTGGGGGCAGAGGGTCGAATTATCCCCTCTAGCCCATTATACCCGGTCTGGAAGCGCCGCACGCGCACTTTGGCCCACCGGAAGTCCCTCGACGGGAGTACAATTTGGCGATCTTAACACCTCAACTCAAGTACGTTTTGTACGTGCTATTCACTGGACTGGTCTTGGCGTGGAGATATCGTTTGTGGAGTTTCACGAGCATATTGGGTCTTTACGCGGACATATTGGCTTTTTTTAATATTGGTTGGAAACTAGACCGGTTTTGGTCTTATTTCGTATTGGTCAGGGGCTAGACCGGAACGGTCGGTTTACCCTCTATTATTTCGTATTGGTCAGGTCTTGATCGTTTGGACGATCGAACTATTGGAAGTTATCTCTTGGAAGTGTTTTTGGTCTGTTTGTGTCTGGGGTAAAGAGTTCCGCCCCGGAGATACCTACCCAGATAGGTCCTCTATATTCAAGACCGCTTCGATCCAATCTGCGATCCCGATCCACCGAGTGTGTAACTAGCCCATTCCATCGGGTACACAAGGTGAGATGGACACTAAACAATCGGACCAAGTGGGTTCTGATGACGATCGGTCGTCTGCTTGCAGCGGACGATCGGACCAGATCTCGAGTGGTGGTCCGCGGATTACCCCCTCCGAAAGTTGGAAGGCTGGGCGCGATGGTGGTAGTCAGGTTATCGATGCTAATGTTTTCGATTTCGAACTTGACTCCACCACACATTTGAAAGCCCTTGTGGCATAACAAGCCACTCCCACAGCATGCCACTAGGCGTGCTAACCGCTGTCAGCGCGGGATATCGAACGCTCGCATAGCACCTGATAATACCCGTCCACCAGATCTAAAGCACTATACACAGTACAGCCCGCCATATTGTTCTGGAGGACATCCTTCCGAGGAATCGGAGTCTGCATGGGTACAGTAGCTGAATTCAGCTTGTTGTACGCATGCACAATGCGCCACTTTCCGTTCGGTTTACGAACACAAAAAGTGGGAGATGAGTGGGGAGACTTGCTCTCCCGTACCATCCCTGCCTCTTCTTTCCCCTTGAAGAATGCGTCGATGACGTCGCATTGCTCCTTGGGGAGGGGCCACTGCCTAGTGACGCAGTATTTGGTTCCAGGAACCAAATCAATTTCATGTCGGACTCCCCGATCCGGTGGTAACCCCATCGGCGGGTTGTCACTAATGACATCTACAAATTCCTTTAATAAGGAATGGTAAGGGTCTTCACGATCCGCGAGGATCTTGAGGCCGCTTCGGGCATTCAATGCCTGTTTGGTTTTCACCAAAACTGACTCGTCCATCGTGGATGAGGAGTTCAACTCCTCTTCCGGTCGCAACACGACGACCTCGTCGATTTCATCTGCTTTCAAAGCAGTCTCAAACTCGTTGAAGGACATCTCCTCCAACGACAACAGTTCGCCTACCCCAGGCAACCGTTCCAGGCTTACGCCTTCTGTGACAATACCTGTCACACTATTCAGAATCCTATAGGAATGCTGACTACTGACCTCGGGACTCATCCCGAGACCCAGATGGGGGGAGTCAATTGCCCCATCTATTGGAATCGCCACGCGCCTATCCACAGAGGTCTCTACCTCTACCACCGGTGACTCGCCGGTCTCACCTATAACGGCGTAGTCGGAATCATTTCCGACGTGCGAAAGAGACAAACTTCGGGTCTCTTCGCTTGGAAGCGCCTCGCGCTTAACCACAGGGGTCTCTACCCCTACCACTGGAGTCGCAACTTGTTCGCCGGACACGGCGTGGTCGGAATCAATTCCGACCTATAGAAGAGACGAATTTTGGGTCTCTTCTATAGGAAGCGCCTCGCGATTACCCTCAGAGTATTCCACCTCTATCACTGGCGACTCACCAGTCTCGCCTACATCGGCGCGGGGATTAACCGCCGAATCCCCCTCGTTAAGGAACTCTTCCTTAACGCCATTGGAAATGATCGTTTCAGACATCCCAATCTCTGGCATCTCACGCCATAATCGCTTTTGCGATCGAGCAAAGGTGGGTTCATGACTCGCCAATGCTTCACCCGACGCGGGTGCGTTGAGCCAATGGACTTAGACTTCCAGTATATCCATGGCTCGTGGCGTTCCAGCCACTTAATGCCCATAATGAGGTCATACCTCGAGTCCAAATCCAGGACTAGGAAACGTCCTAAGCTGTAGAAGTCTGCAAATTTCAGCTTAAGGTCAATAGAGACCTTGGGTACAGAAACCGGTACGCCCGTCGCAAGACGGACCGCGACAACGTCACGAGAACGTGCCTCTAGGGCCTCGGCATACAGCCGACTCTTCACAACAGAAGCCCGTCTGACATAATTGTCAGACGCTCCAGAGTCTACCAAGACTCTCCAAGGCTTATCAAAGCCTTTCACGTCCGCAAGGACTACCAGCAACCCTGGCTGGTACACCAACTCGGTGCTAGAAAGCACCGCTTCCCTCGGGGCTTTGTGCTGTCGTCCCCTACCCTGGGGCTTAACAGCACTGAGGGGTCCCCCAGTAGGGCGCCCCGCACCTACTGGGAGCCGTCGTTTCCCGAAGGCATGGACAAGGGCTTTTTCCCCACCCTTGGTCCCTTGTAGCGAGTGTCTCGCTGGGGTTTTTTCGGACATCTGTTCCTCAGATGATCTATGCTCCCACACAGGAAGCATCTCAGCGGCCCACGCCGCTGCAACATAGCCAAGAGCTCTGTCTCGAAGCTCTGTGGAAAAGAGTCCGAATGAATCTTATCGGGAGGTTTCTCCTCCACTTCGACCTGACTCAGGTCCCTGGGCTAGGGACCCACCTTAGAGGAACGGAAGTTCCTCTCGGCGTTGAACTCCGTCTTGAATGCCTCTTCCAGGGATTCGGGTCGGCATCGGAACAATTCCGAACTGGCCCTTCTCTCAGGCCTCCCATGAAGACGGGGATGGACAAATCGTCCGAATACGCTTTCGCGTACATCCTTTCCCGTACATCCCTGGCAACAGAGTCTTAAGCTCCTGGATATAAATCTCCAGGTCCTTAGTGCCTTGAAGGCACCTCACGAACGCCAGTTGATTCTGGAAAACCAGATCAGGCGTTGCGTACATGTCCATGAGCTTCTGCTTAAGTACCTTCCATGTTGGAAACACGTCCGTGACTGACTCCGAGCATGTAAACGCCCATGTACGGGCTTTGCCCGTAAGATGGGTCAATGCAAGTCCCTCTTGCAAGTGATCAGCGGTCATGTTCGATGTGGCTAAGGCCGTTTCGAACTCTCGCAACCAAACATAAAGGTTGTCACCCTTCTCTCCGGTGAACTGCTTTATCTTAAACGATAATGGAGGGCGCACCCCCGTGGAATGACCTCCACTGTAACTCGCCTCATAAGCGATGAAGGCATTTACCCTTGCGTTTACGGCCTCAAGACCCTGCTCCACTAGGAGCTTCATGCCTTCTTCCCCCGTTAAGGGTAACAGCCTTTTAAAGGCTGCCTGCTGGACGAGGGTCAAACTATCCGAATCGTCCTGATTCATCATTTGCATAGGATGCCTAGTCTACCAACACAGGTGTTGGATTGACTACAAGTGCTACCAGATGTAGCCGGTGCGTATACGCATGGTACGGCTAGCGCACAGAGGAATACTCTTCCTTAAAGCGGTAGCTACCGCTACTTAGCCGATACGCCCTTGTAAAGGGCTTGGTAGGAGAGTTCTCCTACTCGGGGCCAATTCCCGGGTTGGTTTACGACTTAGCCTTAACGGCTGTATTCCCTTTACGGGATGTAAGTAAAGGGAGGACTCCCTCTTACCTACGACACTCACTGCGCGCGCGACCGGTCGAGGTCGCACGTCCGCAAAATAGAGTGAAATGTAAACTGAATATATTTAATACGTAATTAGCCTAAATTAATTTAAACTAATATAAACTATATGTAATAC
>CM047580.1:19112843-19127911 GCA_026184515.1 Peronosclerospora sorghi
TGTCGAAAGACACGGTCTAGGAACACTTTCACTGTTCCTTGTCCATCAATGGACTCTGGCACCGCCGCCAGGTGAGCCATCTTGCTCAATCGCTCTACAAAGCCCAATATGCCGGTGTTCCCGGGCTTATCATTCGGAAACCGAAGATAAAGTCCATGCTAATGGATTTCCAACACTCCGTTGGAACCGATAAGCTCGCCAAAGGCGCAGCTGAACTTGCAGAGGGTTTAACCCTCTGAAACGTCTCACAGGTGCGTATATACGCACCGACCCACTTATACATATTGGGCCACCAATACAAAGCGCTTAAAGCGCTGTAGGTCTTATCCTGACCTAAATGACCCCCGGTAGGGGTGTCTGAGGAACAGATGTACGAAAAAAATCCCAGCGAGACACTTGCTATAAGGGGCCGAGGGCGGGTAAAAAGCCCTTGTCCAAGACGTCGGGAAACGACGGCTCCCAGTACGTGCGGGGAGCCCTACTGGGGGATCCTTCAGTGCTGTTAAGCCCCAGGGTAGGGGACGACAGCACAAAGTTCCGATGGTAGCGGTGCTTTCTAGCACCGAGTTGGTGTACCAGCCAGGGTTGCTGGTCGTCCTTGCGGACTTGAAAGGCTTTGATAAGTCTTGGAGAGTCTTGATAGACTCTGGAGCGTCTGACAATTATTTCAGACGGGCTTCGGTTGAGAAGATCAGGCTTTATGCCGAGGCCATAGAGGCTTGTTCTCGTGACGTTGTCACGGTCCGTCTTGCGACGGGCGTACAGGTTTCTGTACCCAAGGTCTCGATTGACCTTAAGCTGAAGTTTGCAGACTTCGACAGCTTAGAACGTTGCCTAGTCCTGGATTTGGACTCGAGGTATGACCTCATTCTGGGCATGAAGTGGCTGGAACGCCACGAGCCATGGATAGACTGGAAGTCTAAGTCCATTGGTTCAACGCACCCGCGGTCGGGTGAAGCATTGGCGAGTCATGAACCCACCTTTGCTCTATCGCAAAAGCGATTCTGGCGTGAGATTCCAGAGATTGGGATGTCTGAAATGATCATTCCCAATGGCGTTAAGGAAGAGTTCCTTAACGAGGGGGATTCGGAGGTTAATCCCCGCGCCGATATAGTCGAGACTGGCGAGTTGCCAGTGGCAGAGGTGGATTCCTCTGAGGCGACTCCAGTGGTAGGGGTAGAGACCCCTGTGGTTAACCGCAAGGCGCTTCCAAGCGAAGAGACCCGAAGTTCGTCTCTTTCTCACGTCGGAAATGATTCCGATTACGCCGTTATAGGTGATACCGGCGAGTCACTGGTGGTAGTGGTTGAGACCTCTGTGGATAAGCGCGTGGCGCTTCCAATAGATGGGGCAATTGACTCCCCCCATCTGGGTCTCGGGATGAGTCCCGAGGCCAGTAGTCAGCAGTCCTATCGGCTGCTGAATAGTGTGACAGGTATTGTCACGGAAGGCGTAAGCCTGGAACGGTTGCATGGGGTAGGCGAACTGCTGTCGTTGGAGGAGATGTCCTTCAACGAGTTTGAGACTGCTTTGAAAGCAGATGAAATCGACGAGGTCGTCGTGTTGCGACCGGAAGAGGAGTTGAACTCCTCATCCACGATGGACGAGTCAGTCTTGGTGAAAACCAAACAGGCATTAAATTCCCGAAGCGGCTTCAAGATCCTCGCGGATCCTGAGGACCCTTACCATTCCTTACTAAAGGAATTTGGAGATGTCATTAGTGACAACCCGCCGATGAGGTTACCACCGGATCGGGGAGTCCGACATGAAATTTACTTGGTTCCCGGAACCAAATACTGCGTCACTAGGCAGTGGCCTCTCCCCAAGGATTAATGAGACGTTATCGACGCATTCTTCAAGGGGAAAGAAGAGGCAGGGATGGTACGGGAAAGCAAGTCTCCTCACTCATCTCCCACATTTTGTGTTCGTAATCCGAACGGAAAGTGGCGCATTTTGCATGCGTACAATAAGCTGAATGCAGCTACTGTACCCATGCAGACTCCGATTCCTCGGAAGGATGTCCTCCAGAACAATATGGCGGGCTGTACTGTGTACAGTGCCGTAGATCTGGTGGACGGGTATTATCCGGTGCTCATGCGAGCGTCCGATATTCCGCTTACAGCGGTCAGCACGCCTAGTGGAATGCTGTGGGAGTCGCTTGTTATGCCACGAGGGCTTTCGAATGCACCAGCGACTTTTAATCGCTTGGTGACTCAACTCTTCCGCCCTCATAGAAAGTACGCTCAGACGTACTTCGACGATATATTCGTTCATAGTCGTGCGGAAGGCGACTCGTCTGATGTTCAGACGCACCTAGTACACCTTCGAGCAGTGCTCGAATGTATGCGAGAGCATAAACGCTATGCAAACGCATCCAAATGTATTTTTGGTGTTGAGGAAATTCCTATCCTCGGATGCTTCATCGGTAAGGATGGGGTGCGGGCGGATTCCGCGAAGGTGAAAGCCATTGTGGAGTGGCCTTCGCCTGTAAATCTTAGAGATTTACGGAAGTGGCTTGGATTAGCCAATTATCTTCACAAATACAGCGAGAACTACGCTGAAATGGCGAAGCCATTAACCGACCTTCTTAAGAAGGATGTTGATTGGTGTTGGAAAACTGAACACCAAAACGCTTTTGAAGCGGTTAAGGGGAGCTTGTTAAAAGCTCCCGTTCTTGCTCTCCCAGAATCTGGGAAACCATTTAGTGTCGTCTGCGACGCCTCCGATTTCGCAATCGGATGTGCTTTGTTACAAGTAGACGATGCAGGAAGGGAACGCGTAATTGCGTTTAAGTCGAGGCAGCTTAAAGCTGCAGAACGGAATTATCCCGTTCATGACAAGGAGCTACTTGCAATGAAGTATGCTCTTGTCAAATTAAGGGTTCACCTACTCGGCTCAAAGCCGCTCGTGGTTTATACTTACCACGCGTCCTTACGGACAGCGACAAAGTCGCCTCATCTATCGCAACGGATGGCCCGTTGGCTCTCCTTCTTTGCGGAGTACAACTTTGAGGTTAAGTATAAACCTGGCAAGCAGAACGTGCTTGCAGACGCGTTGTCTCGTCTTCCCGATTACTAGCTCGCTCAAGCGACATTCGTCACCTCGTATGTGGTGGATCTCATACGCCAGGCGTATGAGAAAGACCCACAGTGTACGGCGCTTATCGAAGCGTTGGGTGGAACGGTACTTGTCACGTCTGAAACAACCCTGTCAAGTCGAGCTAAAGATCGTTTACACCGTTACAGGTACTGTGACGGTTTGCTATATTATAGCACGGGCGCGGAGGACACTCCGCGGGTGGTTGCTCCTCATGATGAGGAACTGAAATATAAAGTCCTCTTTGAGGTATATGACACCCCTACCGGGGGTCATTTAGGTCAGGATAAGACCTACAGCGCTTTAAGCGCTTTGTATTGGTGGCCCAACATGTATAAGTGGGTCGGTGCGTATATTCGCACCTGTGAGACTTGTCAGAGGGTTAAACCCTCTGCAAGTTCAGCTGCGCCTTTGGTGAGCTTATCGGTTCCAACGGAGTGTTGGAAATCCATTAGCATGGATTTTATCTTCGGTTTTCCGAAGGATAAAGCCGGGAACACCGGCATATTGGTCTTTGTAGACCGATTGAGCAAGATGACTCACCTGGCGGCGGTGCCAGAGTCCATATATGGAAAGGAACAGCGAAAGTGTTCCTAGACCGTGTCTTTCGACAGCATGGTCTACCCGATTTCGTTGTTCGGATCGGGACCCCCGTTTTACGGGACAATTTTGGGGAGCGTTATTTAGGGTGCTAGGCACCAAGCCCCTCATGTCCACTGCGGATTATCCGCAGAAGGACGGTCAAACGGAACGCGTTAATCGCGCTGTAGAAGATATTATACGGAGTTTATGTCCGGATTCTCCAAAGAGTTGGAGTGAGATGCTCCCGATGGTTGAATTTGCTATCAACAATTCGGTACATGCATCTACGGGGTTTACCCCGTTTTACGTGAACGGATTGGTGAATCCGAGGGTTGCGTTAACGCCACCTGTGTGTGTGGACCAGGGCTTGAGGGGGGAGGATTCCCCGATGTCAGCCCTGTATCTGTGCGAAAGCACATCGATCAGTTTTTATCGACGCGCCTTAGTGTCTTACGACACGTCTGCGATGCCATGGCGGAAAGCCAAGACAAGCAGAAGGAGCAAGCTGACCGAAAGGGACGGCGTAACAAAAAGGTGTACAAAGTAGGAGAGAGTGTTTTATTAAACGCTAAGAATCTTCCTACACATGCAGTTTCCAACGTGTTGCGAAATGACTGCGCCCCAGGTCTGTGGGGCCTTTCAAGGTGCTAGCCCGAAAGGGCTTGTCGTATACCTTGGATATCCCGAAGGCGATGCGTACGCATCCAACCTTGTATGTGGGTATGCTTAAGCCATACCAGAACCCGGAGGCGGTTTCTCTATTGGAGGAGGTTGGGAAGTCGGATAGCCGAAAGGCACGAAAGGTCGGAACATCGCCGACAGGGTCGAAATACGACCATGAAGCTCCGCAACGGAAGCCTCGAGGGAGGCAAGCCGCCCCGAGAGGCGTTCATTCGCACTCCCCTCGTCGCGGAGTCCCTCCTGGGAGTGATGGATGCGACGGTTGTGTCGATCACAGGCTTGTAGAACTTACGTCGCAACTACGCGGCCTCCTCCTCCAGTTCTCGATACGGAGGGTATTCCACATTACCATGAGGTGCGTCTGATAGCGGGATGCCATCATCGGGGTGATACCCAGTACCTGGTGAAGTGTAAAGGTTATCTACATTCACAGAGTTCGTGGGAGTCCGAGACTCCCCTGCGGCAGGATTGTCGTGACGTCGTTGACGCTTTCGAGCGGTAGAACCTCGCTGAGTGTCAACGACCAGAGGGGCGGAAGAATCCCCTTCACTCCCAGTAGCTGGGAGTTTGCCGTAGGCAGATGCAGAGTTTGCATTGCTCTCCGGCACCACACCGAGGGCGGAGCGCTAGCCGGGCGCGTGCAATAAGGGGCAGCTAATTGCCCCAGCGCCTTGGCTTGGGCAAACGCCAAGCGCAACGCCCTCTCTATCCGAACGTCGGGTTCGGAATAGCTGTTGTACAGCTCGTCAAAGTTGGGGAGACGCTTCTCTCCTTCCGCCCACGCGCGGAATGCCCGCTCTGCCTCCTCGACATCTTCGCCTCGTTTGAGAACGAAGGGAACTTCGCGGAGGGTCTCAACGACGATACCCCGCGCCTGCTTCCCGAGGCGCGCTCGGTACGAGTTGACAGTGAACTGCCTTCGTGCTAGCTGTTTTGCCCGGAGTTGTCCCGGCACGCGATTTCATGCGGCAGTACAGCCGCAGGACCAGGATATAGAAGGTTAATCCCCTCTTCACCTCGTTTGTAGCCTTGTTTTGAGGGTCACGAGGAACCTTCCGTGCCGGTACGGCACGTCGGGATTCCTGTGCCTTGTCTGGCTCATCGGTGATGGTCGCCTTCGGCGACCCGGATGTACCATCCGCAGTTGGTTGAGGTGGCGCACGGGTTAGCGCATTTTCCCCACGTGTGGGGAACGTATTGGACGGCCGGCATCGCCGTTCGGCGTTGTCGGAGCGGTCAGCCTTTGGGGAGATATCCCAACGGGCATCCACCTCCGAGTTATCGGAATAGTTTCCATCCTCTTCTCGGGGAGAATCCTCAGCACCACTAAAGGTGGTCATGGTTAGCCAGAAATTCTGGCAGTTGGAGTTCTCCAACTATAATTGATTTATTGCGTGAGCAATAGTCTTGATGGGAGAGGATGTAACAAGGTTGCATTTGGTTACATTTAGTTATGTTGTGTACGTAAGTACGCTACGGTTGAGGTCAGTATTGAACGGTCCGAAAGGTTTGGACCTATTGGTTATTTTAACCAATCAGGGCAGAAGCCCTTGGTGGAGGCATGACAGCCTGCCACGTGTTGGTAAACAGGTGATGTACACTACATATCGGATAGGTACGAATGGAGTAAGTTCTACTTAGTATTACATATAGTTTACATTAGTTTAAATTAATTTAGGCTAAATATATATCAAATATACATTCAGTTTACATTTAGTCTAAGACTGCTAGGAGCACGACCTCGATCGGTCGCGCGCGCAGTGAGTGTTGTAGTGAAAGGGAATACCTTCCCTTAACTACCCCCTTATTAAGGGAGACTTGTATCAAGGCGTTAGTTCATACTAACGTGTAAACTAAGGGAAATCTTGGCCCCGAGTAAGAGAGAACTCTCTTACTAAGCCCTTTTATAAGGGCGTATCGGCTAAGTAGCGGCATATCGCCGCTTTAGGAAAGTCTTCCTCTGTGCGCTAGCGGCACCGTGCGTATACGCACCGGCTACCCCTATGATGAGTAAGTTCGCTCTTGACGACGCTGAACGCACATTCCATGAAATCATGGATCGATCCGATGCTACTTTCGGTGGAATAACGGTCGTGTTATCGGGAGACTTCCGCCAAGTGCTGCCTGTTGTCTCAAAGGGCCTGCGTCCTGATGTTGTTGCGGCATCTATCAACTGAACCGACGCAGATCGGATTTGTTGTCAGGTATTGATGGTGATCCACGACCAGATATTGAACGGAACGATCAACACGATCTATGATGGCATTGTCGATGCCTCAAGGAACCCACGTGCTTACCGTGCAATCCTTGTCGCCCGCAATGCTAATCTGGCCGAGATCAACACAACCGTCATGAACATTATTCCTGGGAGTGCAATAATTTCTCATCTACGACAAAACGGACGATAAGGAGGGTGAAAACGCAATTCCAACTGAGTTCTTGAACTGGCACGACGTGAATGGATGACCGCCGCATCGACTGGCATTGAAATTTGGACTACCAATCATGCTCCTGAGGAATCTGGATCCATCCAACGGTCTTTTCAACGACACGCGCTCCATTGTCCACCGGCGTTCCGCGCGTGTAATTGAGGCTGAAGTCTTGATGGTTGATCATACAGGGTATGTTTGCTTTATCCCGCGCATTGCACTAACAACTGAGCAATCAGGCCCGCCGTACACGGTCCGTCGGAAGCAGTCTCCTGTGTGCATGGCCTATGCGATTACAATAAACAAATCTCAGGGACAGACGTTGGCATATGTCTCACAAATGAATTGTTCTCGCATGGTCAGTTGTACGTCGCCTTTTCACGGTCGGCAGCACCGGAGAACATCTCCGTTCTTTTGGAAGCTGAGTCTGCAGAAATACGAGTAATGCGCAACGTCAATTATGACGAAGCACTACGTTGAATGAGGTTGAAAAATCTCGCAATGATGAGAGCAATGAGAGCAATCGATGTCCGAGATTACGCACGCAGTCGATAACAGCAAAAAAAACTCTTTTGTCTTTTCTGTTTTAGAGTAAATGTAGATATACAGTAGTTTTAATGAAATTTCAATGAAACAGTTCGACGGAACGACGGGTACCATCCCCTATTAACTATATAATTTCACTAGCCACTATTAATAAATTAGGGTTTTATTATGCAAGGCAGAAAGACGAGAGCTATTTAGGAAGCTCCCCATTTTTTGGTATAGATATAAGCCATGACAAACGCGTGCTGTAGGACCGCTTTTATTACACAAAGACCCCACCCTACTCAGACCTTGGATTCTGTCCACTTCGGGACTCGAAACCTCAATCTCCCGGTCCCTTAATCACTGCAAAAAAGGGTAAGTGGGTACAACGACGAGACTGGGATGCTCTTAGCGTGCTCAAAAACTATTCACCGTAGACCTCGCCATCTATAGGTAGTTAGGCGAATCACGTAAATAACGAAAAATCCATATTTAGCGTTATGATTGTGTTTTGTTGCAAATTATGCATCCGTAAGAAGATAGAGATAAGTACTAGTGCTGATAATCCTAAGGTGTTGATGCACAGGGACGTGCTTAGTAGGAAATATATTACTAGTGATATATGTAATAAGCATGCAAAGTTGGTTTCGAAACCTACTTACGTTACCGACCTATGAGAATAGTCCCAGGACCAAAAATATTTGCGAGCTAAATTCAGTTTACTCCAAATTTTGAAGATTCATCAGAAAAATTTAAATCAAAATTTTTCTAAACTGATTTTGTTAAATTCACTAAGCAATGCGTAAGTCTGAGTAAGTTAAGACCTTAGTGAAAATTAAGTCAACATAACTCCATTTGAAGCATGCTTAACTTCGATATCTCTATTTTTTATCTTCTACATAATAAAATTTAGACGAATAACCACATGTGTCATTTTAGAGCTTCCTTCCATCCCTCGAGAATCCCCTTGGTTGTTCATACGCGAAACCATAAGATGTTGCCCTTAAGCCCGATATCTTTCAATAATTCACAAAAATCTGCCCCCATTCCAATCTTAGAATCGGCATAAAAATCTGATTCCATCATGAGACACCGCCTTGCTTCTTGTATCCAAGTTTGAGCCTTATCCTCAATCATAACCAGACCATCTGTAGTTGATTTTCATGTTAAAACTCAACAAAAATAGTTGAGTGCACATCACGCGATCAAGACTCACCTGCTGACGAAGTTTCAGCGCGGGAGGATCTGCGGAGGTGTAAAGAGGCGTGCGTCGCGTTGTGGCCACAGAGAGTTCAGTAGGTGTACTCTTAATACAAATGCAAAAAAGGAAAGTAAATTATATTATGTATGGTTACTTAAGTAGCTATCCATCACTAATGCAACTTAATCTCGTAACCGCTATTATATGCATGAAATGTATGCCGTACCTGAACAGCCAATGGGATTCCACTATTCGGAAGAGTGCAAAGTCCAAAATGGATACACACTCTTCCAACACTCCTCCTGGAAGACCGGAGGCTGTGACACCATCACTGCATGCCTAGCGCTGCACGCAACACTTGAATACGCTGCGCTCCCAAGTCATTGGTCAGTAGATCTGCCAACATCTCTTCGCTCGGCACGTGGCTCGCCGAAACAATGCCCTTCTTGGTATAATCCTTCAGAAATTTTAACTTGATGTCCACGTGCTTCGAGTTCACTGCACTCGCTTCATCCTCCAATTGTCGTATCGCAGCTTGATTATCCATTTAAACACGAGCGGCGTCGTGTCATGCATGCCAATTTCGGCGACCAGCTCTCGAAGCCCTAACGCCTCCTTTCCGGCCATGGCTGACGCAACAAATTCCGCTTCCGCGGTTGACAGTGCAACCGCCGTCTGCTTCTTGCAGGCCCAGCTCACGATAACTCCATTCACAAACGCTACCATCGCCGAAACACTTTTCCGGTCCACCTTGTCAGCGGCGAAATCCGCATCGCTGTAAACCATAATCCTGAGCGGCATTGGTAGATCCTCATCATGTTTTAGAATCAACTTGAGATCACTCGTTCCCTTCAGATACTTGAGGATCCTCTCGGCAATCTTGTAATCGCCCAGCGTGGGTGCATGGGTCTTACGTGTGGCTCGGTGCACGGCGAACGAAATGTCAGGACGCGTGCACCGGGCGAAACATATCAGACTGCCCACAAGCGATTGAAATTTCTTGATGCTTGGTAAATTCTCCTTCGGCTCCACCAACAGAAGTTCTTGGTATTCCTTAACGCCATCCAGTGCCAGCACCGGAGTCCGAGCTGGGTTCATCTTCTCCAGCCTGTTCATCTTCAGTATTTCCTTGATTGTGCCTTCTTGATCCAGCACGTAACCGCTCCTCGGATAACCTTGAATCCGGATGCCCAGAAACTTGGTAACACTA
Source organism: Peronosclerospora sorghi (assembly GCA_026184515.1). Classification (NCBI taxonomy): domain Eukaryota; phylum Oomycota; class Peronosporomycetes; order Peronosporales; family Peronosporaceae; genus Peronosclerospora; species Peronosclerospora sorghi. Next base: position 19,122,571 of record CM047580.1, read on the forward strand.
CCCAAGTATTTCAATTCCAAAACTTGCATGTTCGCAAAAAATTCCAGCACGATCCTCTCACTGGTTCCAGTAACCAGGAGGTCGTCAACATATGCTCCAACTACCACCGTTTCGGCTCCTTGGTGATTGACGAAAATACATGTGTCCGTGACACACTACGTGAATCCAAACTTCATTAACGTTTCACACAGGCATTGGTGCCACAGGCGACCGGACTGCTTCAATCCATACAGGTTGCGCTTTAATTTCAGCGCGAGCTCCTTTGGTGATTTTACACCTAAATCACGCAATGTATCCATCGTGATATCCATGCCTTGCGGCACCTGTAAGTAGATTTCCATATCGTGTTCAGATTTGGCTTTGGGGTAGGCACTTGGCACATTTCCGTGGCGTGCCGCTACCCCCCACATTGCGCCAACACAAGAATCAACTTGATGTTATTCAACTCCATAACGGTTCAAAACGTGAAAAATTAATCGGCTCCAAAAATTTGTTTGTCGCCTCTGGCGACCAGCCTCGCCTTGTATCTCTCAACCGACCCGTTTGCACTGACTTTCGTCTTGTATACCCACTTGGTCGGGAGAGGTACCTTGCCCTCAGGTCGGCGAACGACGTCCCACGTTTCGAGATCTTGGAAGGCCTTGAGCTCCTCCATTTCTGCCTGTTTCCACATCTTTGTCTGCGAGCCTCCCTCGCCTCCGTGCGCCTCACGATTATTTCTTGGGTCTGGTTGCATCGTTGAACCACTTGGTGGATCGCAACCAGGCTCACACACCGCATACACACATAAAGCGCTTTCCACATTTTCGTCATTTCCGTCATTTTTTTCCGGAGTTTCATCACTTGAAACGGCCCTTTTGGACCTCGACGCTTCATATTCTTGACCTTTGGACGTCTTCTTCTACTTCCTGCGAGTCTTCCTGGCGCCTTGCACAGCTTTTTCAACGTGTCTTGACTCGGTTTCAGCCTCCGGTGTTCCGTCATTTTCGCGCCCTGGACTTGGCGTATTCAGACTAGTGTTTCTCTAACTCGATTCGGCTATTTCCTCAAGTTCTTGGCTGCATTCACCTTCTAACATCTTGTTCACTTTGTCGCTTGTCTCAGCGCTGAGCGTTTCAATCGCGGTGACGTGCCTCGTCACCACGACCACCCTGTATTTCACCAATAACACCTTGAAACCTTTCGTTTCATCGCTCTTCCCTAGTATTAGGGCCCGTTCGGCGTGCTTCGCCAGCGTCTTCTTCTTTGGGTCCCGCCAAACCATGCATGGGGACCCGAAAACCACAATGTCATTTACTGCCGGCCGCTTGCAGGTCAACACTTCCAGCGGCGAAATTCGACCGATATTCGATCTTGTCGGAGTACGGTTGAGTATGTACGCAGCATACTCAGTCGCCTCCGACCAATACTTTAGCGGTACACCGGACCCAAATATCATTCACCGGACCATGTTGAAAATGGTCCGGTTCTTACGCACTGCCTTACCATTTGAGGAAGGATTTCCCGTTTCAGTCACTTGGCGGCGGATACCGGTCTGTTTGCAAAAGTCGACGTTCCGATACTCTCCGACGCCATCATTTCTCAACACGTGCACTCTGCACGAAAACTCGTTCTCGAACCGGGCGATAAAATGTCCGAACATCCTTGCCGTAATGTCCTTGTTTCGCGCCGCGAAAACCCTTACATAATTTGAGTAGTGATCGACAAAAACAACCAAATACCGATTACCTCGCCGTCGCGGAGAGTGATCGGACCCTTGAGGTCACTGCAGATCACTCCTCCGATGCGGTCTATCGGGGCGTTGATTCCCGAATCCACCTTCGATTGCACCTTCCTGGTTGCCTTCCCATCGGCACACGTAAGGCAATTTGGCCTATTCGTGTCCGTCAAAGCAATACCAGATCTGGGGTCCCTGGCCAACCTTTCAATGGTATCATAGGCCAGGTGACCCAGGCGCATATGGAAGTGGTGCAGGCTGCCAGTGTGGACGTCTGGGCCGACGTCTTCCAACACACTATTGGCAACCATGTCACCGAAATTCTTCGAAACATTGTGCGCCCTCTCGGCTTTCAACTTGGCAATGAAAACGGATCCATGCGTCATCACATCAAATAATTTTTCGCCTTTAATCATGACTCGCAGCTTGCGGCCATCGTCAACTATTGTAGCCGGGTGCGTACACTCACGGTGTGGCTAGCGCACAGAGGAAGACTTTCCTTTAAGCGGCGTTCGCCGCTACTTAGCCGATACGCCCTTATAAAAGGGCTTAGTAGAAGAGAGCTCTCCTACTCGTCATGATCCTTCCAGCGGACCAGATATTCTCGGTGGGTGCGACCGAAACGTGTCTTCTTGACCGATCGGACATCCAGCACCTTTTCCACCTCGAATTCGTCCTCTTCCAAGGCTCTAACAGAAGCGTCTCCTGCCGCTTCTAAAGCGTATTATCGTACGGAACCACATGTTCCGTACAGAGTGGGGTTTTGGACCCCTGGCTAAGCTATTGCCCCCAACAGTGGGGCAAAGATTCCCGGGGTGGTTTACAGATAGCTTTCGCTAACCCCTTGTAACAAGACTTCCCTTATAAAGGGAGGTAGAGTAAGGGAGAACTCCCTTAGGCTACAATACTCACTGCGCGCGCGACCGGGCGTGGTCGCGCGCCTAGCTCCGCTAATGCCTTAACGGCAAGGTTCCCTTATTAAGGGTGTAGCTAAGGGGAGGGCTCCCTTTAGCTACTGCACTCACTGCGCGCGCGACCGGGCGTGGTCGCACGCCTGGCAGTCTTAAGTATTTTTGTAAATTGAATATATTTAATATGTAATCAGTCTAAATTAATTTAAACTAATATAAACTATATGTAATACTAAGTAGAATATTCCTAACTCGTACCTAGATAAAATGTAGTGTACACACCTGTGTACTGACACGTGGATGGCTGACACACCACCACACCAAGGGCACCTGCCCTGATTGGTTAAAATAACCAAAGGTTCGAAACCTTTCAACTCGGTCAATACTGACCTCAACCGTGGTGTACTCATGTACACCAACACTCAGTGTTACCCGAATGTAACCCTGTTACATCCTCCCCCATCAAAACTATTGCTTACGCAATAATCAAAATCTTGTTGGAGAACTCCAACGCCAGTACCTCTGGCTGTCCATTGTACATCTTCAGCGGTGCTATGGACGCAAACTATTCCGACAACTCGGGAGTGGACACCCTTGGGGAGCTCTCCCCAACGGCTGGCCATGTTGATAGCGCTGAACGGCGCTATCAGTCATCCAACCCATTCCCCACACGTGGGGAAAACGCACTAACTCGTGCGCCACCGTTACCCGCTAGGGGTGATACCTCCAGGTTGCCACAGGCAACCACCACCAATGAACCGTCCTTGGTTCAAGAGGCCCGACGTGCCCGACGGGCACGTAAGGGACCTCGCGACCCTCAAAAAAGGGCTAAGAACGCGGTCAAGAGGGGTTTAGCCTCCTATAACCCTGGTCCAGCGGCTATACTGCCGCATGAAATTGCGCATCGTAACCAACCTCGGATGACATATCTGAATCGCCGAAGGCGATCACCACTACTGAGCTGGACGCAGCTCAAGAGGCTCAAAATGCCGCACAGGCGTTACAAGCTTCCTTGCACGCCCCCATGCGCCCTCCACGGGCGGTATATCGTTTTGGAGGTCCTCGTGACCTCCCAAAGTGGGCCAGGAATGAGGTACAGAAGGATTTAGCCTTCTATACCCCTGGCCTCGCGACTGTACAGCCGCAACACATCACACGCTGGAATCAACTCCGGGAAGAACTGCTCACGTAGAAGCAGTTCACTGCTACCTCATATCGAGAACGACTCGAGGAACAGGCACAGGGTGCCGTTGTTGGAACCTCCGCGAGGTTCCCTTCATTCTCCTGCAAAGAGAATATGCCAAAGAGGCAGAGCAGAAGTTCCGCGCTTAGGCGGAGGGGAGAAACGTCTCCCCGAGTTTTTTAAAGCTGTACAACAGCTATTCCGAACGTGACGTTCGGATAGAGAGGGCATTGTGCTTGGCGTTTGCCAGAGCCAAACCCATGGGGCAGTTACGTGCCCCTTATCTCATGCGCTATGCTAGCGCCCGTGCCCTCACTAGGGTGCCGGAGCACATTTCGGGTTCCTCATCTGCCTCCGGAGGGCTCCCAACTACTGGGAGTGAAAGAGCTTACCCCGCCCCTTTGGTCGTTGACTTACAGCGGGATTATCCCGCTCAAAGCGTCAACGACGTCACGGCAATCCTGCCGCAGGGGAGTCTCAAACTCCCACGAACTCTGTGAATGTGGAAACCCTTCCAGTTCACCAAATACTGGGTTCAACCCCGATGATGTAGTCGCGCCATCAGACGCTCCGCCCCGTCCTGACGTCGGGCAGCCTGCCGGCCGCCCGACCGGGTAGGCCAAACAAACGGACAGGATCATACAGGGCTGACATCGGGGACTCCTCCCCCCTCAAGCCCTGGGCCACACACACGTGGCGTCAACGTAACCCGCGGATTTACGAATCCGTTCACATTAAACGGGGTAAACCCCGTAGATGCATGCACCGAATTGTTTATGGCAAATTCGGTCATAGGAAGCATCTCACTCCAACTCTTGGAGAATCCGGACATAAGCTCCGGGGAAAATCCCTAACAACGCGATGAACGCGTTCCTTCTTGTCCATCAATAGACTCTGGCACCGCTTCCAGGTGAGCATCTTGCTCAAACGGTCAACAAAGACCGAAATACCGGTGAAACAGGCCTTTCCCTTCGGAAAACCCTAAGATAAATCCATACTAATGGATTTCACGCGATTAACGCGTTCCGTCTTGTCCATCACTGGACTGGCATCGCTGCCAGGTGAGTATCTCGCTCAAACGGTCTACAAAGACCGAAACGCTGGTGGAACCGGCCTCCGGTAAAACCAAAGATAAAATCCAAATGGATTTTTAACACGCCTTTGTAACGGCTACTCCGCCATAGGCTAACCTTCATATTTATAGATGGACTTGGCCCACACGAACTATTGGTAATTCCCAATTGTATGCTATAGGTTGACTTGGTCCTCACGAACAGTTGGCAATTTCCAACTGTTTCCTATAGCAGCTGAATCTGTAGAGGGTTTGATCCTCTAGCACGACTCACAAGTGCGAATATTCGCACCGACCCACTTGTACATTTGTGTCACCAATACAAAGCGCTTAAAACGCCGTAGGTCTTACCCCGACCTAAATGACCCTTGGTAGGGGCGTCATGTGCCTCAAAGAGGACTTTATATTTCTGTTCCTCATCATGAGGAGCAACCACCCGCGGAGTGTCCTCCGCGCCC
>CM047580.1:19128311-19153454 GCA_026184515.1 Peronosclerospora sorghi
TACACTGTGGGTCTTTCTCATACGCCTGGCGTATGAGATCCACCACAGACGTGGTGACGAATGTCGCGTGAGCGAGCTCGTAATTGGGACGACGCGACAACGCGTCTGCAAGCACGTTCTGCTTGCCAGGTTTATACTTAACCTCAAAGTTGTACTCCGCAAAGAAGGAGAGCCAACGGGCCATCCGTTGCGAGATATGAGGCGACTTTGTCGCTGTCCGTAAGGACGCGTGGTCAGTATAAACCACGAGCGGCTTTGAGCCGAGTAGGTGAACCCTTAATTTGACAAGAGCATACTTCATTGCAAGTAGCTTCTTGTCATGAACGGGATAATTCCGTTCCGCAGCTTTAAGCCGCCTCGACTCAAACGCAATTACGCGTTCCCTTCCTGCATCGTCTGCTTGTAACAAAGCACATCCGATTGCGAAATCGGAGGCGTCGCAGACAACGCTAAAAGGTTTCCCAGAGTCTGGGAGATCAAGAACGGGAGCTTTTAACAAGCTCCCCTTTAGCGCTTCGAAAGCGTTTTGGTGTTTGGTTTTCCAACACCAGTCAACATCCTTCTTAAGAAGGCCCGTCAATGGCTTCGCCATTTCAGCGTAGTTCTCGCTGTATTTGTGGAGAAAATTGGCTAATCCAAGCCACTTCCGTACATCTCTAAGATTTACAGGCGAAGGCCACTCCACAATGGCTTTCAACTTCGCGGAATCCGCCCGCACTCCATCCTTACCGATGAAGCATCCGAGGAAAGGAATTTCCTCAACACAAAAAATACATTTGGATGCGTTTGCATAGAGTTTATGCTCTCGCATACATTCGAGCACATATCGAAGATGCATCAGGTGCGTATGAATATCAGACAAGTCGCCTTCCGCACGACTACGAACGAATATATCGTCGAAGTACGTCTGAGCGTACTTTCTATGAGGGCGGAAGAGTTGGGTCACCAAGCGATTAAAAATCGCTGGTTCATTGTTTGGTTTTCACCAAAACTGACTCGTCCATCGTGGATGAGGAGTTCAACTCCTCTTCAGAACGCAATTCGACAACCTCGTCGATTTAATCTGCGTTCAAAGCAGTCTCAAACTCGTTGAAGGCCATCTCCTGCAACGACAACAGTTCGCCTACCCCAGGAAACCGTTCAAGGCTTACGCCTTATGTGACAATACCTGTCACACTATTCAGCATCCTGTAGGACTGCTGACTACTGGCCTCGGGACTCCTCCCGAGACCCAGATGGGGGGGGAGTCAATTGCCTCATCTATTGGAAGCGCCACGCGCCTATCCACAGAGGTCTCTACGTCTACCTCCGGTGACTCGCCTATAACGGCGTAGTCGGAATCATTTCCGACGTGCGAAAGATACAAACTTCGGGTCTCTTCGCTTGGAAGCGCCTCGCGCTTAACCACAGGGGTATCTACCCCTACCACTGGAGTTACCACAGGTAACTCACCAGTCTCGCATATAACGGCGTGGTCGGAATCATTTCCGACGTGCAAAAGAGACGAACTACGGGTCTCTTTGCGTGGAAGCGCCTCGCGCTTAAACACAGGGGTTTCTACCTCTACCACTGAAGTTACCAAAGGTAACTCACCAGTCTTGCCGTTCACGGCGTGGGGATTAACCGCCGAACCCCCCTCGTTAAGGAACTCATCCTTAACGCCATTGGGAATGATCATTTCAGATATCCCAATCTCTGGCATCTCACGCCAGAATCTCTTTGCGATAGAGCAAAGGTGGGTTCATGACTCGCCAATGCTTCACCCGACCGCGGGTGCGTTGCGCCAATGAGCTTAGACTTCCAGTCTATCCATGACTCGTGGCGTTCCAGCCACTTCATGCCCAGAATGAGTCCAAATCCAGGACTCAGGCAACGTTCTTAGCTATCGAAGTTTGCAAACTTCAGCTTAAGGTCAATCGGGACCTTGGGTACAGAAACCTATACGCCCGTCGCTAGACGGACCGTGACAACGTCACGAGAACGTCCCTCTAAGGCCTCGGCATACAGCCGACTCTTCTCAACAGAAGTCCGTCTGATATAATTGTCAGACGCTCCAGAGTCTATCAAGACTCTCCAAGGCTTATCAAAGCCTTCACGTCCGTAAAGACTACCAGCAAACCTGGCTGGTACACCAACTCGGTGCTAGAAAGCACCGTTTCCCTCGGGGCTTTGTGCTGTAGGCCCCTACCCTGGGGATAACAGCACTGAAGGGTACCCCAGTAAGGCGCCCCGCACCTATTGGAAGCCGCTGTTTCCCGACGGCTTGGGCGAGGGCCTTTTTGCCGCCCTCGGCCCCTTCCAGCGACTATCTCGCTGGGTATTTTGTGGACATCTGTTCCGCAGATGATCCGCGCTTCCACATAGGAAGCACCTTAGCGGCCCACTCCGCTGCAACATAGCTAAGAGCTCCGCCCCGAAGCTCTGCGAAAAAGAGTCAGAGTGAATCTTAGCGGAAGGTTTCCCCTCCACTTCGACCTGACTCAGGTCCATGGGTTCAGGACCCAACTTAGAGGAACGAAAGTTCCTCTCGGCGTTAAACTCCATGTTAAACGCCTCCCCCAGGGATTGGGGTCGGCATCGGAACAGTTCCGAACGTGCTGGCCCTTCTTTCAGGCCTCCCATGAAGACGGGGATGGACACATCGTCCGAATACGCTTTCGCGTACATCCTTACCAACAGGTTCTTCAGTCCTTGGACATATGTCTCCAAGTCCCTAGTGCCCTGACGGCACCTCAAAAACGCCAGCTGATTCTGGAGAACCAGATCAGGCGTTGCATACCTGTCCATAAGCTTTCGCTTAAGGACTCCCTAGTTCGGGAACACGGTCGTGACCGAATCCTAACACATAAACACCCATGTACGGGCTTTGCCCGTAAGATGGGTCAGTGCAAGTCCCACTTGCAGGTAATCCTCGATCACGTTCGCGGTGGCGTATGCGGTTTCAACCTCTCGAAGCCACACATAAATGTTTTCACCTTTCTCGCCGGTTGATTCCTTTATCTTAAAGGACATCGGAGGGCGCACCCCCGTAGACGCGGGATAACTCCCGCGAAGACTCGCCCCATGGGCGATAAGGGCATTCACCCTTTCACGCACGGCATCGAGGCCCTGCTCCACTAGATGTCGCATGCCATCCTCACCCAATATGTGTAACATCCTTTTAAAGGCTTCCTGTTGGACGGGGGTTTAGCTTACCCCAATCGTCCTGATCCATCCCTTGCAGAGGATGTTGATCACCAACACAGGTGTTGGATTGACTACAAGTGCTACCAGATGTAGCTGGGTGCATACACGCACGGTGCGGCTAGCGCACAAAGGAATACTTTCCTTTAAGCGGCGTTCGCCGCTACTTAGCCGATACGCCCTTATAAAAGTGCTTAGTAGGAGAGAGCTCTCCTACTTGGGGCCAAGATTCCCGGGGTGGTTTACAGATAGCTTTCGCTAACCCCTTATAACAAGACTTCCCTTATAAAGGGAGGTAGAGTAAGGGAGAACTCCCTTAGGCTACAATACTCACTGCGCGCGCGACCGGGCGTGGTCGCGCGCCTAGCTCCGCTAATGCCTTAACGGCAAGGAGCTCCGCTAATGCCTTAACGGCAAGGTTCCCTTATTAAGGGTGTAGATAAAGGGAGGGATCCCTTTAGCTACTGCACTCACTGCGCGCGCGACCGGGCGTGGTCGCACGCCTGGAAGTCTTAAGTATTTTTGTAAATTGAATATATTTAATATGTAATCAGCCTAAATTAATTTAAACTAATATAAACTATATGTAATACTAAGTAGAATATTCCTAATTCGTACCTAGCTAAAATGTAGTGTACACACCTGTGTACTGACACGTGGATGGCTGACACACCACCAAACCAAGGGCCCCCGCCCTGATTGGTTAAAATAACCAAAGGTTCGAGACCTTTCAACTCGGTCAATACTGACTAACCGTAGTGTACTCATGTACACCAACACTCAGTGTTACCCGAATGTAACCCCGTTACAACTATGGCTCAACCCTTTTCACTCAGTCGACCAAGTGAAATCAGATTTCTGGCTAGTTTCGGTGCGAAGTATACTTCGGTCAAGATAACGACCGTTTCACTTTTGTCGCACGTCCGCAACGTAAGCCGTCCGACCTTGGTTGCCTGTAGGGTTCCACCATCCGGCAAGGCGAAAGTATCATCAGGACCACAGTCCTTTTTTTTGCACCTTCCAATAAATTAGCGTTCGAAACCAAGTGTCTACTAGCACCACTATCGATAATCAAAACATTTTCAATGTCTCTTTCATTACCACATGCATTTACATATGCACCTATAGTGGTATCCATGGTCGAAAGCACGAAACGCTTTGATGACCTTTCACTGCCGCTACGGCTCGGCCCTTGACTGCGATCACTTCCACTCTTCCGTTGCTTCTCGGGGCAACACCTTTGTATGTTCCCCTCGCCACCGCAGGCGTAGCACACGCGCCGCCCCTTACCAGATGTTGCGGCATGCACCTGCAACTTAAGGGCTGGCTTAGCCTTCCCGGCGTCTTTCTCCAGTTTCTGCGTCCAGGCAATCAACTCTTGCGCATGGCTGATGTAATCCCCCCTCCTTGGATCATACCTTGCCATCAGCATTATTTTCAGCCGCGGCGCAGCGTACTTGACGATGTTTTCGACAATTAACTTTTCACTCGATCCGCTTTCGCGAGCCAGAGCTACTAGGTACAAATAATGCTCTGTCCAGCTGCGCCGCGCATCCTTTCCCATTGCGATCCTGGTAGCAGCTTGGTGGTGAAAAAAAAACTGTTGTTGCTCCTAGCCACTTATTTTTACCTATCTGCGATTGGTTGGTTTGCCTAGAGTAATTACTAAGTAAAAACGTTGTGGCGACTTCAACTTCAACTTCAATGTAAGGACATAACCGAAAAATACAAAAAATGGAAGGGGGCGTAACTTCGGGGGGGGGGACGAAGTCCTGGTGAACCCTAAACACCAGTTACCGTATTCAACTTTACCATTGTGGAAATCGAACCCCAGCCAAGTGATCAGAGATTAAGCCCCCCGGCACTAACCACTTCGGCTGCAGTGCGATTGTAAGTTTAAGTTGCTGCACGCATACTTACCACCTTCCATCAAGTGTTCATATCTCAATCGATACCCATTAGTAAATGTAGACGCATGCACGGAAGACATTATCTTCAATACTATGATGGCTACGTGCATCGTGTTAGGATTGGAGTCCCAGACCACCAACAAAACGCGTATGTTTCACTTTTCCAAGCGCCTTGGTCAGCCCGTCCGCTATCATCTCATCCGTCGGTTTGTACTCGAGTTGAATAACACCAGATTGAACTTTTTCGCGCAGAAAATGAAACTTGATGTTAATGTGCTTCGTTCGCGCATGAAACACTGGGTTTTTTGGCTAATGCGATGAATCCCTGGTTGTCTTGAAAAATGATTGTACCCATGCTTGATGCGCAATCCAAATTGCTCAGCAGTAAACGCAACCAGATCGCCTCTTGTGTCGCAGAATACAATGCCATGTATTCTGCCTCGGTGCTTGATGTCGCCACTGTCGGATGACTCTTGGACTTCCATGAAACCACGCTGCCGTTCATAAAAAAAACATAACCCGTGGTCGATCGACGCGAGTCCAAATCGCTTGCCCAAGACGCGTCCGCAAAAAACCCACGAGCTCTCCCGTACTCTTGCCGTCAAAAACGATACTGTAGTTTGCGGTTGTCTTCAAATATTTGAGCACGCGTTTAGCTGCTATCCAGTGCTGTTGACCGTGGCGCTCGCAATACTTGGCCACCTCGTCGACTGCGTGCATAATGTCCGGTCGTGTACACGTCGCGACGTACATCAAAGCCCCTATTAGCTCACGATACGGCCACTTCGGCACAAAATTGTCATCATCGTCGAGCTTGATCGGTTTTTCGCTTTCGTTCATTGGTGTGTATGTGTCCTTGCACTTGTGCACGCCAAACTTCTCTGCCAAGCGCTTTATGTACGCGCGTTGGTTCATGTGAATGGTCTTGTTTGCTCGATTACGGCACAATTCTATGCCTAGGCAGTACTTCAACTCTCCAAGCTCCTTGATGCTGAATTCGGACTTGAGTGCGCGCTTGATCTTGTCAATATTTTCTTGAGTCCGCGCAAAAATTATCAAGTCATCGACGTGAATTACAATAAGACTAAACTCTTCTTCGGAACGTCGTACGTAGACGCATAAGTCTGCCGCAGTCCGCGTGAACCCTTGCTCTTCAAGGTGCGTATTAAGCCGATTGTTCCATTCACGTTCAGCCTGATTCGTGCCGTATAGCGCCTTTCGTAGTAAACACTTCTTGTCGGGAAATCTTGCGTCTTCAAAGCCATCGGGCTGATTCATACAGATTTCCTCTTTGACGTCGCCGTACAAAAATGCCGTATCAACGTCGACATTTTCAATTTGAAGATCTTGTTATGCCGCGAGTGCGAGCACTACGTTAATCGATTCCTTGCGTGTCAATGGCGCGAACGTCTCAAAATAATCGATTCCTGGACGCTGAGTGAAACCCTTGGCGACAAGGCGAGCCTTGAATTTCACAATGGCTCCGTTTGGGTCACGCTTGATGCGAAAGACCCACTTGCATCCGATTGATTTCTTGTTTTTGGGTAAATCTTGAAGCGTCGAAGTCTTGTTCTTTGCCAACGACTTCATCTCACATTCCATAGCGCGCATCCACTCGTCCTTGTGCTTATTCTGCAATACTTGCGAGTAGCTCGATGAACTTTCGCCATCGTCCTCAGCGTTGAAGCAGTAAAGTGCGTCGAGCTCGGCCTCAAAGTCTTCAAGGTTGAACTGACCTCACCTTAAGTTTGGATACTCTTGCTCGTACCGTGTCACAGCTTGCTTTTTGCGCACCGGTAGAACATTCGATTCTTGTTCACCGTCGCGTCCTGGCGTGTTTGATCGCTGAGTCGGCACGGCGCCTGTTGGCCGTTCCGTTGGTTCTCTCTGCTGATTAATCGTTGTAGACCTTGGACTAAATGGTGGTGTTTGAAATTCTTCTTCTTCGTCCACTCCTTCATCGCCATCGCCTTCACTTTCACTAATAATGTCGGTCACTCCCGGTGCACCTTTGGCTTGAACTTTCATCGTTTCGTGTTCAGCGAATGTCACGCTTCTTAATGTTGATCTCTCCCGTAGTCGCATCCAGTAGTCGATATGCCTTGTGTTGCTTCGAGTATCTAAGCGGTTTGCATCGTAGTCCGGCATCGTCAAGCTTTCCTCGCGTCGCCTTGTCTATATGTGCATAACATTGGCTGCCAAATACACGCATGTGTTGAATTCGCGGATTGCGCTTGAACACGAGCTTTGACGGGCTTCCACTTGGGTTGGACGCATTGGGTAACACGTTGTGAATGTCTACTGCTGTCATCATTGCCTCACACCAGTAGACCTTGCTCATCTTGGCTTCACTCAGCATGCAGCGTGTCATCTCTACCAGCGTGCGATTCATTCGTTCTGCCATGACGTTTTGCTCCGGGTTGTATGGCACCGTGAACTCCTGCTTAATTAACTTGCGTCGGCAGAAATTCTCCATCTTGGCGTTTCGGTACTCCTCACCGTTGTCGCTGCGCAAGACCTTCACATCAACGCCACACTCGAGCTTGATATTATGGGTGTACTTCATAAAAGCTTCAGGTACGTCACTTTTCTTGCGCAGCGTATAAATCATGGTAAAACGGCTTTTCATCATGATGAACGTCACGATGTAGCAGTATCCACACTTAGAAGATGGAGTTATCGGTCCCAGAACGTCCGAGCACACATTTGTATCTTTTCGACGACTCTCTCTCTCGATCAATTCCGTCTTTCCTTCCTTGAATGTTTTCCGTACTTGCTTTGCCGTAGCGCAAACATCGCATACGCTATCCTTGTCCACACACTCGCCTTTGATGCGGCCGTCCTTAATCAACTTGTTTATCGTCGAAAACGACACATGCCCAAGACGACGATGCCACAGCTCAGCATCGCTTTCAGCTATGTGGCACTCAGCACTCGTCTCGACGTTCAGCATCATCAACATGCCGCGTCGTTATCCTGTTGCAACGACTTGTTTTTCTATTCTCACAACGCATTCATCACGGGAGATCTCAACCTTCATTCCGCGTGATGTCGCCGCTGTTACTGAGGATAGATTCTTGGTTAAATCTTGAACATGCAGCGTGTTCTCGAGCCGCGCATTTGTCCACTTTGTGCCGTTCCATATTCGAATAGCAACTGTTCCTTGTCCTAGCATTTTCAGCTGCGCGCTGTTATTGGCACTTGAAATGTTGCGCTTCGTTGTTGCTCTGGTATACTCGACGAACGCTTCACGGTCCCTGCACATGTGAGCCGTGGAGCCGCTGTACATAACCCAGCACCCATTCGAGCTTCCTTCTACTGCGTTGAATGCAACGTTTGAGTGGTCTTCATGCCGCTCATGCTTGCCTTCTGTCTTGGCCCAGCAGTCGCGCGCATAGTGTCCGCGCTTCCCACAGTTGTAGCACTGGACTCTCGCTCCCTTCTTCCGCTGACCACTGGTTTTCTTTCCAAACTCACGCTTCTCCTTGCGTCTGCCCACGTGCATCGCCGTTTCTTCTTCAATGCGCGTCGGCTCGTTCTTGCGCACTTCTTTGCCAATTAGCTTGCTGACGAGATCACGAAAGCTAAATGCCGTAACACTCATGCGAAACGCCTGCACCAAATTTTCGTACGACGCCGGAAGACTGCGTAACATTGTTGCGTAAATATCTTTCTCGCTCGGCGCGCATTTGGCTCCTTTCATATCCATGACGAGACGTTCCAAATCCGTCACGTGAGCGCTTATGCTCGTCGCAGTGTATTTGAAGGACGCGAACTTCTCCTGGAGCCACAGACGGTTTGCCATATCTTGGGTGCGGTGAAACGCCTCCAGTGACCCCCACGCTTCACGTGCGCTGTTATCATCGATCAAGTGGATCAGTGGCGAGTCGCTCAGATTTAGCACAATTACCGAGTGGGCTTGCTGCTCCTTGGTACTCGTAACACTGGATCCCCCAGCCACAGCCTCCCATAGTCCCTTGGACATCAGATACATCTTCATCTTGAACGCCCATAACGAGTAGTTGGTCCCGTCGAATGTTTCGATCTTGGGGGAGTTGTCCGAACTTGGGCTCATAACCTTTTAATATCGAAGGAAATGATAGGAAAGATGAAGGCGGCTCGAAGTCGAGGCTGCAAAACTAAAAGTGAGATTTATTCATGTGAATTAACTGTTGTTGCTCCTAGCCACTTATTTTTACCTATCTGCGATTGGTTGGTTTGCCTATAGTAATTACTAAGTAAAAACGTTGTGGCGATTTCAACTTCAACTTCAATGTAAGGACGTAACCGAAAAATACAAAAAATGGAAGGGGACGTAACTTCGGGGGGGGGCGAAGTCCTGGTGAACCCTAAACACCAGTTACCGTATTCAACTTTACCATTGTGGAAATCGAACCCCAGCCAAGTGATCAGAGATCAATCCCCCCGGCACTAACCACTTCGGCTGCAGTGCGATTGTAAGTTTAAGTTGCTGCACGCATACTTACCACCTTCCATCAAGTGTTCATCACTCAATTAATCGATCCCCATTAGTAAATGTAGACGCATGCACGGAAGACATTATCTTCAGTACCAAATGCTCGCCTTTTACTTTTAACCGTTCGCTCCATTGGAATACAGAAGTCATCTCTGCAATCTCGATCGCCTCCATAAACAGGTAGGCCCATTGGCGGTAACCTGCACCCATACCGGGATACAGCTCGCGCCCTGAAAACTTTTCAATAATTGGTTTAGGTATTTATGTACCCGGTGTATTGCACCGGTACATTTCCCTGCGCGGCGGGCACTCCGGCACCGCCTGCACCTTGCGCCGCAGCGGGCACCCTGCGGGGTGCTTCATGTACATGTGGGCGTTGTAACGGGGTTACATTCGGGTAACACTGAGTGTTGGTGTACATGAGTACACCACGGTTGAGGCCAGTATTAGCCGGGTTGAAAGGTTTCGAACCTTTGGTTATTTTAACCAATCAGGGCATGGGCCCTTGGTGTGGTGGTGTGTCAGCCATCCACGTGTCAGTACACAGGTGTGTACACTACAGTTTAGCTAGGTACGAATTAGGAATATTCTACTTAGTGTTACATATAGTTTATATTAGTTTAAATAATTATATATTCAATATATTCAGTTTACATTTCGCTCTTTCATACAGACGCACGACCTCGACCGGTCGTGCGTGTAGTGAGTGCCGTAGCGTAAGGGGAGCCCTCCCCTTAGCTACACCCTTTGTAAGGGAGACTTGCCGTTAAGGCACTAGTAAAGGCCAGAGTAAACTAACCCGGGAATCTTGGCCCCGAGTAGGAGAGCTCTCTCCTACTAATCCCTTAATAAGGGCGTATCGGCTAAGTAGCGGCGAACGCCGCTTTAAGGAAAGTCTTCCTCTGTGCGCTAGCCGCACCGTGCGTGTACGCACCGGCTACAGGAGGCGTTCAAGATGGTGTTCAACGCCGAGAGGAATTTCCGTTCCTCTAAGGTGGGTCCCGAACCCATGGACCTGAGTCAGGTCGAAGCGGAGGAGAAACCTCCCGCTAAGAGTCAATAGGACTCTTTTCCACAGAGCTTCGAGACAGAGCTCTTGGCTATGTTGCAGCGGCGTGGGCCGCTGAGATGCTTCCTGTGTGGGAGCATGGATCATCTGAGGAACAGATGTCCGAAAAATCCCCAGCGAGACACTCGCTATAAGGGACCAAGGGTGGGGAAAAAGCCCTTGTCCAAGCCGTCGGGAAACGACGGCTCCCAGTAGGTGCGGGGCGCCTTACTGGGGGACCCGTCAGTGCTGTTAATCCCCAGGGTAGGGGACGACAGCACAAAGCCCCGAGGAAAACGGACTTTCTAGCACCGAGTTGGTGTACCAGCCAGGTTTGCTGGTAGTCCTTGCGAACGTGAAATGCTTTGATAATCCTTGGAGAGTCTTGATAGACTCTGGAGCGTCTGACAATTATGTCAGACGGGCTTCTGTTTTGAATAGTCGGCTGTATGCCGAGGCCCTAGAGGCACGTTCTCGTGACGTTGTCACGGTCCGTCTTGCGACGGGCGTACAGGTTTCTGTACCCAAGGTCTCGATTGACCTTAATCTGAAGTTTGCAGACTTCGACAGCTTAGAACGCTGCCTAGTCCTGGATTTGGACTCGAGGTATGACCTCATTCTGGGCATGAAGTGGCTGGAACGCCACGAGCCATGGATAGACTGGAAGTCTAAGTCCATTGGTTCAACGCACCCGCGGTCGGGTGAAGCATTGGCGAGTCATGAACCCACCTTTGCTCGATCGCAAAAGCGATTCTGGCGTGAGATGCCAGAGATTGGGATGTCTGAATCGATCATTCCCAATGGCGTTAAGGAAGAGTTCCTTAACGAGGGGGATTCGGCGGTTAATCCCCGCGCCGATGTAGGCGAGACTGGTGAGTCGCCAGTGATAGAGGTGGAATCCTCTGAGGGTAAGCGCGAGGCGCTTAGAGAAGAGACCCGAAGTTCGTCTCTTCTACAGGTCGGAATTGATTCCGACCACGCGTGTCCGGCGAACAAGTTGCGACTCCAGTGGTAGGGGTGGATACCCCTGTGGTTAAGCGCGAGGCGCTTCCAAGCGAAGAGACCCGAAGTTCGTCTCTTTCGCACGTCGGAAATGATTCCGATTACGCCGGTATAGGCGAGACCGGCGAGTCACCGGTGGTAGAGGTAGATACTTCTGTGGATAGGCGCGTGGCGCTTCCAGTAGATGGGGCAATTGACTCTCCCCATCTGGGCCTCGGGATGAGTCCCGAGGGCAGTAGTCAGCAGTCCTACAGGATGCTGAATAGTGTGACAGGTGTTTTCACAGAAGGCGTAAGCCTGGAACGGTTGCCTGGGTTAGGCGAACTGTTGTCGTTGGAGGAGATGTCCTTCAACGAGCTTGAGACTGCTTTGAAAGCAGATGAAATCGACGAGGTCGTCGTGTTGCGTCCGGAAGAGGAGTTGAACTCCTCATCCACGATGGACGAGTCAGTCTTGATGAAAACCAAACAGGCATTAAATGCCCGAAGCGGCTTCAAGATCCTCGCGGATCCTGAAGACCCTTACCATTCCTTACTAAAGGAATTTGGAGATGTCATTAGTGACGACCCTCCGATGGGGTTACCACCGGATCGGGGAGTCCGACATGAAATTTACTTGGTTCCCGGAACCAAATACTGCGTCACTAGGCAGTGGCCTCTCCCCAAGGAACCATGCGACGTCATCGACGCATTCTTCAAGGGGAAAGAAGAGGCAGGGATGGTACGGGAGAGCAACTCTCCCCATTCATCTCCCACTTTTTGTGTTCGTAAGCCGAACGGAAAGTGGCGCATTGTGCATGCGTACAACAAGCTGAATGCAGCTACTGTACCCAAGAAGACTCCGATTCCTCGGAAGGATGTCCTCCAGAACAATATGGCGGGCTATACTGTGTACAGTGCCTTAGATCTGGTGGACGGGTATTATCAGGTGCTCATGCGAGCGTCCGATATTCCGCTTACAGCGGTTAGCACGCCTAGTGGCATGCTGTGGGAGTGGATTGTTATGCCACAAGGGCTTTCAAATGCACCAGCGACTTTCAATCGCTTGGTGACTCAACTCTTCCGCCCTCATAGGAAGTACGCTCAGACGTACTTCGACGATATATTCGTTCATAGTCGTGCGGAAGGCGACTCGTCTGATGTTCAGACGCACCTTATACA
Source organism: Peronosclerospora sorghi (assembly GCA_026184515.1). Lineage (NCBI taxonomy): Eukaryota > Oomycota > Peronosporomycetes > Peronosporales > Peronosporaceae > Peronosclerospora > Peronosclerospora sorghi. The sequence goes on from CM047580.1 coordinate 19,141,092, forward strand.
CCTTCGAGCAGTGCTCGAGTGTATGCGAGAGAATAATTTATATGCGAAAGCATCCAAATGTATATTTGGTGCTGAGGAAATTCCTCTCCACGGATGCTTCATCGGTAAGGATGGAGTGCGGGAGGATCCCGCGAAGGTGAAAGCCATTGTGGAGTGGCCTTCGCCTGTAAATCTTAGAGATTTACGGAAGTGGCTTGGATTAGCCAACAATCTCCACAAGTACAGCGAGAACTACGCTGAAATGGCGAAGCCATTGACCGACCTTCTTAAGAAGGATGTTGATTGGTGTTGGGAAACTGAACACCAAAACGCTTTTGAAGCGGTTAAGGGGAGCTTGTTAAAAGCTCCCGATCTTGCTCTCCCAGACCCTGGGAAACCATTTAGTGTCGTCTGCGACGCCAACGATTTCGCAATCGGATGTTCTTTGTTACAAGCAGACGATGCAGGAAGGGAACGCGTAATTGCGTTTGAGTCGAGGCAGCTTAAAGCTTCAGAACGGAATTATCCCGTTCATGACAAGGAGCTACTTGCAATGAAGTATGCTCTTGTCAAATTAAGGGTTCACCTACTCGGCTCAAAGCCGTTCGTGGTTTATACTGACCACGCGTCCTTACGGACAGCGACAAAGTCGCCTCATATCTCGCAACGGATGGCCCGTTGGCTCTCCTTCTTTGCGGAGTACAACTTTGAGGTTAAGTATAAACCTGGCAAGCAGAACGTGCTTGCAGACGCGTTGTCGCGTCTTCCCGATTACTAGCTCGCTCAAGCGACATTCGTCACCTCGTATGTGGTGGATCTCATACGCCAGGCGTATGAGAAAGACCCACAGTGTACGGCGCTTATCAGCGCGTTGGGTGGAAAGGGTCTTGGCTCGTCTGAGCCAACCCTGTCAAGTCGAGCTAGAGCTCGGTTACACCGTTACAGGTACTTTGACGGTCTGATATTTTATAGCACGAGCGCGGAGGACACTCCGCGGGTGGTTGTTCCTCATGATGAGGAGCTGAAGTATAGAGTCCTCTTTGAGGCACATGACGCCCCTACCGGGGGTCAATTAGGTCGGGATAAGACCTACAGCGCTTTAAGCGCTTTGTATTGGTGTCCCAATATGTATAAGTGGGTCGGTGCGTATATACGCACCTGTGAGACGTGTCAGAAGGTTAAACCCTCTGCAAGTTCAGCTGCGCCTTTGGAGAGCTTATCGGTTCCAACGGAGTGTTGGAAATTCATTAGCATGGATGCTATCTTCGGTTTTCCGAAGGATAAGGCCGGTAACACCGGCATATTGGTCTTTGGGGACCGTTTGAGCAAGATGGATCACCTGGCGGCGGTGCCGGAGTCCATTGATGGACAAGGAGCAGCGAAAGTGTTCCTAGACCGTGTCTTTCGACAGAATGGTCTATCCGATTCCGTTGTGTCGGATCGGGATCCCCGTTTTACGGGACATTTCTGGGGAGCGTTGTTTAAGGTGCTAGGCACCAAGCTCCTCATGTCCACTGCGGATCATCGCAGACGGACGGTCAGACGGAACGCGTTAATCGCGTTGTGGAGGACATTCTCCGGAGTTTATGTCCGGCTTCTCCAAAGAGTTGGAGTGAGATGCTTCCATGGTTGAATTTGCTATCAACAATTCGGTACATGCATCTACGGGGTTTACCCCGTTTTACGTGAACGGATTGGTGAATCCGAGGGTTCCATTAACGCCACATGTGTGTGGCCCAGGGCTTGAGGGGGGAGGATTCCCCGATGTCAGCCCTGTATCTGTGCGGAAGCACATTGATAAGTTTTTATCGACGCGCCTTAGTGTCTTATGACACGTCTGCGATGCCAAGGCGTAAAGCCAAGACAAGCAGAAGGAGCAAGCTGACCGCAAGGGGCGGCGTAACAGAAAGGTGTACAAAGTAGGAGAAAGTGTTTTATTAAACGCTAAAAATCTTCCTACACATGCAGTTTCAAATGTGTTGCGCAATAAACTGCGCCCCAGGTTTGTGGGCCCCTTTAAGGTACTAGCCCGAAAGGGCTTATCGTATACCTTGGACATCCCGAAAGGGATGCGTACGCATCCAACCTTCTATGTCGGTATGCTTAAGCCATACCAGGACCCGGAGGCGGGCCCCTCCTGGAGGGTGGTGGAAAGGCCGATAGCCGTAAGAGCCGTAAGGCACGGCAGGGCGAAGGAAGCCCGAAAGGGCTAAAATGCTACCACGAAGCTCCGCAACGGTCGTCTCGAGAGAGGCAAGCCGCCTCTCGAAGCGATCAGTGGCATCCCGCTCATCGCGGATCTCCTCGTGGAGATCATGGATGCGCTGGCTGTGTCGATCACAGCGTTCGCGAATCTCACGTCGCGATTGCGCGACCTCCTCCTCCAATGCTTGATGTGGAGGGTACTCCACACTTTCATGTGGAGCGGCTGATGGCGCGACGACATCATCGGGGTCAAACCCAGTATCTGGTGAAGTGGAAAGGCTATCCACACTCACAGAGTTCGTGGGAGTTCGAGACTCCCCTAAGGCAGGACTGCCGCGACGTCGTTGACGCTTTTGAGCGGGAGAATCCCGCTGTAGGTCAACGACCAGAGGGGAATGGGAAGCCCCTTCACTCACAATAAGTGGGAGTTTGCCGGAGGCAGATGTGACGCTCACACTGTCTTCGGACACCATGGTGGAGACAGGGACGCTGGCGTAGCGCGTGCGACACGGAGTACGTAATTGCTCCATCGCTTTGGCTTTGGCAAATGTCAGGCGCAACACCCTCTCCACCCAAATGACGGGAATAGCTGTCATGCAGCTCATTGAAGTTGGGGAGAAGCTTCTCCCCTTCCGCCCAAGCGCGGAACTTTTTCTCTGCATCATCAGCACTTTCTCCCGGAGAAAGAACGAAAGGAACCTCGCGGAGGTTCTCAACAGGAGCACCTTGTGCCTGCCTGTTTAAGCGCTCTTGGTACGAGACGCTAGTGAACTGCTTTTGTGTAAGCAGTTGTTGCCGTAGTTTCTCACGGCGTTCGCGTTGGTACGGCTGTTCAGCCGCGGGGCCAGGGGTATAGGACGATAGACTAGTCCTTACCAAACGCCTGGCCCATCTTGGAAGGTCACGAGGGCCATCGAAATTATAAGCCGCCCTTGACGGGCGTTTGGGGGCGCGTAACGCAGCCCTTAGTGCCTGTGCGGCAAGTTGGGAGTCTTGAGCTGCGTCCAGCTCATTAGTGATGATCGCCTTTGGCGATTCGGATGTATCATCAGATACAGCCAGGGCTGCCGCACTGGTTAGTGCATTTTCCTCACGTGTGGGGAAGGTATTAGGCTGCCGACAACGCTGTTCGGCGCTGTCGGAGCGGCTCACCATTGGGGAGGTATCCCCAAAGGCATCCACTTCCGAGTTTTCGAAGTAGTCTACCTCTTCTAGAGGAGACGCCATAGCACCACTGGAGGTGTACATATGGATGGCCAGGGAAACTGGCGTTGGAGTTCTCCAACAAAATTTTGTTTATTTCGTAAGCAATAGTCTTAACGGGGGAGGATGTAACGGGGTTACATTCGGGTAACACTGAGTGTTGGTGTACATGAGTACACCACGGTTGAGGTCAGTATTGGCCGGGTTGAAAGGTTTCGAACCTTTGGTTATTTTAACCAATCAGGGCAGGGGCCCTTGGTGTGGTGGTGTGTCAGCCATCCACGTGTCAGTACACAGGTGTGTACACTATATTTTAGCTAGGTACGAATTAGGAATATTCTACTTAGTGTTACATATAGTTTATATTAGTTTAAATAATTACATATTAAATATATTCAGTTTGCTTTTCACTCTTTCGTACAGACGCACGACCTCGACCGGTCGTGCGTGTAGTGAGTGCCGTAGAGTAAGTGGAGCCCTCCCCTTAGCTACACCCTTTGTAAGGGAGCCTTGCCGTTAAGGCACTAGTAAAGGCTAGAGTAAACTAACCCGGGAATCTTGGCCCCGAGTAGGAGAGCTCTCTCCTACTAAGCCCTTAAAAAGGGCGTATCGGCTAAGTAGCGGTAGCTACCGCTTTAAGGAAGAGTCTTCTTCTGTGCGCTAGTCGCACCGTGCGTATACGCACCGGCTACACCCAAGCTGTCAGGAAACGACGGCTCCCAGTAGGTTCGGGGCGCCCTACTGTGGGATCCCTCAGTGCTGTTAAGCCTCAGGGTAGGGGACGACATCACAGAGCCCCGAGGGAAGCGGTGCTTTCTAGCACCGAGTTGGTGTACCAGCCAAGTTTGCTGGTAGTCCTTGCGGACGTGAAAGGATTTGATAAGCCTTGGAGAGTCTTGATAGACTCTGGAGCGTCTGAAAATTATGTCAGACGAGCTTCTGTGGAGAAGAGTCGGCTGTATACCGAGGCCCTAGAGGCACGTTCTCGTGACGTTGTCACGGTCCGTCTTGCGACGGGCGTACATGTTTCTGTACCCAAGGTCTCTATTAACCTTAAGCTGTAGTTTGCAGACTTGGACAGCTTAGAACGTTGCCTAGTCCTGGATTTGGACTCGAGGTATGACCTCATTCTGGGCATGAAGTGGCTGGAACTCTACGAGCCATGGATAGACTGGAAGTCTAAGTCAATTGGCTCAACGCACCCGCGATCGGGTGAAGCATTGGCGAGTCATGAACCCACCTTTGCTCGATCGCAAAAGCGATCCTGTCGTGAGATGCTAGAGATTGGGATGTCTGAAATGATCATTCCCAATGGCGTTAAGGAAGAGTTCCTTAACGAGCGGGATTCGGCGGTTAATCCCCGCGCCGATATAGGCGAGACTGGTGAGTCGCCAGTGTTAGAGGTTGATTCCTCTGAGGTTAACCGCGAGGAGCTTGAGAAGAGACCCGAAGTTCGTCTCTTCTGCAGGTCGGAACAGATTCCGTTCACGCCGTGTCCGGCAAACAAGTTGCGACTCCAGTGGTAGGGGTAGAGACCCCTGTGGTTAAGAGCGAGGCGCTCCAAGCAAAGAGACCCGTAGTGCGTCTCTTTTGAACGTCGTAAATGATTCCGACCACGCCGTTATAGGCGAGACTGGTGAGTCGCCATTGGCAGAAGTGGATTCCTCTGTGGCGACTCCAGTGGTAGGGGAAGAGACCCCTGTGGTTAAGCGCGAGGCGCTTCCAAGCGAAGAGACCCGAAGTTTGTCTCTTTCGCACGTCGGAAATGATTCCCCTACGCCGTTATAGGTGAGACCGGCGGGTCACCGGTGGTGGAGGTAGAGACCTCTGTGGATAGGCGCGTGGCGCTTCCAATATATGGGCCAATGGACTCCCCCCATCTGGGTCTCGGGATGAGTCCCGAGGCCAGTAGTCAGCATTCCTATCGGATGCTGAATAGTGTGACAGGTGTTGTCACAGAAGGCGTAAGCCTGGAACGGTTGCCTGGGGTAGGCGAACTGTTGCCGTTGGAGGAGATGTCCTTCAACGAGTTGAGAACTGATTTGAAAGCAGGTGAAATCGACGAGGTCGTCGTGTTGCGACCGGAAGGGGAGTTGAACTCCTCATCCACGATGGGCGAGTCAGTTTTGGTGAAAACCAAACAGGCATTGAATGCCCGAAGCGGCCACAAGATCCTTGCGGATCCTGAGGACCCTTACCATTCCTTATTGAAGGAATTTGGAGATGTCATTAGTGACAACCCACCGATGGGGTTACCACCGGATCGGGGAGTCCGACATGAAATTTATTTGGTTCCTGGAACCAAATACTGCGTCACTAGGCAGTGGCCTGTCCCCAAGGAGCAATGCGACGTCATCGACGCATTCTTCAAGGGAAAAGAAGAGGCAGGGATGGTACGGGAGAGCAAGTCTCCCCATTCATCTCCCACTTTCTTTGTTCGTAAACCGAAAGGAAAGTGGCGCATTGTGCATGCGTACAACAAGCTGAATACATCTACAGTACCCATTCAGACTCCGATTCCTCGGAAGGATGTCCTCCAGAACAATATGGCGGGCTGTACGGTGTACAGTGCCTTAGATCTGGTGGACAGGTGCTATCAGGTGCTCATGCGAGCGTCCGATATTCTGCTTACAGCGGTCAGCACGCCTAGCGGCATGCTGTGGTAGTGGCTTGTTATACCACATGGGCTTTCGAATGCACCAGTGACTTTCAATCGCTTGGTGACTCAACTCTTCCGCCCTCACAGAAAGTACGCTCAGACATACTTTGACGATATATTCGTTCATAGTCGTGCGGAAGGCGACTCGTCTGATGTTCAGACGCACCTTATACACCTTCGAGCGGTGCTCGAATGTATGCGAGAGCATAAGTTATATGCAAACGCATCCAAATATATCTTTGGTGCTGAGGAAATTCCTTTCCTCGGATTCTTCATCGGTAAGGATGGAGTGCGGGAGGATACCGCGAAGGTGAAAGCCATAGTGGAGTGGCCTTCGTCTGTAAATCTTCGAAATTTACGGAAGTGGCTTGGATTAGCCAATTATCTCCACAAGTACAGCGAGAACTATGCTGAAATGGCGAAGCCATTAACCGACCTTCTTAAGAAGGATGTTGATTGGTGTTTGGAAACCAAACACCAAAACGCTTTTGAAGCGGTAAAGGGGATATTGTTGAAAGCTCCCGTTCTTGCTCTCCCAGATTCGGGAAACCATTTCGTGTCGTCTGCGACGCCTCCGATTTCGCAATTGGATGTGCTTTGTTACAAGCAGACGATGCAGGAAGGGAACGCGTAATTGCGTTTGAGTCGAGGCAGCTTAAAGCTGCAGAACGGAATTATCCCGTTCATGACAAGGAGCTACTTGCAATGAAGTATGCTCTTGTCATATTTAGGGTTCACCTACTCGGCTCAAAGCCGTTCGTGGTTTATACTGACCACGCGCCCATACGGACAGCGACGAAGTCGCCTCATCTCTCGCTACGGATGGCCCGTTGGCTCTCCTTCTTCGCGGAGTACAACTTTGAGGTTAAGTATAAACCTGGCAAGCAAAACGTGCTTGCAGACGCGTTGTCACGTCGTCCCGATTACGAGCTCGCTCACGCGACATTCGTCACCTCGTCTGTGGTGGATCTCATACGCCAGGCGTATGAGAAAGACCCACAGTGTACGGCGCTTATCAGCACGTTGGGTGGAAAGGGACTTGGCTCGTCTGAGCCTACCCTGTCAAGTCAATCTAAAGCTCGGTTACACCGTTACAGGTACTGTGACGGTTTGCTATATTATAGCACGAGTGCGGAGGACACTACGCGGGTGGTAGTTCCTCATGATGAGGAACTGAAGTATAGAGTACTCTTTGAGGCACATGACGCCCCTACCGGGGGTCATTTAGGTCGGGATAAGACCTACAGCGCTCTAACCTTTTTGTATTGGTTGACCAACATGTATAAGTGGGTAGGTGCGTATATACGCACGTGTGAGATGTGCCAGAGAGTTATATCATCTGCAAGTTCAGCTGCACCTTTGGCGAGCTTGTCAGCTCGAACGGAGTGTTGAAAAATCCATCAGTATGGATTTTATCTTTGGTTTTCCGAAGGATAAGGCCGGGAACACCGGCATATTGGTCTTTGTGGACCGTTTGAGCAAGATGGATCACCTGGAGGCGGTGCCAGAGTCCATAGATGGACATGGAACAGCGAAAGTGTTCCTAGACCGTGTCTTTCGACAGCATGGTCTACTCGATTCCGTTGTATCAGACCTGGATCCCCGTTTTACGGGACAATTCTGGGGAGCGTTGTTTAAGGTGCTAGGCACCAAGCTCCTCATGTCCACTGCGGATCATCCGCAGACGGACGTTCAGACGGAACGCGTTAATCGCGTTGTGGAGGATATTCTCCGGATTTATGTCCGGATTCTACAAAGAGTTGGGGTGAGATGCTTCCGATGGTTAAATTTGCTATCAACAATTCGGTACATGCATCTACGGGGTTTACCCCGTTTTACGTGAACGGATTAGTGAATCCGAGGGTTCCGTTGACGACACGTGTGTGTGGCCCAGGGCCTGAGGGAGGAGGATTCCCCGATTTCAGCCCTGTATCTGTGCGGAAGCACATTGATAAGTTTTTATCGACGCGCCTTAGTGTCTTATGACACGTCTGCGATGCCATGGAGGAAAGCCAAGACAAGCAGAAGGAGCAAGCTGACCGAAAGGGACGGCGTAACAGAAAGGCGTATCAAAGTAGGAGAAAGTGTTTTATTAAACGCTAAAAATCTTCCTACACATGCAGTTTCAAATGTGTTGCGCAATAAACTGCGCCCCAGGTTTGTGGGGCCCTTTAAGGTAATAGCCCGAAAGGGCTTGTCGTACACCTTAGAAATCCCGAAGGCGATGCGTACGCATCCAACCTTTTATGTGGGTATGCTTAAGCCATACCAGAACCAGGAGGCGGGTCCCCTCTCGGAGGAGGGTGAGAAACCGGGTAGCCAAAAGGCGCAACAGGTCGGAACATCTCCGACAAGGTTGATATACGACCCTGAAGCTCCGCAACGAGAGATTCGAGAGAGGCAAGCCGCTCCTCGATGCGTTCATTCGCAGTCCACTAGTTGCGGAGTTCCTCCTGAGCATCTTGGATGCGAAGGCTGTGCCGATCACAGCGCTCGTGGAAGTCACGCCGCAATAGCGCGACCCCCTCCTCCAGTGCCGATACGGAGGGTACTCCACATTTTCATGTGGAACGCCTGATGGCACGACGATATCACCGGGGTGAGACCCAGTACCTGGTGAAGTGGAAAGGGTATCCACATTCCCAGAACTCGTTGGAGTACGAGACTCCCCTGCGGCAGGATTGCCGTGACGTCGTTGACGCTTTCGAGCGGGAGAATCCCACTGAGAGTCAACGACCAAAGGGGCTGAAGAAGCCCCTTCACTCCCAATAGCTGGGAGTTCGCCGGAGGCAGATGCTGTGCTTTCATTGCTCTCCGTCACCACATCGAGATCAGAGCGCGTATAATAGGAGGCAGGCAATTACCTTTGCGCTTTGGCCTGAGCATAGGCCAAGCGTAGCGCTCTCTTTACCCGAACGTCGTGTTCGGAAAAGCTGTTGTGCAGCGCATCGAAACTAGGGAGGCGTTTCTCCCTTTACGCCCAGGCGCGTAACGCCTGTTCTGCGTCTTCGACGCTTTCGTCCCTCAGGAGAACAAGGGCAATCTCGCGGATAATATCCACGAGGACACCGCGTGCCTGCTTCCCGAGGCGCGTCCGGTAGGACTTAACGGAATAATGTTTGGGCGTTAGTAGTCGGGCCCGGAGTTGGTTTCGATGCGCAATTTCACGCGGCAGTATAGCCGCTTGACCAGGGGTATAGGAGGCTAAACCCCTCTTGACAGCGTTCTTACCCCTCTTTTGAGGGTCGAGAGGTCCCTTCCGTACCCGTCCGGCACGTCGGGCCTCTTGAACCAAGGACGGTTCATTGGTGGTGGTTGCCTGTGGCAACCTGGAAGTATCACCCCTAGGGGGTAACGGTGGCGCATGAGTTAGTGCGTTTTCCCCACGTGTGGGGAATGGGTTGGATGACTGATAGCACCGTTCGGCGCTATCAACATGGCGAGCCGTTTGGGAGAGCTCCCCAATGGCGTCCACTTCCGAGCCGTCGGAATAGTTTGCGTCCATAGCACCGCTGAGGGTGTATAATGGACATCCAGAGTATGGCGTTGGAGTTCTCCAACAAAATTTTGTTTATTGCGTAAGCAATAGTCTTGATGGGGGAGGATGTAATGGGGTTACATTCGGGTAACACTGAGTGTTGGTGTACATGAGTACACCACGGTTGAGGTCAGTATTGGCCGGTTTGAAAGGTTTTGAACCTTTGGTTATTTTAACCAATCAGGGCAGGGGCCCTTGGTGTGGTGGTGTGTCAGCCATCCACGTGTCAGTACACAGGTGTGTACACTACACTTTAGCTAGGTACGAATTAGGAATATTATACTTAGTATTACATATAGTTTATATTAGTTTAAATTATTTTAGGCTAATTACATATTAAATATATTCAGTTTACATTTCACTCTAAAGTGCAGGCGCACGACCACGCCCGGTCGCGCGCGCAGTGAGTGCCGTAGGTAAGAGGGAGGCCTACCTTTACCTACACCCTTAGTAAGGGAGCCTTGACGTTAAGGCATTAGCGGAGCTCCTTGCGGTTAAGGCAATTAGTGGAGCTCTTTGCCGTTACGGCAATTAGCGAAGCTCCTTGTCGTTAAGGCATTAGCGGAGCTCCTTGTCGTTAAGGCATTAGCGGAGCTAGGCGCACGACCACGCTCGGTCGCGCGCGCGGTGAGTATTGTAGCCCAAGGGAGTTCTCCCTTACGCTACCTCCCTTTATAAGGGAAGCTTTGTTACAAGGGGTTAGCGAAAGCTATCTGTAAACCACCCCGGGAATCTTGGTCCCGAGTAGGAGAGCTCTCTCCTACTAAGCCCTTTTATAAGGGAGTATCGGCTAAGTAGCGGCGAACGACGCTTAAAGGAAAGTCTTCCTCTGTGCGCTAGCCGCACCGTGCGTGTACGCACCCGGCTACATCTGGTAGCACTTGTAGTCAATCCAACACCTGGGTTGGTGATCAACATCCTCTGCAAGGGATGGATCAGGACGATTGGGGTAAGCTAAACCCCGTCCAACAGGAAGCCTTTAAAAGGCTGTTACCCATATTGGGTGAGGATGGCATGCGCCATCTAGTGGAGCGGGGCCTCGATGCCGGGCGTGAAAGGATGAATGCCCTTATCGCCCATGGGGCGAGTCTTCGCGGGAGTTATCCCGCGTCTACGGGGGTGAGCCCTCCGATGTCCTTTAAGATAAAGGAATCCACCGGCTAGAAAGGTGAAAACCTTTATGTGTTGCTTCGAGAGGTTGAAACCACATTCGCCACCGCGAAAGTGATCGAGGATCACCTGCAAGTGGGACTTGAACTGACCCATCTTACGGGCAAAGCCCGTACATGGGCGTTTACGTGTCAGGATTCGGTCACGACCGTGTTCCCGAACTGGGGAGTCCTTAAGCGAAAACTTATGGACAGGTATTCAACGCCTGATCTGGTTCTCCAGAATCAGCTGTCGTTTTTGAGGTGCCGTCAGGGAACTAGGTACTTGGAAACGTACATCCAAGAACTTAAAACCCTGTTGGCAGGGATGTACGCGAAGGCGTACGGGGAAGATGTGTCCATTCCCGTGTTAATGGGAGGCCTGAGAGAAGGTCCAGCACGTTCAGAGCTATTCCGAAGCCGATCCCAATCCCTGGGGAAGGCGTTTAAGATGTCGTTTAACGCCGGGGGGACTTCGTTCCTCTAAGGTGGGTCCTGAACCCATGGACCTGAGTCAGGTCGAAGTGGAGGGGAAACCTTCCGCTAAGAGTCACTATGACTCTTTTTCGCAGAGATTCGTGGCGGAGCTCTTAGCTATGTTGCAGAGGAGTGGGCCGCTAAGGTGCTTCCTATGTGGAAGCACGGATCATCTGAGGAACAGATGTCCGAAAAACCCCAGAGAGACTCTCGCTTTAAGGGGCCGAGGTTAGGTAAAAAGCCCTCTCCCAAGCCGTCGGGAAACGACGGCTACCAGTAGGTGCGGGGTGCCCTACTGGGGGATCCCTCAGGGCTGTTAAACCCCAGGGTAGGGGCCGACAGCACAAAGCCCCGAGGGAAACGGTGATTTCTAGTACCGAGTTGGTGTACCAGCCAGGTTTGCTGGTAGTCCTTACGGACGTGAAGGCTTTGATAAGCCTTGGAGAGTCTTGATAGACTCTGGAGCGTCTTACAATTATATCAGACGGACTTCTGTTGAGAAGAGTCAGCTGTATGCCGAGTCCCTAAAGGGACGTTCTCGTGACGTTGTCACGGTCCGTCTTGCGACGGGCGTACAGGTTTCTGTACCCAAGGTCCCGATTGACCTTAAGCTTAAGTTTGCAAACTTCGGTAGCTAAGAACGTTGACTGAGTCCTGGATTTGGACTCGAGGTATGACCTCATTCTGGGCATGAAGTGGCTGGAACGCCACGATCCATGGATAGACTGGAAGTCTAAGGTCATTGGCTCAACGCAACCGCGATCGGGGGAAGCATTGGCGTGTCATGAACCCACCTTTGCTCGATCGCAAAAGCGATTCTGGCGTGAGATGCCAAAGATTGGGATGTCTGAAATGATCATTCCCAATGGCTTAAGGAAGAGTTCCTTAATGAGGGGGATTCGGCGGTTAATCCCCACGACGTGAACGGCGAGACTAGTGAGTTACCTGTGGTAACTCCAGTGGTAGGTGTAGAGACCCCTGTGGTTAAGCGCGAGGCGCTTCCACGCAAAGATACCCGTAGTTCGTCTCTTTTGCACGTCGGAAATTATTCCGACCACGCCGTTATAGGCGAGACTGGTGGGTTACCTGTGGTAACTCCAGTGGTAAGGGTAGAGACCCCTGTGGTTACGCGCGAGGCGCTTCCACGCAAAGAG
>CM047580.1:19153464-19167553 GCA_026184515.1 Peronosclerospora sorghi
GGCGAGACTGGTGAGTTACCTGTGGTAACTCCAGTGGTAGGGGTAGATACCCCTGTGGTTAAGCGCGAGGCGCTTCCAAGTGAAGAGACCCGAAGTTTGTCTCTTTCGCACGTCGGAAATGATTACGACTACGCCGTTATAGGTGCGACCGGCGAGTCACCGGTGCTAGAGGTAGAGAAATCTGTGGATAGGCGTGTGGCTCTTCCAATAGATGGGGCAATTGACCCCCCCCCATCTGGGTCTCGGGATGAGTCCCGAGGCCAGTAGTCAGCAGTCCTGTCGGATGCTGAATAGTGTGACAGGTATTGTCACATAAGGCGTAAGCCTGAAACGGTTGCCTGGGGTAGGCGAACTGTTGTCGTTGGAGGAGATGTCCTTCAACAAGTTTCGAACTGCTTTGAGATCAGGTGAAATCGACGAGGTCGTCGTGTTGCGTCCGGAAGAGGAGTTGAACTCCTCATCCACGATGGACGAGTCAGTTTTGGTGAAAACCAAACAATGAACCAGCGATTTTTAATCGCTTGGTGACCCAACTCTTCCTCCCTTATAGAAAGTACGCTCAGACGTACTTCGACGATATATTCGTCCATAGTCGTGCGGAAGGCGACTCGTCTGATGTTCAGACGCACCTTATACACCTTCGATCTGTGCTCGAATGTATGCGAGAGCATAAACTCTATGCAAACGCATCAAAATGTATTTTTGGTGCTGAGGAAATTCTTTTCCTCGGATGCTTCATCGGTAAGGATGGAGTGCGGGCGGATCCCGCGAAGGTGAAAGCCATTGTGGAGTGGCCTTCGCCTGTAAATCTTAGAGATTTACGGAAGTGGCTTGGATTAGCCAATTTTCTCCACAAGTACAGCGAGAACTACGCTGAAATGGCGAAGCCATTGACGGGACTTCTTAAGAAGGATGTTGACTGGTGTATGGAAACCAAACACCAAAACGCTTTCGAAGCGCTAAAGGGGAGCTTGTTAAAAGTTCCCGTTCTTGCTCTCCCAGACTCTGGGAAACCTTTTAGCGTCGTCTGAGACGCCTCCGATTTCGCAATCGGATGTGCTTTGTTACAAGCAGACTACGCGGTACGAGAACGCGTGATTGGGTTTGAGTCGAGGCAGCTTAAAGCTGCGGAACGGAATTATCCCGTTCATGATAAGGAGCTACTTGAAATGAACTATGCTCTTGTCAAATTTAGGGTTCACCTACTCGGCTCAAAGCCGTTCGTGGTTTATACTGACCACGCGTCCTTACGGACAGTGACAAAGTCGCATCATTTATCAACGGATGGCCCGTTGTCTCCCCTTCTTTGCGGAGTACAACTTTGAGGTTAAGTATAAACCTGGCAAGCAAAACGTGCTTGCAGACGCGTTGTCGCGTCGTCCCGATTAAGAGCTCGCTCACGCGACATTCGTCACCACATCTGTGGTGGATCTCATACGCCAGGCGTATGAGAAAGACCCACAGTGTACGGCGCTAATCAACGCGTTGGGTGAAAAGGGACTTGGCTCGTCTGAGCCTACCCTGTCAAGTCGATCTAAAGCTCGTTTACACCGTTACAGGTACTGTGACGGTTTGCTATATTATAGCACGGGAGCGGAGGACACTCCGCGGGTGGTTGTTCCTCATGATGAGGAACTGAAATATAAAGTCCTCTTTGAGGCAGGAGGTTTGTCTTCCGCTTCGACCTGACTCAGGTCCATGGGTTCGGGACCCACCTTAGAGGAACGAAAGTTCCTCTCGGCGTTAAACTCTATCTTAAACGCCTCCCACAGGGATTGGGGTCGGCATCGGAACAGCTCCGAACATGCTGGCCCTTCTTTCAGGCCTCCCATGAAGACGGGAATGGACACATCATCCGAATACGCTTTCGCGTACATCCCTTCCAACAGGGTCTTCAGTCCTTGGACATATGTTCCAAGTCCCCAGTGACCTGACGGCACCTCAAAAACGACAGCTGATTCTGGAAAACCAGAAAAGGCGTGGCGTACATGTCCATAAGCTTTTGCGTAAGGTCTTCCCAGGTTGGGAACACGTCCGTGACCCAATCCGGACACGTAAAAGCCCATGTACGGGCTTTGCCCGTGATATGGGTCATCGCAAGTCCCACTTGCAAGTTATCCTTAATCACATTCCCTGTGGTAAAGGCTGTTCGACCTCGCGAAGCCACACATAAAGGTTATCACCTTTTTCACCGGTGAATTCCTTTATCTTAAAGGATAACGGAGGGCGCACCCCCGTAGACTCATAATGACTTACGTACACACTCGCCTCATGGGCGAAGAGGGTGTTAACCCTCTTGCGCACGGCATCAAAGCCCTGCTCCACTAGATGGCCCATGCCAGCCGAACCCAGTATGTAACGGGGTTACATTCGGGTAACACTGAGTGTTGGTGTACATGAGTACACCACGGTTGAGGTCAGTATTGGCCGGGTTGAAAGGTTTCGAACCTTTGGTTATTTTAACCAATCAGGGCATGGGCCCTTGGTGTGGTGGTGTGTCAGCAATCCACGTGTCATTACACAGGTGTGTACACTACATTTTAGCTAGGTACGAATTAGGAATATTCTACTTAGTATTACATATAGTTTATATTAGTTTAAAATAATTTAGGCTAATTACATATTAAATATATTCAGTTTACATTTCACTCTAAATAGCAGACGCGCGAACTCGACCGGTCGCGCGTGCAGTGAGTGTCATAGGTAAGAGGGAGCCCTCCCTTTATCTACACCCCGTAAAGGAAACACAGCCGTTAAGGCTAAGTCGTAAACCAATCCGGGAATCTTGGCCCCGAGTAGGAGATCTCTCCTACTAAGCCCTTTATAAGGGCGTTTCGGCTAAGTAGCGGTAGATACCGCTTTAAGGAAGAGCCTTCCTCTGTGCGCTAGCCGCACCGTGCGTATACGCACCGGCTACATCTGGTAGCACTAGTAGTCAATCCAACACCTGTGTTGGTAGACTAGGCATCCTCTGCAAAGGATGGATCAGGACGATTGGGATAGTTTGACCCTCGTCCAACAGAAAGCTTTTAAAAGGCTGTTCCCATTAACGGGGGAAGAAGGCATGAAGCTCCTAGTGGAGCAGGGCCTTGAGGCCGTAAAGGCAAGGGTAAATGCCCTCATCGCTCATGAGGCGAGTTGCGGTGGAGGTCATTCCACGGGGGTGCTCCCTCCATTATCGTTTAGGATAAAGGAGTTCACCGGAGAGAAGGGTGACAACCTTTATGTTTGGTTGCGAGAGTTCGAAACGGCCTTAGCCACAGCGAACATGACCGCTGATCACTTGCAAGTGGGACTTGCATTGACCCATCTTACGGGCAAAGCCCGTACATGGGCGTTTACATGCTCGGAATCAGTCAAGGACGTGTTTCCAACATGGAAGGTCCTTAAGCAGAAGCTTATGGACATGTACGCAACGCCTGATCCGGTCTTCCTGAATCAACTGGCGTTCCTGAGGTGCCGTCAAGGCACTAAGGACCTTGAGATTTATATCCAGGAGCTTAAGACCCTGTTGGCAGGGATGTACGCGAAAGCGTATTCGGACGATGTGTCCATCCCCGTCTTCATGGGAGGCCTGAGAGAAGGGCCAGCACGTTCGGAATTGTTCCGATGCCGACCCGAATCCCTGGAAGAGGCGTTCAAGATGGCGTTTAACGCCGATAGGAATTTCCGTTCCTCTAAGGTGGGTCCCGAACCCATGGACCTGAGTCAGGTCGAAGCGGAGGAGAAACCTCCCGCTAAGAGTCACTCTGACTCTTTTCCACAGAGCTTCGAGGCAGAGCTCTTAGCCATGTTGCAGCTGCGTGGGCCGCTGAGATGTTTCCTGTGTGGAAGCACGGATCATCTGAGGAACAGATGTCCGAAAATCCCCAGCGAGACACTCGCTACAAGGGACCAAGCGTGGGGAAAAAGCCCTTGTACAAGCCGTCGGGAAACGACGGCTCCCAGTAGGTGCGGGGCGCACTACTGGGGGATCCTTCAGTGCTGTTAAGCCCCAGGGTAGGGGACGACAGCACAAAGTTCCGATGGTAGCGGTGATTTCTAGCACCGAGTTGGTGTACCAGCCAGGGTTGCTGGTCGTCCTTGCGGACTTGAAAGGCTTTGATAAGTCTTGGAGAGTCTTGATAGACTCTGGAGCGTCTGACAATTATTTCAGACGGGCTTCGGTTGAGAAGATCAGGCTTTATGCCGAGGCCATAGAGGCTTGTTCTCGTGACGTTGTCACGGTCCGTCTTGCGACGGGCGTACAGGTTTCTGTACCCAAGGTCTCGATTGACCTTAAGCTGAAGTTTGCAGACTTCGACAGCTTAGAACGTTGACTAGTCCTGGATTAGGACTCGAGGTATGACCTCATTCTAGGCATGAAGTGGCTGGAACGCCACGAGTCATGGATAGACTGGAAGTCTAAGTCCATTGTCTCAACGCACCCGCGGTCGGGTGAAGCATTGGCGAGTCATGAACCCACCTTTGCTCTATCGCAAAAGCGATTCTGGAGTGAGATGCCAGAGATTGGGATGTCTGAAATGATCATTCCCATGGCGTTAAGGAAGAGTTACTTAACGAGGGGGATTCGGCGGTTAATCCCCGCGCCGATATAGGCGAGACTGGTGAGTCGCCAGTGATAGAGGTGGAATCCTCTGAGGGTAAGCGCGAGGCGCTTAGAGAAGAGATCTGAAGTTCGTCTCTTCTACAGGTCGGAATTGATTCCGACCACGCCGTGTCCGGCGAACAGGTTGCAACTCCAGTGGTAAGGGTAGAGACCCCTGTGGTTAAGCGCGAGGCGCTTCCAAGCGAAGAGACCCGAATTTCGTCTCTTTCGCACGTCGGAAATGATTCCGATTACTCCGTTATAGGCGAGACCGGTGAGTCAGCGGTGGTAGAGGTAGAAACCTCTGTGAATAGGCGCGTGGCGCTTCCAGTAGATGGGGCAATTGGCTCCCCCCATCTGGGTCTCGGGATGAGTCCCGAGGGCAGTAGTCAGCAGTCCTACAGGACGCTGAATAGTGTGACAGGTGTTTTCACAGAAAGCGTAAGCCTGGAACGGTTGCCTGGGGTAGGCGAACTGTTGTCGTTGGAGGAGATGTCCTTCAACGAGTTTTAGACTGCTTTGAAAGCAGGTGAAATCGACGAGGTCGTCGTGTTGCGTCCGGAAGAGGAGTTGAACTCCTCATCCACGATGGACGAGTCAGTTTTGGTGAAAACCAAACAGGCATTAAATGCCCGAAGCGGCCTCAAGATCCTCGCGGACCCTGAGGACCCTTACCATTCCTTATTAAAGGAATTTGGAGATGTCATTAGTGACAACCCACCGATGGGGTTACAACCGGATCGGGGAGTCCCAAATGAAATTGATTTGGTTCCCGGAACCTAATACTGCGTCACGAGGCAGTGTCCTCTCTACAAGGAACAATGCGAGGTCATCGACGCATTGTTCAAGGGGAAAAAGAAGATTTAGGGATGGTACGGGAGAGCAAGTCTCCCCACTCATCTCCCACTTTTTGTGTTCGTAAACCGAACGGAAAGTGGCGCATTGTGCATGCGTATAACAAGCTGAATGCAGCTACTGTACCCATGCAGACTCCGATTCCTCGGAAGGATGTCCTCCAGAACAATATGGCGGGCTGTACTGTATACAGTGCCTTAGATCTGGTGGACGGGTATTACCAGGTGCTCATGCGAGCTTCCGATATTCCGCTGACAGCGGTTAGCACGCCTAGTGGCATGCTTTGGGAGTGGCTTGTGATGCCACAAGGTCTTTCAAACGCACCAGCGACTATCAATCGCTTGGTGACTCAACACTTCCTCCCTCATAGGAAGTACGCTCAGACGTTCTTCGACGATATATTCGTCCATAGTCGTGCGGAAGGCGACTCGTCTGATGTTCAGACGCATCTGATACACCTTCGAGCAGTGCTCGAATGTATGCGAGAGCATAAGTTATATGCAAACGCATCCAAGTGTATCTTTGGTGCTGAGGAAATTCCTTTCCTCGGATGCTTCATCGGTAAGGATGGAGTGCGGGCGGATCCCTCGAAGGTGAAAGCCATTGTGGAGTGGCCTTCGCCTGTAAATCTTAAATATTTACGTAAGTGGCTTGAATGATCCAACTATCTCCATAAGTACAGCGAGAACTATGCTGAAATGGCGAAGCCATTGACCGACCTTCTTAAGAAGGATGCTGATTGGTGTTGGGAAACTGAACACCAAAACGCTTTTGAAGCGGTTAAGGGGAGCTTGTTAAACGCTCCCGTTCTTGCTCTCCCAGACTCTGGGAAACCATTTAGTGTCGTCTGCGACGCCTCCGATTTCGCAATCGGATGTGCTTTGTTACAAGCAGACAATGTAGGAAGGGAACGCGTAATTTCGTTTGAGTCGAGGCAGCTTAAAGATGCGGAACGGAATTATCCCGTTCATGACAAGGTGCTACTTGCAATGAAGTATGCTCTTGTCAAATTTAGGGTTCACCTACTCGGCTCAAAGCCGTTCGTGGTTTATACTGACCACGCGTCCTTACGGACAGCGACAAAGTCGCCTCATCTCTCGCAACGGATGGCCCGTTGGCTCTCCTTCTGTTCGGAGTACAACTTTGAGGTTAAGTATATCCCTGGCAAGCAGAACGTGCTTGCAGACGCGTTGTCGCGTCGTACCGATTACGAGCTCGCTCACGCGACATTCGTCACCACATCTGTGGTGGATCTCATACGCCAGGCGTATGAGAAAGACCCACAATGTACGGCGCTTATCCGCGCGTTAGGTGAAAAGGGTCTTGGCTCGTCTGAGCCAAACCTGTCAAGTCGAGCTAAAGCTCGTTTACACCGTTACAGCTACTGTGACGGTCTGCTATTTTATAGCACGAGCGCGGAGGACACTCCGCGGGTGGTAGTTCCTCATAATGAGGAACTGAAGTATAGAGTCCTCTTTGAGGCACATGACGCCCCTACCGGGGTCATTTAGGTCGGGATAAGACCTACAGCGCTTTAAGCGCTTTGTATTGGTGGCCCAATATGTATAGGTGGTTCGGTGCGTATATACGCACCTGTGAGACGTGTCAGAAGGTTAAACCCTCTGCAAGTTCAGCTGCGCCTTTGGAGAGCTTATCGGTTCCAACGGAGTGTTGGAAATTCATTAGCATGGATTTTCTCTTCGGTTTTCCGAAGGATAAGGCCGGGAACACCGGCATATTGGTCTTTGTAGACTGTTTGAGCAAGATGGCTCAACTGGCGGCGGTGCCGGAGTCCATTGATGCACAAGGAGCAGCGAAAGTGTTCCTAGACCGTGTCTATCTACAGCATTGTCTACCCCGATTCCGTTGTATCGGATCGGGATCCCCGTTGTACGGGACAATTTTGGGGAGCGTTGTTTAAGGTGCTAGGCACCAAACTTCTCATTTCCACTGCGGATCATCCGCAGACGGACGGTCAGACGGAACGCGTTAATCTCGTTGTGGAGGATATTCTCCGGAGTCTATGTCCGGATTCTCCAAAGAGTTGGAGTGAGATGCTTCCGATGGTTGGATTTGCTATCAACAATTCGGTACATGCATCTACGGGGTTTACCCCATTTTACGTGAACGGATTGGTGAATCCGAGGGTTCCGTTAACGCCACGTGTGTGTGGCCCAGGGCTTGAGGTGGAGGATTCCTCTATGTCAGCCCTGTATCTGTGCGAAAGCACATCGATAAGTTTTTATCGACGCGCCTTAGTGTCTTAAGACACGTCTGCGATGCCATGGAGGAAAGCCAAGACAAGCAGAAGGAGCAAGCTGACCGCAAGGGGGGCGTAACAAAAAGATATACAAAGTGGGAGAAAGTGTTTTATTAAACGCTAAAAATCTTCCTACACATGCAGTTTCAAATGTGTTGCGTAATAAACTGCGCCCCAGGTTTGTGGGACCCTTTAAGGTACTAGACCGAAAGGGCTTATCGTATACCTTGGACATCCCGAAGGTGATGCGTACGCATCCAACCTTTTATGTCGGTATGCTTAAGCCATACCAGGACCCGGAGGCGGGGCCCCTCCTGGAGAGGAGGGTGGGAAGGCGGATAGCCGTAAGGCACCGCAGGGCGAAGTAAGCCCGAAAGGGCTAAAATGCGACCACGAAGCTCCACAACGGCCCTCTCGAGAGAGGCAAGCCGCCTCTCGAAGCGATCAGTGGCATCCCGCTCATCGCGGATCCCCTCGTGGAGATCATGGATGCGAAGGCTGTGTCGATCACAGCGCGCGCGAATCTCACGTCGCAATTGCGCGACCTCCTCCTCCAATGATCGATGCGGAGAGTACTCCACACTTTCATGTGGAGCGGCTGATGACGCGGCGCCATCGGGGTCAAACCCAGTATCTGGTGAAGTGGAAAGGTTATCACACTCACAGAGTTCGTGGGAGTTAGAGACTCCCCTACGGCAGGATTGCCGCGACGTCGTTGACGCTTTTGAGCGGGAGAATCCCGCTGTAGGTCAACGACCAGAGGGGCATGAGAAGCCTCTTCACTCACAATAAGTGGGAGTTGGCCGGAGGCAGATATCGCGACCACACTGTCTCCGGACACCACGGTGGAGACAGGGGCGCTGGAGTAGCGCGTGAGATATGGAGCACGTAGTTGCTCCATCGCCTTAGCTTTGGCGAATGTAAGGCGCAACAACCTCTCCACCCAAATGTCTCGACGGGAATAGCTGTCATGCAGCTCATCGAAGCTGGGAAGAAGCTTCTCCCCCTCCGCCCAAGCGCGGAACTTCTTCTCTGCATCATCGGCACTTTCTCCCGGAGAAAGTCCGAAAGGAACCTCGCGGAGGTTCTCAACAGGGGCACCTTGTGCCTGCCTGTTTAAGCGCTCTCGGTACGAGACGCTAGTGAACTGCTTTTGTGTAAGCAGTTGTTGCCGGAGTTTCTCACGGCGTTCGCGTTGGTACGGCTGTTCAGCCGCGGGGCCGGGGGTATAGGACGCTAGACTAGTCCTTACCAAACGCCTGGCCAACCTTGGAAGGTCAAGAGGACCATCAAAATTACAAGCCGCCCTTGACGGGC
This sequence comes from Peronosclerospora sorghi, assembly GCA_026184515.1. Lineage (NCBI taxonomy): Eukaryota > Oomycota > Peronosporomycetes > Peronosporales > Peronosporaceae > Peronosclerospora > Peronosclerospora sorghi. The sequence continues at coordinate 19,162,485 of CM047580.1, forward strand.
GTTTGGGGGCGCGCAACGCAGCCCTTAGTGCCTGTGCGGCAAGTTGGGTGTCTTGAGCTTCGTCCAGCTCATTAGTGATGATAGCCTTTGGCGATCCGGATGTATCATCCGATACGGGCAGGGGTGCCGCACTGGTTAGTGCATTTTTCTCACGTGTGGGGAAGGGGTTAGGCTGCCAAAAACGCCGTTCGGCGCTGTCGGAGCGGCTCACCATTGGGGAGGTATCCCCAAAGGCATCTACTTCAGAGTTTTCGGAGTAGTCTACCTCTTCTAGAGGAGACGCCATAGCACCACTGGAGGTGTACATATGGATGGCCAGTGGAACCGGCGTTGGATTTCTCCAACAAAATTTTGATTATTGCGTAAGCAATAGTCTTGATGGGGGAGGATGTAACGGGGTTACATTCGGGTAACACTGAGTGTTGGTGTACATGAGTACACCACGGTTGAGGTCAGTATTGGCCGGGTTGAAAGGTTTCGAACCTTTGGTTATTTTAACCAATCAGGGCATGGGCCCTTGGTGTGGTGGTGTGTCAGCCATCCACGTGTCAGTACACAGGTGTGTACACTACATTTTAGCTAGGTACGAATTAGGAATATTCTACTTAGTATTACATATAGTTTACATTAGTTTAAATTAATTTAGGCTAAATACATATTAAATATATTCAGTTTACATTTCACTCTAAATAGCAGACGCGCGACCTCGACCGGACGCGCGTGCAGTGAGTGTCGTAGGTAAGAGGGAGCCCTCCCTTTATCTACACCCCGTAGGGGAACACAGCCGTTAAGGCTAAGTCGTAAACCAACCCGGGAATCTTGGCCCCGAGTAGGAGATCTCTCCTACTAAGCCCTTTATAAGGGCGTATCGGCTAAGTAGCGGTAGATACCGCTTTAAGGAAGAGCCTTCATCTGTGCGCTAGCCGCACCGTGTGTATACGCACCGGCTACACAGTATGGGTACTAGCCTCTTAAGACTGCCTGTTGGACGGGGCTTAACGTAGCCCAATCGTCCTGTTTCATACTTTGCAGAGGATTTTGTTGTCTACCAACACAGGTGTTGGATTGACTACTAGTGCTACCAGATGTAGCCGGTGCGTATACGCACGGTGCGGCTAGCGCACGGAGGAAGACTTTCTTAAAGCGGCGATATACCGCTACTTAGCCGATACGCCCTTATAAAAGGGCTTAGTAGGAGATATCTCTCTTACTCGGGGCCAAGATTTCCCTTGGTTTACACGTAAGTATGAACTAACGCCTTGATAGAAGGCTCCCTTAATAAGGGGGTAGTTAAGGGAAGGTATTCCCTTTCACTACAACACTTACTGCGCGCGCGACCGGTTGAGGTCGTGCGCCTAACATTCTTAGTGTGAAATGTAAACTGAATGTATATTTAATATATAATTAGCCTAAATTAATTTAAACTAATGTAAACTATATGTAATACTAAGTAAAACTTACTCCATTCGTACCTAGCCGAAATGTAATGTACACCACCTGTTTACCTACACGTGGCAGGCTGCCATGCCTCCACCAAGGGCTTCTGCCCTGATTGGTTAAAATAACCAATAGGTCCAAACCTTTCGGACCCTTCAATACTGACCTCAACCGTAGTGTACTTACATACACAACATAACTAAATGTAACCAAAGGTAACTCTGTTACAATAGGGGCTTCATCCCACAGAATCAGCGCTGTCCGGAGAATCAGATCAGCAAGGTCGCTCTGCTTGCTGATTGAACACACTGCCAAGTAATGGGAATCTTGAACCTTGAATGGGCCGTGCGGCCTTCATTCAGAAGCAATACTTCAATGCCGGACGATGCGACCGCAAGCATAAATTTTCCCTGGCCTCGCACTGAGGTTTTCAAGGAATATTTCTCTGTCCGCCTGGTCCGTCAATGAAATGACGCGGCCGTCCAGCTGTATCACCTCGTGGTAGACGGTGAGCTGCTTTGCGTTCAGCATATGTACGTCCTGATCTCTCTGTTATCTCAATTTGTTGGCATCAAACTCAAGCTTCCCCGCAATTAAGCGGTTGCCTTGGAGATCATTCATCCCAAACGCGGGCTCCGGGAGGTTGAAGTCTGCCATCGTCATTTCGGGAGGAAGAAGGAGCTGCGCAATATACTTCAGCGCAAGACTTTTGATCTGCTTCTGTGAAGGCTCTGCATTTTCCTGTTGGCGCAGCCGGTTTACTCAGTCTTCTGACAGGCCCGTTGCAATTCGACCCACAACTGTAGTGGCTCTGAGTGTGGCCCATAGATGACAATAATGACGAACAAAGATCGTAGTTGTGACCCGATCTGCATTGCTGCATTGCGGAGGCTTCACGAAGACATTGCCTCTACTCTTCTTCTTTCTCGTATAATACGTGGGCCACGCATGCCTCCTTGAACGTTTCATGCACCACGCTATCATGCGTCCACAATTCGGCAAATAATATCACCCTTTGGTGTTTGTCAGGAAAGTGCGCAGAGAATATCTTTCTTCAGTGTTGTGGCTCACAAATTTGAGTCGTCTGATGCACACGCTTCGTTTCCAGACAGTCCACTGCTTGCGGGTACAAACAACGACGTGAATCCCAGATAGGTTGTGTTGCGAGAAACCTCACCCGCGCAAATTGGCGTTGACCATTCTGTGAGGGTTATTTTACGCTCCCGGTCAGCGTTGACCGCATCGGCCAAGTTTTCATCTGTGTTGAACACGATTTGGTGCTGATCAGGAAGGTAGACCTGCAAACGCTGCACTGACGGCCAGTGATCGTGCTTCTTGAAGTCCAAACGTCGCCAGCATCATTTTGGGGAAATACGTAGCGATCGTCAATTTAATGCTTAATCTTGTTCCCGTCGTCAATCTCTGCAATATTGTGGTTGTGCCCTTTGTAGAGAAAAATACATTTGACAGAAGTGATGGAGGAACACACCTGCAGCAGTAGAATGGTTTTTTTCATCCAGTATGAAAGGCCATATTTACGTCGGACCGATTTGCACATCATTCTTGCATGCTAGGAACACATTATGCGGCATGATCCAGCGGTTGTCCACATGGGGACCTTTCGCATCCACAAACGAACGTCCGTCATCCCGCCCTCGGTACACCGGGTAGCCGTCCGCCTCGGCAGATGTTTGGTTGACAATGCCCTTGGATAGCGCTTGGTACATTTGCGATCCTTTATGCAGGCGCATTTGTTTTTTCCAAACTGCAAGGTCCGTGCAACAAGCAGCGGGTCACGGTCCCATAGGCATCTGCATGTGTCGCTGGATCAGGGATCTCCGCGGACACTACCGAGTCAATGTCTTCAGAGGTACGAGCTTGAACTCTTCGTCCACGATGAGGATGATGTGCCCATGTGGGAGACCACGCCTTTGGAATTCGATCACCCAGACTTTGTCGATCACGCTCCCAAAAATCTTTCGGTCTGTGAGATCACCCATGAGATCCTATAATTGGATGTTAAGAACCCACGGAGCCAAATCCACCCCTTTCGACCGTCTGGGAAAGAAGCACATAGTGAAGTGGGGTATACGATGAGTGCAATGCTGAAATCCTCTGGAGGCGTCCGTCGTGACACTTCAGAATAATGTCGCGATCGAAGATACTGCCGTCGTAACCATCTCCTACCATGATGGATCCCACCTCGTTGGCAGTCGGGGTGTTGTACCTCTTTCGGTCGTTCGAATACAGGCAAAGCAGGCGGAGATCCAGATCCACCACCTGATCCCCCCTATCTGCTGCCGCACCTACTCGTAAAATGCACGTAAGGGTTGTGCTGTTTGAGCATGGATTGAAGTTCCCCCATGATGCGCCCATCCAGATTCGGAAAGACATTCATGCCACCACCAATCGTCATGCTGCTGTAAGTGATATACAACTGCGAGAACATCCTTGGCTGACCGGGCTCTGGCAGAAGCGATCTCATTCGGTGGTACAGGGAGCCTTGGAGTCAAAAGGCGTACACCCCTCCCTCCCTACGTGAATTGTTCATCCAACTTCGCTCCCAGGGACGTGAACGACAGCGAGCTGTTTTCGCCCTGATGTTGGTGCGGAACGCCTGGGAAGTAGGCGTATAATCCCGTAGCAGACTCCGTAACGGCTCTGGTGGCTGTGCCAATGATGGGACGTTGGACACCTCACTACGGTCGCAGCCCATGGTGAAAAGTGGGCGAACAAGGGTGTATCCACGACCTGACGGTCGTTAACGTGCTCCTCAATCTAATGGAGCGCCCAGCAGTTGTGGAGGCAGACGTTAGCCCGGTTTAGCACAAAGCGCAGCGAGTTGAAGTTGCGGGGATATCCTGATGTGCAAGTGATAACTGCGGTTCAGTGGCGCGAAAGCGGACTTCAAGAAGATGACGTTAACGCTGAGCACATATTGCCGCTATCTGAACTTGGCGTAGTTGTTCTTGTTCTTCTGGCGTCTCAACATCACTTTGTCGAGCATTCTGCTCCCGAGCTGGTCGGTTTAGCCTTATATGTTCTTTTGGCAACTCAAGAATACGTTCCCGAGCACGCCGCTCCCGATCCAGTCAGAGTCGCCGTTCTTGTTCTTCTGGCGTCTAAACAACACGTTCAGGAGAACACCGCTTCCAAAACAGTCGGTTTCGCTATGAACGCGGACTCTCTGATTGCAGTGGTATTGGGATCTTCTTGCGTCTGAACAGTACGGTGTTGCGCACGCTGCTCCCGAGACATTCGGTTTTGACGTGAACACGGTCTCTCTGCTTGTGGTGGCATTGAGGTAGTTGGTGGGGAGCTAATTCGGGAGATGGTAGGGTGGGCTATATTGACATAAGAGCTCTTAAACAGTACTTACAGTGGACCATTTATATAAGCGCTAATATTTGTAATAACCAATGATAAGGTTTAATTCAACCAAATCCAACTAATAGTATAGTTTCGACTTCGATTCGGTACGGGATCGCGACAATAATTCTGTTGTATAAATAGATCAATATATTCGATTAAGTACGGGAGCGAGCGTGCATCACCGACATGAATTCTGTTACTATATATATATATACAGATAGATAGATAGATAGATAGATAGATAGATAGATAGATAGATA
>CM047580.1:19167653-19189824 GCA_026184515.1 Peronosclerospora sorghi
GATAGATAGATAGATAGATAGATAGATAGATAGATAGATAGATACATCGGAGTTAAGCGAAAGTCTGCATTAGGAACCACTTAGGTGGTTATCCGTAAAAAAAGGAACGATACAGAGAAGATTGGCGAAAGTTTGTATTATATCCGGAATTATAATTAGGGGAATGTTAAATCGACCCCCCTCGCCCATTTCAACACAGTGATGTAACAATGCCCTTTTTTATAGGGTCGCCCTACCCAAACAGGGACATATTAGACGTTATCTTTTCAATCAATCTTACACCTGCTAGGGACGTCTCTTGCATTCATATATCGATAAAAGGGCGATATGGGTCTATACCTTTTTCATTTTATTCTTAGCGCTGTGGCTGGGTGTGTTAGAAAGGAGAGCAAGTGGTCAGAAGATGTACTTTTGAGAACTGAACTAATACATAGTTGTGGTTTTGCCTATTCTTGCCCTACACACAGCCTCATATGCATGTGACCCTTTGCCACGAAACTCCTGGCCCAACGGACATTTCAACTTACCAACCACCATCCGGATAACCTACAGATCCGGTTTCCAACACGCCCCTCTCGAAGTCCGCACTTCGAACGACTAGGAAATCGCAGTGATGCCCATCAAAGCACCGAGTGTCTTGAGTCGAGACTTTTCAAGCGGCTTCGTGAAGGCATCAACTGGGTTTTCTTCCCCACGGACCTTGACCAACGTGATTGACCCACGCTGTACCTGCTCGCGAACGTAATGCCAGTGGAGTTTGGTATGCCGTGTGCGCCTGCTGTAGGTCGGGTTTGTCGCCATGGTGAGCGCGGCACTGCTGTCAACCCTGATTACTGGCTCGATTTTGTAGGATGGTAATATCTCCGTGAGTACATTACTCTCCTCCATGGCCTCCATGCTGGCTTCACACGATGCGACATATTCGGCCTCTGCAGTCGATAAAGCGATGATCGGTTGACGGCGCGACATCCACGCCACAGCACAACCCGCCAGCGTAAACACTGAGCCACTAGTGCTCTTCCGCGTCTCAGGGTCGCTCCCCCAGTCACTATCGCAGAATCCACACAGCATAATGACACGATCCTACGCAAGTCTCTCACGTTTGGTGTACTTGATACCATAGTCGCACGTGCCGATAAAGTAGGGGAGGACGCGTTTGATCGCTCCGACGAGGGCTTGGCCACGAATCGACACAATTGACCGAGTGAGTAGGCAAGATCCTGCCTGGTACTGGTAGCCAGGTACATTAACATGCTCAGCGCCCCACGATAATCGAAACTTGAGTCGATATTGTCTTCTTCGGTGGCTGGAGCGAGTCTGGCGTTAGTTTCCATCGGATTTCCAGTCGGTTTTGTGTCGTCGTGTACATATTTGCCGAGGATCTCTTGAGCGTACTTTAGCTGATAAATATTGATGGCCCCAGAAGTTTGTGTAACTTCAACACCGAGGTACTCACGCAGTTCCCCTTGGTCCTTCAAGCCGTAGGAAGTATCGAGGTCCTTGAAGAACTGGATCTTGAAGGCTTCGTCGTTGGTAGCACAGAGTATGTCATCGACATAAAGTAAGACGAACACGATGCGCTTGTCGACTATTTGGTAGTAGAGACAGGGATCTGTGGAGTACCTCTGGAAGTCACGTTCGAGGAGCCAACCATTGATCTACGAGTTCCACTCGCGGCCAGACTGACGCAACCCATAGAGGGCCTTTTTCACCACGTAGAATGACCTTGGCCTTCACGGGAATCCTTCAACCTGCCGAACATACTGCTCGATCTCGAGTTTGGCGTTTATGTACGCCGTGTTGACATCTCCTCCGTAGATTGTGAGTCCTAGTTCGGCCGATGTTGCCAGAAGCAGTCGAAAAGACGACATTCGAGCTACCGGCGCGAACGTTTCCACGAATTCGATCCCAGGGCGCTGCCAATTTCCAAGCGCGACAAGTCTTGACTTAATTTTAAAAATGAACCCTTGATCATTCGTCTTATACTCGTACACCCACATTGTCCTGATTGCCTGAGCACCATTTGGCATCACTGTGTCCTCGATCTCTTTCAAGACACCCTTGGCTCTCAGTGCTGACATCTCTTCTAGCTCGGCCATGCGCCACAAATCAGCGAACTTGGAGCGCATTGCCTCGCGCCGGCACCTTGGTATCTTGACATTTGCTGCTGGGATTGGTCGTCCGTCCTTACCGATGATTCTGGATGCCATGTTCGCAAACAACACGTAGTCCTTGTACCTTCCAGGTGGCCGGCGTGTTGAATCCTCACGTAGACCGGTTCAACGCATCTTCACTACATCTCCAATCTGGACTCTCTCAGCTTCTGATTGTGTTTCATCGCGTGTAGGGCACTTGCCCAGACTTTTAGGTACCACAACACGCTCCGGATATGGCTTCTCTGCTATAGCTCCATCAGCCGATGGATCGTCAGCCTCTGGTGCAGCCGCCGTAGCTGTAGCAGGCTTTTCTTCCTCATTTACGCCACCTTCGTCGTCTGCGGTGGAATAATTGTCGTCTAAACCAACATTTGAACCGCATTCGACTGAAACGGATCAGTGGTCAATTGAACTGTCGGACGCGTCGTACTCTTCCTCGGTGGCGCCTATGACCTCGGAGCTACTGGAATCATCCCGCTCGCTGTGATTACCATCCTGGCTGCTGACGGCTCTGTGGACAGAAATAATCGAATCCATCTCACTGCATTCACGGGACACAGATTCGTTGACGTCCCCGAACTCGCCCACCAACTCGGCAGTGGGCACCATGGAGATATTTGAGGACGAGGAATCGTCTTCCGAGTCATCGCACTCGTCGTCACCGTCTGTGTCACTGTCTAAATGGTAGATACCACCTGGAGGTTCGGTCGAGAAGCGTAGCCACGACGCTTGGTCCTCATCTTCAGGCTCAATGTGGTGACGATCGCCGTATGTCACCTCTTCACGCACTCGCACCTCAGGCACAAATTTTACCGTGTTCTTGCTGGGGATGAACACCTCGCAGCCGACCTTGTCTTCCGAGTAGCCAAGTAAGAACGCGACGATCGCGTTGTTGTCGTGCTTCTGGCGTTCTGGCGACACGGGAACGTGCACATAGGCGAGGGCGCCGAACTTACGGATGTGGTGAATGTCAGGCTTGACACCAAAGAGTCGCTGGTACGGATCCCTTCAATTGGATTATTGTAGACACGGTTCTTGATGTACACTGCGTTCTTCAGTGAATACGGCCAGAACGAACGGGGATATCCAGACGCTTGCATCTGTGCTTACCCATTTCGATCAAAGACTGGTGAGCTCGTTCGTATGGGTTCAGGTGCGAACCTTTCGGCCCAACTGTCACGTGCTCGATTCCACACGCCGCGTACCAGGCTTCGATTTATTTGTTGGTGAACTCGCCGCCTCTGTCAGTGAGGACGCGCTGTAGCGTTAACGTCTCCCTCGTCGAGGGCTAATACTCACGCTTTACGATCTTTAGATGCCTCTGACAGCCTGTCGTTCGGCCCAGACCCCGTATTGCTGCATATGCCGGTTCACGGTCGCTCCAGTCTTGTCATTCAGCAAGTGTACAGTGAGAAACTTATTCCACCCATCCATAATTACTAGGACCGATAAGTATCTGGTTCTATTGTTCTGATCTGGGAACAACAAGTCGGCATTGACGATCTGGTTGGGGGCCGGGATGTCACGATCCAATTTATGCTGACGCCGCTTCTGCTTCTGCTTGCCGATATGGCAGGCGTCACAAGTCTTCAGCTTTCTTTGGGTGAGCATCATACCCTTGACGAGACCACGGTCGACCATCACCTTCAGGTACTTCCCATTGACGTGCGCCAGCCGCTCGTGCCACACGTGAAGACTTCCAACGCCATCTACTGTGGCGTAGTTCACGACAGCCCGCTCTGCTGTCGGCATCAACTTCTTACGCGCGCTGCCTTTTGTGTGGAACAACCACAGCCCGTGCTCACGCAATGCGCGGATAACGTGTTGACCATCCTTTTGCACGCTGTACGCCTTCGTCTTCCCATCGTAGTCGATCTCGAAGCCTTGATCCATGGCGAGACTAGTAGAGAACAGACCGTGTTTTGCGTCCGGCACATAGAGAGCATCATCGATGAATAGCTCGGCTTCTCGACCATTCACTTCACTGACAATTTTCACTGTTCCGGTCCCAGACGCCTTGGTGAGTATGGTGGCCGCCACACTATGCACCTTCGCATCGAAATCATCCGGACTGATTTCCTCGAAATGCACAAACAGGTCCTTGTCGCCAACTATATGAACAGTCGAACCGGTGTCAAAACACCACCAATCCGACGAGACCGTGAAATCATCCGTATTGTCGGCTTCTCCCACGAGTTTCATTGAAGATTCTCCCTCCTCAACGACTCCAGTGGTAACAACAGGCTCCACACGAACTGGAAAGGATGTTGGATCGCGGCCTCGAGTGAAATTCGTGCGTTGGACCGGGCGATGGCCACCGAAGCCTGTAGCTTTGCCGCCTCCGCTGCAATCACCTCCTTGGGTCTGCTGTGGGCAGTCGACCTTCAAGTGACCGATCTGGCTGCACTTAAAACACTTTCTCTGGTGGTCGCTTCAACCGCCACCTGCGCGTCCCTGACGGCCTTCACCACCGCCATTGCGCTCCTTGCGACCTCTTCCATTCTTCGACGTCGACCGTCCACCGCCATCATATCCTTGGGAACTGCGTTCCTTGCGTCGCGATTGACGCTCAGCCGCCTGTTCGATAAGTACGCGGAGGCTCTCCGGCGTCATGGTCCCACCAGAGCCACCGTACTTAACTGCACCACGTATTTGCTCAAATTCGTACTAGTCTGGTAGACTGTCCAACAGCATGGCCTTCATGTTGATACTTTTCACTTCGTACCCGTAGCTCGACAACTCCGTCCGAAGTTGGAACATCTTAGCCATGTGAGCTTCGATGTCTCCAGACGGTGGACACTTCATGTCCCGCAACTCCTCCGACCTCCGCAGAATGATCCTCTCCTTGATTGTAGGATCCTGACGTCTCTCGTAGATTTCACACAACGCCGCTCACATATCCGACCCGAGCTGTAGCCGGTGCGTATACGCACGGTGCGGCTAGCGCACAGAGGAAGACTCTTCCTTAAAGCGGTAGCTACCGCTACTTAGCCGATACGCCCTTGTAAAGGGCTTAGTAGGAGAGTTCTCCTACTCGGGGCCAAGATTCCCGGGTTGGTTTACGACTTAGCCTTAACGGCTGTATTCCGTTTACAGGGTGTAAGTAAAGGGAGGGCTCCCTCTTACATACGACACTCACTGCGCGCGCGACCGGTCGAGGTCGCACGTCCGCAAAATAGAGTGAAATGTAAACTGAATATATTTAATATGCAATTAGCCTAAATTAATTTAAACTAATATAAACTATATGTAATACTAAGTAGAAATATTCCTAATTCGCACCTAGCTAAAATGTAGTGTACACACCTGTGTACTGACACGTGGATGGCTGACACACCACCACACCAAGGGCCCCTGCCCTGATTGGTAAAAATAACCAAAGGTTCAAAACCTTCCAAACCGGTCAATACTGACCTCAACCGTGGTGTACTCATGTACACCAACACTCAATGTTACCCGAATGTAACCCCGTTACATCCTCCCCCATCAAGACTATTGCTTACGCAATAATCAAAATCTTGTTGGATAACTCCAACGCCAGTACCTCTGGCTGTCCATTGTACACCTTCAGCGGTGCTATGGACGCAAACTATTCCGACAACTCGGAAGTGGACGCCCTTGGGGAGCTCTCCCCAACGGATGGCCATGTTGATAGCGCCGAACGGCGCTATCAGTCATCCAACCCATTCCCCACACGTGGGGAAAACGCACTAACTCGTGCGCCACCGTTACCCCTAGGGGTGATACCTCCAGGTTGCCACAGGCAACCACTACCAATGAACCGTCCTTGGTTCAAGAGGCCCGACGTGCCGTACGGGCACGGAAGGGACCTCGCGACCCTCAAAAGAGGGCTAAGAACGCGGTCAAGAGGGGTTTATCCTCCTATAACCCTGGTCCAGCGGCTATACTGCCGCGTGAAATTGCGCATCGGAACCAACTCCGGGCCCTACTACTAACGCCCAAACATTATTCCGTTAAGTCCTACCGGACACACCTCGGGAAGCAGCCACGCGGTGTCATCGTGTATATTATCCGCGAGATTCCCATTGTTCTCCTGAGGGACAAAAGCGTCGAAGACTCAGAACAGGCGTTCTGCGCCTGGGCGGAAAGGTAGAAACGCCTCCCCAGTTTCGATGCGCTGTAAAACAGCTTTTCCGAACACGACGTTCGGGTAAAGAGAGCGCTAAGCTTGGCCTATGCTCAGGCCAAAGCGCAAGGGTAATTGCCTGCCTCCTATTATACGCGCTCTGATCTCGATGTGGTGACGGAGAGCAATGAAAGCACAGCATCTGCCTCCGGCGAACTCCCAGCTATTGGGAGTGAAGGGGCTTCTTCAGCCCCTTTGGTCGTTGACTCTCAGTGGGATTCTCCCGCTCGAAAGCGTCAACGACGTCACGGCAATCCTGCCGCAGGGGAGTCTCGTACTCCAACGAGTTCTGGGAATGTGGATACCCTTTCCACTTCACCAGGTACTGGGTCTCACCCCGGTGATATCGTCGTGCCATCAGGCGTTCCACATGAAAATGTGGAGTACCCTCCGTATCGGCACTGGAGGAGGGGGTCGCGCTATTACGGCGTGACTTCCACGAGCGCTGTGATCGGCACAGCCTTCGCATCCAAGATGCTCAGGAGGAACTCCGCAACTAGTGGACTGCGAATGAACGCATCGAGGAGCGGCTTGCCTCTCTCGAATCTCTCGTTGCGGAGCTTCAGGGTCGTATATCAACCTTGTCGGAGATGTTCCGACCTGTTGCGCCTTTTGGCTACCCGGTTTCTCACCCTCCTCTCCAGGAGGGGCCCCGCCTCCGGGTCCTGGTATGGCTTAAGCATACCGACATAAAAGGTTGGATGCGTACGCATCACCTTCGGGATGTCTAAGATGTACGACAAGCCCTTTCGGTCTAACACCCTAAAGGGCCCCACAAACCTGGGGCGCAGTTTATTTCGCAACAAATTTGAAACTGCATGTGTAGGAAGATTTTTAGCGTTTAATAAAACACTTTCTCCCACTTTGTATATCTTTTTGTTACGCCCCCCTTGCGGTCAGCTTGCTCCTTCTGCTTGTCTTGGCTTTCCTCCATGGCATCGCAGACGTGTCGTAAGACACTGAGGCGCGTCGATAAAAACTTATCGATGTGATTTCGCACAGATAAAGGGCTGACATCGGGGAATCCTCCCCCTCACGCCCTGGGCCACCCATATGTGGCGTTAACGCAACCCTCGGATTCACCAATCCGTTCACGTAAAACGGGGTAAACTCCGTAGATGCATGTACCGAATTGTTGATAGAAAATTCAACCATCGGAAGCATCTCACTCCAACACTTTGGAGAATCCGGACATAAACTCCGGAGAATATCCTCCACAACGCGATTAACGCGTTCCGTCCGACCGTCCGTCTGCGGGTGATCCGCAGTGGACATGAGGAGCTTGGTGCCTAACACCTTAAACAACGCCCCCCAAACCTGTCCCGTAAAACGGGGATCCCGATACGACACAACGGAATCGGGTAGACCATGTTGTCGAAAGACACGGTCTAGGAACACTTTTGCTGTTCCTTGTCCATCTATGGACTCTGGCACCGCCGCCAGGTGAGCCATCTTGCTCAAACGGTCTACAAAGACCAATATGCCGGTGTTCCCGGCCTTATCCTTCGGAAAACCGAAGATAAAATCCATGCTAATGGATTTCCAACACTCCGTTGGAACCGATAAGCTCGCCAAAGGCGCAGCTGAACTTGCAGAGGGTTTAACCCTCTGACACGTCTCACAGGTGCGTATATACGCACCGACCCACTTATACATATTGGGCCACCAATACAAAGCGCTTAAAGCGCTGTAGTTCTTATCCCGGCCTAAATGACCCCCGGTAGGGGCGTCATGTGCCTCAAAGAGGACTCTATACTTCGGTTCCTCATCATGAGGAACAACCACCCGCGGAGTGTCCTCCGCGCTCGTGCTATAAAATATCAGACCGTCAAAGTACCTGTAACGGTGTAAACGAGCTTTAGCTCGACTTGACAGGGTTGGCTCAGACGAGCCAAGACCCTTTTCACCCAACGCGCTGATTAGCGCCGTACACTGTGGGTCTTTCTCATACGCCTGGCGTATGAGATCCACCACAGATGTGGTGACGAATGTCGCGTGAGCAAGCTCGTAATCGGGTCGACGCGACAACGCGTCTTCAAGCACGTTTTGCTTACCAGGTTTATACTTAACCTCAAAGTTGTACTCCGCAAAGAAGGAGAGCCAACGGGCCATCCGTTGCGAGAGATGAGGCGACTTTGTCGCTGTCCGTAAGGACGCGTGGTCAGTAAAAACCACGAACGGCTTTGAGCCGAGTAGGTGAACCCTAAATTTGACAAGAGCATACTTCATTGCAAGTAGCTTCTTGTCATGAACGGGATAATTCCGTTCCGCAGCTTTAAGCTGCCTCGACTCAAACGCAATTACGCGTTCCCTTCCTGCATCGTCTGCTTGTAACAAAGCACATCCGATTGCGAAATCGGAGGCGTCGTAGACGACACTAAATGGTTTCCCAGAGTCTGGGAGAGCAAGATCGGGAGCTTTTAACAAGCTCCCCTTAACCGCTTCAAAAGCGTTTTGGTGTTCAGTTTCCCAACACCAATCAACATCCTTCTTAAGAAGGTCGGTCAATGGCTTCGCCATTTCAGCGTAGTTCTCGCTGTACTCGTGGAGATAGTTGGCTAATCCAAGCCACTTCCGTAAATCTCTAAGATTTACAGGCGAAGGCCACTCCACAATGGCTTTCAACTTCGCGGGATCCGCCCTCACTCCATCCTTACCGATGAAGCATCCGAGGAAAGGGATTTCCTCAGCACCAAAAATACATTTGGATGTGTTGCATATAACTTATGCTCTCGCATACATTCGAGCACTGCTCGAAGGTGTACTAGGTGCGTCTGAACATAAGACGAGTCGCCTTCCGCGCGACTATGAACGAATATATCGTCGAAGTACGTCTGAGCGTACTTCCTATGAGGGAGGAAGAGTTGAGTCACCAAGCGATTAAAAGTCGCTGGTGCATTTGAAAGCCCTTGTGGTATAACAAGCCACTACAACAGCATGCCACTAGTCGTGCTAACCGCTGTCAGCGGAATATGGGATGCTCGCATGAGCACCTGATAATACCCGTACACCAGATCCAAGGCACTGTACACAGTACAGTCCGCCATATTGTTCTGGAGGACATCCTTCCGAGGAATCGGAGCTTGCATGGGTACAGTAGCTGCATTCAGCTTGTTGTACGCATGCAAAATGCGCCACTTTCCGTTCGGATTACGAACACAAAATGTGGGAGATGAGTGAGGAGACTTGCTTTCCCGTACCATCCCTGCCTCTTCTTTCCCCTTGAAGAATGCGTCGATAACGTCTCATTAATCCTTGGGGAGAGGCCACTGCCTAGTGACACAGTATTTGGTTCCGGGAACCAAGTAAATTTCATGTCGGACTCCCCGATCCGGTGGTAACCCCATCGGCGGGTTGTCACTAATGACATCTCCAAATTCCTTTCGTAAGGAATGGTAAGGGTCCTCAGGATCCGCGAGGATCTTGAGGCCACTTCGGGCATTCAATGCCTGTTTGGTTTTCACTAAAACTGACACGTCCATCGTGGATGAGGAGCTCAACTCCTCTTCCGGACGCAACACGACAATCTCGTCAAGTTCAACTGCTTTTACAGCAGTCTCAAACTCGTTGAAGGACATCTCCTCCAACGACAACAGTTTGCCTACCCCAGGAAACCGTTCAAGGCTTACGCCTTCCGTGACAATACCTGTCACACTATTCAGCATCCGATAGAACTGCTGACTACTAACCTCGGGACTCATCCCGAGACCCAGATGGGGGGAGTCAATTGCCCCATCTATTGGAAGCGCCACGCGCCTATCCACAGAGGTCTCTACCTCTACCACCGGTGACTCACCGGTCTCGCCTATAACGGCGTAATCGGAATCATTTCCGATGTGCGAAAGAGACAAACTTCGGGTCTCTTCGCTTGGAAGCGCCTCGCGCTTACCCTCAGAGGAATCCACCTCTATCACTGGCGACTCACCAGTCTCGCCTACATCGGCGCGGGGATTAACCGCCGAATCCCCCTCGTTAAGGAACTCTTCCTTAACGCCATCGGGAATGATCTTTTCAGACATCCCAATCTCTGGCATCTCACGCCAGCATCGCTTTTGCGATCGAGCAAAGGTGGGTTCATGACTCGCCAATGCTTCACCCGACCGCGGGTGCGTTGAGACAATGGACTTAGACTTCCAGTCTATCCATGGCTCGTGGCGTTCCAGCCACTTCATGCCAGAATGAGGTCATACCTCGAGTCCAAATCCAGGACTAGGAAACGTTCTAAGCTGTCGAAGTCTGCAAACTTCAGCTTAAGGTCAATCGAAACCTTGGGTATAGAAACCTGTACGCCCGTCGCAAGACGGACCGTGACAACTTCACGAGAACGTGCCTCTAGGGCCTCGGCATACAGGGGCCTCGGCATACAGTCGACTCTTCTCAACAAAAACCCGTCTGACATAATTGTTAGACGCTCCAGAGTCTATCAAGACTCTCCAAGGCTTATCAAAGCCTTTCACGTTCGCAAGGACTACCAGCAAACCTGGCTGGTACACCAACTCGGTGCTAGAAATCACCGCTTCCCCCGGGGCTTAGTGCTGTCGTCCCCTACCCTGGGGCTTAACAGCGCTGAGGGATCCCCCAGTAGGGTGCCCCGCACCTACTGGGAGCAGTCGTTTCCCGACGGCTTGTACAAGGGCTTTTTCCCCACCCTTGGTCCCTTGTAGCGAGTGTCTCGCTGGGGATTTTTCGGACATCTGTTCCTCAGATGATCTGTGCTTCCACACAGGAAACATCTCAGCGGCCCATGCCGCTGCAACATAGCTAAGAGCTCTGCCTCGAAGCTCTGTGAAAAAGAGTCAGAATGACTCTTAGCGGGAGGTTTCTCCTCCGCTTCGACCTGACTCAGGTCCATGGGTTCGGGACCCACCTTAGAGGAACGGAAATTCCTCTCCGCGTTAAACGCCATCTTGAACGCCTCCTCCAGGGATTGGGGTCGGCATCGGAACAATTCCGAACGTTCTGTCCCTTCTCTCAGGCCTCCCATGAAGACGGGTATGGACACATCGTCCGAATACGCTTTCGCGTACATCCCTGCCAACAGGGTTTTAAGATCCTGGATATAAATCTCCAGGTCCTTAGTGCCTTGACGGCACCTCAGGAACGCCAGTTGATTCTGGAAAACCAGATCAGACGTTGCGTACATGTCCATGAGCTTCTGCTTAAGGACCTTCCATGTTGGGAACACGTCCGTGACTGATTCCGGGCATGTAAACGCCCATGTACGGGCTTTGCCCGTAAGATGGGTCAATGCAAGTCCCACTTGCAAGTGATCAGTGATCACATTCGCTGTGGCGAAGGCCGTTTCGACCTCTCGCAACCACACGTAAAGGTTGTCGCCCTTCTCCCCGGTGAACTCCTTTATCTTAAGCGATAATGGAGGGCGCACCCCCGTGGAATGACCTCCACTACAACTCTCCTCATGGACGATGAGGGCATTTACCCTTGCCTTTACGGCCTCAAGGCCCTGCTCCACTAGGAGCTTCATGCCTTCTTCCCCCGTTAAGGGTAACAGCCTTTTTTTAAAGGCTTCCTGCTGGAAGAGAGTCAAACTATCCCAATCGTCCTGATTCATCCTGTGCATAGGATGCCTAGTCTACCAACACAGGTGTTGGATTGACTACAAGTGCTACCAGATGTAGCAGGTGCGTATACGCGCGGTGCGGCTAGCGCACAGAGGAAGACTTTCCTTAAAGCGGCGTTCGCCGCTACTTAGCCGATACGCCCTTGTAAAGGGCTTAGTAAGAGAGTTCTCCTACTCGGGGACAAGATTCCCGGGTTGGTTTACGACTTAGCCTTAACGGCTGTACGACACTCACTGCGCGCGCGACCGGTCAAGGTCGCACGTCCGCAAAATAGAGTGAAATGTAAACTGAATATATTTAATATGTAATTAGCCTAAATTAATTTAAACTAATATAAACTATATGTAATACTAAGTAGAAATATTCCTAATTCGCACCTAGCTAAAATGTAGTGTACACACCTGTGTACTGACACGTGGATGAATGACACACCACCACACCAAGGGCCCCTGCCCTGATTGGTTAAAATAACCAAAGGTTCAAAACCTTTCAAACCGGTTAATACTGACCTCAACCGTGGTGTACTCATGTACACCAACATTATATGGAACTCGAATGTAACCCCGTTACACGAGCTCATACTGGTCGAGTTGTTGCAATCGGTGCGATGGGGTAGTCGTACCGATCATACGCAGGACCTTCCACTGTTTCTTGTCTTAGACTTCCTTCGACTCGCTCCTCATGCAGGTGGGATCTATCTTGCCTTCAGCAAGATCCAGAAGCCCGTGTTCACGAAAGATGGCCCACATCGTCCACTTGTACGTGCGCCAAGCTTTGCCTTCCCACCCGTAGGGGAGTCCTTCTGTCTTTGGTTCGCCGTTCATGATCCTTGGATTTCTAGCGCAGTCTTGGGCTCATAACCCTGTTAGACAGGAGAGCAAGTGGTCAGAAGATGTACTTTTGAGAACTGAATTAATACATAGTTGTGGTTTTGCCTATTCTTGCTCTACACACAGCCTCATATGCATGTGAACCTTCGCCACTAAACTCCTGGCCCAACGGACACTTCAACTTACCAACCGCCATCCGGATAACCTACAGATCCAGTTTCCAAAACTGGGAAATGCTGTCTCAATCAAGCGCCAAAGTGCATCCTCTAGATTGCTCAACGTCCGAAGAAGCGAATTTCAAAGACGAAGGGGCAGAAACCACTTTCTTGTCGACGCCATTCGCACCATCTCATCAAACAAGGTCAACTTCGTTGCTATGGGTTGACAACTACCCACGTCTTCATTTCCTACTGCTTTTCATTTGTTGCACCTACGTTGGGGGGATCTACGTCTCAACACTATTCACCACTTGGACACTTCACTTTTTAGCGGTTCACAACGAATTAACGACGGCGAGGGAGGTGTATTCTGCTATAAGTCACAAGTTGAACACCATGTCGCAGTGTTTTGAACGAAGTTCATTAGCATATTTAGCCAGCGCAAAATTACAGTACGAAGCCAATAAGCAAACGCGTTCAGGAAACCGTTAATGCTTATGACGGAATCCTTATTGACCAGAGGGATGCGACGGCGGCATGTGAGTTTGGTCAAGATAGAGACTGAATGCTCTTCTGATACGTTTCTTTTTTTGCTATGCCAGGTACGGATGCGTTCTTATCGACATTAAAGAAGCAGATACAAGCAACAACTCCATCCAATGAAGCCAATTCGACGCTACATTCCTTTGTCAACAACTTTTACGACACGATGCCGAATTATGACGTCCTACCTTCCTCCCAAGAGCTAATCCTGGCAGTTCGTGCAATATTGACCACACAAATTTCTTTGGAAGGGAATATGAGGCATCCAAGCAGACAAATAAGCTTGAGAAGCGGCTCCTCGAGATGTGGAATGGTATCGATGCCGTGAAGACTTCCATCGAGAAAACGATCGCTGAAACCAATTCTGTGGCCTTCCAGCACCTAAGTTCACTAGCACCAATTTTGTCTCAAAGAGACGGTAGTTGTGATGCGCAACAGTCGGTCTCCCGCATTGACCGCTTAAGCAGACTAGCATCGTCGGAACTTTCAGACTGACTCTTTGACTTCTGCGTCGACTACCAGTCTGGAGGCTGTGCAAAAAGCCGCTTGGACACTTCACAAGGCTCCTGTGTTTGTTGCAGGCTTGCACGATGTTTTTACGAACGTCCTGGACACTGTGGATGAAATCTGAAAATCGCTAGAAAAACAATTTAATGCCTCCGTCCAGATGGTCACGCAACTGCAAAAGGAGCTCGTATACGCGCAGCCGAGTCAACCGCTCAGCAGATGAAAAATACTAGTACCGTAGTCATGACGAGCTTGGATCAGGCCCAGAAGGAAGTTTCCACAGTTTTAACATTCTACGCGATCGATGGCACGACACTGCCCAAAAGATGGTGGCAGAAGGTTTCAAGCCGTGGCAACGGCTGGGAGATATTGGTTGCCGATCTCACGGCGAACCAGCGCCAACGTGTCAGACCAGACAGCTCTATTCAGCGCAGGTATTTATTGCCAGATAGAACAACGAACTCCAGCTTGAAATATGAGCTCGGCAAGCTAGCCACCGCCTCACGTAATGAAGGTTCAACAAGTGAAGAATTTGAATTTGCGAATGAAAAAAAGTTTGATATTGATACTGCCGTGCTACGTGCATCGTTGGTCGATGTTGGTGCTTTCGTTACTCGAGTGATATTCTACGTAGATGTTAGTCGTCTCGCTTTGATGATTGCAGATTTATCAGTTGGATTGATTACAGAGTCATACTTCGACATGCAGTACTGGATATTCGAGACATCACCACTGTCGAAACCATTGGAAGCGTCTGGTAGGTCTTGCTTTGCCACCACAGTTTTTCTGGGGTCTGTGTCACACTCGTGGCAAACGCCACAGGGTTCCTGCGCGTACTAGAGACATTCCTATTTTTTGTTGGTGCGGCTTCAGTGATCACAGCAGGGTTGTACATGTAGAAGAACGCTCACACAGCTCACTGCTTAAGTAATGATGAACGAGCGACTTCACAAACCACTATTCAAAGGATAACACGCGCGTTTTACTAGAACAATAACAATACAAGCAAACGCGTTATCAATCCACTTGATGCAATTCAGAGGTACACTACCATTTTCAACGATTCCATTCGAGGTGACTACGCGGCGCTGACTTTTGACTCGGCTGTAGCGTGGAAGAATCAATCTTCTTCTCTCAAAGATTTGGAAGACTGCGTAAGAACCTCGAGTTGGTTGGTCCGAATGTTTCAAGACTGTACTACCAATGGTTAAGATGTGCGTCTAAATAACGCCTCGATTTCAATTCAGTTCCTGACAAGCAGTCTCAGCACTAATACAACGCTGGTGGATTTACTCCCTCTCACAGAAGCACTAAGTGAAAATGCGTCATTTGTAATGGGGTGCCATTACATAATTGATATTCAAGTTAGAATACCACAGTTGAATTTCATACGTGTTGTCTGAAATTCAAATAATAGATTATAAGTTATTATAATCTACGAAGGAAAGGTCGATTCGGTATAAATACCGCATCATGCAGGTTAACTAATAGTACAGTTAGTTTAATACTTAATATTATTATATTAGTTAGGTAATTACTATACTATTAGCCACTAACCACCCATTTAATAAACACTCTTAATTTTGCGTTCTATCTCTAAAGGGAATATTATATTTGCTTTAGTATAGGATTAGTTGTCATCAACTAATCCTACCCCTCCCGTATTGCGCGCTTCCTCGCACAACACAGTGTAATCCCGTAACAGGATCAGTCCTGTTACACCTGGTAGCACTTTGTGGTCCGTCTTAACGACCACAGTTCCGTTCCGCTAGTCAACTAGCGGAGCGAAGATTAAGAGCCGCTCGGCATCATGTCTCGAGACATGAGGCCTGCCGAGCGAGAGAGAACGCTGGAAGTGGTGACGAAACACTTCCCCCACTTCTCGTTTCGTAGTAAAGACGCTACGGTAGAAATGGTTCGGTCCATGGGGACCGACATCCTTACCTACCTCCAGGGTAAGACCCCGGAGGAAGTGATAGAGGTGGTGAATCGCTTTAGGCGAAACCACCTAGAAAATCCAGCACGGCCCGCGCAAGAGGCAGAGCGGACCGCACCTGCACCTGCAACGCATATCGTTGAAGTGGTAAAGGCGCGAGTACCACCCTTTACCGGCGAAGGGGGCGAGCCCCTTCGTAGATGGTTCGCAGAGGTGGAAGATGCCATCTCTGCGCAAAATATTGTTGACGAACGTCAACAGGCGTACTTCGCCACAACATGTCTGGGCGGCAGAGACAGGGCATGGGCGATGAGTCGCAGAGCCACTGATGACTCTGCGTTCCTTACTTATCAGGAATTAGAAGCTGAGCTAAAGCTCAACTTTGAAGCTCCAGAAATGGATCTAAGTAGTCGGCAGGAGTTCGTGGAACTCCGGCAAGGTAAGCTTGACCTTCAAGCTTACGCTCAGAAGACGCAATATTTGCTGTCAAATATTGTGTATGAGCCGGTGCCCCCTGCTATGCAGGTCACTGGCCTCATGAAGGACTCAATGATGGTCCCGTCAAACAGAGTCTTTACCGGCACCCGCCAAAGACTCTAAGGGATGCCATTGATACGAGCATCCTTGAAGAGTTCAGCATGCGATCAGCGTCATCGCATGCTGGGTACAGCCGAAGGGATCAACAGCCCTTCGCTTTTGACATGCCGCAACAGCATGTCAACAATCAGCAGTCGGGCAGACGAAGTTCACACTTCGTCTCAAGAAACAGCCACCCGCGCCAGAGCATGGGCGGTGAAGGTCCAGAGCCGATGGACCTATCGGTTGCGGTTGCTTTGAACTCGAAGCAACCGAAATTTAAGAAGAACATTCGCTGCAATCGATGCGCGAAAGTGGGGCATTTTTCCCATGTGTGTATACACCGCGTCCGGTGTCACGCAGTCAGCGGACGGAACCGTCCGCTGCACGACGACACCAACAGGGAAATCACCCTGTTGGTGCAAAAAACGTAAATCACCAGTAGGGGCGGGGCGCCCTACTGGGAATGTTATCCCACATGCCGACATAGGGTATGTGAGTGTAATACCCCAGACGGGACTATGTCCTGTCAAAAGGTGCAGGGTGATGATAAGCCTCTTATCACCCTGGAGGTTAAGCCGCACGGGAGCGATGTCTCCATGCGAGCTTTGTTTGACACAGGAGCGTCAAACAATTTCGTTAGAACTCATAGTCTAACGCTGCTGAGCTTCGTGGAGGTAGAAACCCAACGAAGTATGTTGTCAGTCCGGTTAGCAACAGGTGCAACCGTGACTATTCCAAAGCGTGTGATTAAAACACGCTTCGAGTTGAATGAACTGTCATTCGAGGATGAATTCATCGTCCTCGATTTAGATGACAAGTTCGATGTGATACTTGGAATCCCATGGATGTCCAAGTTTAAACCTTCGATCGACTGGGTTAACCTATCGATCTACTGCGGCGGACCCACAGGATCTGATCACCTTGTGTGTAATCCGGCTGTACCAGAAGATACGACCGCAGCGTCAGACAGTCTGGTGGATAGCGATGGAACCACCAGGTCTGTTCCGACACGATCAGCGGAAGGTACCTACGCTGGTGAGATTCCAGAGGGACTACCATACGCAACAGAAGAGTCGTTGCGTGTTGGAGAGAAACATTCCACGGGTGATAAGGACCACCGTGAGAATGAAGTGATATCCACGGAGGGAAACACCCACCGTGAGAATGAAATAGTATCCACAGTGGGAAACACCCACTGTGCGACCGAAGGTTCCAACACGATGATAGAATTCCGTGTTGATGAGAGTGAACTCACGATCGAGTGCAATCGTGAGCACAGCTCCGTGGTGGCCAGTGCCCACCACGTTGCGTTAGCCATGCACACGGGTGATAAAGACCACCGTGTCGCAGAACAGGCGGCCGATCAGACGAGCACATCTGATCGCCAAGAAAATTCCATGGTAGGCAGTGGCCACCATGAGGATGAGTATTCGCACACGGTGAATCGTAATCACCGTGTAGCAGTCAATCAGACGAGTGCGTCTGATTGCATGGATAGTTCCGTCGAGACGATCAACGTCTTGACGCAAACGGAGACCGGATTAGCTACCCAGTCTCTGTTGATGGAACACCCTCCGAAAGAAGGTTCGGAGGTGATGTCTCTTCCAGCGCTAAGCTGGAAGAAGTTTATGAGAAACTTGCACGATGATCAGATCGAACAGATCTGAATTATCGTATCAACAGATGATGTAGTGGATATTCGTGAACGAATATCCACACTACAAGTGGAAAACATTTCGAACGAGGTTCCCAATGATCAAACCAAAGTACAGCGCTTTGAAGCGCAGAGCTGGTAGTCGCTTAAAGCGAACTCCCCATTTTATGAGGTACTTCGGTAATACGCTGACGTATTCCCAGAAGAAGTACCTAGCGAGATCCCTAAGGATAACGGAACTCGTCATGAAATTGACCTTGTGCCAGGCACGAAGTATTGTGTCACGCGGCAATGGCCGTTGCCGCGTGATCAAGTAAAACGATCGAAGAGTTTTTCGAAGCTCGTCGTAAAGCAGGCCAAGTGCGGGAGTCTATCTTACCGCACTCTACCCCCACCTTTTGTGTGAAAAAGTCCACAGGTGGGTGGAGAATCGTTCACTCTTACAACAAGCTGAACGCAGCGACGGTACCGGCGCAGACGCCGATACCGTGAAAAGATATCATCATTGATGGCATGTGCGGGAGCACCATCTTTAGTGCTCTCGATCTAAGAGATCGATTTTATCAAATCCTAATGCGTGAGAAGGATATCCCTCTCACGGCGGTAAGCACCCCAAGCGGCATGCTTTGGGAGCTGCTTGTTATGCCGCATGTAACAGGACTAATCCGGTTACAGTCTTACACTGTGTTGCGCGAGGAAGCGCGCAATACGGGAGGGGTAGGATTTGTTGATGACAACTAATCCTATACTAAAAGCAAATACAATATTCGCTTTAGAGAGAGAACGCAAAATTAAGAGTGTTTATTTAATGGGTGGTTAGCGGCTAATAGTATAGTAATTACCTAACTAATATAATAATATCAAGTATTCAACTAACTGTACTATTAGTTAACCTGCATGATTCGGTATTTATACCGAATCGACTTTTCCTTCGTATATTATAATAACTTATAATCTATTATTTGAATTTCAGACAACGCGTCTGAAATTCAACTGTGATATTCTAACCTGAATATCAATTATGTAATGGCACCCCATTACATCACCCCCCACTTAAGGTGGTTGGCCAATAATAATTATTATTTTAGCCAATCATATGTGGCACTTGTTGTTCGTTCTCATTTACCAACTGATTGACCATCGACTCGATGGTCAAAGCACGCGGCGGCGCTCTAAAGAGCGCTGCTGAAAACATCGAAGGTGCTTCTTCCTCCGCCTCAGCACTAGGTGCTGAGGTGCTGAGTGACAACAGTGACGCTGCATTAGCAGCGTCAACTACGCAAAGGTCGGAAGACTTACCGTCATCGACCACAGATTCTGCTAAGGCGGCATCTGGTAAGAAACAGGGAGATGTTTCTAATGCAACATCTCGCACGATGACAACCCCCGAATGGTGTGTTGCCAGGAAGGGTTCTTCCATGTTCGGAGACAGCTCCGACTCCGAACAAAGTGATTGGGGCACAACTGTCCCCACGAAAGGATCTAGCGAGTCGAAACTCGCTAGGTGCTCATCGCCTAACAGCGATGATGACTCTTGTGTCGCTGTCATAGCTGACAGCGACAATGATCATCACAGATGGTTGCGGGAACGCAGAGCCCCACCTGGACCAAGTACGTCTCCACGTCGGGGTGGTT
The DNA here is from genome assembly GCA_026184515.1 of Peronosclerospora sorghi. NCBI lineage: Eukaryota > Oomycota > Peronosporomycetes > Peronosporales > Peronosporaceae > Peronosclerospora > Peronosclerospora sorghi. The sequence continues at coordinate 19,187,381 of CM047580.1, forward strand.
TAACCCCGGAGCGTGGTGTTGAAGCAGGCGGTGTTCCGCCTGCTAAAAGCGCTCAAACAGAAGCGGCGCCTGCCGCTTCTGAAGCGTATCATCGTACGGAACCACATGTTCCGTACAAAGTGGGGTTTTGGACCCCTGGATGGGCTGTTGCCCCCAACAGTGGCGGTCACCGTAAGCGGGACTGCCAATATGCGTTGTTCGATATCAACGTGCTGGATGACTGCGAGGACATCCAGTCACGTCGATTCGATCGAAGTACAGACGATAGACGTCTGTACTTTATTGACCTCTTTTTCCAGGTTCGATATTATTCGAGCCGGAAATGGTCAAGGAGGAACAGGGACGATAAAGACGCCCTGACTCAGAGTTGGAACGCTTTTGTTGACAACTATAACAAAAGCCCAGATGATTACGTGAATAAAGTTCACGTAATGCGCGAGTGCTTTAAAAAGCGCTCGCGCGAACAGGCAAAATGGAATACATCAATTTTGCTTGCATCAAAGAAGTGTTGAAATGTGGTGTCCCTTCTCAACTCGTTTGCTTGCGGTGTCCTCAGGGCTATCCTCGTCTTTCAGAGGAGGAGTTGCGGGGGTAAGGTGCTTTTTCCGTACCCGCCCAAATTCAGGGCTTAATCGATGCCCTAAATGCATCAACACCTACTGTTGATGCTACTTCGAATTATGAGTTTGAGACTCCTTCTCAAACTCAGTTAAAAGGTCTGGGGCGTCGACCCTCAGAACCTCAATCGGCTCCCAAGAGTCGAACTCTTGGGGGTAACCCAGCCAGCGTACTAAGTACTCGGTACGCTGCCCCTTCTTCGAAGTAACCGAGCGCTTCGAGATCAAGCGCTCGAGAATGTATTGCTTATTCCCCTGATTATCGATCAGGGGCGGCGGAGGTTGAGAATTCCCTCGCCGTTGTTGTTGCGGAGCATGGTTCTTCGCTCCGCAAACTCGAGGAGGGTTATTCCTCCTTGAGCAGCGATATATCTCACTCTGTGAAGATATATCGGTCTCTTCTCAAAGATGTCCGCGACATCTTCGGGGCGCACACTGCCCTTCAGCAGAAGAATGATCTTCTGTACATTGAGCTTTCCCGTTATAAGGGAGAGATCGACCGGCGCAAGGCTGATCTTGAGCAGTCGAAGGCGGAGGTAATGAATCTCCGCTCTGCTCATCAACGGCTGGAAGCCGATTACAAGTCTCTCGTGGGAGACTTGGAGAAGCACGGTGTCTTCTGTGGTTCTGTGTCTCGTCGTAAGCCGAAGACGAATGATACGGTTTGAGCCGCCCAACATAGAATGTTGGGTGGAGCCGCATTGCTGTGGGAATGTCTAAAGTATAGGCATTCCCCCGAATCTCTTGGACCTTGAAAAGTCCAATGTACTTAGGAAGCAACTTCCATGTAGGGAAGTTGCTTATTGCATGTGTAGGCAAATTAGTATTACTTAATAATACTAATTCACCTTTAAGAAAGGAGTTTTTGTTCTTCCTTCCTTGTTTGTCTGCATTTTGCTTCTTCTTATCATAGCAGAGGCAAGTGCATCTTTTATATAGCGTATTACAGCGCCAAGCTGTAATACGTATTCATCTACTGCTTTATCAGCAGTAGGTGCGTTGTCCTCATTGTCTTCAGCCATTGCTGCATACACATATTCATCATATGCAGCTTCAGTTTCATTTGAAGCTGCTTCCGCTTCTACTGTACTTTCAGTAGAAGGGCCATGGTTTTGTTCACAAGTTGCAGTTGCAACTTGCGCATTGACTCGCTCAAAATTTGAGCGGGTCCCTCCCCCACTTAGATTTGGCGTACCGCCAAGTAAAGCTGGGGTTCTTTGGATGCCTTAAAGCATTCACGTAGAACGGTGTATGCTTAGTTGAAGCATGCACTGAATTGTTAATCGCGAATTCAGTGAGTGGCAGATAGTCACTCCACTGTTCAAATGCATGTGCGTATGATCGCAACATGTCTCCTAGAACGCGGTTAACCCGTTCCGTCTGCCCATCCGTTTCCGGATGGTCCGCAGTTGACATCTTCAACTGGGTTCCCAACAATGAGAAAGTTTCTTGCCAGAAACGTCCTGTAAATCTCTGATCTCGATCCGAGACAATGTCTTCCGGCATTCCGTGCAAACGGAATACCGTATCAACGAATATCCGCACTGTTTGAGCGGCGGTTACGTTCGCTGATACTGCAGTAAGATGTACCATCTTACTGAAACGGTCTACAAAGACCACTATCCCAGTCTTCCGACTATTGTCGGGTGGAAGACCGAATACGAAGTCCATTGAAATGGACTTCCAACACTCTGTCGGAAACGGCAGAGATTGCAGCGGAGCCTGTGCAGACTGCGCAGGCTTAACGCGCTGGAAAATCTCGCAAGCGCGTACGTATTTCCGTACCCACTTGTACTGGTTTCGCCAGTAAAAGTCACGTGCGAGAGA
>CM047580.1:19189924-19200607 GCA_026184515.1 Peronosclerospora sorghi
TTCCCAGCGACGATCCACCAAGTGTGTAACCAGCCCATTCCATCGGGCACACAAGGTGAGATGGAGACGCAGAAATCGGACCAGGCGTCCTATGCTGATGATCGGTCGTCTTCTAGCAGCGGACGATCAGATCAGATCGTAGGCGAAGGTTCGCGGGGTACACCCCCGTCAGTTAGAAGGCTGGTCACGATGGTGGTCAGGTTCTCGACACTACGGTGTTCGATTTTGAACTTGACTCCACCACAATGGTGCCCGTGCCCGGATCACTTGGTGATTGTGGATATCACCGAGATGATATCTCGTCAAGAATTGATTATAATGAATTAAATGTGGAATCGTTCTGGAGAAGACATAAGGAGCGGCTGTCACCTTATGTTCTCGTTGTCGATAAAGATGGCGATGTCCGATCTGGCCTGGCGGAGGACCAGATCAGGACTAATAAGTTTTTTCCTCCCCGTAAGGCTCACACCGGAGCCGATCGGGACTATATCAAGTCTTGCTATAGTTCCGGAAAGGATCAGGACTTTTGTCCTGATACTATGCATTTGAATGAACGTTTTGATGGAAAAATAAAAGATGAAACCGACTTGGAGGCTGATCGGAACCATCAGATCTACCTTCCCAAGTTCCCCAATCAAAGGCTGGGAATGCCACCCGATGAAGAAGACTTGGCAGAAAAGTCGCAGGTCGGGGATGGAGTTATCAAGGAAGAATACCTGACCAGGATGTATTACATCCACGAGTTAAAGCGATTTATTCGTGAAGACCAGGTCATGCAGATCTTAAACCTCCAGATCCCCGATCGCCTTCTCGGACCCACCACCGAGCCGATCCAAAGCGATTGGCCGTTGCTATTGGTGAAGAACCTGCTGGGGATGTTGGCTGAGGTCGGCACAAAAGTGCAAAACCTCGCCAACATGCATAAAATGTTTGTTCTGGATACTTGGAAGCTGGAGATGTCGATGTCGACCCTCCAAGATCATTTGGTGCCGTTGGTGGGGGCGGTTCGCCACCCAACTCCCACCGTGGCATTGAAGGTCGCTTAGGCCACGGCAGAACACTATGATGTGTGTTCCGATGGTAAATCGCTTTATCAGTCTCCACCTTCCTCTAATGGATCATCGGAGTTGGAGGTCGGTGTTGAGCGGATGACCCTGGAGGTGGATCATACCCCATGGGAGCATAAAAAGGACGTGCGGCAGCATGGGGCTGCATGACGGTCGGGGCCCCAGAAGCCCCCACAGGATTCAGTACCTCCAAAGGGGGATGACAACACGCTGCCCATGACCCAAGCTAACGTCCAAGTCATGTTTGAGGCAATCATGGAGCGTTTCATGGGAGATCTGATAGCCTCCGCGTCCGCATGCCCAGGACCGATCTGCCCGGCAAAATGTCAATACTTGCCGGGATGTTGATATGGAGTCAGTGGCATCAACGGATAAGGCTACCCGATGTAGCACACCAGTTGGCAGAGGAAGACGCAAGCCGCAGCAAGCCCGACCGCGCCGATCAAGTAAAAACAGCGATTTCGACATGGAGTCGATCGGAGATCAAATGACCACTATGGTTCAGACGGTGCAGGTGAGGGAAGAACGCGCAGGGATAACCTATCCTCTACGACCGCCTTTGATTTTGGATCTACTGCGATCCCACGCATTCACATGGCTGCGACCACTTATCTCAAGGATTTCACTGGCAAAGACGCAGACGAGGAGCAAGCCAGATCGTGGTTTGGTCGGGTCAGTCTGCTTTCTTGCGGGATCAGACACCAAAAAAGGAACGGTGTTTGATCTTCGGAGATCTGCTGAAAGGACCGGCTGCGAACTGGATCCAACAGTTGAGTCGGGATGTCCAATCTGACTGGGATATGATATGTTCAGAATTTGAGGGGCAGTACTGCAACTCCGAATTCTCTAGCGCCCGCAAATACCATCATATGCAGAAGCGGGGCGACGAGACGCCGATTGAGTACTTGCACTGTTTGAACGTGGCTGCAATTCGCGCCGGGATAGTGATCAAGGAAGGCAACCCGCCGACCGGTGCCGCTATGGAGCACGTGGGTCACTATATCAGTACCCTTGGATGGCAGATCAGCTCACTCTGCTGCGCCTCAAAGATGTAGGGGAAGTGGAGCAGACGTTGCGGACGTTGCAACACTCACGCAGCATGATGGCAAAGGGCGCCGTTGGATCGGGTCGCTACAGATCTAAGACCCAGAACGATCCGGTGAGGAGGCCCCTGACCAGATCGTCCCGTGCTGTTAAGGCGATCGCTACTGAAGACAGCACTGGATCGGAAGAAGAAAGTAGCGGCCAGTCCAGTCGGGAGTCAGACGAGGACCAATATCGCCACATCTTCGTCACGGAACCTGCCCAAAGAACCAGATCGACGCCTAACCAGGTAGATCGGAAGGGCAGGAGTGGAAACAAGTCCGATCCGGACCGACCTCGCAAGAAGTGTTCTCACTGCGGGTCAAGCAAGCACGGTGATCAGGACTGCTGGAAGAAGCTGATATGCAAGAAGTGCGAAAGACGCGGCCACCCCACCAATCACTGACTTTTCGTGTTCAAGTCATGTGGATAGATCCACGAGGCCGGCCAGTGCAAGATCGAAGAGTTCATCAATCTGATGCGCAAGTGGTATGTGACGGGTAAGCACGCGGGGATGCTTCCACCTGACGTGGAGAAGATGTTAAACTAGAACGCTCGCCAGGTTGGAATCTGGATCGAGCCGAGCGATCTACGTTTGGCATCTATGCATATGTCGGCAAGGAGAATAAAACCGACAATACATGTTCTATTCTTAATTGAGTCGATCGGTATCATCCGGTCTACAATCTCAGGACCGATGAATATTCCCGATCGAAGGTGGTCATGCAGCTGGATCTGCTTCCTGGGGAATCTCGCAGATACTGGAAGTATCATGCGCCCGACAAATGGTTCAAGCAGGCGAAAGTCTGTGGTAAGATAAACAACCAGAAGGCAAAGATGTTGTTCGACTCTGGGGCCGAAGTCTCAATTATCGACTCCTCCTTGGCTCGTAAGGTCGGATGTCGTATAGACGACACCCAGAGACAAGAATGCGTCGGAATCGGTGAAAGCTCTTACATGACCGAAGGAAGGACGCACGTGAAGATCACCCTATCGGGTTCGTAGGTATACTTCTTCAGCGCTTGGGTTGGCGAGCTGGCCGGTCAGGATGCCCTGTTAGGCATGGATTTCATGGTGACGGCAGGTATTCGCCTTGATCTGTCTCATGCAGTGCTTACACTCCCGGATGAGGTCCAGATCCAGTTAGCTGGTCGGCGGCCCCTATACGGATCGCACACCGATCTGGTCAGATGGGACCAAGATGTCACCATTCCAGTCGGCCAATCCGCCGATACCCCGGTCGACAAAGGATTTAGATCAAGGAAGTTATGGGTGACCAGGGGTGAACGGTGGGTGTCGACCTTTGTGAAGAGCGCCGGCCGATATGATTTTGTTCGAGTCACTAATATTGGTGCCAATCCGCTTACACTAGACAACAATACTATTGTTGGCATGTGGCTGGCGGAAGGGAAAGTGCCAAGAAGGATGGGGTTCGTCTCGATCGGATCGAGACGGTATGTTGAGTGGCATAACTTGGCATACCAAGCGACCACCGATCTGATCAGCGATGATGGATCGGTGGAAAGAAGATACCTCACCTATGGTGGAACGAACCAGCTATGTAACCCCAAAGAAGATGTTAGTTCGAAGAAAGGCAACGCAGTCGCCGGACACGGTGGACCATCAAGCAGATGGGCCAAGGTTCGTGAACGTGGTGGCGACACAAGAACAGTCGACAGCTGAGCCGGGAATAGAAAAAGGGGAACATGGCGTTGCTGGGGCGGACCACGATGGCGCGCCTAAGCAGATCGATGTCGTTGAAAGGCAGCTCGCCGATCGGGAACAGCAGTGTTCAACCGATCAGGACGGTTTGGGTGATATTGCCACGGAAGACGATCAAGTTTGTATCCATTAGGGCGGGGATCAATATATTAAGGAGCTGGAGAGCCAGATGTCAGTCCTCCCTGAAGTGTCTGCTGATCCGCCCGAAGTCACTTTGGACGATCTGCAAGTGGTCGATCGGGATGTCAACATTCCAGATCAGATCGATCAGCTAAAGAAGATCATACGGAAAAAGAAACATCTGCTGATCGGGAAAGGCAACGCCTTACCCCCTTCTGATCGCGGAGCGATCTCTGACATCGACGTGGGTGATGCCAAGCCGATTTCCAAGCGATGCCGACGTGTGGTGCCACAGTACCGCGAAAAATTGTCCTATCTTATTAAAGGACTGTTGGCTACCAAGATCATTAAGCCGTCAACCTCGCCGTGGTCCTCACCGATCGTGATTGTGATCAAGAAGAACGGCGTCGACATCAGGTTGCGTATCGATTATCGGTTGGTAAATCGTTTGACCAAGCTTATGGTGTACCCGATGCCACTGATCAGCGATCTGCTAGAAGATCTCGACAAGACACTATGGTATTGCTCACTGGATATGGCAATTGGGTTTTGGGTGGTTTCGATGACCGATCGGGCTCGCGAGATCTCCGCATTTGTTACGCCGTTCGGTCTGTTCGAGTGGAACCGTATGCCATTAGGTTTGAAGAACGCGCCCCAGATCTACCAGAGGCTGATCGACAACGCATTGTATGGAGACTTCAAGATCAGTACCGATCGGGACCCCGCCGAAAATCATGATGTATTTACAGAGGGTGAACCCGATCGGGAAAGGAGACCGTCCGTTCTGGGGAGGCGATCGTATATCGACGACATTCTTATCCCTGCTTCGTCATGGAGCTATCTGTGCGAGAAGGTCGAACGTTTGTTGGAGGCATGCGATCGCTGGAACCTCTCGATCAGTGCTGTGAAGAGTTTTTGGGGCATGTCCAAGGTCGCCTATTTGGGTCATATGGTGTCAATCAGTGGGCCGAAGGCTAATCCAAAGGACCTGGAGTCACTGAGCAACCTCCCGTTTCCGAGATCTCTGAAGGCAATGCAGTCCTTCTTAGGGAGATTAAATTACTACAGCCACTTCATTGAAGACTTCGCGATTTACGCGGCCGTGCTGTACGCGCTCCGGGAAGTCGACTACCATATGTTGCGCGAAAGAGATCGGTCAACTTTACGGGAGGGCTGCGACTCTGTTCTGACCGCCGATTTTCCGCAGGTGGAGGCAGAGGATCACATGAAGTGTGCAAAGGTTGCTTTCGGTATGCTGAAGGCCAAGATGGCGACGGCACCGATTCTCAGACACTTCGATCATGAAAAAATTCCGATCGTCATTGTGTACGCTAGTAAGTGGGCCATTTCTACCACTCTAGTGCAAAAAACTTTATGATGTGTACCACCCGGTCACTTTTACGAGCCGGCGTTGAAGCCGAACGAAGTTAACTATGGGATCGTCGAAAAGGAAGTTCTGGCTTTACTACGGATTTTGGATGTGTGCTACAACCTACTGGTCGGCCGATCTGTAAAGGTTCTTTCGAGAAAGTCGACATTGGACTGGCTGTTATCAGCCAATGGAATGGACGGTCGGCTCGGCAGGTTCTTTCGAGAAAGTCGTCATTGGACTGGCTGTTATCAGCCAATGGGATAGACGGTCGGCTCGGCAGATGGTCAGAGATCTTGTCGCAGTGGTCCCTCGAGGTCGTCAAGTGCACCAAGGGAGGGGAGGATATATTGGGTACATTGGCTGCCAGTATCACCCCTCGGTATGAAGTGTATGAGGCTCTGTAGGAGATTGACCCAAGGAAGCAACCTCGACAGTCAATCTCGCTGCCTCCACCAACCGTCGATCGAGATGAGGAACTCCTGGTCTTGAGTTTCGACGGATCGGCTAGCGTGAAGAAGAAGGTCGGCGCCTATAGTGACATACTGTAGAAGTTACCACAATGGTCTATAGTAGCAGCCGCCGCCGATTTCACGCCTGACATAACATCAACGAGGCGGAATATCGGGGACTCTTTCTATGTCTTGATCTGCTGTCATCACAAAAAAGGGGGGGATAATCATATGTGGTGACTCCAACCTAGTGATAAGGCAGATCACCGGGGAGATCGACTGTAAGGCGCCACGGCTGAAGTTGCTGAATGATCGGGTGATGAAGGCACTGAAAGACTATCCCAAACACGAGCTATTGCACGTAAAACGGGATTGGAACAGAAGCGCCGATAACCTCGCGACCCGAGCTATGCGGGACCAGATAGGGGCAACAATCACCGAGGAGGCCGTTCTACATGAACTTATGAACATAAAAAGGCTCTTGGAGTTGATCAAGCCCAAGGACAGTCCTGATCAGGTGCATGTGATGGCGGCGACTAGATCGTGAACTCGGAAGTCTCGCCGATCGCTCCCAAAGGAAAGGCTGGGTGAGTACGTTGTACAACAGCTAAGGGCGGAACGGATCCTCAAGGCGCAGGACGAAGAAGAGTGGATTGTCAACTTTAAGGCCTATCTGCGCGGTGAACTGTCCAAGTTAACAAATGATCAGGAGAAAGAGTGTACCAATATCGCGGACAGTTACGATGTGGAAGACAATGGATTGCTGTATTACTACCGTGACATTGATCAAGACAGTGCCGATCGAGATCGACTAGCGAAACTGGTGATCCCTGAGTTGCTACAGCCGGATGTCCTTCATCACTACCATGTGAGTCTAGAAGGGGAACATCAAGGCATAGGCAGGACATACCACAAGATCAGCGGCCACTTTCACTGGAGAGGACTTTTTCGGAGCGTGCAGAAATATGTGGGCTGTTGCACAGATTGCGATACCGGAAAGGGCAGATCGATAATCAAGGGCCGATCGCCCGGAAATATCGAGGCTACTTACCCTTTCCAGGTGATAGCAATGGATCACCTACCGTCGCTGCCCAGATCGACACGCGGCAAGACTGATCTGCTGGTCTGGATCGACCTATTCACTGGTCGGGTGATCGCAAAGGCTAGTGCATCCCGATCTGCGGAGCAGATCGCCCAGAGTTATGAGGAATGCGTTTTCGGAAGGTCCGGCGCCAGCGAAGTTATTAGACACGATCGGAAACCCGGTTTTATGGCTGAGGTGTTCCGATCGTTCAAGAACATGATAGGCCAGAAGCAGAGCGCGACGATGTCATATCGTCCGCAAGCGAACGGATCGGCTGAACGCATGGTGCAGACAATAAAAAGGGCGATTAAGATGTATGTGGTCGATCCAGACCAACGTGACTGGGATGAGTATGCAGAAAGACTGGTATTCGCACTCAACTCTTCAACCGATCAGGTTGAGGAGAAACGCCTTTCCAACTGGCGTATGGATGGGACCCTCGATCGACACTTGAAGCGGCGATACCGATTGGCTGCACTCGGACCGCTATCACGATGTCCGTCGTTGGCGCATGCAGGTCCAGCAGCATTATCAGCATGCGAAAGAATTCATCAATGAAAAGTTGCGTTAGTCCACGCAAGATCGAGCAGATCGGAATAACGATCAGGTCCGCCCTCATGGTATTGAACCAGAGGGGAGGGTATGGTTATACCTCGATCGGGTCAAGGAAGGCTATGCAAAGAAGTTGGCTCATATGTGGCACGGTCCTTTCCGTGTGGCCGAGCCGATCGGTGAGCATGCTGCCCGTCTGATCACGATCGTCACGGATTATAAAGTTTTTCCGATCGTGCATGTGTCCAAACTAAAGCTGGTCAGAGAATTCCCCGATCGGCCTAAAATGCCTTGTCTGGTGAATAAAGCGGAGATATTTGATTTTGACGAAGATCTGCTGCCGGAAGACAGTTGGGAAAGGCCATTGGAAGAGGATGACTTTGAGGAGGAAAATGTGCTAGATGTCCGATCAGTCAAGAAGACGCGTTTCGGTCGCACCCACCGAGAATATCTGTTCCGCTGGAAGGATCATGACGAAGCAACTTGGATCGACGAACTCGATCTAAATTGTGGAGCATTGCTACGAGAGTTCGAGCGAGAACGAGTCAGTCGGAATCGCTTCGCAGTGGTTCAGACTCATGAAAATGAAGATCAAGACACGCAGTAGCACCGATCCGTATATCGATCGGTGTGAATATGTGTAAGGTCTGAATTATTGTGAATTAGTGTGATGAACTGTGATGAACAGGAGTAGTGGAGTGACGAACGTTGTGATAATTTTCGCGATGTGGATGGAAACTGTGTGTGATAACGTGTTGGTGCAAGTTTGGAGAAAGTGATGAAATTTGATCAAGTGATCAGGTGATCAGGAATTTGGAAAGAAAGATGACATATATTATGGATTACCTGGTCAGCTAACTGCCGCATTAAGATTCGCAATCACCCCACAGATGACCGATAGCTAATTCCGGATGGTCTTCTATCTGGTCCTGATGCTGATTGCGCCAGGGATCCCTTCGATCGATCTGGATCAAGGCGTCTTTCTGGTCTGCGACCGGCTCGTCACAATGAAGACCGGTATACCAGATGCCGTCCTCAGTCAACGCCCCGGGGCTCTCAACGCGACGCTTGGACATATGAAGAAACACAGGATACAGGAAGATGTCGATGTCACAATCGCGGGCCAGCATACCTTCCAGAATAAACTGGCATAGGGCCAGCCAGGCCTCGCCCGCCCGACTCCGGCGCTGTTTCCGGCGCTTCTGAAACAGGATCAGGTCTTGGTCACGTAACTTCTGGCCCGCGGGAAGGATGAGATAATAGGTATACTCCCAGATCGCCTGGCTGTGGGCTGTATTAAAGGCCCGAAGTCGACCCAGAAGCGAATCGATCCAAGGAGTCGACGCGAATATGAAGTCCAACTTGGCGCTGACCAGCACTTCCCATGGTCGATCTGCATACAGACGGGCGATTTGCGGTCCTGTGACTAGATCCGCCCGCCACGCAGACGGGTCAGGGGTTTTCAAAGCTGGAGGGAAGAGCCAGAAATCTGGTCGGGACATCGACCGGGATAGATATTGCATGGACAGGGCTGATCGGCGCAAGCTACCGATCTGCCCCGGTGACCATGACAAAGTGGCATCTGAAGTCAGCGATGGAAGAGGTCGATCTCCGATCGACACCCTTTTCAATCGGGCGTGATGGCGCAGCCCAGATGGGCCGGGCTGGAAGGAAGGTGCCGATTCGGTTGACTCACGCGTCCGTGCAATACCATCACCCTGGGAGCTGATAACCTTATCAGCCCACGATGCAGGCTTCGCGGGAACAGGACCTCGGCGTTTATCGAATCGGTACTTGGACAAAGCAGTGAAAAAGAACTCAGAATCTCCCGATTCGATCCCCGAGTCCTCTCCGGAAGAGATCTCCATATGTTTGGTGTGAGCAGCGCGGGGGCGTAAAGGCGCATGCGATTTGACAGTGATGGACCTGTCACCTGCGTCCGATCTTGGGCTTGGAAGATGCGCCAGCGTCTTGGCTTTCTTTTGAGGAACCGCTAGCTTCTCCTCGAGTTCGGAGTCGCGCGCTACTCCCCGCGCCCTTGATCCCTTTAACGCGTCCTTACGCTTCTTGGAAACTTTTGCAATTTTGGAATATTTACTTTTGGCCAATGAATGGCGTCGTTTCCGATCTTGGTGCCGATCGATCAGAGCGGCCGATGCAGATCGGTCAACTCTAGAGCCTACAGCCGGACGCCGGTACAGCAAGTCAGTCAACTGTTGGTATCACCGATCTACGGCCGCCCAACGACGGTTTGACTCCTGGGTCCAGGCGTCCGATCGGCTCTGGAAGGACTCGACCTTCCCGATCTGTTCCCTGACCACGACCTGCAACTCGCCGATCTGCCTCTCCAGGTCACCATGTTGGGTGCGGAGTAAAGTACGATCGGACTGATCCTCCAACCTATGACGGTTGACCAGCGCGAGCTGTTCCTGGAGGTGTGCCCTGTAGGCCTCCAAACGAGACAGATCATGTCGTGCGCCGATCAGCCCGTCCTAGATCGGTCGAAACTGATCGCAGTGGTCATGCGACTGCCGATCAGCCGCGAGTAAAGCGTCAAACGTTTTGGCGATGTCAGTGGGCAGCCGATCTGCACGCGAAAGAAGGTTAGAACATATCCTAGACGAAAAAGAGACCGATCTGCTTACCTCGCGTTGTTTGTTGGGCGATCTGGGCCCGGAGATGCGCGCTCTCGTTGATCACCTCCTTCAACTTCGCGGGCATGGGGATCAAGGTATCCAATTCCTTCCGCAGTGGCGAGAATGACGTATTCTTAACGTCCAACTTCGACTGAAGCTCCCGGACTGTCTTCCGGAGCTGATCGACCCCGATCTGATGCCCATCCGGTGTGTCGGACTCTGGAATGTTGCGAGGGCTGTCAGATCTGGTCGATCGGGGAGGCGAATTGACATGGGGCGATTGGGAACACAGGGCACCTGCATAAACGAGCGTCAAGAGAGGTTACACGATGATCAGGTGCACAAGGACAAATAACTGGCGAAGATCTGGGATTCCAACTGGTAGTGAGATCGGGTCGCTACCATTGCGCGGCTACGAACAGAGTCTGGGGCGGCGGCGGTAAAGGGAAGTCAAGAATTTCAGTCACTTTGTGTCAGCGGCACGCCGGTCAGCTTATAGGTGATCGGATTGGCGTAAATCAAAGAGGCTTTTAAGCCAAGATTGGCTTAAAGCCTCGTGTGCAAGAAGTGTCAAGAACACAGATTTGGATAAGTCACA
>CM047580.1:19201705-19215019 GCA_026184515.1 Peronosclerospora sorghi
TATGTATACTTTTCATATACACTTAACCACAGACTCCAGCCACTTCATCACAACCGCCCCTTGCGCAGCTTCAGCGTAGGCGAGCAAAAGCAAGCAATCCATTAATGTATCACCTCAATATCGAAGTTTCGCTAATTCCACTTCAAATAGTGACGTGCCTCACTGTCCGCCATAGTAGAAACAAAACAGGGGGTATCGTATCTCTAGAACGCTTCCATCATCCGATCCCAATCGATATCCTGCTCGAATACATATCGCGCATCCACAATGAATAGGTAATCACGTGATCTGCTGAGTGATACCAACGAACTTGAAGGGTTCCCTGCCATAAATCCTATAGTATTCGAACGCACCATCGTAGCGATAGTGATTTATGCTTCTCTGCCTTGACTTGAATCAGTAGTAGTCACTTCGATATCCAAATGGTCTTCATATACTCCATTCAAATACCGTAACTCTCTCCTCATAGCCGATACTTGGTCTTGATATGGCGAAATAATCAACACTGACTTTTGTACAGCCGTACCCAAACGTCGCGACTCCACCTGCAAAGCCGACCGTATTTTATCCATTAACTGCAACACTATCGCCAATTCAATGACATTTCTGTGCTTGTACTCTGTGCTCTCATGTCCACACGACCCGTTGATTCCCCAAACTTTTTCCCACTCTATAAGGGTAACGATCCTCTGGCTGAGCCCAATCAAGGGTTTCCATATTCCTCAGCTGTATAGATGCTAAGTAATCTGGTGACCTATAGGCTCGATCTCGAATAGTATAGGGATAAAACGTTTGCAACAGTCTCGTGATCATCGGGTGGCTCCTAAACTCTGCCGTCATGGTCACTACAGGGAATGCAGGGGATATATTTCTCATCGCTCGGCAATGTTCAATGGAATGTATCAACCCACACGTAATCTTGTGGCGACGTGCATCATTATGGAATCGCTGCTTCATTCTTTCATCCATAGGGTAGTACGAAAAAAGTTGGTATGGATCTCCTACTGATATAACCACTTGTACCCACGGCCTAATGGCTTGCAGTAATGCCACATTGGCAGTTTGCGCCCCTTCATCATTGATAATTACGTCATAACGCACATTCGAGTAATCTGGTCGCCCAATTGAGCCAAAGTGTCAACAATCACACGTTCTCCATCTAATGTCTCTCTCTCTCTCTCTTTCAACCTCAACCTAGGAGATATTTCCTTCCGATTCACACACCCTTCCAATGCTCGCCGCTCGCGTCGTAGTATCTCCGAGAGAAAACTTCGTCGATACTTTTCAGCCTCTGACGCTAACATGGTGCCTTTTATTTCCCCTAACCGAATGATATCATGATCATCTAACTGATTTGAATCCATCAACCTTTTCAGATCTTCATCAATGGCTGCATTGGTCTCGGACACGATGGCAATCCGATATAGGGGAAAACTGCTAGTAAGGATAGTAAAACAGCCGTAATAGTAGAAGTCTTCCCACATCCGTATGGACCACGAGCCAACACTATCCCTTTCGCTTCTATTGCCGCGCGTATCACTTTTATTTTATCCCTATCCAAGCTGCGCAGAAATGATGTATATACCGCTTTTGTTCCGCCTCAGACATTACCGATGAATTCCTCAGAGACTGAACGGTTTCTCTTTTAACCATCAGATTCAATATATCCGGTGGTGGATCTCTAGTCAGACTGTCTACCGCTCCGAACCTTCGGATGTAATTCATAATGTTAGCTTCGGGTGACCATCTTAACTTATGGATGTTCTCATGAATGCTTCCTCCCAGGGCGGTGGTTAAAATAACGTGTCTGAATCCTACCGAACAATTTATCCCCCAGCCTAAAAGCTCCAATTTGTTGCCTCGTGGAACACATAATTGCCCATAGTCCCATCTTTGCAAATCTTCTGTACTGGTATCTACATATTCCGTCATATTGTTTCCGGCCACATGCAGGTATATTATCCCTCTCATTAATGGCATGAAATGCGTGGTACCACCATCATTGTTGTACGTGTTCCATCGTTTGGCTAAACATTCCCCACGCCATATGACAACACATGAAGCTTAAAGGTTGACTCAACCGTAGCCGTTGTCCATCCATTATGATCAGGGTTAGGAGCCCAAAATGTATCCAGATGTGTCACTAGGCACATAGTAAGGAGGTAATCACTTACAGACACAAAATCATCCACATACACCTCTAGATATTTTGCGTATAGCCAATGTCTGCAGCTTCTTTGGTATTGAAATTGTGGTATGGTCACATCATACTTTAGACTGCACAGGTTATCCCTGCAAGGTCCATAACCACCACCCCAACATTCGCGCAAAAAACTACTAGAGACTCTTAATCTCGTAACAATAGCGTGACAGCAAACAATACACTCCTTGCATCCTTCGGGGTGTTCGATTTGATTTGTCGCCGTATACCAATTTCTCTGTGCAAGTCCAATGTTCGGATTTCATTAAGGATAGCTCCTGGGTTGATAGTGCTTTTCTCCACCTCCTGGAACCAATTCCTTTCAATATCTGACATACGCGCTATCACTTGCCTTGCCGTTGAGCCAGTTTTACATATACTATACCACGCTACCTCTCGAAACTCTGCTGTGAGAAGTCCTTCCTTAAACGTATAGCTTCGATATTCTTCTTTCCTCTGTACCACCGTCTTGACCGTCTCTGCATTCGTACCAATCATTGGAGTAAGATTGTTCAAAACTTCCCCACATATTCCATCACAGTTCTGCATTGTATTTGCAGGCAGGTATACATCTTCCGAGACGCACTTGTGGTCCTCTTTTGGTGCACAAAGATCCTGTCTACACGACAGCTCATATTTTTTGGTGGACGGCTCCTCTCCATTACCTTCTTGAAGACTCGAAATTGAATCTGCCGCGGATTCTGTCAAATCTATGGCTGTGGAGACGTCTCGTCTTGATTCTCCATCACCCTTTTGGGTGCTATCAAATAGTCCCTCTCTTGGAGTTGGCTCCGATGGTCGTTCATTCACTGTTTTCCGCTGTTCGAAAATTTCGTAGTTTGTGTTTTTGTTTCTCCCACTGTACCTTCAAGCTCCACCTCTTTGGACACATTGACATCGTCAGCCGACATGCTCTGTAATTCAGATTGAGTCACCCCAACATTTGCCACCCTTTTCCCTTCCCCTTCCACTGCGGATGATGGACTTAGGCTCCCTGGTATCAGAGTCCATAACATTCTGCTCTTCATCGACGTTCACATAACTCTATTGTTCCAACTGAGGGCATGACCTTATAAAGGCGTGCTCGGCGTTTTGTGTTCTACACTTTAGCCGATAAAGTTTTCGTATGATACCCTCATATGACCTCGACGTGGTCTTGGATCCGCTCGTGTTTAATGCATCACGTAACTTCTTAGCAATTAAATTCACGTCCCCTTCCCCACGTTCGAATGCCTCCTCCAATATGAGATCCTGTTGTGGGGTCCATCTCTTTCCACCTTTTCCGCTTTCACCTTGGATATCATTTCCATCTGATAGTACTCGGGATTTTCCTATATTCTCCTGGCGCAAGGCTTGCATCTTTCTTTGTACAGATGTTTTGGTGCGCATTTTCTTAGCTTGTGGGAATTGCACTGGATACTGTTCCACTATGTGATAGATCTTGGTCTTTCTTTCCATTAGACTTATCAACCACTTCACTTCTTCTTTAGTCCACTCATTATCTCGTTTTCGTTTAGATCCCAATCGCCTTAGCATAACCTCGACACTAGCCTCGGTTCTCTTAGCCCATCCATTTAATTGACACCGTTGGTGTACAAGTCGCTTATCTCGGAAATTGGTTTCGTCTGATCCTCACTATCGCATTGTATACGTACTAACTCATCCTTCTCCTTCTTGGCCCATCTAGGAACGCGTGTATGAGAAGACTTTCGTTTGGCCATAGGTTGTGGATCGGATGTACTACTAGGGGAGTCCCTTGATATGTTGGCACCATCCTCGATACGTTCTATTCCGCTGGATAATTCTCCTGACTTTCTCAAGCTCAACAATGTTTGTATCGTGTCCACGTTATCCATCTTATGTCATTCCAATTTGTTCACTTGATAACTCACCAAAACAAAACTTCTTTGAGACTAGGGCGCCGATGAGTTAACCCAATACTGGGCTAGTATAGACTTCTATTGTGCGTCTCCTTGATCAAATTCGAGACGGTTACTGCCGTGAACGCTCCCGTTGTAAGCCAATTCTCAGCACTTTATTGAGTCAAACAACTGTGATTCGTTCATAATACCCACCTTTTGGGCCAATCACACTCTGAGATTTACTGTCGTGGACGGTCATGTCGTGGACAGTCATATCATGAACGGTCCAAAAAAAACCTTGTATACATACGTATACCTGTGTACTCATCCAAAACTGTCGTGGACGGTCATCCGCGTACCTATCGAAAACTGTCGTGGACGGTCATCTATCACGTGATTGGCCAAAACGCTTCACTTAAAAGTTCTGTAATCATTTCATTCAAATCCACGTGTGCCATACTTATCTCCCGCAGGTGCTCCGCGCGTCCTCAAAACTCCACACTTGCACTCAGCTGTCCAACAGCTTGTCATGTATGGCTCCAGCCAGTGAGTGTCCCGCCACCCCTAGCATTTTAACATTTTCTTCTTCCCTTGATATGTATCACTTTTCTTAGTGTAACAGGTAGCTCGATAACTTCCTTACACCTCTGAGGGAAAGTTTATACCGTCGTTTCCTGCCCCCAGCATACTTAAGCTCTGCCGTCACTGTTCGAGCTCTGTTGTTGTGTTTCTCTTCTGTGTCTGTCGAGGTTGTTAGGCAAATCTCACACCGCTGACATCCCAACTAGGTGTTTCTTCGCGTAGGTGCCCGCTACACTCAGGTTTACTGTATCCGGTGCGTACACACACGGTGCGGCTAGCGCACAGAGGAAGACTTTCCTTAAAGCGGCGTTCGCCGCTACTTAGCCGATACGCCCTTATTAAGGGCTTAGTAGTAGAGAGCTCTCCTACTCGGGGCCAAGATTCCCGGGTTAGTTTACTCTAGCCTTTACTAGTGCCTTAACGGCAAGGATCTCTTACAAAGGGTGTAGCTAAGGGGAGGGCCCCCCTTACGCTACGGCACTCACTACACGCACGACCGGTCGAGGTCGTGCGTCTGTACTAAAGAGTGAAAAGTAAACTGAATATATTTAATATGTAATTATTTAAACTAATATAAACTATATGTAACACTAAGTAGAATATTCCTAATTCGTACCTAGCTAAAATGTAGTGTACACACCTGTGTACTGACACATGGATGGCTGACACACCACCACACCAAGGGCCCATGCCCTGATTGGTTAAAATAACCAAAGGTTCGAAACCTTTCAACCCGGCCAATACTGGCCTCAACCGTGGTGTACTCATGTACACCAACACTCAGTGTTACCCGAATGTAACCCCGTTACATGCTCCCCCATCTAGACTATTGCTTACGCAATAAACAAAATTTTGTTGGAGAACTCCAACGCCATACCTCTGGCTGTCCATTGTACACCCTCAGCGGTGCTATGGACGCAAACTATTCCGACGGCTCGGAAGTGGACGCCCTTGGGGAGCTCTCCCCAACGGCTGGCCATGTTGATAGCGCCGAACGGCGCTATCAGTCATCCAACCCATTCCCCACACGTGGGGAAAACGCACTAACTCGTTCGCCACCGTTACCCACTAGGGGTGATACCTCCAGGTTGCCACAGGCAACCACCACCAATGAACCGTCCTTGGTTCAAGAGGCCCGACGTGCCGGACGGGCACGTGAGAGACCTCGCGACTCTCAAAAGAGGGCTAAGAACGCGGTCAAGAGAGGCTTAGCCTCTTATACCCCTAGACCAGCGGCTATACTGTCACGTGAAATTGCGCATCGGAACCAACTCCGGTCCCGACTACTAACGCACAAACATTATTCCGTTAAGGCCTACCGGACGCGCCTCGGGAAACAGGCACGCGGTGCCCTCGTGGATGTTCTCCGCGAGATTCCCCTTGTTCTCCTGAGAGACGAAAGCGTCGAAGACGCAGAACAGGTTTTCCGCGCCAAGGCGGAAAGGGAGAAACACCTCCCCAGTTTCGATGCGCTGTACAACAGCTTTTCCGAACACGACGTTGGGGTAGAGAGAGCGCTACGCTTGGCCTATGCTCAGGCCAAAGCTCATTGGCAATTGCCTGCCTCCTATTATACGCCCTCTGCTCTCGATGTGGTGCCAGAGAGCAATGCAAGCACAGCATCTGCCTCCGGCGAACTCCCAGCTATTGGGAGTGAAGGGGCTTCTTCAGCCCCTTTGGTCGTTGACTCTCAGTGGGATTCTCCCGCTCGAAAGCGTCAACGACGTCACGGCAATCCTGCCGCTGGGGAGTCTCGTACTCCCACGAGTTCTGGGAGTGTAGATACCCTTTCCACTTCACCAGGTACTGGGTCTCACCTCGGTGATGGCGTCGTGCCATCAGGCGTTCCACATGATAGTGTGGCGTACCCTCGTATCGAGCACTGGAGGAGGGGGTCGCGCTATTGCGGCGTGACTTCCACGAGCGCTGTGATCGGCACAGCCTTAGCATCCAAGATGCTCAGGAGGAACTCCGCAACGAGGGGAGTGCGAATGAACGCCTCGAGGAGCGGCTTGCCTCTCTCGAGACTCTCGTTGCGGAGCTTCAGGGTCGTATATCAACCCTGTAGGAGATGTTCCGACCTGTTGCGCCTTTCGGCTATCCGGTTTCTCACCCTCCTCCGCGAGGGGACCCGCCTCCGGGTTCTGGTATGTCTTAAGCATACCCACATAAAAGGTTGGATGCGTACGCATCACCTTCGGGAAGTCCAAGGTGTACGACAAGCCCTTTCGGGCTAACACCTTAAAGGGACCCACAAACCTGAGGCGCTGTTTATTGCGCAACACATTTGAAACTGCATGTGTAGGAAGATTTTTAGCGTTTAATAAAACACTTTCTCCTACTTTGTATATCTTTTCGTTACGCCTTCTCTTTCGGTCAGCTTGCTCCTTCTGCTTGTCTTGGCTTTCCGCCATGGCATCGCAGACGTGTCGTAAGACACTAAGCCGCGTCGATAAGAACTTATCGATGTGCTTTCGCACAGATAAAGGGCTGACATCGGGTAATCCTCCCCCCTCAAGCCCTGGGCCACACACATGTGGCGTTAATGGAACCCTCGGATTCACAATCCGTTCACGTAAAACGGGGTAAACCCCGTAGACGCAGGTACCGAATTGTTGATAGCAAATTCAACCATCGGAAGCATCTCACTCCAACTCTTTGGAGAATCCGGACATAAACTCCGGAGAATATCCTCCACAACGCTATTAACGCGTTCCGTCTGACCGTCCGTCTGCTGGTGATCCGCAGTGGACATGAGGAGCTTGGTGACTAGCACCTTAAACAACACTCCCCAGAAGTGTCCCGTAAAACGGGGATCCCGATCCGACACAACGGAATCGGGTAGACCATGCTGTCGAAAGACACGGTATAGGAACACTTTTGCCGTTCCTTGTCCATCTATGGACTCTGGCACTGCCGCCAGGTGAGCCATCTTGCTCAAATGGTCTACAAAGACCAATATGCCGGTGTTCCCGGCCTTATCCTTCGGAAAACCGAAGATAAAATCTATGCTAATGGATTTCCAACACTCCGTTGGAACCGATAAGCTTTCCAAAGGCGCATCTGAACTTGCAGAAGGTTTAACCCTCTGACACTTCTCACAGGTGCGTATATACGCAACGACCCACTTATACATATTGGGCCACCAATACAAAGCGCTTAAAGCGCTGTAGGTCTTATCCCGACCTAAATGACCCCCGGTAGGGGCGTCATGTGCCTCAAAGAGGACTCTCTACTTCAGTTCCTTTTATGAGGAACTACCACCCACGGAGTGTCCTCCGCACTCGTGCTATAAAATAGCAGACCGTCACAGTACCTGTAACGGAGTAAACGAGCTCTAGATCGACTTGACAGGGTTGGCTCAGACGAGCCAAGACCCTTTTCACCTAACCCGCGGATAAGCGCCGTACATTGTGGGTCTTTCTCATACGCCTGGCGTATGAGATCCACTACAGACGTGGTGACGAATGTCGCGTGAGCGAGCTCGTAATCGGGACGACGCAATAACGCGTCCGCAAGCACGTTCTGTTTGCCAGGTTTAGACTTAACCTCAAAGTTGTACTCCGCAAAGAAGGAGAGCCAACGGGCCATCCGTTGCGAGAGATGAGGCGACTTTGTCGCTGTACGTAAGGACGCGGGGTCAGTATAAACCACGAACGGCTTTGAGCCGAGTAGGTGAACCCTAATTTTGACAAGAGCATACTTCATTGCAAGTAGCTCCTTGACATGAACGGGATAATTCCGTTCCGCAGCTTTAAGCCGCTTCGACTCAAACGCAATTACGCGTTCCCTTCCTGCATCGTCTTCTTGTAACAAAGCACATCCGATTGCGAAATAGGAGGCGTCGCAGACGACACTAAATGGTTTCCCAGAGTCTGGGAGAGCAAGAACGGGAGCTTTTAACAAGCTCCCCTTAACCGCTTCAAAAGCGTTTTGGTGTTCGGTGTCCCAACACCAATCAACATCCTTCTTAAGAAGGTCGTTCAATGGCTTCGACATTTCAGCGTAGTTCTCGCTGTACTTGTGGAGATAGTTGGCTAATCCAAGCCACTTCCGTAAAAAATCTCTAATATCTACAGGCGAAGGCCACTCCACAATGGCTTTCACCTTCGCGGGATCCGCCCGCACTCCATCCTTACCGATGAAGCATCCGAGGAAAGGAATTTCCTCAGCACCAAAGATACACTTGGATGCGTTTGCATATAACTTATGCTCTCGCATACATTCGAGAACTGCTCGAAGGTGTATCAGATGCGTCTGAACATCAGACGAGTCGCCTTCCGCACGACTATGGACGAATATATCGTCGAAGTACGTCTGGGCGTACTTCCTATGAGGGCGGAAGAGTTGAGTCACCAAGCGATTGAAAGTCGCGGGTGCATTTTAAAGCCCTTGTGGCATAACAAGCCACTCCCACAGCATGCCACTAGGCGTGCTAACCGCTGTCATCGGGATATCGGACGCTCGCATGAGCACCTGATAATACCCGTCCACCAGATCTAAGGCACTGTACACAGTACAGCCCGCCATATTGTTCTGGTGGACATCCTTCCGAGGAATCGGAGTCTGCATGGGTACAGTAGCTGAATTCAGCTTGTTGTACGCATTCACAATGCGCCACTTTCCGTTCGGTTTACGAACACAAAAAGTGGGAGATGAGTGGGGAGACTTGCTCTCCCGTACCATCCCTGCCTCTTCTTTCCCCTTGAAGAATGCGTCGATAACGTCGCATTGTTCCTTAGGGAGAGGCCACTGCCTAGTGACGCAGTATTTGGTTCCGGAAACCAAATCAATTTCATGTCGGAATCCCCGGTCCGGTGGTGATCCCATCGGCGGGTTGTCACTAATGACATCTCCGAATTCCTTTAACAAGGAATGGTAAGGGTCCTCAGGATCCGCAAGGATCTTGAGGCCGCTTCAGGCATTTAATGCCTGTTTGGTTTTCACCAAAACTGATTCGTCCATCGTGGATGAGGAAGTCAACTCCTCTTCCGGACGCAACACGACGATCTCGTCGATTTCATCTGCTTTCAAAGCAGTTTCAAACTCGTTGAAGGACATCTCCTCCAACGACAACAGTTCTCCTACCCTAGGCAACCGTTCCAGGCTTACGCCTTCTGTGACAACACCTGTCACACTATTCAGCATCCTGTAGGACTGCTGACTACTGCCCTCGGGACTCATCCCGAGGCCCAGATGGGGGGAGTCAATTGCCCCATCTACTGGAAGCGCCACGCGCCTATCCACCGAGGTATCTACCTCTACCACCGGTGACTTGCCGGTCTCGCCTATACCGGCGTAATCGGAATCATTTCCGACGTGCGAAAGAAGGAACTTCGGGTCTCTTCGCTTGGAAGCGCCTCGCGCTTAACCACAGGGGTCTCTACCCCTACCACTGGAGTGGCAAGTTGTTCGCCGGACACGGCGTGGTCGGAATCAATTCCGACCTGTAGACGAGACGAACTTCGGGTCTCTTCTCTAAGCGCCTCGCGCTTACCCTCAGAGGATTCCACCTCTATCACTGGCGACTCACCAGTCTCGCCTACATCGGCGCGGGGATTATTCGCCAAATCCCGCTCGTTAAGGAACTCTTCCTTAACGCCATTGGGAATGATCGTTTCAGACATCCCAATCTCTGGCATCTCATGCCAGAATCGCTTTTTGCGATCGAGCAAAGGTGGATTCATGACTCGCCAATTCTTCACCCGACGGCGGTTGCGTTGAGCCAATGGATTTGGACTTCCAGTCTATCCATGGCTAATGGCATTCCAGCCACTTGATGCCCAGAATGAGGTCATACCTCGAGTCCAAATCCAGGACTAGACAACGTTCTAAGCTGTCGAAGTCTGCAAACTTCAGCTTAAGGTAATCAAGACCTTGGGTACAGAAACCTGTACGCCCGTCGCAAGACGGACCGTGACAACGTCACGAGAACGTGCCTCTAGGGCCTCGGCATATAGCCGACTATTCACAACAGAATCCCGTCTGACATAATTGTCAGACGCTACAGAGTCTATCAAGACTCTCCAAGGCTTATCAAAGCCTTTCACGTCCGCAAGGACTACCAGAAAACCTGGCTGGTACACCAACTCGGTGATAGAAAGCACCGCTTCCCTCGGGGATTTGTGCTGTCGTCCCCTACCCTGGGGCTTAACAGCACTGAGGGGTCCCCCAGTAGGGCGCCCCGCACCTACTGGGAGCCGTCGTTTCCCGACGGCTTGGACAAGGGCTTTTTTTTCCACCCTTGGTCCCTTGTAGCGAGTGTCTCGCTGGGGATTTTTCGGACATCTGTTCCTCAGATGATCCATGCTCCCACACAGGAAGCATCTCAGCGGCCCACACCGCTGCAACATAGCCAAGAGCTCTGTCTCAAACTCTGTGAGAAAGAGTACGAATGACTCTTAGCGGGAGGTTTCTCCTCCGCTTCGACCTGACTCAGGTCCAATGGTTCGGGACCCACTTTAGAGGAACGGAAGTTCCTCTCGGCGTTGAACGCCGTCTTGAATGCCTCTTCCAGGGATTCGGGTCGGCATCGGAACAGTTCCGAACGTGCTGGCCCTTCTCTCAGGCCTCCCATGAAGACGGGGATGGACACATCGTCCAAATACGCTTTCGCGTACATCCATGCCAACAGGGTCTTAAGTTCTTGGATATATGTTTCCAAGTCCTTAGTGCCCTGACGGCACCTCAGAAACGCCAGCTGATTCTGGAAAAACAGATCAGGTGTTGCGTACATGTCCATAATCTTCTGCTTAAGGACCTTCCAGGATGGGAACACGTCCGTGACTGACTCCGAATATGTAAACGCCCATGCACGGGCTTTACCCGTAAGATGGGTCAATGCAAGTCCCACTTGCAAGTGATCATCGGTCATGTTCGCTGTGGCGAAGGCCGTTTCGACCTCGCGAAGCCACACATAAAGGTTATCACCCTTCTCTCCGGTGAACTCCTTTATCTTAAACGATAATGGGGGACGCACCCCCGTGGAACTACCTCCACTACAACTCGCCTCATGAGCGATGAGGGCACTTACCCTTGCCTTTACTGCCTCAAGGCCCTGCTCCACTAGGAGCTTCATGCCTTCTTCCACCGTTAAGGGTAGCAGCCTTTTAAAGGCTGCCTGCTGGACGAGGGTCAAACTATCCCGATCGTCCTGATTCATCCTTTGCAGAGGATGCCTAGTCTACCAACACAGGTGTTGGATTGACTACAAGTGCTACTAGATGTAGCCGGTGCGTATACGCACGGTGCGGGTAGCGCACAGAGGAAGACTCTTCCTTAAAGCGGTAGCTACCGCTACTTAGCCGATACGCCCTTGTAATAGGCTTAGTAGGAGAACTCTCCTACTCGGGTCCAAGATTCCCGGGTTTGTTTACAGCTTAGCCTTAACGGCTGTATTCCCTTTACGGGATGTAGGTAAAGAGAGGGCTCCCTCTTACCTACGACACTCACTGAGCGCGCGACCGGTCGAGGTCGCACGTCCGCAAGATAGAGTTAAATGTAAACTGAATATATTTAATATGTAAAATTAATTTAAACTATATGTAATACTAAGTAGAATATTCCTAATTCGTACCTAGCTAAAATGTAGTGTACACACCTGTGTACTGACACGTGGATGGCTGACACACCACCACACCAAGGGCCCCTGCCCTTATTGGTTAAAATAACCAAAATTCAGAACCTTTCAAACCGGCCAATACTGACCTCAACCGTGGTGTACTCATGTACACCAACACTAAATGTAACCCGAATGTAACCCCGTTACAGAACTCCTCTTCCAGTTAAACTCTTAGACGTAAATAGCCATCGCATCGTAGAGTACCTTGCGTATACTGTTATATGTTGCCCAAATAGAATATGGCTAGCGTCATGCAACGTCTTCACCAAAGCCAGCACCTACTGTTCTGCTCCTGTATATCGGGTCTCCGCATCTTTGAACACTTTATCGACATATCTTACTGGATGCAAGATCCCATCGTGCTCTTGACATACGGTAGCTCCGAACGCCCATGTATTGGTGTATAAAATTATACTTAGTGGTTTCGTTCGCTCGATATCTCGTACCAATGGCGCTTGAATAAGCCGTCCCTTCAACAATTCAAAAGACTTTTCAGCATGAACCAATTGAGTCCCGTCCCTTAACTGCAGATCCGTTAATTAATACAGTGAATCCGCCATAGTCGCGAAATTGTCGATAAACCTTAGATAATATATCAGGCTACCAGTGAATTTCTGAACCCCCTTTAACGTCCGTGGAAATGCCATCATACTAATTGAGTCTAAATTGCGCGGGGACGCTTCGATTCCCTTTGAAGATATGCGATGACTCAGAAACTCTACACTGTGCTTCCCAAATGCACTCTTGGGTAAGCTTCTGGTGATTTTCCAATATTTGAACGACTCCAAAAGGTTCTTAGCATCAAACATAGCGTATCCCATCTATTCGCACTAAACGTAATATCATCAATGTATGAACGCCCCCCCAATGACAGGTAGCTCCTCAGTATCTACCGCTTGGCCACTATGAAACACATCTTGTGATAGGGGTACGTCTGTCTCCAATACATATGTAGCATTATCATCGATATCCATGGAGGTGTCATCGTTCATGATCTTAAACATCACTCCCATCTGTTGGGAGCGTCGGACCATTGTCCATAAGGCATT
>CM047580.1:19240325-19260255 GCA_026184515.1 Peronosclerospora sorghi
ACCCAAGGTCTCGATTGACCTTAAGCTGAAGTTTGAAGACTTCGACAACTCAGAACGTTGCCTAGTCCTGGATTTGGACTCGAGGTATGACCTCATTCTGGGCATGAAGTGGCTGGAACGCCACGAGCCATGGATAGACTGGAAGTCTAAGTCCATCGGCTCAACGCACCCGCGGTCGGGTGAAGCATTGTCGAGTCATGAACCCATGTTTGCTCGATCGAAAAAGCGATTCTGGCGTGAGATGCCAGAGATTGGGATGTCTGAGATGATCAGTCCCAATGAGGTCAAGGAAGTGTTCCTTGACGAGGGTGATTCGGTGGTTAATCCCCACGACGATATAGGCGAGACTGGTGAGTCGCCAGTGGTAGAGGTGGATTCCTGTGAGATTAATCGCGAGGCGCTTCCTAGAAAAGAGACCCGTAGTTTGTCTCTTCTGCAGGTAAATTGATTCCGACCACGCCGTTTTCGGCGAAAAAGTTGCGACTCCAGTGGTAGGGGTAGATACCCCTGTGGTTAAGCGCGAGGCGCTTCCAAGCGAAGAGACCCGTAGTTCGTCTCTTTCGCACGTCGGAATTGATTCCGACCACGCATTATTAGGTGAGACCGGCGCGTCACCGGTGGTAGAGGTAAAGACCTCTGTGGATAGGCGCGATGCGCTTCCAATAGATGAGGCAATTGACTCCCCCCATCTGGGTCACGGGGAGAGTGTCGAGGTCAGTAGTCGGCAGTCCTAACGGATGCTGAATAGTTTGACAGGTGTTTTCACAGAAGGAGTAAGCCTGGAACGGTTGCCTGGGCTAGGCGAACTGTTGTCGTTGTAGGAGATGTCCTTAAGCGAGTTTGAACCTGCTTTGAAAGCAGATGAAATCGACGAGGTTGTCGTATTACGTCCGGAAGAGGATTTGAGCTCCTCATCCACGATAGACGAGTCGGTTTTGGTGCAAAGCAAACAGGCATTGAATGCCCGAAGCGGCCTCAAGATCCTTGCGGATCCTGAGTACCTTTACCATTCCTTATTGAAGGAATTTGGAGATGTCATTATTGACAGCCCGCCGATGGGGTTACCACCGGATCGGGGAGTCCGACATGAAATTGATTTGGTTACTGGAACCAAATACTGCTTCAATTGGCAGTGGCCTCTCCCCAAGAAGCAATGCGACGTCATCGACGCATTCTTCAAGGGGAAAGAAGAGGCAGGGATGGTGCGGGAGAGCAAGTCTCCCCACTCCTCTCCCACTTTTTGTGTTCGTAAACCGAACGGAAAATGGCGCATTGTGCATGCGTAAAAGAAGCTGAATGCAGCTACTGTATCCATGCAGACTCCGATTCCTCGGAAGGATGTCCTCCAGAACAATATGGCGGGCTGTACTGTGTACAGTGCCTTAGATCTGGTGGACGGGTATTATCAGGTGCTCATGCGAGCGTCTGATATTCCGCTTACAGCGGTCAGCACGCCTAGTGGCATGCTGTTGGAGTGGCTTGTTATGCCACAGGGGCTTTCGAATGCACCATCGACTTTCAATCGCTTGGTGACTCAACTCTTCCGCCCTCATAGCAAGTACGCTCAGACGTACTTCGACGATATATTCGTTCATAAAAAGTCGTGCGGAAGGTGACTCGTCTGATATTCAGACGCACCTTATACACCTTCGAGCTGTGCTCGAATGTATGCGAGAGCATAAGTTATATCCGAACGCATCCAAATGTATTTTTGGTGCCGATGAGATTCCTTTCCTCGGATGCTTCATCGGTAAAGATGGAGTGAGGGCGGATCCCGCGAAGGTGAAAGCCATTGTGGAGTGGCTTTTGCCTGTAAATCTTAGAGATTTACGGAGGTGTCTTGGATTAGCCAACTATCTCCACAAGTACAGCGAGAACTACGCTGAAATGTCGAAGCCATTGACCGACCTTCTTAAGAAGGATGTTGATTGGTGTTGGGACACTGAACACCAAAACGCTTTTGAAGCGGCTAAGGGGAGCTTGGTAGAAGCTCCCGTTCTTGCTCTCCCAGATTTCAGGAAACCATTTAGCTTCGACTGCGACGCCTCCAATTTCACAATCGGATGTGCTTTGTTACAAGCAGACGATGCGGGAAGGGAACGCGTGATCGCGTTTGAGTCGAGGCAGCTTAAATCTGAATAACGCAATTCTCCCGTTCATGTTAGGGGCTACTTGCCATGAAGTATGCCCTTGTCAAATTTAGGGTTCCCCTACTCGGCTCAAAGCCGTTCGTGGTTTATAAAGACCACGCGTCTTTACGGACAGCGACGAAGTCGCCTCATCTCTCCCTACGGATAGCCTGCTGGCTCTCCTTCTTTGCGGAGTACAACTTTGAGGTAAAGTACAAGCCTGGTAAACAGAATGTACTTGCAGACGCGTTGTAGAGTCGTACCGATTACGTGCTCGCTCTCGCGACATTCATCACCTCGTCTGTGATGGATCTCATACGCTAGGCGTAAAAGAAAGACCCACAATGAACGGCGTTTATCAACGCGTTAGGTGAAAAGGGTCTTGGCTCGTCTGAGCCAACCCTGTCAAGTCGAGCTAAAGCTCGTTTACACCATTACAGGTACTGTGACGGTTTGCTATATTATAGCACGAGCGCGGAGGGGAAATCTGCGGGTTGTTGTTCCTCACGATGAGGAACTAAAGTATAGAGTCCTCTTTGAGGCACATGACGCCCCTACCGGGGGTCATTTAGGTCGGGATAAGACCTACAGTGCTTTAAGCGCTTTGTATTGGTGGTCCAACATGTAACAGGACTGATCCTTTTACAGGCTTACACTGTGTTGTGTGAGGAAGCGCGCAATACGGGAGGGGTAGGATTATTTGATGACAACTAATCCTATACTAAAAGCAAATAGAATATTTGCTTGGGTTTGAGAACGCAAAATTAAGAGTGTTTATTAAATGGGAGGTTAGCGGCTAACAGTATAGTAATTACCGAACTAATATAATAATATCAAGTATTAAACTAACTGTACTATTAGTTAACCTGCATGATTCGGTATTTATACCGAATCGACTTTTCCTTCGTAGATTATAATAACTTATAATCTATTATTTGAATTTCAGACAACGCGTCTGAAATTCAACTGTGATATTCTAACTTGAATATCAATTATGTAATTGCACCCCATTACATCACCCCCCACTTAAGGTGGTTAGCCAATAATAATTCTTAGTTTGGCCAATCGTAGGTGGCACTTGTTGGTCGGAATTTCTCATTCACCAACTGATGACCATCGACTCGATGGTCGAAGCACGCGACGGCGCTCTAAAGAGCGCTGCCGAAAACATCGAAGGAGACTTTTCCTCCGCCTCAGCACTAGGTGCTGAGGTGTTGAGTGACAACAGGGACGCTGCATTAGCAGCGTCAACTACGCAAAGGTCGGAAGACGTACCGTCTTCGACCACAGATACTGCTAAGTCGGCATCTGGCAAGAAACAGGGAGATGTTTCTAATGCAACATCTCGAACGATGACAAATCCCGAATGGTGTGTTGCCAGGAAGGGTTCTTCCATGTTCGGAGACAGTTGTGACTCCGAACAAAGTGATCGGGGCACAGCTGTCCCCGCGAAAGGATCTAGCGAGTCGAAACTCGCTAGGTGCTCATCGCCTAACAGCGATGATAACTCTTGTGTCGCTGTCATATCTGACAGCGACAATGATCATCACAGATGGTTGCGGGAACGCAGAAACCCACCTGGACCAAGTACGTCTCCACGTCGGGGTTGTTTAACCCCGGCGCGTGGTGTTGAAGCAGGCGGTGTTCCGCCTGCTAAAAGAGCTCGAACAGAAGCGGATTCTGCCGCTTCTGAAGC
Organism: Peronosclerospora sorghi; assembly: GCA_026184515.1. NCBI lineage: Eukaryota > Oomycota > Peronosporomycetes > Peronosporales > Peronosporaceae > Peronosclerospora > Peronosclerospora sorghi. The sequence continues at coordinate 19,244,151 of CM047580.1, forward strand.
GTATCATCGTAAGGAACCACATGTTCCGTACAAAGTGGGGTTTTGGACCCCCGGATGGTCTATTGCCCCCAACAGTGGCGGTCACCGTAAGCGGGACTGCCAATATGCGTTGTTCGATATCAACGTGCTGGATGACTGCGAAGACATCCAGTCACGTCGATTCGATCGAAGTACAGACGATAGACGTCTGTACTTTATTGACCTCTTTTTCCAGGTTCGATATTATTCGAGCCGGAAAGGGTCAAGAAGGAACAGGGACGATAAAGACGCCCTGACTCAGAGTTGAAACGCTTTTGTTGACAACTACAACAAAAGCCCAGATGATTACGTGAATAAAGTTCACGTAATACTCGAGCGCTTTTTAAAGCACTCGCGAACAGGCAAAATGGAATACATCCATTTTGCTTGCATCAAAGAAGGGTTGAACTGTGGTGTCCCTTCTCACCTCGTTTGCCCGCGGTGTCCTCAGGGAGCTCCTCGTCTGTCAGAGGAGGAGTTGCGGGGGTACGGTGGTTTTACCGTACCCGCCGAAATTCAGGGCTTAATCGATGCCCTAAATGCATCAACACCTAGTGTTGATGCTACTTCGCATTATGAGTTTAAGACTCCTTCTCAAACTCAGTTAAAAGGTCTGGGGTGTCGGCCCTCAGAACCTCAATCGGCTCCCAAGAGTCGAAATCTTGGGGGTAACCCATCCAGCGTACTAAGTACTCGGTACGCTGCCTCTTCTTCGAAGGAACCGAGCGCTTCGAGATCAAGCGCTCGAGAATGTATCGCTTGTTCCCCTGATTATCGATCAGGGGCGGCGGAGGTTGAGAATTCCTTCGCCGTTGTTGTTGGGGAGCATGGTTCTTTGCTCCGAAAACTCGAGGAGGGTTGTTCCTCCTTGAGCAGCGATATGTCTCAATATGTGAAGACATATCGGTCTCTTCGCGAGAATGTCCGCGACATCCTCGGGACGCACACTGCCCTTCAGCAGAAGAATGATCTTCTGTACATCGAGCTTTCCCGCTGTAAGGAAGAGCTCGATCGGCACAAGGCTGATCTGGAGCAGTAGAAGGCGGAGGTAATGCCTCTCCGCTCTGCTCATCAACGGCTGGAAGCCGATTACAAGTCTCTCTTGGGAGAATTGGAGAAGCACGGTATCTTCCGTGGTTCTGCGTCTCGTCGTAAGACGAAGACGAATGACGGTTTGAGTCGCCCAACATAGAATGTTGGGTGGAGCCGCATTGCTGTGGGAATGTCTAAATTATAGGCATTCCACCGAATCTCTTGGACCTTGAAAGGTCCAATGTACTTAGGAAGCAACTTCCGTGTAGGGAAGTTGCTTATTGCATGTATAGGCAAATTGGTAGTACTTAATAATACCAATTCGCTTTTCCGAAAGGATTTTTTGTTCTTCCTTCCTTGCTTGTCTGCATTTTGCTTCTGCTTATCCAAAGCAGAAGCAAGTGCATCTTTTATATAGCGTATTACAGCTTGGCGCTGTAATACGAATTCATCTACTGCTTTATCAGCAGTAGGTACGTTGCCCTCATTGTCTGCAGCCATTGCTGAAGACACATATTCATCATGTGTACCTTCAGTTTCATTTGAAGCTGCTTCCGCTTCTACTGTACTTTCAGTAGAAGGGCCATCGTTTTGTTCACAAGTTGCAGTTTCAACTTGCGAATTGACTCACTCAAAATTTGAGCGGGTCCCTCCCCCCCTTAGATTTGGCGTACCGCCAAGTAAAGCTGAGGTTCGTGGATGCCTTAAGGCACTCACGTAGAACGGTGTATGCTTAGTTGAAGCATGCACCGAATTGTTAATCGCGAATTCAGTGAGTGACAGATAGTCACTCCACTGTTGAAAGGCATGTGCGTATGATCGCAACATGTCTCCGAGAACGCGGTTAACCCTTTCCGGATGGTCCGCAGTTGACATTTTCAACTGGGTTCCCAACAATGAGAACATTTCTTGACAGGAACATCCTGTAAATCTCGGATCTCGATCCGAGACAATGTCTTCCGGCATTCCGTGCAAACGGAATACCGTATCAACGAGTATCCGCGCTGTTCGAGCGGCGGTTACGTTCGCTGATACTGCAGTAAGATGTACTATCTTACTGGAACGGTCTACAAAGACCACTATTCCGGTCTTCCGACTATTGTCGGGTGGAAGACCGAATACGAAGTCCATTGTCTCTGTCGGAACCGGCAGAGATTGCAGAGGAGCCTGTGCAGACTGCGCAGGCTTAACGCGCTGGCAAATATCGCGAGCGCGTACGTATTTCCGTACCCACTTGTACTGGTTTCGCCAGTAAAAGTCACGTGCGAGAGAAGCGTATGTCTTCTCTCGACCTTGATGCCCCGAAATCGGTGCATCATGATACTCAAACATAAGTTGATGTTTAAGATCATCGTCTTTTGGAACGACGATGCGACTTTCATCTTTTTGGTCTGTGCTGTAAAGCAGCAGACCATCGTGCAGTCGATATCGATGCACGCAAGCGCGGAGGAACTCTGGGAGTTTGTCGCGATTCTCACTTAATTGATTACCCAAGTAATCAATCAACAGACGTGTCTCCTCGTCTGTTTTGTACGCCTCGCGTACTTGTCGTATAATTGACGACGTCAAAGCAGTGCAACGGATCGTGTTTGCACTGGCATTTTCGGTTACGGACGGTTTCGTCTCGTAATCGGGCCTTCGTGATAGCACATCCGCTATCACGTTCAACTTTCCGGGTTTTTATTCAACCATAAAGTTGTACTCAGCAAAGAATGACAGCCATCGAGCCATTCTTTGAGAAATGTGTGGTGAATTCACAGCCGTGCGTAGCGACGCATGGTTCGTGTAAACCACAAACGGTCTATCTCCCAATAGATAGATCCGAAACTTGGCCAGTGCATACTTCATGGCAAAGAGTTACTTGTCATGCACTGGATAGTTGCGCTCAGCTGGGCGCAACTGACGCGATTGATAGCAGATTACGCGATCACGATCATCGTGATCACGCTGCATCAAAGCACAGCCGATAGCGAAATCGCTCGTGTCGCAAACGACGTGGAACGGACGCTCGTTATCGGATATAGCCAAGACAGGCGCTTCTGTCAAGCTTTGCTTGACTGCATCAAAAGCATCTTTGCATTGGGTATTCCAATGCCATTCAACATATTTCTTAAGTAACTGAGAAAGAGGTCTTATTAACCCAGCATAGTTGCACGAATACTTGTGCAAATATGTTGCCAACCCAAGGAACTTTCGAAGTTCCTTAAGGTTGTTTGGCGTAGGCCATTCAACGATCACCCAGATCATTTCTGGATCAGACTGCACCCCGTTCTTGCCCACAAAGCATCCAAGAACGGGTATCTCAGGTGCACCAAAGGTGCACTTCTTTAGATTTGCATAGGGCTTATGCTTACGCAAATGCTCTAACAATCGACGTAGATGTTCCCTATAAACATCTTCATCGCTTTTATCGTGTTCACCCTTACTATGGATGAACACTTCATCGAAATAACTCGGTGCGAATTCTCGCACCGGGCGTAATAGATGCGTTACGCATCTGTTAAACGTAGCAGGGGCATTTCGAAGCCCCGGCGGCATAACAAGCCACTCCCAAAGCATGCCGCTTGGGGTGCTTACCGCCGTGAGAGGGATATCCTTCTCACGCATTAGGATTTGATAAAATCCATCTCTTAGATCGAGAGCACTAAAGATGGTTCTACCGCACATGCCATAAATGATGACATCTTTTCGCGGTATCGGCGTCTGCGCCGGTACCGTCGCTGCGTTCAGCTTGTTGTAAGCGTGAACGATTCGCCACCCACTTGTGGACTTTTTCACACAAAAGGTGGGGGTAGAGTGCGGTGATATAGACTCCCGCACTTGGCCTGCTTTACGACGATCTTCGAAAAACTCGTCGATCGCTTTTACTTGTTCACGCGGCAACGGCCATTGCCGCGTAAATCAATACTTCGTGCCTGGCACGAGGTCAATCTCATGACGAGTTCCCTTATCCTTAGGGAGCTCGCTAGGTACTTCTTCTGGGAATACGTATTCCCGAAGTACCTCATAAAATGGGGAGTTCGCTTTAAGCGACTCCCAGCTTTGCGCTTCAAAGCGCTGAACTTTGGTTTAATCATTGGTAACCTCGTTCCCAATGTTTTCCACTTGTAATGTGGATATTCGTTCACGAATATCCACTAAATCATCTGTTGAAACGATGATACAGATCTGTTCTATCTGATCATCGTGCAAGTTCTTCATAAACTTCTTCCAGCTTAGCGCTGGAAGAGCCATCACCTCCGAACCTTCTTTCGGAGGGTGTTCCATCAACAGAGACTGGGTAGCTAATCCGGTCTCCGTTTCCGTCAAGACGTTGATCGTCTCGACGGAACTGTCCATGCAATCAGACGCACTCGTCGGATTGGCTGCTACACGGTGATTACGATTCACCGTGTGCGAATACTCATCATCATGGTGGCCACTGCCTACCATGGAATTTTGGCGATCAGATGTGCTCGTCAAACCGGCCGCCTGTTCTGCGACACGGTGGTCTTTATCACCCGTGTGCATGGCTAACGCAACGTGGTGGGCATTGGCCACCACGGAGTTTTGCTCACGATTGCACTCGATCGTGAGTTCACTCTCATCAACACGGAATTCTTTCATCGTGTTGGAACCTTCGGTCGCACAGTGGTTGTTTCCCACTGTGGATACTATTTCATTCTCACGGTGGTCTTTATCACCCGTGGAATGTTTCTCTCCAACACGCAACGACTCTTCCGTTGCGTGTGGTAGTCCCTCTGGACTCTCACCAGCGGAGGTACCTTCCGCTAATCGTGTCGGAACAGACCTGGTGGTGCCATCGCTATCCACCAGACTGTCCGACGCTGCGGTTGTATCTTCTGATACAGCCGGATTACACACAGGGTGATCAGATCCTGTGGGTCCGCCGCAGTCTATCGATAGGTTAACCCAGTCGATCGAAGGTTTAAACTTGGACATCCATGGGATTCCAAGTATCACATCGAACTTGTCATCTAAATCGAGGGCGATGAATTCATCCTCGAATGACAGTTCGTTCAACTCGAAGCGTGTTTTAATCACACGCTTTGGAATAGTCACGGTTGAACCTGTTGCTAACCGGACTGACAACATTCTTCGTGAGATTTCTACCTCCACGAAGCTCAACAGAGTTAGACTCTGAGTTCTAACGAAATTGTTTGACGCTCCTGTGTCAAACAAAGCTCGCATGGGGACATCGCTCCCGTGCGGCTTAACCTCCAGGGTGATAAGAGGCTTATCATCACCCTGAACCTGTTGACAGGACATAGTCCCGTCTGGGGCTATTACCCTCACATGCCCTATGTCGGCATGTGGGATAACATTCCCAAGTAGGGCGCCCCGCCCCTACTGGTGATTCTCTTTTTTGCACCAACAGGGTGATGTCCCTGTTGGTGTCGCCGTGCAGCGGACGGTTCCGTCCGCTAACTGCGTGGCACCGGACGCGGTGCCATACACTCATGGGCAAAATGCCCCACTTTCGCGCATCTATTGCAGCGAATATTCTTCTTAAATATCGGTTGCTTCGTGTTCGAAGCAACCGCAACCGATAGGTCCATCGGCTCTGAACCTCCACCGCCCATGCTCTGGCGCGGGTGGCTGTTTCTTGAGACGAAGTGTGAACTTCGTCTGCCCGACTGCTGCTTGTTGACATGCTGTTGCGGCATGTCAAAAGCGAAGGGCTGTTGAGCCCTTCGGCTGTACCCAGCATGCTATGACGCTGATCGCATGATGAACTCTTCACGGATGCTCATATCAATGACATCCCTTAGAGTCTTTGGCGGGTGCCGGTAAAGACTCTGTTTGACGGGACCATCATTGAGTCCATTCATGAAACCAGTGACCTGCATAGCAGGGGGCACCGGCTCATACACAATATTTGACAGCAAATATTGCGTCTTCTGAGCGTAAGCTTGAAGGTCCAGCTTACCTTGCCGGAGCTCAATGAACTCCTGCCGACTACTTAGCTCCATTTCTGGAGCTTCAAAGTTGAGCTTTAGCTCAGCTTTTAATTCCTTATAAGTAAGGAACGCAGAGTCATCAGTGGCTATGCGACTCATCGCCCATGACCTGGCTCTGCCGCCCAGACATGTTGTGGTGAAGTACGCCTGTTGACGTTCGTCAACAATATTTTGCGCAGAGATGGCATCTTCCACCTCTGCGAACCATCTACAAAGGGGCTCGCCCCCTTCGCCGGTAAAGGGCGGTACTCGCGCCTTTACCACTTCAACTCTATGCGTAGCAGGTGCCGTCCGCGCTGCCTCTTGCGCGGGCCGTGATGTTTTTTTCTAGGTGGTTTCGCCTAAAGCGATTCATCACCTCTATCGCCTCCTCCGGGGTCTTACCCAGGAGGAAGGTAAGGATGTCGGTCCCCATGGACCGAACCATTTCTACCGTCGCGTCTTTACTACGCAACGAGAAATGGGGGTAGTGTTTCGTCACCACTTCCAGCGTTCTCTCTCGCTCGGAAGGCGTCGTGTCTCACGACTTGATGCCGAGCGGCTCTTAATCTTCGCTTCGCTAGTTAACTAGAGGAACGGAACTGTGGTCGTTAGGACGGACCACAAAGCGCTACCAGGTGTAACAGGACTGATCCTGTTACAGTCTTACACTGTGTTGTGCAAGTAAGCGCGCAATACGGGAGGGGTAGTATTATTTGATGACAACTAATCCTATACTAAAAGAAAATAGAATATTTGCTTGGGTTTGAGAACGCAAAATTAAGAGTGTTTATTAAATGGGAGGTTAGCGGCTAACAGTATAGTAATTAACGAACTAATATAATAATATCAAGTATTAAACTAACTGTACTATTAGTTAACCTGCATGATTCGGTATTTATACCGAATCGACTTTTCCTTCGTAGATTATAATAAATTATAATCTATTACTTGTATTTCAGACAACGCGTCTGAAATTTAACTGTGATATTCTAACTTGAATATCAATTATGTAATGGCACCCCATTACACAACATGTATAAGTGGGTCGGTGCGTATATACGCACCTGTGAAACGTGTCAGAGGGTTAAACCCTCTGCAAGTTCAGCTGCGCCTTTGGCGAGCTTATCGGTTCCAACGGAGTGTTGGAAATCCATTAGCATGGATTTTATCTTCGGTTTTCCGAAGGATAAGGCCGGGAACACCGGCATATTGGTCTTTGTAGACCGTTTGAGCAAGATGGCTCACCTGGCGGCGGTGCCAGAGTCCATTGATGGACAAGGAACAGCGAAAGTGTTCCTAGACCGTGTGTTTCGACAGCATAGTCTACCCGATTCCCTTATATCGGATCGGGATTCCCGTTTTACGGGGCAGTTTTGGGGGGCGCTGTTTAAGGTGCTGGGCACCAAGCTCCTCATATCCACTGCGGATCATCCGCAGACGGACGGACAAACGGAACGCGTTAATCGCGTTGTGGAAGATATTATCCGGAGTTTATGACCGGAGTCTACAAATAGTTGGAGTGAGATGCTTCCTATGGTTGAATTTGCTATCAACAATTCGGTACATGCATCTACGGGGCTTACCCCGTTTTACGTGAACTTATTAGTGAGTCCGAGGGTTCCGTTGACGCCACGTAAGTGTGGCCCAGGACTTAAGGGGGGAGGTTTCCACGATGTCAGTCATGTATCTGTTCGAAAGCACATCGAAAAGTTCTTATCGACGCGCCTTAGTGTCTTAGGACACGTTTGGGATGCCATGGCGGAAAGACAAGACACGCAAACGGAACAGGCCCACCGCAAGGGTCGGCGTAACGAAAGGGCGTACAAAGAAGGAGATAGTGTTTTATTAAACGCTAAAAACCTTCCTGCATATGCAGTTTCCAACGTTTTGCGGAATAAACTGCGCCCCAGGTTTGTGGGTCCTTTTAAAGTACTAGCCCGAAAAGGCTTATCGTATGCCTTGGACATCCCGAAGGTGATGCGTACGCATCCAACCTTCTATGTCGGTATGCTTAAGCCATACCAGGACCCGGAGGCGGGCCCCCTCCTAGAGGGGGAGGGGGTGGAAAGGAGGATAGCCGTAAGATCCGTAAGGCACGGCAGGGCGAAGGAAGCCCCAAAGGGCTAAAATGCTACCACGAAGCTCCGCAACGGTCGTCTCGAGAGAGGAAAGCCGCCTCTCGAAGCGATTAGTGGCATCCCGCTCATTGCGGAGCACCTTTTGGAGATCATGGATGCGATGGCTGTGTCGATCACAGCGCTCGCGAATCTCACGTCGCAATTGCGCAACCTCCTCCTCCAATGCTTGATGCGGAGGGTACTCCACACTTTCATGTGGAGCGGCTGATGGCGCGAAGTCATCATCGGGGTCAAACCCAGTATCTGGTAAAGTGGAAAGGTTATCCACACTCACAGATTTCGTGGGAGATCGAGACTCCCCTACGGCAGGATTGCCGCGACGTCGTTGACGGTTTCGAGCTAGAGAACCCCGCTGTAGGTCAACGACCAGAGGGGCATGGGAAGCCCCTTCACTCCCAGTAAGTGGGAGTTCGCCGGAGGCAGATGTGACGCTCACACTGTCCTCTGGCACCATGGTGGAGACAGGGACGCTGGCGTAGCGCGTGCGATATGGAGCACGTAAAAGCTCCATCGCTTTGGCTCTGGCAAATGCCAGGCACAACACCCTCTACACCCAAATGTCTCGACGGGAATAGCTGTAATGCAGCTCATCGAAGCTGGGGAGAAGCTTCTCCCCTTCCGCCCAAGCGCGGAACTTCTTCTCTGCATCATCGGCACTTTCTCCCGGAGAAAGAACGAAAGGAACCTCGCGGAGGTTCTCAACAGGGGCACCCTGTGCCTGCCTGTTTAAGCGCTCTCGGTACGAGACGCTAGTGAACTGCTTTTGTGTAAGCAGTCGTTGCCGGAGTTTCTCACGGCGTTCGCGTTGATACGGCTGTTCAGCCGCGGGGCCAGGGGTATAGGACGCTAAACTGGTCCTTACCAAACGCCTGGCCCACCTTGGAAGGTCACGAGGACCATCAAAATTATAAGCCGCCCTTGACAGGCGTTTGGGGGAGCGTAACGCAGCCCTTAGTGCCTGTGCGGCAAGTTGGGTGTCTTGAGCTGAGTCCAGCTCATTAGTGACGATCGCCTTTGGCGATTCGGATGTATCATCCGATATGGGCAGGGGTGGCGCACTGGTTAGTGCATTTTCCCCACGTGTGGGGAACGGATTAGGCTGCCGACAACGCCGTTCGGCGCTGTCGGAGCGGTTAACCGTTGGAGAGGTATCCGCAAGGGCATCCACCTCCGAGTTCTCGGAATAGTCTACCTCTTCTAAAAGAGACGCTATAGCACCACTGGAGGTGTACATATGGAGGGCCAGAAGAACTGGCGTTGGAGTTCACCAACAAAATTTTGTTATTGCGTAAGCAATAGTCTTGATGGAGGAGGATGTAACGGGGTTACATTTAGTTGGTGTACATGAGTACACTACGGTTGAGGTCAGTATTGGCCGGTTTGAAAGGTTTTGAACCATTGGTTATTTTAACCAATCGGGGCAGGGGCCCTTGGTGTGGTGGTGTGTCAGCCATCCACGTGTCAGTACACAGGTGTGTACACTACATTTTAGCTAGGTACGAATTTGGAATATTCTACTTACTATTACTTATAGTTTAAATTAATTTAGGCTAATTACATATTAAATATATTCAGTTTACATTTCACTCTAAAGTGCAGACGCGGGACATCGACCGGTCGCGCGTGCAGTGAGTGTCGTAGGTAAGAGGGAGCTCTCCCTTTACTTACACCCCGTAAAGGGAACACAGCCGTTAAGGCTAAGTAGTAAACCAACCCGGGAATCTTGGCCCCGAGTAGGAGATCTATCCTACTAAGCCCTTTATAAGGGCGTATCGGCTAAGTAGCGGTAGATACCGCTTTAAGGAAGAGTCTTCCTCTGTGCGCTAGCCGCACCGTGCGTATACGCACCGGCTACAAACATGTGGCAGGCTGCCACGCCTCCACCAAGGGCTCCTTCCCTGATTGGTTAAAAAAACAATAGGTCCAAACCTTTCGCACCGGTCAAAACTGACCTCAACTGTAGTGTACTTACGTACACAACATAACCAAATGTAACAAAATGTAACCCTGTTACATCATCCCCCATCAAGACTATTGCTTACGCAATAAATCAATTATAGTTGGAGAACTCCAACTGCCAGAACTTCCGGCTTACCATGTGCACCTTTAGTGGTTCTGAGGATTCTCCTCGAAAAGAGGAGGTTGACTATTCCTATTACTCGGAAGAGGATGCCCTTGGGGATATCTACCCAATGGCTGACCGCTCCGACAACGCCGAACGGCGACGTCGGTAACCCAATCCGTTCCCCACACGTGAGGAAAATGCACTAGCTAGTGTGCCACCCCTGCAATTGTCGGATGATACATCAGGATCGCCGAAGGGGGAGCTAACCCCAAGAGCCCCCTCCTCCGAGATATCGGAGTCCGAGTAGATGACATCCCCTTCTCGGGGAGAATAATCTCCACCTATAGAGGTTCTCATCAACGCCAGATTAGGGGTTCTGGCAGTTGGGGTCTCCAACAAAAATCGATTATTGCGTCGCAATGGTCTTGATGGGGGAGGATTTAAGGGTGTTACATTTAGTTACGTTGGTGTATGTAAATACACAACGGTTAAGGTCAAGTATTGGCCGGTCCGAAAAGTTCGGAACTATTGGCTGTTTTAGCCAATCAGGGCGGGAGCCCTTGGTGAAGGCGTGGCAGCCTGTCACGTGTTGGTACACAGGTGGTGTACATTACATTTCGGCTAGGTACGAATCAAATACGTTCTACTTAGTATTACATAGGGTTTACATTAGTTTATTAATTTAGGCTAATTATATATTAAATAAAAATCAGTTTCCAATTAACACTAAACCCAGCTAGACGCTCGATCGCAAGGGTCGAGCAATCTGTGAGTGTTGTAGTATGGGAGTTCCTACCCTAGCTACTCCCTACTTAGGGAAATCGTTAAGCTTAAGTGTTAGTGTGCGCTAACCGGAAACTGGGTAAATATTGGCCCCGAGCGAGAGAGTTATCTCACGCTAAGCCCTTTTATAAAATCGTATCGGCTAAGTAGAGGCGAACGCCGCTTAAAGGAAAGTCTTCCTCTGTGCGCTAGCCGCACCGTGCGTGTACGCACCGGCTACAATACTCCCCCGCTACGACACTCACAGCACGCCCGACCGTTCCCGGTCGGACGCATAGCTGGATCTAGTGTAATTGGAAACTGATTTATTTAATATATAATTAGCCTTAATTAATAAATTAATGTATACCCTATGTAATACTAAGTAGAACTTATTTGATTCGTACCTAGCCGAAAATGCAATGTACACCACCTGTGTACCAACACGTGACAGGCTGCCACGCCTTCACCAAGGTCTCCTGCTCTGATTAGCTAAAACAGCCAATAGTTACGAACCTTTCCGACCGGCCAATACTTGACCTTAACCGTTGTGTATTTACATACACCAACGTAGCTAAATGTAACCCCGTTACATCCTCCCCCATCAAGACCATTGCCACGCAATAATCGATTTTGTTTGGAGACCCCAACTGCCAGAACCCCTACTGGCGTTGATGAGAACCTCTATAGGTGGAGATTATTCTCTCCGAGAAGGGGATGTCATCTACTCGGACTCCGATATCTCGGAGGAGGGGGCCCCTGGGGTTAGCTCCCCTAAGGATGACCGCTCTGACGACGCCGAAAAGCGACATCGGCAATCTAATTCTTCCCCAACACGTGGGGAAAGTGCGCTATCTCGCGCGCCACCATTGCCAACTTCGGATGACAAATTCGGGTCGCCAAAGGCGACCATCACGTCCAATAATTTGGACGAAGCTCAGAACCTTGATCGTGCCAAACCGGCACTATAGTCTACGTTACACGCCCCCAAACGCACTTCACGGGAGGAATATCGTTTTGGGGGTCCTCGGGATCCTCAAAAGTGGGCTAAGAATGCGGTAAAGAGGGGTTTAGGCTTCTATACCCCTGGCCCTGCGGCTGAACAGCCGCGTCAAATCGAATGCCGGAACCAACTCCGGGAAAAACTGCTCACGCAGAAGCAGTTCACTGCCGCCTTATACCGAAAGCGCATCGGGAAACAGGCGAAGGGTGTCTTTGTTGAGAATCTCCGCGAGGTTTCCTTCGTTCTCCTCCAAGGAGAGAATGCCGAGGAGGCAGAGCGTAAGTTCCGCGCTTGGGTGGAAGAGGAGAAACGTCTCCCTGACTTTACATAGCTCTACAACAGTTATGCCAAGCGTGACGTTCGGGTGGAGAGGGCATTGCGCTTGGCGTTTGCCAAAGCCAAAGCGTTGGAGCAATTACCTGCCCCTTATCGCACGCGCTATTCTAGCGCCTGTGCTCTCAATGTGGTGCCAGAGAGCAATGCAATCTCCGCATCTGCCTCCGGTGAACTCCCAACTACTGGGAGTGAAATGGCCTTCTTGCGCCCCTTTGGTCGTCGACTCGCAGCGGGATTCTCCCGCTCCAAAGCGTCAACGACGTCTCGGAAATCCTGCCGCAGGGGAGTCTCGGACTCCCACGAACTCCGTGAATGTGGGTAACCCTTCCACTTCACTAGATACCGAGTTTCACCCCGATGATGGCGTCGCGCCATCGGACGCTTCACATGGTAATGTGGAATCCCCTCCGAATCGAGAACTGGGGGAGGTGGTCGCGAAATTGCGACGTGAGTTTCACGAGCGCTGTGATCTACGCAGCCGTCGCATCCTGGAGGTCCAGGATGGAATACACGATGAGATGGGAGCGATTGACCACGTCGAGAAGCGGCTTGACACTTTCGAGTCTGCCCTTGACGGATTTTGCCGTCTTGAGGGAAAATTCGAAGCTTCCGTTGCGGAGCTTCGTGGTCGCATTTTGACCCTGTCGGAGATGTTACTCCTCCCTGCCGCGCCTTACGGCGATCCGCCTTCTCAACCTCCTCCAATAGGGGACCCGCCTCCGGGTCCTGGTATGGCTTAAGCATAACCACATAGAAGGTTGGATGCGTACACATCGCCTTCGAAATATCCAAGGTGTACGCCAAGCCCTTTCGGGATAGCAACTTGAAAGACCCCACAAACCTGGGGCGTATTTTGTTTCTTAACACATTAGAAACTGCATGTGTAGGAAGCTTTTTAGCGCTTAATAAAACACTTTCTCCCACTTATACGCCTTTTTGTTACGCTGGCCCTTGCGGTCGGCCTGTTCCTTTTGCTTTTCTTGGCTTTCCGCCATGGCATCGCAAACGTGTCGGAAGACACTAAGACGCGTCGATAAAAATTTATCGATGTGCTTTTGCACAGATACAGAGCTGACATCGGGGAATCCGACCCCCCCTCAAGCCCTGGGCCACACACACGTGGCGTCAACGGAACCCTCGGATTCACTAATCCGTTCAAGTAAAACGGGGTAAACCCCGTAGATGCATGAACCGAATTGTTGATAGCAAATTCAACCATAGGAAGCATCTCACTCCAACTATTTGTAGACTCCGGTCATAAACTCCGGATAATATCTTCCACAACGCGATTAACGAGTTCCGTTTGTCCGTACGTCTGCGGATGATCCGCAGTGAACATGAGGAGCTTGGTGCCCAGCACCTTAAACAGCTCCCCCCAAAACTGCCCCGTAAAACGGGGATCCCGATCCGATATAAGGTAATCGGGTAGACCATGCTTTCGAAAGACACGGTCTAGGAACACTTTCGCTGTTCCTTGTCCATCAATGGACTCTGGCACCGCCGCCAGGTGAGCCATATTGCTCAAACGGTCTAAAAAGACCAAAATGCCGGTGTTCCCGGCCTTATCTGTCAGAAGCCCGAAGATAAAATTCATACTAATGGATTTCCAACATTCCGTTGGAACGGGCAAGATTGCCAAAGGCGCTGCTGAATCTGCACAGGGTTTGACCCTCTGACACGTCTCAAAGGTGCGAATATACGCACCGACCCACTTATACATGTTGGGCCACCAATACAAAGCGCTTAAAGCGCTGTAGGTCTTATCCCGACCTAAATGACCCCCGGTAGGGTCGTCATGTGCCTCAAAGAGGACTCTGTACTTTAGTTCCTCATCATGAGGAACAACCACCCGCGGAGTGTCCTCGGCGCTCTTGCTATAATATAGCAAACCGTCACAGTACCTGTAACGGTGTATCCGAGCTTTAGCTTGACTTGACACGGTAGGCTCAGATGAGCCAAGTCCCTTGTCACCCAAAGCGCTGATAAGCGCCGTACATTGTGGGTCTTTATCATACGTCTGGCGTATGAGATCCACCACAGACGGGGTGATGAATGTCGCGTGAGCGAGCTCGTAATAGGGACGACGCGACAACGCGTCTTCAAGCACATTCTGCTTGCCAGGTTTATACTTAACCTCAAAATTATACTCCACAAAGAAGGAGAGCCAACGGGCCATCCGTTGTGAGAGGTGAGGAGACTCCGTCGCTGTCCGTAAGGACGAGTGTTCAGTATAAACCACGAACGGCTTTGAGCCGAGTAGGTGAACCCTAAATTTTACAAGGGATACTTCATAGCAAGTAGCTCCTTATCATGAACGGGATAACTCCGTTCCGCAGCTTTAATCTGCCTCGACTTAAACGCAATCACGCTTTCCCGTCCCGCATCGTCTGCTTATAACAAAGCACATCCGATTGCGAAATCGGAGGCGTCACAGACGACGCTAAAAGGTTTCCCAGAATCTGGGAGAGCAAGAACGGGAGCTTTCAAAAAACTCCCCTTAACCGCTTCGAAGGCGGTTTGGTGTTTGGTTTCCCAACACCAATCTACGTCCTTCTTATGAAGGTCGGTTAATGGCTTCGCCATCTCAGCGTATTTCTCGCTGTACTTGTGGAGATAATTGGCTAATACAAGCCACTTCCGTAAATAAATTACTAAAATTTACAGGCGAAGGCCACTCCACAATGGATTTCACTTTCCCGGGATCCGCCCGCACTCCATCCTTATCGATGAAGCATCCGAGGAAAGGAATTTCCTCAGCACCAAAAATACATTTGGATGCGTTTGCATACAACTTATGCTCTCGCATACATTCGAGCACCGCTCGAAGGTGTATTAGGTGCGTCTGAACATCAGACAAGTCGCCTTCCGCGCGACTATGAACGAATATATCGTCGAAGTACGCCTGAGCGTACTTTCTATGAGGGCGGAAGAGTTGAGTCACCAAGCGATTAAAAGTCGCTGGTGCATTCGAAAGCCCTTGTGGCATAACAAGCCACTCCCACAGCATGCCAATAGGCGTGCTGACCGCTGTAAGCGGAATATCGGACGCTCGCATGAGCACCTGATTATACCCGTCCACCAGATCTAAGGCACTGTACACCGTACAGCTCGCCATATTATTCTAAAGGACATCCTTCCGAGGAATCGGAGTTTTCATTGGTACAGTAGCTACATTCAGCTTATTTTACGCATGCACAATGCACACTTTCCGTTCGGTTTACAAACACAAAAAGTGGGAGATGAATGAGTAGACTTGCTCTCCCGTACCATCCCTTCCTCTTCTTTCCCCTTGAAGAATGCGTCGATGACGTCGCATTGCTCCTTGGGGAGAGTCCACTTGCTAGTGGCGCAGTATTTGGTTCCAGGAACCAAAAAGATTCCATGTCGGACTCCCCGACTCGGTGGTAACCCCATCGGCGGGTTGCCACTAATGACATCTCCGAATTCCTTCAGTAAGGAATAATAAGGGTTCTAAGGATCCGCAAGGATCTTGAGGCAGCTTCGGGCATTCAATGCCTGTTGGTTTGCACCAAAACTGAGTCGAGTACACCTGCTTTTACAGCAGTCTCAAACTCGTTGAAGGACATCTCCCCCAACGACAACAGTTCGCCTACCCCAGGCAACCGTTCCAGGCTTACGCCTTCTGTGACAACACCTGTCACACTATTCAGCATCCGATAGGACTTCTGACTACTGGTCTCGGGACTCGTCCCGGGACCCAGATGGGGGGAGTCAATTGCTCCATCTATTGGAAGCTCATTGCGCCTATCCACAGAGGTCTCTACCTCTACCACCGGTGACTCGCCGG
>CM047580.1:19265255-19382319 GCA_026184515.1 Peronosclerospora sorghi
CCGGCGAGTCACCGGTGGTAGAGGTAGAGACCTCTGTGGATAGGCGCGATGAGCTTCCAATAGATGGAGCAATTGACTCCCCCCATCTGGGTCCCGGGACGAGTCCCGAGACCAGTAGTCAGAAGTCCTATCGGATGCTGAATAGTGTGACAGGTGTTGTCACAGAAGGCGTAAGCCTGGAACGGTTGCCTGGGGTAGGCGAACTGTTGTCGTTGGGGGAGATGTCCTTCAACGAGTTTGAGACTGCTGTAAAAGCAGGTGTACTCGAGTCAGTTTTGGTGCAAACCAACAGGCATTGAATGCCCGAAGCTGCCTCAAGATCCTTGCGGATCCTTAGAACCCTTATTATTCCTTACTGAAGGAATTCGGAGATGTCATTAGTGGCAACCCGCCGATGGGGTTACCACCGAGTCGGGGAGTCCGACATGAAATCTATTTGGTTCCTGGAACCAAATACTGCGCCACTAGCAAGTGGACTCTCCCCAAGGAGCAATGCGACGTCATCGACGCATTCTTCAAGGGGAAAGAAGAGGAAGGGATGGTACGGGAGAGCAATTCTACTCATTCATCTCCCACTTTTTGTGTTTGTAAACCGAACGGAAAGTGTGCATTGTGCATGCGTAAAATAAGCTGAATGTAGCTACTGTACCAATGAAAACTCCGATTCCTCGGAAGGATGTCCTTTAGAATAATATGGCGAGCTGTACGGTGTACAGTGCCTTAGATCTGGTGGACGGGTATAATCAGGTGCTCATGCGAGCGTCCGATATTCCGCTTACAGCGGTCAGCACGCCTAGTGGCATGCTGTGGGAGTGGCTTGTTATGCCACAAGGGCTTTCGAATGCACCAGCGACTTTTAATCGCTTGGTGACTCAACTCTTCCGCCCTCATAGAAAGTACGCTCAGGCGTACTTCGACGATATATTCGTTCATAGTCGCGCGGAAGGCGACTTGTCTGATGTTCAGACGCACCTAATACACCTTCGAGCGGTGCTCGAATGTATGCGAGAGCATAAGTTGTATGCAAACGCATCCAAATGTATTTTTGGTGCTGAGTAAATTCCTTTCCTCGGATGCTTCATCGATAAGGATGGAGTGCGGGCGGATCCCGGGAAAGTGAAATCCATTGTGGAGTGGCCTTCGCCTGTAAATTTTAGTAATTTATTTACGGAAGTGGCTTGTATTAGCCAATTATTTCCACAAGTACAGCGAGAAATACGCTGAGATGGCGAAGCCATTAACCGACCTTCATAAGAAGGACGTAGATTGGTGTTGGGAAACCAAACACCAAACCGCCTTCGAAGCGGTTAAGGGGAGTTTTTTGAAAGCTCCCGTTCTTGCTCTCCCAGATTCTGGGAAACCTTTTAGCGTCGTCTGTGACGCCTCCGATTTCGCAATCGGATGTGCTTTGTTATAAGCAGACGATGCTGGACGGGAAAGCGTGATTGCGTTTAAGTCGAGGCAGATTAAAGCTGCGGAACGGAATTATCCCGTTCATGATAAGGAGCTACTTGCTATGAAGTATCCCTTGTAAAATTTAGGGTTCACCTACTCGGCACAAAGCCGTTCGTGGTTTATACTGAACACTCGTCCTTACGGACAGCGACGGAGTCTCCTCACCTCTCACAACGGATGGCCCGTTGGCTCTCCTTCTTTGTGGAGTATAATTTTGAGGTTAAGTATAAACCTGGCAAGCAGAATGTGCTTGAAGACGCGTTGTCGCGTCGTCCCTATTACGAGCTCGCTCACGCGACATTCATCACCCCGTCTGTGGTGGATCTCATACGCCAGACGTATGATAAAGACCCACAATGTACGGCGCTTATCAGCGCTTTGGGTGACAAGGGACTTGGCTCATCTGAGCCTACCGTGTCAAGTCAAGCTAGAGCTCGGATACACCGTTACAGGTACTGTGACGGTTTGCTATATTATAGCAAGAGCGCCGAGGACACTCCGCGGGTGGTTGTTCCTCATGATGAGGAACTAAAGTACAGAGTCCTCTTTGAGGCACATGACGACCCTACCGGGGGTCATTTAGGTCGGGATAAGACCTACAGCGCTTTAAGCGCTTTGTATTGGTGGCCCAACATGTATAAGTGGGTCGGTGCGTATATTCGCACCTGTGAGACGTGTCAGAGGGTCAAACCCTCTGCAGAGTCAGCTGCGCCTTTTGCGAGCTTATCCGTTCCGGCGGAGTGTTGGAAACCGATTAGCATGGACTTTATCTTCGGTTTTCAGAAGGATAAGGCCGACAACACCGGCATTTTGGTCTTTTTAGACCGTTTGAGCAATATGGCTCACCTGGTGGCGGTGCCAGAGTCCATTAATGGACAAGGAACAGCAAAAGTGTTCTTAGACCGTGTCTTTTGACAGCACGGTCTACCCGAACCTTATATCGGATCGGGATCCCCGTCTTATGGGGCAGTTTTGGGGCGCGCTGTTTGAGGTGCTGGGCACCAAGCTCCTCATGTCCACTGCGGATCATCCGCAGACGGACGGACAAACGGAACGCGTTAATCGCGTTGTGGATGATATTCTCCGGAGTTTATGACCGGAGTCTACAAAGAGTTGGAGTGAGATGCTTCCTATGGTCGAATTTGCTAGAAACAATTCGGTCCATGGATCTACGGGGTTTACCCCGTATTACGTGAACGGATTAGCGAACCCGAGGGTTCCGTTGACGCCACGTGTGTGTGGCCCAGGGCTTGAGGTGGGAGGATTTCCTGATGTCAGCCCTGTATCTGTGTGAAAGCACATCGATGAGTTTTTATCGACGCGCCTTAGTGTCTTACGACACGTTTGCGATGCCATGGCGGAAAGCCAAGACAAGCAAAAGGATCAGGCCGACCGCAAGGGCCGTCGTAACAAAAGGTAGTATAAAGTAGGAATTTTTTTTTATTAAACGCTAACAATCTTCCTACACATGCAGTTTTCCAACGTGTTACGGAATAAACTGCGCCTCGGGTTTGTGGGACCTTTCAAGGTGCTATCCCGAAAGGGCAAGGCGTGTACCTTGGATATCCCGAAGGTGATGCGAACGCATCCAACCTTCTATGTGGGTATGCTTAAGCCATACCAGAACCCGGAGGCGGGTCCCCTCTTGAAGGAGGATGGGAAGTCGGATAGCCGAAAGGCACGAGAGGTCGGAACATCTCCGATAGGGTTGAAATACGACCCTGAAGCTCCGCAACAGAGACTCGAGGGAGGCAAGCCGCATCTCGATGCGATCATTCGCACTCTCCTCGTCGCGAAGTCCCTCCTGGGCATCTAAAATGCGACGGCCGTGTCGATCACAGCGCTCGTGGAACTCACGTCGCAATAGCGCGACTTCCGCCGTCAGTCCTTGATACGGAGGGTACTCCACATTACCATGTGGAACGTCTGATGGCGCGACACCATCACCGGGGTGAGACCCAGTACCTGGTAAAGTGGAAAGGTTATCCACATTCCCAGAGCTCGTGGGAGACCGAGACTCCCCTGCGGCAGGATTGCCGTGACGTCGTTGACGCTTTCGAGAGGGAGAATCCCGCTGAGAGTGAACGACCAAAGGGGCGGAAGAATCCCCTTCACTCCCAGTAGATGGGAGTTTGCCGGAGGCAGATACAGAGTTTGAATTGCTCTCCGGCACCACATCGAGAGCAGGGCGCGTGTAGTAAGAAGCAGGTAATTGCCCTTGCGCTTTGGCCTGGGCACAGGACAAGCGTAACGCCCTCTCTACCCAAACGTCGGGTTCGGAAAAGCTGTTCTACAGCGTATACAAGTTGGGGAGGCGTTTCTCCCCTTCCGCCCAAGCGCGGAATGCCCGTTCTGCGTCCTCGACGCTTTTGTCCCGTAAGGGAACGAAGCGAACCTCGCGGAGGATATCCACGAGGGCACCGCGTGCCTGTTTCCGGAGGGGCGTTCGGTAGGACTTGGCAGTGAACTGCTTGGGTGTTAGGAGTTTGGCCCGGTGTTGTTTACGGCGCGCAATTTCACGCGGCAGTGTAGGCGCTGGGCCAGGGGTATAGGAGGCTAAACCTCTCTTAACCGTGTTCTTCGCCCTCTTTTGAGGGTCACGAGGTCCCTTCCGTGCCGGTACGGCACGACGGGATCCATGAACCGTATTCGGTTCGTTGGTGATGGTCGCCTTCGGCGACCCGGATGCATCATCCGTAGTTGGTAAAGGCGGCGCACGAGTTAGCGCGTTTTCCCCACGTGTGGGGAATGGATTTGGTGACCGAAAACGCCGTTCGGCGCTGTCGGAGTGGTCAGCCTTTGGGGATATATCCCCAAGGGCATCCACCTCCGAGTTATCGGAATAATTTCCTTCCATAGCACCACTAATGGTGCTCATGGTTAGCAAGAGGCTCTGCCAGTTAAGGTTCTCCAAGTAAAATTTATTTATTGCGTAAGCAATAGTCTTGATGAGGGAGGATGTAACAGGGTTACTTTCGGGTCACATTTAGTAGGTGGTGTACGTGAGTACACTACGGTTGGGGTCAGTATTGACCGGTCCGAAAGGTTTTGGACCATTGGTTATTTTAACCAATCAGGGCGGGAGCCCTTGGTGAAGGCGTGGCAACCAGCCACGTGTTTGTACACAGGTGGTGTACACTACATTTTAGCTAAGTAAGAATTAGTAAGTTCTACTTAGTATTACATAAAGTTTACATTGGTTTAAATTAATTTAGGCTAACTATATATTAAATATACATTCAGTTTACATTTCACTCAACCGACTACCAGACGCACGACCTCGACCGGTCGCGCGTGTAGTGAGTGCAGTAGCGTAAAGGGAGTCCTCCCTTTAGCTACCCCCTTAGTAAGGGAGCCTTGTGTTAAGGCATTGGCGAAAGCTAATAGTAAACCAAAGTGGAAATCTTGGCCCCGAGTAAGAAAGCTCTCTCTTACTAAGCCCTTTTATAAGGGCGTATCGGCTAAGTAGCGGCGAACGCCGCTTAAAGGAAAGTCTTCCTCTGTGTGCTAGCCGCACCGTGCCTGTACGCACCGTCTACAGTAATCCCCCGCTACGACACTCACAGCACGCCCGACCGCTTCCAGCGGACGCCTAGCTGGATCTAGTGTAATTGGAAACTGATTTATTTAATATATAATTAGCCTAAATTAATACACTAATGTATACCCTATGTAATACTAAGTAGAACTTATTTGGTTCGTACCTAGCCGAAAATCTAATGTACACCACCTGTGTACCAAAACGTGGCAGGCTGCCATGCTTTCACCAAGGTCTCCCGTTCTGATTGGCTAAAACTGCCAATAGGTCCGAACCTTTCGGACCGGCCAATACTTGACCCTAACCTTTGTGTATTTACATACACCAACGTAACTAAATGTAACCCCGTTACAGCAAGTGTATAGACAAGTGATGGAGAGTGCTAGCATCCGATTAACTGGACTAATGTACACGAAGTAAGGACTGTTGTAGATAAACCCCCTGCTGTGTACGTAATGGATGCAATATACCCATTGAAGGTGTATCAAACGGAATTGGAAAGGGAATTCTACTTGAATGAAGTAGTGGAGATGTCGGCTGAAGCTATGGAGGAACAGTTAGCACTCATTCCAGAAGTAGACAAGAGCCCAAAAAACCACCTGATATGACTACCGCTGACATAGGAGAGCTAGGGGTTACCACTAAAGAACAGAAGATAATTTACTCGCTTTATTGTATGAGTATGCCTATGGTTTCATAAGTTCTGGAAATGCGCTACCACCGCCTGCTAAGGGTGTGGTTTGCGATGTGGATGTTGGGGATAATGCACCTATCGCACAGAGAGCACTAAAAGTACCACCTACACCGCTGCCGAAGTTATATGAATTGATGCGAGGTCTATTACAAGCAGGGCTAATTCGGTACTCAGAATTTGCTTGGGCATCACCGATCGTCATAGTACTCAAGAAGAATAAAACTGATATACGGTTGTGCATTGATTATCGCGCCGTGAATGAAAAAACGAGACTGATGGTGTATGCCATTCCTTTAATTGACGATTTGTTGACCAACTTCGAAGGGGTAAAATGGCCAATGGATAATGCGAGCGGGTATTGGGCTATACATATGCCAAAAAGGGCACGGTTGATCACGGATTTTATTTGTCATTTAGGACATTTCGAATGGCTTCGGATGCCTCAAAGTGGACAATGATACGGCGGTCACGGCAGATGGGAATGACGTGTGAATTGCTGGACATCAAGCAAGTCATGGACGCCGGTAATGAATAGGAATATGTGTTGGATACGGACATATCCATCACTCAAGATTTTTTTATAACGGCCAAGTGGTGGTGAATTATGAGCACCCTATTATTGGGAGGCGATAATACATTGATGATATTACTTTTGGTGCTAACAGCTGGGAAACTTTGTGCGTCATGCTTAAGAATCTCCTTGAGTCATTTAAGTATTGGCAAATTACTATAAGCTTGCCAAAGAGTGGCTTTGGTAAGCACAGTGTGGAGGTTTTAAGCCATCGTATATCCGCAGAAGGAATTAAGGCTTCTCCACGAAATCTAGAGTCTATTGTCAAAATGGCGTTTCCACGGACACTAAAAGGAGTTCAAAGATTCACCGGTAGTTAATATAATTTTTCCGTTTTTCTGATAATTTCGCGACGCTAGCAGCACCTCTGTATGAGTTAACAGAGCTACAACTAAGAGATGGTACCCAACTGAAGCACGATGAAAAATCGTTTTCGTTGCTAAAGGATCGTTTGGTGAATGCACCATTGTTACGACACATCAAGTGATCGAAACCATTGAGTATAGTTTTATACACCAATCCATGGGCGTTTAAAGCAAAAGTGCGTCAAGAATATGATGGAGTACTACATCCAGTGCGTTACATTAGCAAGGCGTTTAAAGATGGTCAAACACGGTATACAGGGGCGGAACAAGAGGTGCTAGCGTTGCTCAAGACGTTTCATAATGTCAGCCACATTTTGTTCGGGCAGCATATAGCAGTTTATGCAAGATATTCTACGATGCGATGGCTATTCACATCGAAACGTTTAACGGGAAGAGGAATTATGTGGGCAGTAATGTTTTCTCCATGGTCTTTGGAAATCATGCGAATGTATCATGAGGCTGTGGGTTTACCTGCGCTATAAGCTGCGTCTATAGTTCCTGCGGAGAAGATGGATGAAGTATTAGAATAAATTTCTCCGCTAAAAACGTTGAAAGATGTTCCAATCATTAAGCCAATTCCTAGTCTGCGTCGCCACTCCACGCTGCCGCACGTCCTGTTTTTGTTCTGTGTGACTGCTGTTGTAACCCATAGTCATCCGCTCCAAACCGACCTCCAACTCCGATGAGTCCTTAGGGGAAGGTGGCGACCGGTAACGAACTGCCATCAAAACGTAAAGATTCTTCACGTGATGTAGTGCGTTGCGGGGCTTCTAGTGCTATGTGGGAGATGGGCGGCGCACCGCCCCAACCAGCGGTACCAAATGATCGTATAAGGTCGACATCGCTAATTTCAGCTTCCATGAGTCGATTTCGAACATCTTGCTGACACCGTCGAGCTTCTGCACCTTCATCCCGACCTCAGCCAACATCATTAAAAAGTACTTCACCAGTTCCAGCGGTCGATCTGAGGCAATCGGTTCAGTAGTAGGACCATGAAAATGATCGGGAATTAGGGTTTAACGATCCGCGTGACCTTATTCTCACGAATAAATTTCTTTAATTCGAAAACGTAATACATCTTGGTCAGACATTTCTTTCAAGTCATCATCATCCGAGAGAATCGTGAGCCTCTGCTTAGGCTTTTTCATAGATAATTTGGGCGGATCATTCTGATCTGCCCCCACAGTGTTTTCCACTTTATCATGCAGTTTGACATCGAAATGCACAGGATAAGGAAAAAAGTCCTGATCATTTCCGGAACTATAGTAAACTTGCTATAGTCCGGATCGGCTCCATTTTTGAGCCTTATGGGGAGGAAAAATCTTATTAATTTTGACCTGGTCCTCCACCTGGCCAGATCTAACATTGCTTTCCTTTTCAACGACAAGGATACAAGGCGATAAGCGCTCCTTGTGTCCTCTACCGAGTGAATTCATACTGAAACTTGCAAATACATACTTTACGAAAAATCGCGGTGATATACACGGTCACCAAATGATCCGGGCTCGCGCACCATTGTGGTGGAGTCGAGATCAAAATCGAACCACCGAAGTGTCCTGAGCCCGACCACCATCATGCCCAGTCGATCAACTTACGGGGGGGGGGTACCCCGCAAACCTTCGCCTAAACTTTGATGGGATCGACTGTCGCTGTCTGACGACCGATCAGTGCTATAGGACACATGGCCTGATTTGCGTTCACGTTTCTCACCTTGTGTAACCGTTGGTTTGGGTGGTTACACACTCGGTGGACCGTCGCGCGATATAAATTTGTTAGGGATCGATATGTAACGATCCACTTCTGGGGTTGGGTGTACATAGGGTGGGAATCGTCACCCTAAATACGTGAATATATGAAATATACTTAGTTTCAGCATACTTCCAGGGCAGATAACGTATAGCCGATCGCAGAGCCGAATCAAAAAGAGAGATCAATAATCCAATCGAGAACAACAAAACAAACGTATCCAAAAGTTTGAGGTTTCCACAAACGATATCTCTGCGTAAACCTTTCCAATTGATGTAACTAACACGTTCCAAACGTGTGCGATCTGAAGTGAGTGATTCGCCAATTACGCGTTCCCGTCGAGGGACTTCTGGCGGGCCAAGTGCGTCTGTAACGCATCCCGGCCGGGCAAGTTGAGCTGAAGGGAAACCCGTTAACCCTCCGCTCCCAAACAATCTGCGGCAGGCGAGAGCGACTTATGCGTAAGTAGTAACTTGGAACTAAGCAAAACACACACTGTATTTATATCCATTAAAAAACCTAATATTAAAGTACATGAAACATTGTGTGACTTAACTAGAGCTGCATACTTGATACTTTTAACAAACGATTGTCTCAAAATCCCCTTCCCTTTTAACCAACCTTATCGCTCCAAACTGATCGGCTATATAACGATATAAACTGACCGTACGTTTTTTTCTTCGCTTCACCACAGCCGCCCCAGAGTCTGGTCGCAGCCGCACAACGGTAGCGACATGATATCACCAACAGTTTCCATTATACCCATGCACCAATCCACGAGATCTACTCCAATCTAGCCATGATTGTCAGTCGTCTATGGGGAGATCGTGAACTTTGACATCTAGATAGCCGATCGAGTAATCATTCATATATGTCATCAATAATCTACTTCATTTTCAGATCATCAGATCGTTCCATCTGATTTTGTAACTATTTTTCCACACTAGTCTCAATCCAGCCTTAACACCTCCGATCCACATCCACACGATGAAAATCATTCCATTGCTATCGGTACATATCCATATCCTTACGTCACTCCACTGCCATCGATATATCACTCCAGTTCATCTCAAATCGGTGCGTACTCGTAATCTTAATCATGATATAAACATCGCACATATTCCACGCGGATCGGTATTTATCCATGCCGATCGATGTTACTGCGAGTCTTGATCTTCAACTTCATGAGTTTGCATCATTCCAAAACGATTCCGGTTGACTCGATTTCGCTCGAACTATCTCAGAAGCGCACCGCAATTCAGATCGAGTTCGTCGATCCAAGTTGTTTCTTCGTGATCTTTCCAACGGATCAGGTATTCTCGGTGTGTCCGACCAAAACGCGTTCTCTTGACCGTTCTGATATCCAGTACTTTCTCCACTTCGAATGCATCGTTATCCAGTGGTCTTTCCCAACTGTCTTCGGGCAAAATAGCTTCGTCAAAGTCGAATCTGGCCGACTCGTATACCAGACAGGTGTTTAGGGCCGATCGGGGAACTCACTTACCAGCTTCAACTTGGAAACACGGACGAACGGGAAAACTTTGTTATCCGTACTGGTCTTGATCAGGCGGGCAGAATGTTCTCCGATCAGCTCTGCTACACCGAAAGTATTGCAAGGGCGTGCAATTCCTGCGGCACCTGTGTCGCATGAATCGTTTTTTGCTTTGTGACTCTTCGATGAAACCCTATTGTACTGCACATAACTTAGGTTAAGTACAGTAAACTACATGTAGGTATATTATATGTTTAAGTCTATAACTTAACACTAATAAATCACTTTGATTTTGATTTAATTCTCTCACTTGACTGCTGTGGACCAAGTACGCCGCGCTTGCGTGTGGAAGTTTTTATGGAATATAATACTACGACAGCAATTTTCGAGACAATTGGAATGTTTTTGGGAGGTATTTATTCTTTATTATTTTATAATCGAATTTTTTATGGTAATATTCAAAATGATTATTTAAAATTTATTATGATTTAAATTATCGAGAATTTTTAATTCATTTAATTTTAATTGCAAATATTTTTTATTAGGTTTATATCCTAAAATCTTTGAAATATCTCGTGGATTGTGGATTAAGTTACGGTTCTTGTCAAGTTACGTAGTGGATAGACTGGAATCAACGTGGACAATACAAGTTATTTGTGTTTTATTGTTGACATTACGTTTTCTTCTGTTGCTATCGTTCTCTAGTGGAAAACTTGCGCTAGTACTTGCTGACTGCATAGGAAAGCGCGTGTGCAAGTACGCGGAACGAAATGAGTGATTGCGAAGAGAAAGGACCGTGCCACATGTGAGCTAATTTCTGCGCGTAGCCTTCTTTGACCCGATCAAGGTATAGCCATACTTTCGACCCTGGTTCAATACCATGAGGGCGGACCTGATCGTTGTTCCGTTCGGCTCGTCCCTGAGTCGCTTGACGTAACTTCTCATTAACCACTTATTTCGCGCGTTGGCAATGTTTCTGGATTTGCTTGCGCCAGCGACGGGCGTCCCGACCACGGGTCCGAGTACAGACAATCGGTACTGCATCTTCGAGTGTCCATCGTTGATTCCATCCATAAGTTATATAGAAAAGCGTTTCCCCTCTAACTCGATCGATCGAAGAATTTAGCGCGAACACTAATCTCTCGGCATAATTGTCCCAATGGTGCTGGTCTGGATCGGCCACATACATCTTAATAGCCCTTGTTACTTTGCACCATGCGTTCACCGATCCATTTGCTTGTGGACGATATGCCATCGTCACGCTTTGCTTCTGGCCTAACATGTTGTTAAACTATCGGAAGACTTCGGCCATAAATCCGGGTTCACGATCGTGTCTGATAACTTCAATGGCACCGAATTTTCTGAACACACATTCTTCATAGCTTTGGGCGATCTGCTCTGCGGACCGGGAGGCGCTGTCTTTTGCAATTACTAACCCCGTGAGAAACTCGATCCAGATCCAGATGAGTAATTCGGTATTGCCGTTCGCCTATCGGGGAAATGATGGTATATGGCCCATTACTATTACCTGGAAAGGTTATGTAGCTTCGATATTCCCGGGCGATCGGCCCTTAATAATCGGTCCGCCCTTTCCCGTTTCGCAATCCGTACAACCACTTACATATCTCTGCACTCTTCAGAAGAGTCCTCTCCAGTGAGAATTCGTCCTAATTATATGGTACGTTCTGCCTATTCCTTGATGTTTCCCCTCTGACTCACATGATAGTGGTGGAGGACATCCGTCTGTAGAGTCTCAAGTATTACCAATTTCGCCAGTCGATCCCGATCGGCGTTATATCGATTTATATCGCGACAGTAGTACAACAGTCCGTTATCATCCACATCTTAATCCTCGGCGATCTTCGCACATTCTTTTTCCTGATTGTTCGTTAGCTTTTACAACTTTCTACATAAGTAGACCTTTAAGTTAAAAATCCATTCTTCTTCTTCTTGAGCCTTGAGAAGTCGTTCCGCCCTCGCTGTTGCACGATATTTTCACTTAAACTTTCTTTCGGGAACGATCGGGGATTTCTTCGGGTCTGCGATCTGGTTACGTACATTACGTGTATCCGATCGGAACTTCATTTAGGCTTGATCAGTTTCGGTAGCCAGTTTATTTCAATTAATTCGTGCAAAATGGCCTCCTCGGTGATCGTTATCACGATTTGATCACGCATGGCTTGAGTCGCAAGATGATCAGCACTCCGATTCCAATCCCGTTTCACATGAAGTAGTTCATGATTAGGATGATCCTTCAGTGCATTCATCACCCGATCGTTAAGCAACTTTAGATGAGGCGCCTTACAGTCGATCTCTCCAGTGATCTGCCTAATCACCAGGTTGGTGTCACCACATATTATGATCCGCCCCTTCTTCTGTGGTGTCAGCGTATCGAGACATAAGAGAAGCCCACGGTATTCTCTTCGTTGACCGTGATGTCTGGCGTGAAGTCAGCAGCGTCAGCCAATATAGTCCATTCGGGTGACTTACATAATATAGCGCTATAGGATCCGAGTCGCTTCTTCACACTCGCCGACCCCTCGAAACTCAATACTATGAGCTCTTCAATACAATCGACGACCTGCGTCGGTAGTGAAATCGATTGGCGGCGCTGCTTACGCGGAGCAGTCGCTATTAAGGCCTCGTCGACTTCCAATCGAGGAGTGATACTGGCAGCTAATGTGCCTAAGATCTCCTCGTCTCCCTTAGTACATTTTACGACCTCCAGAGACCATTGCGACAGGATCGCGTATCATCTTCCGAGCCGACCATCCATCCCATTGGCTGATAATAACCATTCCAGTGTCGATCTTTTCGAGATTACATTCACAGATCTGCCGACCAGCATGTTATAGCAAACATCTAGGATCCGTTATGATGCCAAAGCTTTCTTTTCCACAATTCCATAATAAACTTCGTTTGGCTTCAACGTGGGCTCGTGAATTTGATCGGATGATAAACCTCATCGTGCTCTTGTACTAGCGCGGCAAAAATAGCCCATTTACTAGCATAAACTATGACGACCGGCGATATTTCCGAATCGAAATGCTTGAGGATCGGTGTTGTAGCCATCTTACCGAAAGTGACCTCTGCACGTTTCATATGGTCTTCCGCCTGCTTCTGGGATAGATCTGAGGGCTTATCGGAGTCGTTGCCTTGAAGTAACGTTGCCCGATCACTTAACCGAAACATATGGTAGTCGAACTCCCGAAGTTCATTTAAAACGGCCGCATAGATCACAAAATATTCGATGAAGCGACTAATAGTTTATACTTCCTAAGAAAGCCTGCCTAGCATTTGACGATATATAGTCACGAACAAAACGGGAAAGACTTTTAACAAGTACATACAGCGCTACTGTCGTGAAGGACTTAAAATTTTAGTGTTTCCACTCAAATTACAACACAAGAAGGCAATAAATCTACCCTTCTTGCTTAACTTCCCAGGTTCTAATACCGACGTCCGAACCACAAAGTTTACCAAACACGTTAAGGACTCACTTCCCGAGCTTCTCAGGCTGCTCCAACTCTATCTGGCCTTAGATAATTGCTGGCTCTCTCCCCTAGATGTTCCCTTAAAGACACTTTCGTTTTAGACTTGTTTTAAGTATCGGAACGATGAACAAGGATTGCTGGAAGGTTTTAAGAGACTGTTGGGGTTCAAGGGAAATTTGAATCTATTAAGTATTACCAAAAAATCTTATATCTGAGTCAAACACTTCTTTTACTTACTACTTCTTGGTTACTTCAGCGCTGTCTCCAATACTTGACAGTTACTTCTGAAACCCTCCGTAATCCGATAGGTCGCGAGACGGCCGCCCAAAGTTGCTTCTGATTGGATAAAAATCTTCATCCAAAACTCCAGATTCACACCAATCATAATTTAACTAATCGTGAGACGGCCGGCGCGAGATGTCAGTCCAGGGTCGCTTCTGATTGGTTAAAATTCTTTATCCAAACTCTAAATCCACACCAAGCATACTTATCCTTCCCATGATTCAGTCAGTTGCTCGAAGGCCGGCTCGTGATGACCGCTCAGGGTCGCCGCTGATTGGTCAAAAATGTCCACTTACAATTCCAATACTTAACAACTTGAAATCGAAATACTACTTCATCACAATCGCTCCTTGCGTAACTTCAGCGTAAGCGAGCAAAAGGCACGCACACAAATACTCCTTAATACCTCATCGCGGATAATCACGTGCAGAATCTTCATTCATAATCGTAGCGAAACCCGGCACATCACTTTCCTTGCATATGTTTATCATTTTCTTCCAGGTGCTTTCTTGTTCAAAAACATAGTTAGCCGCGACTATGAATAGATATTCACGGGATCTGCTTAGGGTTACCAAAGATCTTGAAGGTTCCTTCCAAGAATACTAGTGTGTGCGATCGAACCATGGACAAAATAAGAATATCCGCCCCACAACCTTGACTACAATCGGTCGTAGCCACCTCAATATCCAAGCATTCGTCATACGCATAACCCATGTGTCGAATTTGCTTCTGTACTGCCGTGACTTGTTTCTGATATGGCGAAATGATTAACAGTGATTTCCTAATGGTAGTATTCGTTCTTCGTTGTTCGTTCTCCATCCTGACGTGTATCTTGTCCAACAAGAATATAACAATTGCCAGCTCAATAACATTTTCGTGTCTGTATTCTCGACGCTCAGTGTCCTCCATCCATTCTTGAGAGCTAATACACACGACCCGATCTCCTTTAACACTTCCTCTCCTATAAGGGTCACGTTCTGCTGGTTTGGCCCAATCAATTGCTCCATACTACCAAAGCGCAGTGCATCCAAATAATCTTGTGATGTAACCGCTCTATCTCGAATAATATATGGATAAAACGCTTGAAATAGTATCGTAATCTTCGGATGACTACTGAATTCATCAGTCATGGTGATTCCAGGAAAAACCGGTGATAGTTTGTGGATTGCGCGAGAGTGTTCAATGGAGTGTAATAACCTCCAGGTGATTTTGTGACGCCAAGCACCACGATGAAACCGACGTCTCATCTTCTCATCTATAGGTGAATACGCAAAAAGCTGACACGGAACACCCACTGACACAAGAACCTCCACCTTTGTCCTGAGGGCCTGTAATAATGTCACTTTTGCTGTTTGGGCTCCTTCATCGTTAATAATCACGTTATAGGACACCGTTTTAAAATCCAGTCGCCTTAATTGTGCCAGAGTAGCAACATTTACACGTTCTTGTTCCAGTGTCTCCTTCTCCTTCAGTCCTAATCCCACAGGGATCTTTTTTCGAACCACATGACCTTCTAGTGAATGCCGCTCTCACTTAAATATCTCCGAAAGAAACTTTCATCGATATTCTTCAGCATCCGGTAGTAACATAGTACCATTTATCTCACCCAAACTTTGTATTTCCTGATCCCGTATTGCTTTGGAATCCATCCGCCTTTCAAGATCTCATCGATAGATGCATTAGTCTCCAAAGGATAACAATTCAAAAATGTGGTAACACTGCTAATAGTGCTAACACAATATCAGTAATAGTAGAAGTCTTCCCACATCCGTAATTACCTCGAGCTAGAACAATTCCTTTTGTATCCACAGCTGCTCGTATCACTTTCATCTGGTCCCGTGTCTAATGTATGTTGAGATTGTTTATACACACGTGTATTTTACGTTTCGGCTATTACTGATGCGTCCCTCAGCGACTCAACAGTTTCTCTTCTAGTCATTTATCTTAGCAATGAAGATGGCGGCTCTCTAGTCAATTTATCCACCATGCTCAATCTTCTGACATAATTCATAATATTGGCCACGGGTAACCACCGCAAATAGTAGATGTTTCTACGTATATCGCGTCCACTAGAGGTGGTTAGAATGATGTATAGGAATCCAACCGAACACACTATTCCCCTGTACAAAAATCTCAGCTTATTCTGCCGTAAGATGCAGAGTCTTAATCCCATCTCCTCAAGTTTAATGTACCCGTTATTACATGTTCGTTCATGATATCTCCAGTTACATGTAGATATAATAACCCTCTCATTAATGGAATAAAATGATCGGGACCATGATCATTGTCATATGACTTCCATCGTTTGGCTAGACATTGCCCAATTCCATAAGATAAAACATGGAGCTCCATGGTCGACACAAAATCTTGTGTATCCCACTCGTACTTGTATTGAATTGGGTTGGTAATGCAAAGTGCTTCTAGGTGTGTTATTGAACACATAGTGAGAAGATAGTCATTCACTGAGGTGAACTTATCCATATAAACCTACCGATATTTGAAATACAGCCAATGCCTGCATTTTCCTTGGTAGTTGAATTGTGGTATAGTTACATCATACTTCAGACAGCATAAGTCATCTCTACAAGGTCCATAACCACCACCCCAGCACTCCCGAAGAAAGACTTTTAGGGATTCCGAATTTCTTAGCAAAAGTGTAACCACGAATAATCTGGCATCTTCTGGAGTGATTGATTTGAGTTGTTGTCGTCCCCCAAGTTCTATGTGTAAGTCCAAAGACATGGCTCCATTAATAATAGTTCGTGGGTCAATAGTGATTTTATCAACCTCCTGACACCATTCTCTTCCGACATCTGACATACGTGTTATCACTCGCCTCGCGGTTGACCCAGGTTGCCATCTACTACGCCACAATAACTCTGGTCGCTCTATTGAGACCCAACCATCAACGAACGTATACTTTCGATATTCGTCTGTCCTTTGAGCCACTAATTGAGACACCTCTGCATCAACATCAACCATTGAAGTGAGGTTACTCAGGACTTCCCCACATAACTTATTATGTCCACTTTCTGCAGATGTAGATGGGTTAACACCTTCCGTGGTACCATTTTCCTCTTCTTCTACTACCCTACAATCCTTGTTATTGGGCTGCTCATCTTCTTTAGATACCGATTCCTTCTCATCACAATCACCATATCTGGTATCCTGAATCTTCTGTCGACCTAATTCACCACCATTGGTATATTTGGCTGTTTTCCTCATCATACTCCACTGTACATATAGTTTTCACATCATCAGGTGGAGATCCCGTCATCTCTTCGCCCACAGAGTCAATTTCTTTAGTCACCACTGTGTCATGCTTAATATCTGTGATTTCTAATGGAGCTCCCGTCATCTGTTCACCCATAGAGTCAATTTCGTTCGTCACCACTGTGTCATTCTCAATATCTGTGATTTCCACATCATCGAATGGGGATCCTGTCATCCGTTCCCCCACAGAGTCAATTTCTTTGGTCACCACTGTGTCATGATCAACATCTGTGATTTTCATATCATCTGGCGGGGCTCCCGCCATTTGTTCGCCCACAGAGTCAATTTCTTTGGTTACCACTGTGTAATGCTCAATACCTGTGATTTCCACATCCACATCCACTTCAACCATTAACGATTGCTCTGATTGATTCGATGTAAACTCGACTAGAGGCTCTGACTTACCTTCCTTTTCTGATCCTGGGATCTGGCTCTTGAACACGGTTTCGTCAGTATGACTCCGTTCTTCATCATTGTCCACAATACTCCCTTGTTCCGATGAGGACATTGGCTGTATGAATGAGTGTTTGGGGTTATGCAGTTTGTGCTTTAGTCGGGTGAGTTTATGCCTAATTCTACTTTCTGTTCTTGGCATGTGCTTACGTCCGGTCGCGATTGCGACGCCATGCAACTTTTAAGCAATAACTGTTGCATCAACATTTCATCCCTTCTACCAATTTATCGTCTTCTCGTTTCGTCCACTTCCTGCTCTTTTCTTTAGGTGCACGTTGTATTTCTTCCTGACTCGGTGGTGTCTGGGTTTTGCCTTTCCCGGAACGACACAGCATCCGCATCTTTTCGCACAGCCTCTATAGTACGTATCTTCTTAGATTGCGGGAAAGTTACTGGATATTGCTCAACTATGTCTGTGGCAGTAGCTTCTTGTTCTATCATACTTTCTAATCAATTCATTTCACTCTCTTCTCACTCAACACCCCGTTTGCGTTTAACTCCCAATCTCCCTAGCTTGGATATGACCCCTCTCTTAGTCCTTTGGATCCATCCTTTAACATGACATTGCTGATTATATAAGTCATATATATCATGAACTGAGAGTTTCACACTTTCTTTTGCACGTTGTATCTTCAATAACTCTTCCTCTTGTTCCTTGGCCCACAATGGAATAGGCATAGATGATGTTGCTGTTTTTGTTGTTCATACACTCGGCTCTGGGGCTATATTCTCACAGGTGGAAGCATCTTCCTTGTCGCCCCCCGACCTGTCATCTTCTTGTCCTGCCGCGCTCAAACTTAATAGGGTCTCTACCATATCCGTGTTATTCATCTTACGTTACCGTTGAAGTCGTAATAAATCACCGATGTTGTCTTCTTCTTTCAACGAATTAACTTCCACGTTAATTCAACTTGGATATAGTGTGTGCTTCTGGTAAGTATTTTCCTAGCCAATTCCCTGTGTTGACTGTTTTGGTTGAGACTGCGTTTGCCGGCCCTAACTTAGCAGGTCTCTCTAGCAATCGATTGAAATTAGCATCCAGTAGCCTTTAATTGGTGGAAACATCCACCAAACTTTCATATTACACCAATCATACTCAAACCTTCCCAAATCCGATCGGTCGCGAGAAGACCGCCCATACTTGCATCTGATTGGTTGAAATTTTCCACTTAAAACTCCAATATCACACCAATCCCACTTCAAACCCTCGATAATCCGATCGATTGCGAGACGGCCGCCCACGCTTGCATCTGATTGGTTGAAAAAATGTCCACTCCAAATTCCAATATCACACCAATCCCACTTAGCCCCCCCCAATATTCGATCGGTCGCGAGACGGCCTCCCATGCTTGCATCTGATTGGTCGAAAATTTACACTCAAAGTCTAATATCACATCAATCCCACTAAGACTTTCATAATCCGATCTATCGCGAGACGGCCTCCCATGGTTGCATTTAATTGGCTGAAATCTTCACCGCCCCCCAAATAAAACAATTCAATGTCACTCCAATTCCCACCATTTGGTTTTTACTCTTCACAGGTAGCGCGCGTGCTCTCATTACCCATATACAAACTCTGACCTCCAAAATAATCGCTGTATATTACCCCATTCTTTAGGCATTATTCCAGCCCTGGTAAGTCGACTTCTTTTTCCTTCCTCTCTCAATGTACATCATTTTTCTTAATGCAACAGGTAGCTCACTCACTTGTTTCGTCGCACTTGTATCCCAATTTATACTCTCTGGGCTTGCACTTCATGTCGTACGTTCTGTTTTGTCTTTATTGCGTCAAAGTCTAACTAGTTGCCTCACATTCCGTTTTATTCTGTATCCCTTTGACTGCCATACAGGTTTTGCCCTTAAGAACCCAAGGTGGCATCTTATCTTAAAGCCATCATTGACACTCAGGTTTGTTGCTCCATGGCTTGTTTTTTCTTCGTGACATCTTGTGACTCTCCGTACAGGTTTCACAGCTGTTGGACCCTTTCGGATATCTCTTCGTACGGTTTCCTTTGATACACGGGTTCCTTCATGTTATGTTATAATAGGTTTACAACTTTCACACCTTTAGGACCTTGACAGGGTTCTCTTTGTACGATTTCATTCGTGTTATGCGTTTCTTCCCCGTTTTTTTCAAAAGATGTACACGTTTCACACATTTAGTACCTTGGTAGGTTTCTCTTCGTATCATCTTGTTGTTGCCGTAGAGATTTCACACCTTTAGGACCTTGATAGGTTTCTATTCGTACGATTTCATTTTTGTTTGCGTTTCTCGCATTGTTTACAATAGACGTACAGATTTTGCACCTTTGGGGCCTTACCAGGTATCTCTTCGTATCATCTTGTTGTTGCCGTAGATGTTTCACACATTTAGGAACTTGATAAGTTTCTCTTCGTACGATCTCATATTTATGCGTTTCTTCGCGTTATTATCGACCGGCATACAGGTTGTGCACCTTTGGGACCATAGGGGTATCTCTTCGTAGACAATTCTTCAATACACGAGCTTCAAATCTCATTACTAATTCATGGAGCACTCCTAGGCTCACGTTTAATAATACCGTCGTCACCGTTAAACATGTTGCGCCAATAAACATTAACTGACGACGTGGTTAATCCACACGTTCCAAAAAACTTCCAGTTCTCCTTTAAGCATGTATCTTTGTTTTTTATATTGTTTTTTTTGTTATGCCACCTAATCCAACCAACTCGGGTCTGAATTCTAATCATCACAACCAACATGGGTCCGTGATAGGGATGTACTACATCTTCGGGGTATTGTATTACTTGTTCTTCCTTTCTTATTATTTTATTGAATGTCTTGTTATTTTTTCTCCTTTTGATTCATTATCTTGTGACTCTTTTACATTTCAGCCTCAGCAGTATCCTCTTCTGACGTCTGATCTGCATAGTGCCGATTCTCCCAAGCTCGTTGCGCGTTAAATTCGTATAATAAAACGGTACATGAGAGATTATCCTCTGGTTCCCAAGTCATCTCATTGACATCTTTCCACTTGACATAGTATTCCTTCGTCCGACGTCCGTTTCTTGTTCGCTGTTTGATTCTACAATCCACAATACACTCCACCTCCCATTCATCATCTCGACCAGGTTCATACCACGAGTCTTCTGGAAGAGTGCCTCATACAAATCCAGAGTGTCCTCAATCTGAAGCCTCTCCCGAGGCCGTCTCATATTATTGATATATGGTTTCAATCGGGCAATGTGCACTAGCGGGAATATTCGGCTTTCAGCGGTCGGTATCACTAACCAATATACCACATCATTTACCCGCTCATCCAGTACATACGGTCCATTCCACAAATGCGCCAACTTCCTTACCAGCCACGGCTGAACCAAATCATGATACAACCAAACTAATTCACCAGGTCGATAAGCCGTTTTGGTGGTTGACCATACTTTAGATGCGGCTGCTTCATTGTGAAGTTAGGCTCTATCTTTCATCACTTATTCTTGTATAATAGCAGCCTGGGTTTATTCGCTCATATGTCTCTCAGTTGCAGCTAACCTCCACTCCATTGCGTCTTTTCTGTGATTGATGAATCTTTGGGTGGTATGAGTGCTTGTGATGTGGTTCTGGGTTCCCAACCATTTACCAAATAAAATTGAGTTTGATGATGTTGAAGACCCACTGAAGTATTCAATGAAAACTCTAACCGAACCACATATTCGTCCCCATCTCTCTGCTCAGGGTCCGTGCTGTAACAATTGATTGCCTTGATCACTGTTTGCACTGATCTTTCTTGCTTGCCGTTGGCTTGCGGTCGATATGATAACGTCGGGCTTTGCGTGTTATTTAGCATCGATTAAACCTCCTGAAAACCGAACTCATAAATCTTGGATCTCTGTCATGCCTCAACATTTCTTGGGCTCCAAATCTCTTATAAACTCCCACCATATATGCTTTTGCTACATCTTGTGCTGTGGTGGTTCTCATTGGAATCAGGATTACATACCCAGAGAACAGACATATGAAGCACAATAACGCTTCATGCCCCATTGCAGTCTGTGGTAGAGGCAAAGCAAAATCCATCGCTAAAATTTGGAATGGTCGTGATGCTACAATGTTGCCACTAGTGCGCACCTGGTATCTTGGACTTCCTTTTGCTGTAGCACAGTCTTCACACGCTGCGACATAATTTTTAATATGGGCATACATTCCTCTCCAATAGTATTTGGACCTCAATCGAGCATAGACCTTTCCAACTCCTTGATGTGACCCGCTACCGACTTCCACATGATACGCATGTAATACACCTTCCTGTAATATGGTAGGTACCACCAATCGTCACACATATTCGATTGTTTTATCTTGAGCGTTGAGACATAATACACGACACCTTTACTATCCAGCACATAAGTGAGCGCATGCTGAGCTAT
Organism: Peronosclerospora sorghi; assembly: GCA_026184515.1. Taxonomy (NCBI): domain Eukaryota; phylum Oomycota; class Peronosporomycetes; order Peronosporales; family Peronosporaceae; genus Peronosclerospora; species Peronosclerospora sorghi. The sequence continues at coordinate 19,287,020 of CM047580.1, forward strand.
CGTTTTCCATTCGCTGGCGGAATTTACTTTATCTTCATCTCCTCGTAAATATGCCATAACCTTGCTACACAGCTCATCATGTGTCTGAGCTGTTCCCATTCTCTTAACTCTGATAGCTTTCGCAGTTCCATATGGATATTCTTCTGTCTCATCTTAATGCTCTTCAGATCTAACAACATCACCTTCCGCAGAGTATGACTCACTATTCGTGTCCGCCCCTTGTCCAACATTTACATTTTCCTTGTGTTGAGGTTGTCCATTAGTCGGCTTTGCCATACTCCTAGTCAGTACAAATATGTGTGGTGATGAATTTCCATCATTCTCCCAGATATCGCTTTGTTTCATGACAACTTGATCTTCATTACTGGAATTAACAATGCATTAACAGGATGTTTTTCGGTTGTTTCTTGGATACTCTCTACTCCATCTTTATCCTGGACCTCATCTGCAATGGCATACATCAACGCTGGCAAACGATTCAACAGCTTCAGATCTGCTTTTGTCTGATTACCAGTAATTTTACCTACCTGATGATCTTTTATGGCACACTGTGTTAAAAAATCAGCTGCTTCATTATACTTGAGCGCCACATGTACCAGACTGATTGCTTCGAATTTCTCTAACAGTGATCGCACTCTGCCTAACCAGATCAATAGTGATGCATGATTGTAGCGTAAATCTCCATTAACTTATCCAATTACCAGTCTAGAATCCCCACACACAATTTCCTTCTTCACGTTATGGTCTTGCGCTAGTTGTAACACATGGATTAATCCGTGATACTCGCTTTCATTCACGGTAAGGTTATCTTGAATTCCATATTCCGCTGCTACTACAACCCAAGTTCGTAATTCCCATACGATCATAACAAAAGCCCCTTTCAGATCATTCTTTATCCGCACCGCACCATCAAATGATAAAACATATCCCGTGCTATGGTTTCCTCGGGATGTACTTAGACTTAGTTTTTGTATGGGGTGGAAAGATTTGGTTGGTTGGAAAAACGACTCTTCTAAAAGGGGGAAATTTGATTATAATTAACTTCACGTGCCTTTTTCACCTTGTTACTTCTTAGTTACTTCAGCACTGGATTCAATACCGAAAACTTGCTTCATGGCCGGCCAAAATACTGTGCACTCCGTATGGATACTTATATACACTTAAACATAGACTCCAGCCACTTCACCACAGCCGCCCCTTGCGCAGCTTCATCGTTTGCGAGCAAAATCAAGCAGTCCATTTATGTATAATATCAACATCAAAGTTTCGCTAATTCCACTTCAAATATTGACGTGCTTCACTGTCCGCCATAGTGGAGAAAAAACAGGGAGTATCATATCTCTTGAAAACTTCCATCATCCGATCCCAATCGATATCCTCCTCGAACACATATCGCGCAGCCACAATGAATAGGTAATCACGTGATCTGCTGAGTGATACCAACGATCTTGAAGGGTTCCCTGCCATAAATCCTATAGTATGCGAACGCACCATCGTAACAATAGTAATTTCTGCTTCTCTGCCTTGACTAGAATCAGTAGTAGCCACTTCGATATCCAAATGGTCTTCATATACTCCATTCAAATATCGTAACTCTCTCCTCATAGCCGAGACTTGGTCTTGATATGGCGAAATAATCAACACTGACTTTTGTACCGCCGTACCCAAACGTCGCGACTCCTCCTGCAAAGCCGACCGTATTTTATCCACTAACTGCACCACTATCGCCAATTCAATGACATTTATGTGCTTGTACTCTGTGCGCTCAGGTTCCTCAACTCATTCTTGAGAACTAATCCACACGACACGTTGTTTCCCCAAAATCTTCCCTACTCTAGAAGGGTAACGATCATCTGGCTGAGCCCAATCAAGGGTTTCCATATTCTTCAGATGTATTGATTCCAAGTAATCTGGTGACCGGTAGGCTCGATCTCGACTAGTATAGGGATAAAACGTTTGCAACAGTCTCGTGATCATAGGGTGGCTCACAAATTCTGCCGTCATAGTCACTCCGGGGAATGCAGGAGATATTTTTCTCATCGATCGGCAATGTTCAATGGAATGTATCAACCCCCACGTAAACTTGTGACGACGCGCATCATTACGTAATCGCTGCTTCATTCTTTCATCTATATTAGAGTACGCAAAAAGTTGGTACGGGTCTCCCACGGATATAACCACTTGTACCCACGGACTAATGGCTTGCAGTAATGCCACTTCGGCTGTTTGCGCCCCTTCATCATTGATAATTACGTCATAACGCACATTCGAGTAATCTGGTCGCCCAATTGAGCCAAAGTGTCAACAATCACACGTTCTCCATCTAATGTCTCTCTCTCTCTCTCTTTCAACCTCAACCTAGGAGATATTTCCTTCCGATTCACACACCCTTCCAATGCTCGCCGCTCGCGTCGTAGTATCTCCGAGAGAAAACTTCGTCGATACTTTTCAGCCTCTGACGCTAACATGGTGCCTTTTATTTCCCCTAACCGAATGATATCATGATCATCTAACTGATTTGAATCCATCAACCTTTTCAGATCTTCATCAATGGCTGCATTGGTCTCGGACACGATGGCAATCCGATATAGGGGAAAACTGCTAGTAAGGATAGTAAAACAGCCGTAATAGTAGAAGTCTTCCCACATCCGTATGGACCACGAGCCAACACTATCCCTTTCGCTTCTATTGCCGCGCGTATCACTTTTATTTTATCCCTATCCAAGCTGCGCAGAAATGATGTATATACCGCTTTTGTTCCGCCTCAGACATTACCGATGAATTCCTCAGAGACTGAACGGTTTCTCTTTTAACCATCAGATTCAATATATCCGGTGGTGGATCTCTAGTCAGACTGTCTACCGCTCCGAACCTTCGGATGTAATTCATAATGTTAGCTTCGGGTGACCATCTTAACTTATGGATGTTCTCATGAATGCTTCCTCCCAGGGCGGTGGTTAAAATAACGTGTCTGAATCCTACCGAACAATTTATCCCCCAGCCTAAAAGCTCCAATTTGTTGCCTCGTGGAACACATAATTGCCCATAGTCCCATCTTTGCAAATCTTCTGTACTGGTATCTACATATTCCGTCATATTGTTTCCGGCCACATGCAGGTATATTATCCCTCTCATTAATGGCATGAAATGCGTGGTACCACCATCATTGTTGTACGTGTTCCATCGTTTGGCTAAACATTCCCCACGCCATATGACAACACATGAAGCTTAAAGGTTGACTCAACCGTAGCCGTTGTCCATCCATTATGATCAGGGTTAGGAGCCCAAAATGTATCCAGATGTGTCACTAGGCACATAGTAAGGAGGTAATCACTTACAGACACAAAATCATCCACATACACCTCTAGATATTTTGCGTATAGCCAATGTCTGCAGCTTCTTTGGTATTGAAATTGTGGTATGGTCACATCATACTTTAGACTGCACAGGTTATCCCTGCAAGGTCCATAACCACCACCCCAACATTCGCGCAAAAAACTACTAGAGACTCTTAATCTCGTAACAATAGCGTGACAGCAAACAATACACTCCTTGCATCCTTCGGGGTGTTCGATTTGATTTGTCGCCGTATACCAATTTCTCTGTGCAAGTCCAATGTTCGGATTTCATTAAGGATAGCTCCTGGGTTGATAGTGCTTTTCTCCACCTCCTGGAACCAATTCCTTTCAATATCTGACATACGCGCTATCACTTGCCTTGCCGTTGAGCCAGTTTTACATATACTATACCACGCTACCTCTCGAAACTCTGCTGTGAGAAGTCCTTCCTTAAACGTATAGCTTCGATATTCTTCTTTCCTCTGTACCACCGTCTTGACCGTCTCTGCATTCGTACCAATCATTGGAGTAAGATTGTTCAAAACTTCCCCACATATTCCATCACAGTTCTGCATTGTATTTGCAGGCAGGTATACATCTTCCGAGACGCACTTGTGGTCCTCTTTTGGTGCACAAAGATCCTGTCTACACGACAGCTCATATTTTTTGGTGGACGGCTCCTCTCCATTACCTTCTTGAAGACTCGAAATTGAATCTGCCGCGGATTCTGTCAAATCTATGGCTGTGGAGACGTCTCGTCTTGATTCTCCATCACCCTTTTGGGTGCTATCAAATAGTCCCTCTCTTGGAGTTGGCTCCGATGGTCGTTCATTCACTGTTTTCCGCTGTTCGAAAATTTCGTAGTTTGTGTTTTTGTTTCTCCCACTGTACCTTCAAGCTCCACCTCTTTGGACACATTGACATCGTCAGCCGACATGCTCTGTAATTCAGATTGAGTCACCCCAACATTTGCCACCCTTTTCCCTTCCCCTTCCACTGCGGATGATGGACTTAGGCTCCCTGGTATCAGAGTCCATAACATTCTGCTCTTCATCGACGTTCACATAACTCTATTGTTCCAACTGAGGGCATGACCTTATAAAGGCGTGCTCGGCGTTTTGTGTTCTACACTTTAGCCGATAAAGTTTTCGTATGATACCCTCATATGACCTCGACGTGGTCTTGGATCCGCTCGTGTTTAATGCATCACGTAACTTCTTAGCAATTAAATTCACGTCCCCTTCCCCACGTTCGAATGCCTCCTCCAATATGAGATCCTGTTGTGGGGTCCATCTCTTTCCACCTTTTCCGCTTTCACCTTGGATATCATTTCCATCTGATAGTACTCGGGATTTTCCTATATTCTCCTGGCGCAAGGCTTGCATCTTTCTTTGTACAGATGTTTTGGTGCGCATTTTCTTAGCTTGTGGGAATTGCACTGGATACTGTTCCACTATGTGATAGATCTTGGTCTTTCTTTCCATTAGACTTATCAACCACTTCACTTCTTATTTAGTCCACTCATTATCTCGTTTTCGTTTAGATCCCAATCGCCTTAGCATAACCTCGACACTAGCCTCGGTTCTCTTAGCCCATCCATTTAATTGACACCGTTGGTGTACAAGTCGCTTATCTCGGAAATTGGTTTCGTCTGATCCTCACTATCGCATTGTATACGTACTAACTCATCCTTCTCCTTCTTGGCCCATCTAGGAACGCGTGTATGAGAAGACTTTCGTTTGGCCATAGGTTGTGGATCGGATGTACTACTAGGGGAGTCCCTTGATATGTTGGCACCATCCTCGATACGTTCTATTCCGCTGGATAATTCTCCTGACTTTCTCAAGCTCAACAATGTTTGTATCGTGTCCACGTTATCCATCTTATGTCATTCCAATTCGTTCACTTGACAACTCTCCAAAAAAAAACTTCTTTGAGACTAGGGCGCCGGTGGGTTAGCCCAATACTGGGCTAGTATAGACTTCTATTGTGCGTCTCCTTGATCAAATTCGAGACGGTTACTGCCGTGAACGCTCCCTTTGTAAGCCAATTCTCAGCACTTTATTGAGTCAAACAACTGTGATTCGTTCATAATACCCACCTTTTGGTCCAATCACACTCTGAGATTTACTGTCGTGGACGGTCATGTCGTGGACGGTCATATCGTGGACAGTCATATCATGAACAGTCCAAAAACCCCTTGTATACAGACGTATACCTGTGTACGCATCCAGAACTGTCGTAGACGGTCATCCGCGTACCTATCCAAAACTGTCGTGGACGGTCATCCGCGTACCTATCCAAAACTGTCGTGGACGGTCATCCGCGTACCTATCCAAAACTGTCGTGGACGGTCATCCGCGTACATATCCAAAACTGTCGTGGACGGTCATCCGCGTACTTATCCAGAACAGAACTGTCGTGGACGGTCATCCACGTACTTATCTATGACCGCGTACTTATCCACAACTGTCGTGGACGGTCATCTATCACGTGAGTGGCCAAAAGGCCCCACTTAAAAGTTCTGTAATCATTTCATTCAAAGCCACGTGTGCCATACTCAGCTCCCGCAGGTGCTCTGCGCGTCCTCAAAACTCCACACTTGCACTCAGCTCTCCAACAGCTTGTCATGTATGGCTCCAGCCAGTGAGTGTCCCGCCACCCCTAGCATTTTAACATTTTCTTCTTCCCTTGATATGTATCACTGTTCTTAGTGTAACAGGTAGCTCCCTAACTTCGTTACACCTCTGAGGGCAAGTTTATACCGTCGTTTCCTGCCCCCATCATACTTAAGCTCTGCCGTCACTGTTCGAGCTCTGTTGTTGTGTTTCTCTTCTATGTCTGTCGAGGTTGTTAGGCAAATCTCACACCGCTGACATCCCAACTAGGTGTTTCTTCGCGTAGGCGCCCTCGACACTCAGGTTTACCGCCCCTGTGGCTCGCTTGTTTTTTTTTCTTTTTCTTCACAATTTGTACCTCTCCGTACAGGTTTTGCACCTTTTGGACCTCATTGGGTATCACTTCGTACTATATTTGTCCAAGCACAGGTGTTATCATATCATGTTATTCTAGATGTACAGGTTTTTCACCTTTTGGACCGTGATAGGTATCTCTTCGTATCATCTCCACATCATATCATCAGGTCATTGAGTCACATGGCCTCACTTTCTAGATCATTCTCATTATTTAGCTATATAACCTTATTCAACATAGCTAGTCATGTAATTTACCCACAAATTCCAACATCTTCCAATTTTTCTCGAACATGCGTCTTTCTTTTATATTTTTGTTTGTTTGTCTCTTCCGATTCTCCCTAATGCAACCAGCTCGGGTACGCATTCTACTCATCACAACCAACATGGGTCCGTGATAGGGATGTGCTACATCTTCTGGGGATTCTATTTCTTGTTTCTTTCGATTTCTTGTTATCTCCTTTTTCCTTTTCGTCGTATTTCCTCTTCGATCTTCTACTCTGTTGAGGCTTCTACACTTCCCCTTCAGTGATGTCCTCTTCTGCCGTCTGGGCTGCGTAATGCCGATTCTCCCAAGCTCTCTGCGCATCAAACTCATACAAGAGTATGGTACACGAAAGATTGTCTTCGGTCTCCCACGTCATCTCATCGGCATCCTTCCACTTGATAAGATACTCTTTCATCCGACGCCCGTTTCTTGTCCGCTGTTTTATTCGACAGTCTACTATGTGCTCCACTTCCCCTTCATCGTCTCTGCCAGGTTCATACCAGGAATCTTCCGGAAGTAACGCTTCATCTAACTCCAATGCATCCTTAGTGTGAATCTTTTCACGGGGCCTTCTCATTTTGTTGACGTAGGGCTTCAACTTAGCAATATGTACTAGTGGTAATATACGACTCTCAGTTGTCGGTTTCACCAACCGATACACCATATTATTCACCCGTTCATCCACCACATATGGGCCATGCCATAAGTGAGCCAACTTTTTTACTAACCCTGGCTTGACCAAATCATAATACAGCCAGACTAACTCTCTAGGGCGGTTAGCGGTTTTTGTAGTCGAACATAATTTCGATTTGACTCTCTCGTTATGACGTTGGGCTCTCTCTTTACCCACTTGCTCTCGAATGATGGCTGCCTGCGCTTGAGATTACATGTGCCTTTTATTCACGTCTAATCTCCAATCCAGTGCATCCTTTTCCATGACAGACTGATCTTTCGGTGGTACTATCGCCTCCATCGTAGTTCGAGGTTCCCATCCATGTACCAAGTAGAATGGGGTTTGGTGATGTTGTAGATCCACCGAAGTTTTCAATGCAAACTCCAAAGGAGCCACATATTCATCCCAATCTCTCTGCTCCGGATCCGTGATGTAACATTTGATTGCCTTGTGCCTTGATCACTGTATGCACGGATCGCTCCTGTTTCCCTATTGGCCTGTGGTCGATAAGCTAACGTAGGTCTCTGCTTTTGTTTTTTTTTGTTTTTTTTAGCATTCGATTGAATCTTCTGAAAACCGAACTCATGAATCATGGGTCTCTATCATGCCTCAACATCTCTTGGGCTCCAAATCTCTTATAAACTCCCACCATATACGCTTCTGCTACATCTTGCGCAGTGGTGGCGCTCATTGGAATTAGGATCACATACCCGGAAAACAAACAGATAAAGCACAATAGTGCTTCATGACCCATAGTGGTCTGCGGCAGCGGTAATGCAAAATTCATTGCCAAAATATGAAAAGGTCTTGACGCCACAATGTTGCCGCTAGTGCGCCCCTGATATTTTGGCTTCCCTTTCGCCGTGGCAAAATCTTCACACGCTGCAACATAATTTTGAATATGGGCATACATACCCCTCCAATAATACTTGGACTTCAACCGCGCGTAGAATTTTCCAACCCCTTGATGTGCCCCACTACCAATCTCAAGATGATAGGCATGTAACACATCTTCTTGTAATATGGTTGGTACTACCAATCGCCACACTTGATCTCCAGTTCCAGTTCGTGTGCAAGCGATGTAATAAAGAATCTTTTTACTGTCCAGTACATACATCGTCGCGTGTCGAGCTACCCTATTCCATTCTCTGGCGGAGTTTATCTTGTCATCTTCTCCTTTCAGGTACGCTATAACCTTTCCACAACAATCATCATCATTCTGAGCCGATGCCATTTGCTCAAGTCTAATGGCTGGTGCCGTTTCATAAGGGTCCTCATCTGCGCCTTTTTGACCTTGTTTCGATCCAACGGTACCGTCCTCTACAGGGTGCGTCTCATCTTCTATGTCCTCCCCTTGTTCCACGGTCTCACTTCCTTGGTGCTGATGATGTCTTTTCTTCAGTTTTTTCTTACTTCTAGTGATTACAAACACTTGTGGTGATCGAAATCCACCATATCCCAAACAGTTACTTCAGTGATATCCACTTGTGCCTCATTACTTGGCTTACTTGTGACGTCGTCGCACGATTTAGTAATCGCCTCCGGGGAGTAGTCCTCACTCGCACCCTTTTCTGGAGGACTATCTGCATTAGCATATAACAACTCCGTTAATCGATTCAACATTTTCAGATCCATCATTTATTGATCACTTGTAATCTTCCCTGATCACTGTTCTTTCATAGCGCACTGTGTAAGGAAATCTGCTGCTTGATTATACTTGCGTGCTACATGCACTAAACTAATCACCTCAAAAGTTTCAACCAGCGAGTGCACTCTGTTTAGCCATACCAATAACGAAGCATGGTTACAACGTAAATCTCCATTAACTTGTCCGATCACTAATCTCGAATCCCCACACACTATTGCCCGTTTTACATGGTGTACTTGCGCAAGTTGTAATGCACCGATCAACCCATGATATTCACTGTCATTCACCGTGAGATTGTCCTGAATTCCATATTCCGCCGCTATCACCTCCCAAGTGGGTATCTCCCATATTATCATGCCCAAAGTACCTTTAGGATCATGTTTCATCCGTACTGCATCATCAAACGATAATACATATCCAGTGCTTTGGCTACGCAAACCTGGTATTGGTCTAATAATTGGCGTATCCTTCAGTGTCTTTAGTGGGGCAATATCTTCTAATACTGCATTCATCTTTTCTATAGGCACTATCGATGTAGCCAATAATGCGGGTAATCCAACACCTTCATGGTCCATTCTTATGATCTCTAACGACCATGGGGATAACATTACCGCCCATTGAACTCCTCTTCCAGTTAAAATTTTAGACGTAAATATCCATCGCATCGTGGAGTACCTTGCGTATACTGTTATATGTTGTCCAAATAGAATATGACTAGCGTCATGTAACGTCTTCAGCAAAGCGAGCACCTCCTGTTCAGATCCTGTATATCGTGTCTCCGCATCTTTGAACACTTTACTGACATATCTTACTAGATGCAAGATCCCATCGTGCTCGATATGTCGTAGCAACGGCGCATGAACAAGCCGTGCCTTCAACAATGCAAAAGATTTCTCAGAATGTTCCAATTGAGTTCCGTCCCTTAACTGCAGATCCGTTAATTCATACAGTGAATCCGCTATCGTCAATAAATTGTCGATAAACCTTATATAATATATCAGTCTGCCATTGAATCTCTGAACCCCTTTTACCGTCCGTGGAAATGCCATCTTACTAATTCAGTCTAAATTGCGCGGGGACGCTTCAATTCCCTTTGAAGATATGCGATGACTCAGAAACTCTACACTGTGCTTCCCAAATGCACTCATGAGTAAGCTTATGGTGATTCTCCAATTTTTTAACGACTCCAAAACGTTCTTATGCATCAAACATAGCGTATCCCAACTATTCGCACCAAACGTAATGTCATCAATGTATGAGCGTCTCCCAATGATAGGTCTATCCTCAGTGTCCACCACTTGGCCAGTATAAAACACATCTTGTGATAGGGGTACGTCTGTCTCCAAGACATATGTAGCATCATCATCGATATCCACGGCGGTATCATCGTTCATGATCTTGCACATCACCCCCATCTGTTGTGAGCGTCGGACCATTGTCCACAAGGCATTGTCAACTATACGCTGATATATCTGTGGCGCATTCTTTAGCCCTTGTGGCATTCGAAGCCATTCAAAATGTCCTAGCGGAAAAATGAAAGTGGTAATTAACCGAGCCCTTTTCGTCATAGGTATAGCCCAATACCCACTCGCGTTATCCATTGAACATAACCACTTAATCCCTTCAAAGTTATCCAACAAATCATCTATCAGAGGCATGGCATACACCATCAGTCTCGGCTTTTGGTTCACAGTTCGATAATCAATGCACAATCGTATGTCTGTTTTATTTTTCTTTAACACGATCACGATTGGTGATTCCCAAGCTGACTCCGAGTACTTAATTAATCCTGCCTGCAATAAGTCTCAAATTAACTTGTACAACTTTGTAGGAGGTGGGCTGGTACCTTGCGCGCTTTCTGGGCTATAGGCAAATTGTATCCAACATCCACATCACATACCACACCCTTGGACGGTGGCGGTAGCGCATTACCAGAGCTATGAATCCATCAGCATACTCGTATAACAATGACCGTAACTGGTCCTCTTGCATCTTGGTGGTGATCCCTGGCTCTCCTATATCCGCGTGAGCCATATCAGGTGACGTTATCGGACCTTGTTCCACTTCAGGTATAAGAGCCAACTGTTCTTCCATAGCTTCAGCCGACATCTCCACCCCTTCATGCAGGTATACCTCCCTTTCCAATTTCGTCTGATCTACCTTCAATGGTTCTATAGCATCGATCACATATACAGCGGGGGGGGGGGTTATCCCCAACCGTCTTTACTGCATGTACACTGGTCCAATTAATCGTCAGACCAGCACTCACCATAATTCACTCATATACTTGCCTGTATTCTTCCGAAAGTCGATCTTCTTGAGTCAATAACGGTAGCGGACTTTCGTTGGGAATCTGACAACTTTGGTCTTTCATATTCAGAATTACCCCCGCCTTCACCAAGAAATATGTTCCAAGTATCGCTAAAGTTTACGATACAATGTTTGCAACCCACATCTCACAGTTAAAAATAACAGATGGGCCCATCCTAACTTTGGCAGTGGCCAAACCAATTGCACCAATGGTACTTTCTTTTACGCCACAAAAACTTGTCGGGGTATCAAACATCCGGACTGCTATATGTAACATCTTCTCCACATTGGTATGTAATACTGATATCTTCGCACCAGAATCCAACATTAGCGGCAACTCCAAATCATCAATTGCTCCCTTCACATATACTTGCGTTGCAGGTTGCATGGACTTGGGCAACTGTTGCCATCCTTCTCGTTCTCCCTCTCTTTTGTCCACCAATGTGACATAAGCTGAGGCATCTGTTGCTTCATTAGTCTCTGAGTATTTTTTTCTCTTCTTCTTTATCTTCAAATGCAACTTGTTTTTCCGTTTTTTCTTGTAATTTCTTCTTTTCTTGATCCTCGTCCACAGTGAGCGATCTATCCATGCAAAATGTATCATTTTTCTTGTTTTCTTTTACACCTAAGGGTGAACGCGGTGTCGCGTTCACATTGCTCGACAATGCCCCCCCCTTCTCTCGACAGTGGTTGCAACGCACTGTGGGGTTAGGCCTTTAACTGTGCGGCCACTTGGTCCTTGGTTAGTTCCCCGAACTTCAACTTGCTCCGCATCTCGGCCATCTCTTCTATGAACTTCCAACAATACCTCACATCATGACCGACTGTTTTACAATGCTCACACGTTTGCAATTTCCAACATTTGTCTTTATCGTGTCCTCTTCGATTACAATGTTCACAACCACGCCCCCATCATTGTTATTAGGCGCACTCGTTCGTTCACCTCTGTCTTTTTAATTAGAGCGTGCCCGCTGCATGGTATGTACTTCTCCGCCCATAACATGTACGCTAGGTTGTACATCTTCATATACCGCTTCGGCACTCTTGCGTGCAGTCATTTTCTTTCCAGGCCTTGTCAAACGTGCCTCATGCTTCGTTAGCACCCTTTCCAATTCCTCAATGGTATTGAACGTCATATGCTGATATTGCATTTGTATAACACGATCATGAATGGTATCAAAGAATTATTGGATGTGCTCTTCCAACAATGAGGTGTTATAGACATCTAGGAAATCCATTCCAGCTCGTAATGCCGCGGCATTTAGCCGGTATAGATATGTAGTCGCTAGCTCGTCGTGTTTCTGTGTCAATTTGGAATACATGATCCGAGGCGACACTTTGTCCACGCAAAACTTCCGTTGAAACACATCTATTACTGCATCCCAATCATACTTCACCGTATCCGCCAATTGTTCGTACCACAAAGATGCTGTGTTCGTCATGCTATCCACAAACATCCCTAGCCGTTGATCGTCATCCCAACGTGAAATGTTTGCTACATGCAAAAATCTTGTCACCCATGCCCTTGCACTCCCAGCGTCTCGTTTATTTCCGTCAAATATCTTAATCTCTGTATTCTGGATAATGGCTGTTACAGGATGTCCAGATGACGTCCATGTGTTTTGTTTCCCACTCTACATGCTATATCTTAATGCTTTCGGCGGGTTGGGATATGCCTTCGTTGGCACCGTCGCTCTTTGGTAGGGTGCACTAGTCGTCCCGATCGTAGTAGACGGAGTGCGACTAGCTGATAAAGCCGCGGTGACTTTCGTTAATTCCTCCAAACTTAAGTGTCCATCTTGCATCAATTGGACTAAACTTTCCACCACTGGATTCTGCTGTTGCGACACTGATCGTGGTGGTGACATGATCCCGTCCTCATCCGATGAAAATTACAACTTCTTCCTTACTCGACGGCCATGCTTTGGTCTCCAATCCATGGCATCTTCCAACTCATCGTCATTACACAACTCCTGCATGCCCGGTGGTTTAGACACTTTCACCGGTGTATGAGTGGTGTCTGCCACAATATAATAACTTGGGCTGATATCCGTAGCCTCTTTCCGATAAAACATCAAGGATGTTTCCCACTGATTCTCCGCTAATAATATTGACACCATCAGAACAATATATTTTGCGGTACGATCCAGATTGAAGTCACATGCATTATCAAATTCTTCCGTCGTACAAACTCATAGCCACAATTTCGAAGCAGCGTTTCTATAGCTTCAATTGACTCTTTTAATCCTCCAAAGGAAGTAAGATCTTCCTTAACGCTAAAGTTAGGGGAAGCTCTTGCCACCTTGCGAATCTCATATAGTGAAAACCAACTGTGTGAGTCCCCAGGTAACTTCAGTACATGCCGTTGATACCGTGCCATTATTGCACAGGCCTCAGAGAAAGTGTATGTTATCTCATGGTCCTCCTGAGAGCTCTGTAAAGTAAAGAACAGCTCTTTCTCTCCCTCAGTAGACACTAAAGCCATTTTGTGTGTGATATTGTATTAGGTCGAAGTGAAATCCCGGGTAGCTGCACCAGTTGTCGTGAAGGAACTTAAATTTTCGAGTTTTCCACTCCAAAACAACACAAGGAAGCGATAGAATACACCTCTCTTGCTTATACTTCCCAGGTTCTTGATACTTACGTCCGAACCTTAATACAAAATTACCGAAAATGGACACTTCCTGGTAACGCTCAGGCTGCCCCTTAGCTTAGGTAATCGCAAAGGATCTTTATCACGCCTTAACACGCGTTCACTTAAAGGTTTCCTCGGGATGTACTTAGACTTATTTTGTGTATGGGGTGGAAAGATTTGGTTGGTTGGAAAAACGACTCTTCTAAAAGGGGGAAATTTGATTATAATTAAAATGTTAAGAGTCCTATATCTACTTCACGTGCCTTTTTCACCTTGTTACTTCTTAGTTACTTCAGCACTGGCTTCAATACCGAAAACTTGCTTCATGGCCGGCCAAAATACCGTGCACTCCGTATGGATACTTATATACACTTAAACATAGACTCCAGCCACTTCACCACAGGCAAACATGTAGACATACCAAATGCTTATGTGAAAACGAAAGAGAATGATCATGACATCTACTTGTACATTCGGCAAGGTATGGAAGATGTGAAGGCTGAGGACAAAAGGAACAACAAAGTCGAAAAAGTACTCAAGCTTAAAAAAGTACTATATGAACTCAAGCAAGATGGACGGCTACGGAACCGGCTCATTCACGGAAAATTGCAGATTTGCAATTTTGCATCGCCGACACGTGTCTCTACGTGAAGCAAATTGGCAAACAAGTTGTGATGTTGGCAATTACGTGGATAACTTACTCGTACTGGAATAAGGAGGAACTCGTCACCAAGTTTTTGAAGACCTCAAGTGTGTGGAAATCAATAATTTTGGAAAAGTATCAATTTCTTGGGAACGCGAGATATTTTTGACGGTAACTTCGGTTACAGACTAGATCAAAAATTGCGATTGATGGAATCTTTGACGACTTCGGTTTCAAAAAGATGCTAACACATTCAGGGCACCGATAGGTCAAGATTTCGAGGATTTGGTGTCGCAACCAAGTGAAGAGCTGAAACGTACTGGATTGACGCCAATAAAGGATTTCCAATATCTCGTCGAAATTTTGCTTTGGATTACAAGATGTACAAGACCGGGCATTTTCATACGCTGTCCACATGGATACTCTAAGGGAACATGCACTTACGATCGCAGATATCTTAAAATCTTGCGAAGAACATAGTGGGATATCTCAAACTTACCAAGATAGTTAAACTTATTATGGGCAAGTGTGCGGATTCAAATGAACTTTTGATGGTGAAGGAATATAGCGATTTGGACTACGGAGGATCCAAAAGAGACCGAAAATCGACTACAGGTGGCTTGATTTCAGTGGATGGCACGTTGGTGATCTGGAGTTGCAAAAGTAAGGTGGCGTCTCACTATCGGCTATGGAGGTCGAGTATTATGCTACTTCGACGAATGTAGTGAATCTACTTGGATTCAAGGAAGTGATCGAAGAAATAAAAGTCAAGATCAAGCTACCGATGCAACTTTGTATGAACAACGAAGCTGCAATCAAGATCTTCAAAGGGTTGGAAGGAAATTCAAAGATGAAAGATGTGGGCATTCGGCTCAAATTTATTAT
The DNA here is from genome assembly GCA_026184515.1 of Peronosclerospora sorghi. NCBI lineage: Eukaryota > Oomycota > Peronosporomycetes > Peronosporales > Peronosporaceae > Peronosclerospora > Peronosclerospora sorghi. The sequence goes on from CM047580.1 coordinate 19,302,392, forward strand.
TTAAAAGTTACAAGATGCCATAGAACCTGTCTACGTTTCTAAGAAAGATATGCTTGTTGAGGTACTTACCAAGGCGTTGGCAGTTCCAATATTGGAGGATCTACGAACCGCGATCGGGCTTCAACTTGTGATCACCGAAAATCACAATGAGGAGGAGTGTTGAAAATATTCATTATATTTTTTTTATCAAAACCAGGTATGATTATATCTTCATTTAAGTATTGATAATTTCGTACATTAAAGAGATAAGATAGCGTGCCCAGAAGTCTTAGAGCATCTCCACCCGTTCGTGCTATATTTATATCATTTGTAGCTGCATAGTATTAAAACCTCAATTTATTTAATAAAGTCGGAGCACTTACTCCAGCGGTGTCCATCTTATATCATATCAAATTGTAATTGATAAATATGGTACTGATTTAATACGCGTCGACAATTATTCCAGATTTGGCACTGGGTGTCCAGGTTTTTAAGAATTTTCTAATGTAGCATATATTTAATTTTACCGGTGGAGAATCAATTTTTGAGATTGCGGTGTTAAATGGATATAGAACGCATTTAACATTGACCGGTGGAGATGCTCTTAGTACTTATTGTTATGTACGATAAGTAGTGTAGCGTACACAACAGATGGAAGTTCGCTATATCTTCAACTCTTATGCATATTGATGTTAGAATAGTTAATCACTTCTCGATACACACTCATTGATTAAGTACCTGACATGATTATATACTATTAATATCTGCGAGCTGTCTATGGGTGTTGTTTATATCTTCAAGGGATTATTGGTTGCGATTTTAAACGATATAGACGATTTCAGTATGTTAAAGACATCACACTACATCTACGGCTCAAGTTTCTCACGATCTACGCAAAGATGAACGACGAAACATTTACATGGTCGTTAAGACTGACCCCAAAGTGCTAGCAGATACAACATGATGACTGATACTGGCTTACACTGAATTCCGAATTGCGCATAATAGGAAGGAAACAAATGAAAATTCTGTTCCTATAGTTATATCTATACCAAATTAAAATCTATCTATATAACAGAATTCATGTCGCCATCGATGGATGCGCGCTCCCGTACCTAATCGAATATCTCGATCGATGTATACAACAGAATGATGGACGCTATCTCGTACCTAACCCAATTAGAACTATACCATAAGTCGGACATAATTGAATTGTACTTAATCATTGAATATTACAAATAGCGCTGAATCTAACTATATCCATCTATATAAAAGAATACCGTGTCGCGATCCCGCACCAAAGCGAAGTCGAACTGTACTATCGATTTCTTTTAATTGGTTACAAATAGCGCTTTTACACTTAAGTAAAAAAAACTATTCGACTTATCATTGGTTAGAAATAGCAGCTTTACATACCGACATTTTGCAGGCGGGGATCTATATATATAAAGGAATACCGTCTGTACGATGGTCCTTTTCCAAACTTTGATTGGGGGGTGCTCTATCATGTGACCTCGATTTCGGCCTATGTTTTCGCTACCCTAACCCTGGAAATACATGGAGAACAAGTTTTGTAGACGGACAGACTATTTTTATGCCCTGCCCCGTTGGTACGACGGGTACCATCCTCTAGTCTATATAATAGCAGAATTCATGTCGTCGATGATCCCGTACCTAAGCGAATATCTTGATCTAAGTATAAATCCAATTAAGTACGTGATCCCGTACCTAAGAGAATATCTTGATCTAAGTAAGAATTCGATTAAGTACGCGATCCCGTACATAAGCGAAGTCGACCTGTACTATAAGTCGGGCCTAAATGATGTGAACATTCGGAAGCAGTAGCGTTATGCGACACGAAAGATGAACGTATGGCGCAGTTGGAGATCATGCCGTTGGCGCTGACAGAAAAGTTGCACGTGGCAAAGGCAGCACTAGAGGGGTTGAAGGTCGGAGTGGACGACGAGGTGAGTGATTTGCGGAACGAGAAATCTGCGCTAGAAGAGCGGTTAGCTGCACAGAATGCGCAGTTGGAGAAACTTCAGTCGCAGCAGGGTGCTGTGGTGGCTGAACTCGAGGAGAGGAAGAACGTGTCGACAAGCGAGGTGTTCAAGGAGCCGGTGGAGACGTAGGTGGATTAAGAGGTCTCCCTGGAGGTGCGAACTTAACAGGAGGCCTCTCTATTGGTACAATATATGGCATTGGCGGCTCAGTAGGTGGAGGTGCGAACTTAACAGGAGGCATCTCTATTGGTACAATCGGTGGCATTGGCGGCTCAGTAGGTGGAGGTGCTGCTGGCGGAGCTCATGGAGGAATTGGTGGCGGTATCGGTTATGGAGCCGCCGGTGGAGCTGCGGTTGGAGCTGGTGGTTGTTCAAGTGGTGGCATTGGTGGCCCAGTAGGCGTCGGTGCTGCTGGCGGAGCTCATTAAGGAATTGGTGGCGGTATGAAATGTACGTTACCCGTTAGAAGCCAGTGTTTCGTGTGAATCATGTTTTATGGTATAGTTAAAAAAAAGTTGTGGGGTAGACCTTTTCTGAGGAAGTCCATTCAGAAGAACGAAAAGCATGTTGCAGAGAACAACCGAAGGATAGAGGTGAGCACGTAGGTTTATTTTTATAGGTGATGGTGTTGTACGGACGCTGTTTACGTTTTGACGGCTCAGGATTTGACGAAACACATTGCAGAGTACCGGCGCAAACTCAAGGCCTCATGTACTACCATGGGCATTGCGGTGCGTTGCACAAGTGCTGTCAGTAAATTTGTAGGAAGTATTTACAATCGTCGTATTCAGGGACAAAAATTTCGTCAAGAACTTTGCCAGTCGCCACTAGCATTACCTTCCCTCTTCGATGAAGTAGCGAGATGCAGAATCTTTTTCACTCAGTTCAGCTGACGTCAACAATCCGCACGTCCTCACCATGCAGGGTCATATCACAAAGGTACTTAACATGAATCCACCCAAGATCCACGGCATGATCGAGGAAGCAGCTGGCACCAAAATGTACGAGAACAAGAAACTGGCGGCACTGAAGACAATGAACAAAAGGAGAATAAAGGGGAAGAGATCAACAGCATCTTGGCCAATGAAATAACCCCCACACTCGAGAAATTGCGGGAAGAGAAAACGCGCTACTTGAAGTGGGCATCCAACAACACAGAAATGGAGAGACTGCAGAGATTTTGCGTGGCCCATGACTACCAAAGGCACAAGACGCGTTAAAAAAATATGTCGTCGCACGTGCAAAAAATGCAACTTGAAAGAGAGGGAGATGGGAAAGGGGTTCAGAAGTTGAAGGATAACGTCGAAAAGATCGCCAAAGAGGTAGTCAAGTTTTCCATCAAGTTAAAACATTGTAAGACCTCTATAGAGCAGCAAGTGAACGCAGAAGTCGGCATCAATGAGCAGCAAGCAGAGACACAACAAGCTGTATCCAAACTGACTAAAAATATTGAAAAAATTAAAAAGACGGTGGACGAGATTGAAGCGACCTATACCGAAACGGAAAAAAGGCAAATGACTATCAGCTCCAGATTCGGGCTTTAACTGTCGGTATGGAGCAGAGTGGTGACACCAATTAGTCTCTCTCTGAACGGTTGGCGTCAAAGCAGCGAGAGTTGCAAGAAAGTAACACTGCAATTAAGCAAACAGACCTTAAACTGAATAACACTGAGGAACGCATTAAGAGTAAGCGTCGGAAGATATATCAAACGCGCAAGAACAACCACAGCCTGGAGGAAGAGCGTAAGTGTAAAATTGATGAGCTTGAAAACATGCAGCTCGAGGTTGATCAACTTACTACCAACGTTAAGCCCGAAGAAGAGGATAAACTACACGCGTACGCGAGCTGCAAGATATGATCGCCCGCGCTGAAAGGGAAGTATATGAAATTCATCAGAACTATCATCTCGATTAGATTTTAAGTACACTGACCCTTACCGAAACTTCGATCAAAATCACGTGAAAGGTGTACTTATCAACCTCCTGGAGACAAAGCACGAGTGGTCTGTCCTCGCTTTGGAAATTGCTGCAGGTGGAGAGTTGTATCAGATTGTGGTGGACAATGAAAAAACTGCAAAGGATATTCTCAAGTTCGGGCGCCTGAAAATTGCGTCACAATAATTCCTCTTACCCGCATTTTACGCAAAACAGTCGATCTTCGCAAAATCGACAAGGCTAGACAGGTAGCTCGACAGCAAGGTGGTAAAATATGGGAAGCAATAAAACTTATCCACTTCAAGCCAGACGTTCTTCCAACGATAGGGTACGCATTTGGCTCATCTATTATTTTCGAAAACGGTGAGCTTGCAAAGAATGTTATGTTTCATCGAGATATTAAGGTCAAGACAGTAACTCTTGACGGCGATCAATTTGTTGTGATGATATGGCGGGTGCTATTGCGTACCATCAGGCTCTTCAAACATATCTACGAAACTGCAATATACCTGCCGTAACACCCAGTACTGAATCCATATCATAGGAAAAGGAAAAGAAGACGAAACAGTCAAGTAAAAATCAGACTCAAGGGATGAAGAAACAGAAGATTACAACGGATAAAGCGCCTGAGCTGAGTTCAGCATCGCACAAAGTTTTCTCTCCATGAGCTGCGTGAGAAGGTAACTGAAGTGAAGACGGCATTTGATTTTGAAGCGGAGGCAGCAGAAACAAGTTAGGACATCTTACTTGATGTTAGAGCTACTCCATCCGTCACTCAAAATTAATTTTAGTTTTTTTTCATCACGTGGTGCCATACAAACTGTACACTGTACGTATACTCCGTTGCCTACTTTAATGCCACAAAAAATTAACGAAAATACTGCATTACTAAGCTTAGATGCATAACCGGTCATGTGTCGCACACCACTACTTTTACGACTACGGTAAAAACGCACCCGCAAAAACTGTCTTTCTTTGTGGTTTTAAGGTAAATGTAGATATACAGTAGTTTTAATGAAATTTATATGAAACAGTTCGTCGGAACGACGGGTACCGTCCCCTAGTCTACATAATAATAGAATTCATGTCGTCAATGATCCCGTACCTAATCAAATATCTCGATCTATGTATACAACAGAATGATGGTCGCGATCCCGTACCTAATCGAATATCTCGATCTATGTAGCAACAGAATGATAGTCACGATCCTGTACCTAATCGAAGTCGGACTATACTATAAATCGGAGATAATTGAATTCGATTTTTAATTGGTTACAAAGAGCGTTTTTACAGTTAAGTAAAAAAAATCGACTTTGTCATTGGTTAAAGATATCGTTTTTACATCTTCCTATATAAAAGTTTTCCGTCCGTCTCCCGAGCACGTGAAATGATCGTACCCCGTCGGGAATACGGGTACCTACACTTGAATTTTTCCTTCTTTCTGTCAGTACTACGCTTCTGGGAAAGACTATATTTTTTTTAGCATATTAACTATTTGAAACAACATTTTCTTACTGCCCAGTGCTTGAACAGCTGCGGTGGTTGTTGAGTTCAAGTATCCTTGAATGTGGAGGAGCCGTCACAGGAAGGTGCGACGTTCAGCTCGAACAGGTGCACAACAAGAAGCGTCCAATGCGCAGGGAGGAAAGGTATACAGCTTACGCAAGAGAGACTTCGTGCAGAAACACTTGAAGTGTTGAATGTGCAGTCCTTACACAAGTTCACCCGCCGATTAAAGACTGGCTTAACAGGATGTTCGATGATTGCGGCGTGTATTCGACAGAATTGAGCAGCGGATCCGGCTAAAACTCGGTCAAATGGAAGCTGGATGCAGTGCGATGCGCCGCACTGCGCGAAACAGGATTTTCGCTGTGCGCGCTCACGTTATTAATATTGTGAAGTTGGGGGAAGGTTAAACTACCACTGATAGCTCCACCGTAACCGATGTTGCGTCGTCTGCTTGAGGACCGGACTTGGAGGGAAAACACTTTCGTGAACATACAATTATGTCTTTACCTGTACATCAGTTGGTGCAGCAATATGGCACAAGCGGCATTTACAACATGAGGGGCTTGACCATCTTAACGGTAGCTTCCTAATTGGCAATTAGAATGCGCCCAAATTTGCCGAGATCTATATACATGACCCACAAATGCAAGTCGATGGATACCTTGCGCTTGAAGTCCAGCTTAATCTGACATCATGGAAGAAATGCAGCAGATGCTTCAAGAGACGCTCTAGTATACGAAGGACACGGTGAAGAGAACATGTCGAGCCTGCAGCACCTGTATCCTTACGTTTGATATCATTGCAAGAAAACATGCGTGAGGCTTTCATTGGCCGTTGGAGTATTATAGTGGCGGGTTTATCCTCCAAATTCGTTTCGTTGGTACAACGGGTTAACTAACATGAATGTCTTTCCGCATCTGGATTGGCGCATCACGGGGGAGCTTCAAGCCATGCTTGAACAGCATCCTGTACGTGCAGGTGTACAATCAGGTGCGTCAGAAAATGGAAGGGGATCAGGTGGTTGATGTGGAACTCCGTCTGCTTTGTCTGAAACCGAACGACCGAAGGCGGTACAACACCCCGACTGCCAACGAGGTCGGCGCCAAAATGGTAGAAGATGGTTATGACGGCAGTTTTTCCGATCGTGAGTCTGTAGAACGACGACTAATGCGTAACGTCGTTTATGACGAAGCACTATATTTAATAAGGTTGCAACACTCGCAATGATGGGAGCGGTCAATGTACGACAGAGCACACGCTGCCGTTAACTGCAAAAAATAATCTTTTTTTCTTTTTTTTCAAAGTGAGTGTAGATATGGTGTAGTTTCAATGAAATTTCAATGAACCAATTCGTCGGAAGACGGGTACCATCCCCTAGTCTACATAATAACATAATTCATGTCACAATCCCGTACCTAATCGAATATCTCGATCTATTTATAAAAAAAGAAAAATGGTCGCGATCGCGTGCCTAATCTAATTCAAACTATATTATAAGTTGGACCTAACTGAATTGGACTTTATAATTCGTTATTAAAAATAGGGCTTAGAGAAAATGATCCTGTGTAATTACGGTCTTATAGCGCTTATAGCAATATAGCCCGCCTTGCCTGCTCCCGCATTAGCCCCCGATGCCACCGCAAACGGAGGGTTCGCGTTCACGACGAAACCAACAGGCCCGGGAGCGGCGTGCTCTAAAAAATACTGATGAGACGCAAGCATGCACAGCAGCTTCTGGAAGACCGCTTGCGCGCCTCTGAGTCGGAGTTCCCCCTTGCAAGTAAGGCCATCCCAGCATTGTGCCTCGCTGCGTTTTGTACTCTACCTAGCTAACGTCTGATGCCGCAAGTGTGGATTGCTCCATTGGATAGAGGAGCGTGTGAAGGGTCTAGATAAACCCCTTGCACAACCAGTTCTTACCTAGTGGTGCGACCGTGGCAAGGTCACCGTTGGCAAAGCCACCAGAGCCTCTACGTAGTCTTCTTTGAGATGAAACGCGGGTTTCCCGGGCGTTCCGCACCAACATCAGGGGGTAAAACAGAGCGATTCGTTCACGTCTCTAGATGCGAGGTGGGATGAACGGTTTATTCAGAGAGGGGTGTACGCCTTTCGACTCCAAGGTCCCCTGTACCACCGAATGGGATCGCTGTTGCCGGAGCCCGTTCAGCCGAGGAAGTTCTCGCAGTTGTTTATCACTGACAACATAATGGTACTTGGTGGCCACATCAATGTATTTACGCAACTGGATCGGAGCTTCTTGGGTAAACTTCAAGCCATGATTGAACAGCAAGACCCGTACGTGCAGTTGTACGAGCAGGTATGGAGGAGGGTCAGGTGGTGGATCTGGAACTCCGTCAGCTTTGCCTGCAACCGAACGACCGAAGGAGGTACAATACCCCGACTGCCAAAGAGATCGGTGGCAACTGAGCAATCAGGCCTACCGTACACTGTCCGTCGGAAGCAGTTTCTTGTGCGCTTGGCATATGCGATGACGTCAAACAAGTCACAGGGACAGACGCTGCACAAGGTTTGCATATGGCTCACAAGGGACATATACTCGCATGGCAGTTATACGTTGCCTTCTTACGGTCGACACCACCGGAGAACATCTACGTCCTTTTGGAAGATGAGTCTGCAGTACGACGGCTATTGCGCAACGTCAATTATGATGAAGCAATACATTGAATGAGGTTAAAAAGTCTCGCAATGATGGGAGCCGTCAATGTCCGAGATTGCACACTCAGTCGTTGACGCAAAAAATAAACTTCTATTTTTTGTTTCAAAGTAAATGTAGATATACTGTAGTTTCGATTAACTTTTAAAGAAACACGTCGTCGGAACGACGGGTACCATCCCCTAATAAATTTTATAACTGTTTCCTATTTTCTAAGACTTAGTATTACGGGTATTCAAAATGGGGCAAAAGTTGTGGTTGTGGTAAAATTTAGAATCAACTCGAGGTCCAATTGCGTGGTAAAAATTTACCCCTCCTCCGACGGTGGGTCAAAAATTAAACACGTGACAAGACGCATTTTCTGATATTGTAACAGGGTTACATTCTGGTTACATTCAGTTATGTGGTGTACGTGAGTACACTACAGTTGGGGTCAGTATTGACCGGTCCGAAAGGTTTGGACCTATTGGTTATTTTAACCAATCAGGGCAGGAGCCTTTGGTGGAGGCGTGGCAGCCAGCCACGTGTTAGTACACAGGTGGTGTACACTACATTTTGGCTAGGTACGAATTTAGTAAGTTCTACTTAGTATTACATATAGTTTACATTAGTTTAAATTAATTTAGGCTAATTACATATTAAGAATACATTCAGTTTACATTTCACTCAAAAGAGTGCAGGACGCACGACCTCGATCGGTCGCGCGCGCAGTGAGTGTAGTAGAGTAAGGGAAGTTCTTCCCTTAGCTACCCCCTTATTAAGGGAGCCTTGTGCTAAGGCGTTAGCTTGTGCTAACTGGTAAACCAAAAGTGGAATCTTGGCCCCGAGTAAGAGAGTTCTCTCTTACTAAGCGCTTTTATAAGGGCGTATAGGCTAATTAGCGGCACATCGACGCTTTAAGAAAATCTTCCTCTGTGCGCTAGCCGCACCGTGCGTGTACGCACCGGCTAGATCTGGTAGCACTTGTAGTCAATCCAACACCTTTGTGGGTAGGCTACGGCATCCTCTTCAAGGGATGAATCAGGACGATTGGGAAAGGTTAACCCTCGTCCAGCAGGAATCCTTTAACAGGCTGTTATCCTTACTGGGTGAAGAAGGCATGCAGCTCCTAGTGGAGCAGGGCCTTGAAGCCGTGAAGGCAAGGGTCAATGCCCTCATCGCCCATGAGGCGAGTTTAGGTGGAGGTCGTTCCACGGGGGTGCGTCCCCCATTGTCCTTTAAGATAAAGGAATTCACCGGTGAAAAGGGTGATAACCTTTATGTGTGGTTACGAGAGGCCGAAACGGCCTTCGCCACAGCGAATGTGATCGCTGATCGCTTGCAAGTTGGACTTGCACTGACCCATCTTACGGGTAAAGCCCGTGCATGGGCTTTTACATGCTCGGATTCGGTCATGGATGTGTTCCCGACCTGGGAAGTCCATAAGCAAAAGCTTATGGACATGTATGCCACGCCTGATCTGGTTTCCAGAATCAGCTGGCGTTTGTGAGGTGCCGTCAGGGCACTAAGGACTTGGAAACATATATCCAAGAACTGAAGACCCTTTTGGCAAGGATGTACGCGAAAGCGCACTCGGACAATCCCGTGTTCATGGGAGGCCTAAGAGAAGGGCCAGCACGTTCGGAGCTATTCCGAATACGACCCCAATCCCTGGGGGAGACGTTTAAGATGGAGTTTACGCCGACAGGAACTACGCCGAGAGGAACTTTCGTTCCTCTAAGGTGGGTCCCGAACCCATGGACCTGATTCAGGTCGAAGCGGAAGAGAAAGCTTCCGTTAAGAGTCACGCTGACTCTACTTCGCTGGGTTCTGAAGCGGAGATCCAGGCAATGTTGTAGCGGCAGGGGCCGCTGAGATGCTTCCTGTGTGAAAGCGCGGATCATCTGCGGAACAGATGTCCGCGGAACCCCCAGCGAGATATTCGCTTTAAGGGGTCGAGGGTAGGTAAGAAGCCCCCGCCCAAGCCGTCGGGAAACGACGACTCTCTGTAGGTGCAGGGCGCCCTACTGGGGGATCCCCCAGTGATGTTAAACCCCAGGGTAGGGGCCGACATCACAAAGCCCCGAGATAAAAGGTGCTTTCTAGCACGGATTTGGTGTACCAGCCCGGTTTTCTGGTAGTCCTTGCGGACGTGAAAGGCTTTGATAAGCCTTGGATAGTCTTGATAGACTCTGGAGCGTCTGAAAGATTGTCAGACGGGCGTCTGTGAGTAGAGTCGGCTGTATGCCGAGGCCCCAGAGGCACGTTCTCGTGACGTTGGCACGGTCCGTCTAGCGACGGGCGTACAGGTTTCTGTACCCAAGGTCTCGATTGACCTTAAGCTGAAGTTTGCAAACTTCGATAGCTAATAACGTTGCCTAGTCCTGGATTTGGACTAATTCTGGGCATGAAGTGGCTGGAACGCCACGAGCCATGGATAGACTGGAAGTCTAAGTCCATTGGCTCAACGCACCCGCGGTCGGGTGAAGCATTGGCGAGTCATGAACCCACCTTTGCTCGATCGCGAAAGCAATTCTGGCGTGAGATACCAGAGATTGGGATGTCTGAAATGATCAGTCCCAATGAGGGCAAGGAAGTGTTCCTTGACGAGGGTGATTCGGCGGTTAATCCCCGCGCCGATATAGGCGAGACTGGTGAGTCGCCAATGGTAGAAGTGGATTCCTCTGAGGTTAAGCGCGAGGCGCTTAGAGAAGAGACCCGAAGTTATTCTCTTCTGCAGGTCGGAACTGATTCCGACCACGCCGTGTTCGGCGAACAAGTTGCGACTCCAGTGGTAGGGGTAGAGACCCCTGGGGTTAAGCGCGAGGCGCTTCCAAGCGAAGAGACCCGTAGTCCGTCTCTTTCGCACGTCGGAAATGATTCCGAGAACTCCGTTGTAGTTGAGACCGGCGAGTCACCGGTGGTAGAGGTAGAGACCTCTGTGGATAGGCGCTAGGCGCTTCCAATAGATGGGGCAATTGACTCCCCCCATCTGGGTCCCGGGATGAGTCCCGAGGCCAGTAGTCAGCAGTCCTATCGGATGCTGAATAGTGTGACAGGTATTGTAAAAGAAGGCGTAAGCCTTGAACGGTTGCCTGGGGTAGGTGAACTGTTGTCGTTGGAGGAGATGTCCTTCAACGAATTTGAAACTGCTTTGAAAGCAGATGAACTCGACGAGGTTGTCGTATTACGTCCGGAAGAGGAGTTGATCTCCTCATCCACGATGGACGAGTCAGTTTTGGTACAAACCAAACAGGCATTGAATGTCCGAAGCGGCCTCAAGATCCTCGCGGATCCTGAGGACCCTTACCATTCCTTGTTAAAGGAATTCGGAGATGTCATTAGTGACAACCTGCCGATGGATTACCACCGGATCGGGGAGTCCGACATGAAATCGATTTGGTTCCTGGAACCAAATACTGCCTCACTAGGCAGTGGCCTCTCCCCAAGGAGCAATGCGACGTCATAGACGCATTCCTCAAGGGGAAAGAAGAGGCAGGGATGGTACGGGAGAGAAAGTCTCCCCATTCATCTCCCACTTTTTGTGTTCGTAAGACTAACGGAAAGTGGCGCATTGTGCATGCGTACAACAAGCTGAATGCAGCTACTGTACCCATGCAGACTCCGATTCCTCGGAAGGATGTACTCCAGAACAATATGGCGGGCTGTACTGTGTACAGTGCCTTAGATGTGGTGGACGGGTATTATCAGGTGCTCATGCGAGCATCCGATATTCCGCTTACAGCGGTCAGCACGCCTATTGGCATGCTGTGGGAGTGTCCTTTTATTCCACAGGGGCTTTCGAATGCGCCAGCGTCTTTTAATCGCTTGGTGACTCAACTATTCCGCCCTCATAGAAAGTACGCTCAGACGTACTTCGACGATATATTCGTTCATAGTCGCACGGAAGGCGACTCGTCTGATGTTCAGACGCATCTGATACACCTTCGAGTGGTGCTCGAATGTATGCGGGAGCATAAGTTATATGCGAACGCATCCAAATGTATATTTGGTGCTGAGGAAATTCCTTTCCTCGGATGCTTCATGGGTAAGGTTGGAGTGCGGGTGGATCCCGCGAAGGTGAAAGCCATTGTGGAGTGGCCTTCTCCTGTAAATCTTAGAGATTTACGGAAGTGGCTTGGATTAGCCAACTATCTCCACAAGTACAGCGAGAACTACGCTGAAATGGCGAAGCCATTAACCGACCTTCTTAAAAAGGACGTTTCTTGGTGTTGGGAAACCAAAGACCAAAACGAATTTGAAGCGGTAAAGGGGAGCTTGTTAAAAGGTCCCGTTCTTGCTCTCCCAGATTCTGGGAAACCATTTAGTGTCGTCTGCGACGCCTCCGATTTCGCAATCGGATGTGCTTTGTTACAAGCAGACGATGCAGGAAGGGAACGCGTTATCGCGTTTTAGTCGAGGCAGCTTAAAGCGGCGGAACGGAATTATCTCGTTCATGACAAGAAGCTACTTGCTATGAAGTATGCCCTTGTCAATTTTAGGTTTCACCTACTCGGCTCAAAGCCGTTCGTGGTTTATACTGACCACGCGTCCTTACGGACAGCGACAAAGTCGCCTCATCTATCCCAACGGATGGCCCGTTGGCTCTCCTTCGTTGCGAAGTACAACTTTGAGGTTAAGTATAAACCTGGCAAGCAGAACGTGCTTGCAGACGCGTTGTCGCGTCGTCCCGATTACGAGCTCGCTCACGCGACATTCGTCACCACGTCTGTAGTGGATCTCATACGCCAGGCGTATGAGAAAGACCCACAATGTACGGCGCTTATCCGCGCGTTAGGTGAAAAGGGTCTTGGCTCGTCTGAGCCAACCCTGTCAAGTCGAGCTAAAGCTCGTTTACACCGTTACATTTATAGTGACGGTTTGCTATATTAAAGCACGAGTGCGGAGGACACTCCGCGGGTGGTTGTTCCTCATGATGAGGAACAGAAGTATAGAGTCCTCTTTGAGGCATATGCCGCCCCTACCGGGGGTCATTTAGGTCATGATAAGACCTACAGCGCTTTAAGCGCTTTGTATTTGTGGCCCAACATGTATAAGTGGGTCGGTGCGTATATACGCACCTGTGAGACGTGTAAGAGGGTTAAACCCTCTGCAAGTTCAACTGCGCCTTTGGCGAGCTTGTCCGTTCCAACGGAGTGTTGGAAATCCATTAGTATTGATTTTATCTTCGGTTTTCCGAAGGATAAGGTCGGCAACACCGGCATATTGGTCTTTCAAGGAACAGCGAAAGTGTTCCTAGACCGTGTCTTTCGACAGCATGGTCTACCCGATTCCGTTGTATCGGATCGGGATCCCCGTTTTACGGGACAAATTTGGGGCGCGCTGTTTAAGGTGCTAGGCACCAATCTCCTTATGTCCACTGCGGATCATCCTCAGACGGACGGACAAACGGAATGCGTTAATCGCGTTGTTGAGGATATTTTCCGGAGTTTATGTCCGGATTCTCCAAAGAGTTGGAGTGAGATGCTCCCGATGGTTGACTTTGCTATCAACAATTCGGGACATGCATATACGGGGTTTACCCCGTTTTACGTGAACGGATTAGTGAATCCGAGGGTTCCGTTGACGCCACGTATGTGTTTCCCAGGGCTTGAGGGGGGAGGATTCCCCGATGTCAGCCCTGTATATGTGCGAAAGCACATCGATAAGTTTTATCGACGCGCCTTAGTGTCTTACGACACGTCTGCGATGCCATGGCAGAAAGCCAATACAAGCAGAAGGAGAAGGCTGACCGCAATGGGCGGCGTAACGAAAAGGTGTACAAAGTAGGAGAAAGTGTTTTATTAAACGCTAAAAATCTTCCTACACATGCAGTTTCCATCGTATTGCGGAAACAACTGCGCCCCAGGTTTGTGGGGCCTTTTAAGGTACTATCCCGAAAAGGCTTATCGTATACCTTGTACATCCCGAAGGCGATGCGTACGCATCCAACCTTCTATGTGGGTATGCTTAAGCCATACCAGAACCCGGAGGCCGGTCCCCTCTTGGAGGGGGTTGGTAAGGCGAATAGCCATAAGAGCCGTAAGACAAGGCAGAGCAGAGGAAGCCAGACAGGGCTAAAATGCGACCACGAATCTCCGCAATGGTCGTCTCGAGAGAGGCAAGACGCCTCTCGAAGCGATCAGTGACATCCCACTCATCGCGGAGTCCCCCGTGGACATCATGGATGTGACGGCTGTGTCGAATACAGCGCTCACGAATCTCCTGTCGCAATTGCGCGACCTCCTCCTCCAATGCTCGATGCGGAGGGTACTCCACATTATCATGTGGAGCGTATGATGGCGCGACGCCATCATCGGGGTCAAACCCATTATCTGGTGAAGTGGAAGGGTTATACACACTCACAAGTTTGTGGGAGTCCGAGACTCCCATACGGCAGGATTGCCGTGACGTCTTGACGCTTTCCAGGGGGAGAATACCGCTGCGGGTCAACGACCAAAGGGGCGCGAGAAGCCCCTTCACTCCCAGTAGTTGGGAGTTCGCCGGAGTCAGATGGGGCGCTCACACTGTTCTCTGGCATCGCGTTGGGGGCAGGGGCTCTAGCATAGCGCGTGCGATAAGGGGCACGTAATAGCCCCATCGCTTTGGCTCTGGTAAACGCCATACGCAACGCCCTCTCCACCCAAATGTCTCGACGGAAATAGCTGTCATGCAGCTCATCGAAGCTGGGGAGAAGCTTCTCCCCTTCCGCCCAAGCGCGGAACTTCTTCTCTGCATCATCGGCACTTTCTCCCGGAGAAAGAACGAAAGGAACCTCGCGGAGGTTCTCAACAGGGGCACCCTGTGCCTGCCTGTTTAAGCGCTCTCGGTACGAGACGCTAGTGAACTGCTTTTGCGTGAGCAGTTGTTGCCGGAGTTTCTCCCGGCGTTCGCATTGATACGACTGCTCAGCCGCAGGTCCAGGAGTATAGAATTCTAAACCATTCCTTACCATCGTCCTGGTCCACTTTGGGAGGTCACAAGGACCTTAAAAATTATATGCCGCCCGTGGCGGGCGTTTGGGGACGCGTAACGCAGCCTTTCGTGCCTGCGCGGCAAGTTGGGTTTCTAGAGCTGCGTCCAGCTCATTGGTGATGATCGCATTCGGCGATCCGGATATATCATCAAACATTGGCAGGGGTGGCGCACTAGCTAGTGCAGTTTCCCCACGTGTGGGGAACAGATTAGGCTGTTGACATCGCCGTTAGGCGTTGTCGGAGCGGTCAGCCTTTGGGGAGCTATCCCCAAGGGCATCCAACTCCGAGTTCTCGGAATAGTCTACCTCCTCTTCTTGAGGAGAATCCACATCACCACTAATGGTGCTCATGGTTAGCCAGAGGTTCTGGCAGTTGGAGTTCTCCAACTAAAATTGGTTTATTGCGTAAGAAATAGTCTTGATGGGGGAGTATGTAACAGGGTTACATTATGGTTACATTCAGTTATGTGGTGTACGTTAGTACACTACAGTTGGGGTCAGTATTGACAGGTCCGAAAGGTTTGGTCCTATTGGTTATTTTAACCAATCAGGGCAGGAGACCTTGGTGGAGGTGTGGCAGCCAGTCACGTGTTAGTACACAGGTGGTGTACACTACATTTTGGCTAGGTACGAATTTAGTAAGTTCTACTTAGTATTACATATAGTTTACATTGGTTTAAATTAGTTTAGGCTAATTACATATTAAAAATACATTCAGTTTACATTTCACTCAAAAGAGTGCAGGACGCACGACCTCGATCGGTCGCGCGCGCAGTGAGTGTAGTAGAGTAAGGGAAGTTCTTCCCTTAGCTACCCCCTTATTAAGGGAGCCTTGTGCTAAGACGTTAGCTTGTGCTAACTGGTAAACCAAAAGTGGAATCTTGGCCCCGAGTAAGAGAGTTCTCTCTTACTAAGCCCTTTTATAAGGGCGTATCGGATAAATAGCGGCACATCGCCGCTTTAGGAAAGTCTTCCTCTGTGCGCTTGCCGCACCGTGCGTGTACGCACCGGCTACAGATATCATACGTAGCAATATCAGCGATATGTTAGAGCAGCCATACTTCCGTGTCATTGATTAGGATTTGTTGCTGAAGAAGCAGATTACCCCACCGTGTAAACCCAAACTTACGTCACCTCTTGACGTATAATGTGTGGACACTGAGTTTACAGATCTGGATGTAAACAGTGAAGTTCAATCGCCAACGGATAAGTCGGCAGCTAGGTCGAACGGATTCTTGTCGCTCGCGTCGAGCCGCAGTAGCCGTGAAAAGTCTGCCCCTCCTGTTCAGGACCCTACGTTCTAAGCTTTCACCTACTTTTGCGAAGATCCAGATGCTCTTGAGGAGGTCACAAATTTAGTGTCCGAGCTGCGGCCTCCCCGCCACCTCCCAGTCCGTCTCTTAGTCCTCCTCTAAACGAAGACGAACCCGATCGCCTTGCGGATCACGAAAACTCCATTTTATATAAGTGTTAGGGGACACCACTATCATCATTTGTTGAGAATGGATACTTAAATCCGATGCCGATCTCGCTGAAGCAGTTTCAAGAAGGCTTAAATAAGTTGGAATCATCAATGACCAAAAAATTTGAACGCGTTGAAGTAACTATCTCCCGTGGACGACCGCCAGTAAAGAAAACAAGTGTAAGTTCTCATTCGAGTAAAGAAAAGCAGGAATATAATCATGTGCACGTAGAAAAGTTGTTGATATCGTAGAGAACGACAGACGTCACAGGAAATACTTCACCGTACTCGGCTCAATCGAGCCAGTATATATTGACCCGTCTTCCACTAGCCCCAGCGCTGATTCTCGGGGCTTGTCTAGTGCAAGCCAAGCGGCGAACACACGGGACCACGCAGCGTTAATCCGTGGTCAATCAGTGGTGAGTCCACCATCTGTTGATATCCAACCCATAACGGAAGCATAATTTTAGCACAACAGTGGCCATATACAGGGATGAGCATCCTATTATGGAAGTTCATGCATGAAGGTGGAGAGGTGAAGTGTGTGCTACCAATGTTGCGTCTCTATGTTTTCCTTTCGCGATGCCTTGCATGTTAGACTGACAATAAAGAATAGATTAATCAAATGCGACAAGATTTGTGTCTTATTCGCTGAGATACCACCAAAACGCTCCACTAGTCCTCGGGAGATGCTACGACTGAGAACAGAAAGACCACCAGAAGTATACAGGTCCACACCACAGCCAGTAAATGTTGGAAGAGTGTGTAGCCACTTTGGGCTTTGCACTCTTCCGGAATGGTGGAATCCTATTGGCTGTCAGGTACGGCATACATTTATGCATATAATGGCGGTTACAGGATTAAGTTGCATTTATTACTGGATAGCTACTTAAGTAACCTTTACATAATATGCTTACTTTCCTTTTTGCATATACGTAAGCACACACACTGAACTCTCTACGGCCGTCAGACGGCGATTGCTAGCTTGCCTCTACCGCTGATCATTTCGTGCTGAAACTTTGTCAGCAGGTGTGGCGAAGCAAAGGCAAAATTTTGGTCACCTTTTGTCAACGGCGTGCCGATCAGCTGGTCAGCGATCGGATTGGTGGAAACAAGGGGGCTTTTAAGCCTATCATGTGCAAGGAGTGTCAAGCACACGGATTTTGGTAAGTCACATGGCATTGCGTGTATTTTACATATTTTAGTGTTTGGTACATATTGGGACCGTAAGGTTAGTGGAAAAGAAGTAATTTGGTCTTGGATTGGAAAAGTGGCTAAGAGGTCCTAAGCGACGCTCTAAAAGTTTGGTTTTCTAAGTCGCCTTCGCACGTCGCGGAGTGTTTGGGGGCAGAGGGTCGAGTAATCCCCCCTGCCCATTATACCCGGCCGGGGCGCGTCGCAGGCGCATTTGGCCCGCCGAAATTCCTTCGACAGGAGTATCCATTGGCTGACTTCTCACAAGTTTAAGTCACGTACGTTTGGAACGTACTAACAAGTGGATTTGTCTTTACGTGAAGATATCGTTTGTGGAATTCACGAGCATATTGGATCTTTACGTGGACATATTGGTTTACTATAACATTGGTTGGAGTTTAGACCGGCTTTGGTCTTCTCTCATATTGGTCAGGGGCTAGACCAGTTGAGTGGTCTACCCTCTATTATCTCGTATTGGTTGGGTCTAGATCGATTGGACGGTCGACCCATTGGACTATACATATTTCAAGTGTAACCGGTCTACAAGTACCCAGGGTGAAGAGTTCCGCCCAGGGTACACCCCCCCCAGTACGGTCTGCATACTATCAGACCCAAGTCAACCAGCGACACGATCCACCGAGTGTTGAACTAGCCCATTCCATCGGGTACACAAGGTGAGATGGCAACGCAAGATCAATCGGACCAGGCGTCTTCTGTTGATGATCGGTCGTCTACTAGCAGCGGACGATAAGATCGGATCGCAAGCGAAGGTCCGAGGGGTACCCCCCCCCCGTAAGTTGGAAGGCTGGGCACGATAATGGTAAGGTTCTCGACACAACTGTGTTCGATTTTGAACTTGACTCCACCACAATGGTGCGCGTGCCCGGATCATTTGGTGATCGTGGATATCACTGAGATGATGTACGGTCAAAAAT
This sequence comes from Peronosclerospora sorghi, assembly GCA_026184515.1. Classification (NCBI taxonomy): domain Eukaryota; phylum Oomycota; class Peronosporomycetes; order Peronosporales; family Peronosporaceae; genus Peronosclerospora; species Peronosclerospora sorghi. Next base: position 19,321,037 of record CM047580.1, read on the forward strand.
TTGACTTAAGTGATTTATATGTGGAATCGTTCTGGAGAGGACATAAGGAAAAGCGGTCACCTTATGTTCTCGTTGTTGATAAAGATGGCGATGTTGATCTGGCCGGGTGGAGGACCAGATCGGGATTAATAAGTTTTTTCCTCCCCATAAGGCTCCCACCGGAGCCGATCGGGACTATAGCAAGTTTTGCTATAGTTCCGGGAAGGATCAGGACTTTTGTCCTGATCCTATGCATTTTCATGGAAAAATTGATGGAATAAAAAATGAGAACCAATCGAAGGCTGATCGGAACGATCCGATCCACATGCCTAAGGTCCCCAAGCAAAGGCTAGGAATGCCGCCCGAGGAGGACGACTTGGAAGAAAAGTCTCAGGTCGGGGATGGGGTTATTGACGAACAAGACCTGACCAGGATGTATTACATCCACGAGTTGAAGCGACATATTCGTGAAGACCAGGTCATGCAAATTTTGAACCCCCAGATCCCTGATCGCCTCCTCGGACCCACTACCGAGCCGATCAAGAGTGATCGACCACTGCTGTTGGTGAAAAACTTGCTGGCAATGTTGGCTGAGGTCGGCATAAAAGTGCAGAACCCGTCCAACGCCACAAGCTGTTTTATCTGGACACTCTCAGGCTGGAGCTGTCGATGTCGACTCTCCATGATCATTTGGTGCCGTTTGTGGGGGCGGTTCGCCGCACAACTCCCACCATGGCATTGAAGGTTGCTGAAGACACGGCAGCACATGACGATGCGTGCTCCGATGATAAATCGGTATATCAGTCTCCACCTTCCTCTAACAGCTCATCGGAGTTGGAGGTCGGTGTTGAGCGGATGACCATTGGGGCAGATCATACCCCCATGGGAGCATAAAAAGGACGTGCGACAGCATGGGGCTGCATGCCTGTCGGGGCCCCAGAAGCCCCCACATGTGTCAGTACCTCCAAAGGAGGATACCCACACGTTGCCCATGACCCAAGCTAACGTCCAAGCCATGTTTGAAGCAATGATGGAGCGTTTCATGGGAGATCGATGCAGATCACCTCCGCGCCCTCATGCTCAGGACCGATCTGCCCGGCAAAATGTCAATATTTGCCGGGATATAGATATGGAGTCAGTAGCATCAGTGGACAAGGCCACTCGAGGTGTTAAACCAATTGGCAACGGAAGACGCAAGCCGCAACCAGCTCAATCGCGCCGATCAAGCAAGAACAGTGATTACGACATGGAGTCGATCGGCGATACGGATGACCACTATGGGTAAGACGGTGCAGGTGCGGGCAGAACGCGCAGGGCTAATCTAGCCTCCACGACCGCTTTTGATTTCGGATCTACTACGATCCCGCGCATTCGCATGGCTGAGACTACTGATCTCAAGGATTTCACCGGAAAGGACACCGACGAGGAGCAGGCCAGGTCGTGGTTTGGTCGGGCCAAGTCTGCTTTCTTACGGGATCAGACACCAAAAAAGGAACGGTGTTTGATCTTTAGAGATCTGCTGAAAGGACCGGCTGCGAACTGGGTCCAACAGTTGAGTCGGGATGTCCGATCTGACTGGGACCTGCTATGTTCAGAGTTTGAGGGGCAGTACTGCAACTCCGGATTTTCTACCGCCCGCAAGTATCACCATATGCAGAAGCGGGGCGACGAGACGCCGATCGAGTATTTGCACCACCTTTACGTGGCCGCAATTCGCGCTGGAATAGTAATCAAGTAAGGCAACCCGCCGACCGGTGCCGCTATGGGGCACGTGGTTCACTATCTTAGTACCCATTATGACCAAGAGCTGGCAGATCAGCTCACTCTTCTGCGCCTAAAGGATGTGGGAGAAGTGGAGCAGAAGTTGCAAACGTTGCAACACTCCCGCAGCATGAGATCAAAGGGCGCCGTTGGATCAGTTCGTTACAGATCCAAGACCCAGACCGAACCTGTGAAGAGGCCCTTAACCAGATCGGCCCGTGCTGTTAAGGCGATCGTAGCTGAGGACAGCACTGGATCGGAAGAGGAAAGCATCGGCCAGTCCAGCCGGGAGTCAGACGAGGACCAGTACCGCCATATATTCGTCGCGGAACCTGCCCCGAAAACCAGATCGACGCCTGACCAGGCAGATCGGAAGGGCAGGAGCGGAAACAAGTCTGACCCGGACCGACCCCGCAAGAAGTGTTCTCACTGAGGGTCAAGCAAGCATGATGATCGAGGCTGCTGGAAGAAGTTAATATGCAAGAAATGCGAAAGACGCGGCCACCCCACCGATCACTGCCTTTTCGTGTGCAAGTCATGTGGAGAGATCCACGAGGCCAGCCACTGGAAGATGGAAGAATTCTTCAACCTGATGTGCAAGTGGTATGTGCCGGGCAAGCACGCGAGGATGCTTCCACCTGACGTGGAAAGGATGTTAAATTAGAACGCTCGCCAGGTTGGAATCTGGATCGAGCCGAGCGGTCTACGTTTGGCATCTATGCATATGTCGGCAAGGATAATAAAACCGACAATACATGTTCTGTTCTCAATTGCATCGATCGGGATCATCCGGTCTACAATCTCACGACCGATGAATATTCCCGATCGAAGGCGGTCATGCAGCTAGATCTGCTGCCTGTAGAGTCTCGTGGATACTGGAAGTATCATTCGCCCGACAAATGGTTTAAGCAGGCAAAAGGCTGTGGTAAGATTAACAACCAGAAGGCGACGATGTTGTTCGACTCCGGGGCCGAAGTCTCGATTATAGACTCCGCCTTTGCTCGTAAGGTCGGATGTCGTATAGACGATACCCAGATACAAGAATGCGTTGGAATCGGGGGAAATTCTTACATGACCGAAGGAAGGACGCGCGTGAAGATCACCCTATCGGGTTCGTTGGTCTACTTATTCAGCGTTTGGGTCGGCAAGCTGGCCGGTCAGGATGCCCTGTTAAGCATGGATTTTATGGTGCCGGCGGGTATTCGCCTGGATTTGTCTCATGGAGGGCTTACACTCCCGGATGAGGTCCAGATCCAGTTAGCTGGTCGACGGCCCCTATACGGATCGCATACCGATCTGGTCAGGTGGGAACAAGATGTCACCATTCCAGTCGGCCAATCCGCTGATACCCCGGTCGATAAAGGTTTTCTATCAAGGAATTTATGGGTGACCAGGGGCGACCGGTGGGTGCCGACCTTTGTGAAGAGCGCCGGTCGGTTTGATTACGTTCGACTCACTAATATCGGTGACAAGCCGCTTACGCCCGACAACAATACTATTGTTGGCATGTGGCTAGCGGAAGGGAAGGTGCCAAGAAATGAGGGGTTCGTCTCGATTGGATTGAGACGGTATGTCGAGTGGCAGAACTTGGAATACCAAGCGACCACCGATCTGGTCAGCGATGATGGACCGGTGGAAGAAGATACCTCACCTATGGTGAAACGACCCAGCTATGCAACCCCGAAGAATATGTTGGTTCGAAGAAAGGCACCGCAGTCGCCGGACACGGTGGACCATCAAGCAGATGAGCCAAGGTTTGTCAACATGGTGGTTTCACAAGAATAGGCGACAGAGGAGCCGGAAACAGAAACAGAAAAAAGGGAACATGAGATTGCTGGGGCGGACCACGATGGGGCGCCTAAGCAGCTCAACGTCGTCGAGGAGCAGCCCGCCGATAGGGAACAGCAGTGTACAACCGACCAGGACGGTTTGGGTGATATTGCCCCAGAGGACGATCAAGTTTGCATACATTAGAGCGGGGATCAGTACATTCAGGAGCTGGAGAGCCAGATGGCAGTCCTCCCTGAAGTGTCTGCCGATCCGCCCGAAGTCACCTTGGACGATCTACAAGTGGGTGATCGGGATGTCAACAGTCCCGACAGATCAATCAGCTTAAGAAGATCATCTGGAAGAAGAAGCATCTGCTGATCGGTAAAGGCAATGCCTTACCCCCTGCTGCTCGCGGAGCAATCTGTGACATCGATGTTGGTGATGCCAAGCCGATCGTCCAGCGATGCCGACGTGTGGCGCCACAGTACGTGAGAAATTGTCTGATCTGATTAAAGGACTGTTGGATACCAAGATTATCAAACCGTCGACCTCGCCTTGGGCCTCGCCGATCGTGATTGTAATCAAGAAGAACGGCGTCGACATCAGGTTGTGCATCGACTATCGGTTGGTAAATTGGCTGACCAAGCTTATGGTGTACCCGATGCCGCTGATCAGCGATCTGCTTCAAGACCTGGACAAGACCCTATGGTATTGCTCGCTGGATATGGCAAGTGGATTTTGGGTGGTTTCGATGACCGATCGGGCTCGCGAGATCTCCGCATTTGTTACGCCGTTCGGTCTGTTCTAGTTGAACCGTATGCCGTTCGGGTTGAAGAACGCGCCCCAGATCTACCAGAGGCTGATCGACAACGCACTGTATGGACACTTCAAGATCGGCACCGTTCAGGACCTCACCAAAAATTATGATGTGTTTACAGAGGGTGAACCTGACCGGGAAAGGAGACCGTCCGTTCTGGGGAGGCGATCGTATATCGACGACATTCTTATCCCTGCCTCGTCATGGAGCAATCTGTTCGAGAAGGTCGAACGTTTGTTGGAGACATGCGATCGCTGGAACCTGTCGATCAGTGCTGTGAAAAGTTATTGGGGCATGTCCAAGGTCGCCTATTTGGGTCATATGGTGTCGATCAGTGGGCATGAGGCCAATCCCAAAGATCTGGAATCACTGAACAACCTCCCGTTTCCCAGATCGCTGAAGGCAATTCAGTCCTTCTTGGGAATCCTAATTACTACAGCCGCTTCATTGAAGACTTCGCGATTTACGCGGCCATGCTGTACGAGCTCCGGGAAGTAGACTACCATATGTTGCGCGAAGGAGATCGGGAAACTCTACGAGAGGGCTGCGACTCCGATCTGCCTGAAGATTTATCGCCGGTGGAGGCAGATGACCACATGAAGCGTGCACAGGTTGCTTTCGGTAGGCTGAAGGCCAAGATGGCGACAGAACCGATTCTCAGGCACTTCGATCCGGAAAAAATGCCGATCGTCATTGTGTATGCTAGTAAGTGGGCCATTTCTGCCACTCTGGTGCAAGAACATGATGGAGTGTACCATCCGGTCACTTTTACGAGCCGGACTTTGAAGCCGAACGAAGTCAACTATGGGATCGTCGAAAAAGAAGTTCTGGCTTTACTACGGATCTTGGATGTGTGCTACAACCTACTGGTCGGCCGATCTGTAAAGGTCCTTTCAAGAAAGTCGACATTGGCCTGGTTATTATCAGCCAATGGAATGGGCGGTCGGCTCGGCAGATGGTCAGCTGTCTTGTAGCAGTGGTCTCTCGAGGTCGTCAAGTGCACCAAGGGAGAGGAAGAGATATTGGGCACATTAGCTGCCATTATCACCCCTGGTCCGAAGTGGATGAGGCTTTAGTGGCGATTGCCCCAAGGAAGAAATATCGACAGTCAATCTCGCGGCCACCGCCGACCGTCGATCAGGATGAGGAACTCCTGGTCTTGAGTTTTGACGGGTCGGTCAGCTTGAAGAAGAAGGTCGGCTCCTATAGTGCCATACTGTGGAAGTTACCACAATGGTCTATAGTCACAGCCGCCACCGGTTTTTCACGCCTGACATAACGGTCAACGAGGCAGAATATCGGGGTCTACTTCTATGTCTTGATCTGATGTCATCACAACAGAGAGGGCGGATCATCATATGTGGTGACTCCAACCTAGTGATAAGGCAGATCACCGGGGAGATCGAATGCAAGGCGCCACGGTTAAAGTTGCTAAATGATCAGGTGATGAAAGCGCTGAAAGACTACCCCAACCACGAGCTATTGCACGTGAAACGGGACCGGAACAGAAGCGCCGACCACCTCGCGACCCAAGCCAAGCGAGACCAGACAAGGGCGACGATCACCGAGGAAGCCGTTTTACAGGAACTTATGGACATAAACAGGCTCCCGGAGGTGATCAAGCCCAAGGACAGCCCTGGTAAGGTGCATGTGATGGCCGCAACCAGATCGCGAGCTCGGAAGTCTCGCCGATCGTTCCCCAAGGAAAGGCCGAGTGAGTACGTTGTACAACAGATAAGGGCGGAGCGGATCCTCAAGGCGCAGGACGAAGAAGAGTGGATTGTAAACCTGAAAGCATATCTGCGCGGTGAACTGTCCAAGTTAACGAATGATCAAGCGAAAGAGTGTTCCAAGATCGCGGACAGTTACGATGTGGATGACAACGGATTGCTATATTACTGCCGTGATGTTGACCAAGACAGTGCCGATCGAGACCGGCTGGCGAAACTGGTGATCCTGAGTTGCTACATTCGGATGTCCTTCATCACTACCATGTGAGTCTAGAAGGGGGACATCAGGGCGTAGGCAGGACATACCACAAGATCAGGGCCCACTTTCACTGGAGAGGACTTTTTTTGGAGTGTGCAGAAATATGTGGGCTGTTGCACAGATTTCGAGACCGGAAAGGGCAGACCGATAATCAGGGGGCGATCGCCTGGGAATATCGAGGCTACTTACCCTTTCCAGGTGATAGCAATGGATCACATACCGTCGCTGCCCAGATCGAAGCGCGGCAATACTGAGCTGCTGATCTGGATCGACCAGTTCACTGGTCTGGTGATCGCAAAGGCTAGTGCATCCCGATATGCGGAGCAGATCGCCCATAGATACGAGGAATGCGTATTCAAAAGGTTCGGCGCCAGCGAGGTTATCAGACACGATCGGGAACCCGGTTTTATGGCAGAGGTCTTCCGATCATTCAATAACATGCTAGGCCAGAAGCAGAGCGCGACGATGGCATATCGCCCGCAAGCGAACGGATCGGATGAACGCATGGTGTAGACAATCACAAGGGCGATCAAGATGTATGTGGCCGATCCGGACCAACGTGACTGGGACAAGTATGCAGATAGACTCGTATTCGCACTCAACTCTTCAACCGATCGGGTCTGAGGAGAAACGCCTTTTTATCTGACATATGGATGGGACCCTCGATCGACACTTGAAGCGGCAGTACCGATCGGCTGCACTCGGACCCGCGACCGCGATGCCCGTCGTTGCGTATGTAGGTCCAGAAGCACTATCAATGTGCGAAAGAAGTCGTCAACGAAAAGTTGCGTCAGGCCACACAAGATCGAGCAGACCGGAATAACGATCAGGTCCGACCTCATGGTATTGAACCAGGGGCGAGGGTCTCTATACCTCGATCGGGTCAAGGAAGGCTATGCGAAGAAGTTAGCTCACATGTGGCAAGGTACTTTCCGTGTAGCAGAGCGGATCGGTGAGCATGCTGCCCGTCTGATCACGATCGGCACGGATTACAAAGTTTTCCCGGTCGTGCACGTGTCCCAACTGAAGCTGGTCAGAGAGTTCCCCGATCGGCCTAAAATGCCATGTCTGGTGGACGAAGCGGAGAGATTCAATTTCGATGAGGTTCTGCTGCCGGAGGACAGTTGGGAAAGACCATTGTAAGAGGACGAATTCGAGGTGGAAAAGGTGCTGGATATCCGATCGGTCAAGAAGACGCGTTTCGGTCGCACCCACCGAGAATATCTGGTCCGCTGGAAGGATCATGACAAAGCAACTTAGATCGACGAACTCGATCTAAATTGTGGATCACTGCTACGAGAGTTCGAGCGAGAACGAGTCAGTAGGAATCGCTTCGCAGTGATGCAAACTCGTGAAGATGAAGATCAAGACACGCAGTAGCACCTATCAGTATATCGATCGGTGTGAATATGTGTAAGGTCTGAATTATTGTGAATTAGTGTGATGAACTGTGATGGAATGGAGTAGTGGAGTGACGAACGTGGTGATAATTTTCGCGATGTGGATGGATACTGTGTGTGATAACGTGTTGGTACAAGTTTGGAAAAGGTGATGAAATTTGGTCAAGTGATCAGGTGATCAGGAATTTGGAAAGAATGATGACATGTATTATGGATTATCTGGTCAGCTAACTGCCACATCAAGATTCGCAGTCACCCCACAGACGACCGATAGTCAATGCCGGATGGTCTTCGATCTGGTCCTGATGCTGATTGCGCCAGGGCTCCTTCTGATCGATCTGGATCGAGGCGTTATTCAGGTCTGCGATCGGCTCGTCAAAATGAGGACCGGTATACCAGACGCCGTCGTCAGCTAATACCCCGGCTTTCTCAACCCGACGCTTGGCCATATGACGAACTACAGAATATAGAAAGATGTCGGTGTCGCACTCGCGGGCCAGCATCCCTCCCAGAACGAACTGGCATAGGGTCTGCCGGGCCTCGCCTGCCCGACTCCGGCGCTTCTTCCGGTTTTTTCTGGAATGAGATCAGGCCTTGGTCATGCTGCGCTCCATCCGGAGAAAACACTAGATAGTGTGTAGACTCCCAGATCGCTTGGCTGTAGGATTCATTGAAGGCCTTCACTCGACCCAAGAACGAGTCGATCCACGCAGTCGACGCAAAGATGGACCCCAGCTTGGGGCGGATGAACACTTTCCATGGCTGATCTGCATACAGACGGGCGATTTGTGGTGCTGTGACAAGGTCCGCCCGCCATGCAGAAGCATCAGGAGTCTTGGGAGCCGGAGGAAAAAGTCAGGAGTACGGGCGCGACAGAGATCGGGCTAATATCTTCTTGGTCAGGGATGATCGGTGCAATTCACCGTTCTGCCTCGGTGACCACGGCATAGTGGCATCTGTAGTCAACGATGGGAGAGGTCGATCTCCGGCCAACAACCCTTTCAATCGGGCGTGCTTGTGCAGCCCAGATGTGCCGGGCTGGAACGAAGGTAACGATCCGGTCAACCCGCACGTCGGTGCAGCACCATCACCCTGGGAGATGATCGGCTTATTAGCCCCCGATGCGGGCTTTGCAGGAACGGAACCTCGGGGTCGATCTGACCGAGACTTGGATAACGCAGTCATCAAGAATTCGGAATCGCTCGATCCGCCCCCGAGTCCTCTCCGGAGGACACCTCTATGCACTTGGTGTGCGCGGCACGGGGGCGCGAGGGCGCACGAGATTTGGTGGCGATAGACGCGTCATCTGCAACCGATTTGGGGCTTTATATATGCGACGGCGTCTTGGCTTTCTTCTGGGTCACCACTCGATTCTCCTCGAGTCGCGCGTTATGCCCCGCGCCCTTGAGCTCTTCGGCGCGTCCTTACGCTTTTTGGACTTGGAAGTTTTCAAAATTTCGGGTGGGTCACTTTTGGCCAATGAGTGGCGTCGGGTCCGGTCTTGATGCAGGTCGACCAGAACGGCTGATGCAGACCGGTCAGCATTAGAGCGGGCAGCCAGAAGCCGGTGCAACAAGTCAGTCAACTACTGGTAGCATCGATTTACGACCGCCCAGCGACGATTTGATTCCTGGGTCCAGGTGTCCGATCGGGCCTGGAAGGACTCGACCTTCCCGATCTGCTCCCGGAACACGACCTGCAACTCGCTGATCTGCCTCTCCAGGTCACCACGTTGGGTGCGGAGTAAGGTCCGAACGGACTGGTCCTCCAACATCCGTTGGTCGACCACCGCGAGCTGTTCCAGGAGGTGCGATCGGTAGGCCTCCGAGCGGGATAGATCATGTCGTGCGCCGATCATCCCGTCCAAGATCGGTCGGAGCTGATCGCGATGATCATGAGACTGCCGATCAGCCGTGAATAAGGCGTCGAATGTTTGGGCGATATCGGCGGGTAATTGATCTACATGAAAAGGAAGGTCATACCAGACCCAAGATGGAAACAGACAGATCGACCTACCTCGCGTTTCTTGTTGGGCGATCTGGGCCCGGAGATGTGCGTTTTCAGCAGTCACCCCTGCAACTTCGTGGACATGGGGATCAACGTATCCACCTCCTTCCGCAGTTGCAGGAGTGAAGAATTCTTGATGTCTAACTGGGACTGGAGCTCACGGACCGTTTTCCGGAGCCGATAGGCCTCGATCTGATGCCGGTCCGGTGTATCGGACCCGGGAGTGCTGAGTGGAGTGCTGAGAGGGATGTCAGATCGGGCCGATCTGGTCGGCAAATCGAGATGGGGTGATGAGGAACGCAGGGCACCTGCAGCAAAGAAGGTCAAGAAAGGTCACAAGGCGATCGTGTGTGCAAGGCAAGTACCTGGTGAAGGTGGACTCGGAGACCTGTCCATTGGCGAAGTCCGCTTCTATGAAGATCTGGATATGATGAGATCGGGCCGCTACCGTTGCGCGGCTGCGACACGACTCAGGGGCGGCTGTGGTGAAGAGGACCCAAGAATTTTGGTCGTTTCCGGTCAGCAGCAGACCGATCGGCTTATCGGCGATCGGATTGGTGGAAATCCAGGAGGCTTCTAAGCCGGTCATGTGCAAGGAGTGTCAAGAACACGGATTTTGGTAAGTCACATGAGATTGCGTGTATACATATTTTCATGTTTGATACATATTCGGGACTATAGGGGGTAGGTAGTTTTTAGTTTGGGATTTGCCAAGTTTGGGTTTTGCTTCGTAAAGGTTTTGGCTTTAGCTTCGTCTAAGAAACCGTTGGACCTCTAACTCAACCGGGGTCGTTTTGCCTTGCACGTCAGTCGCCTCTGCACCCGGCAGAGTGTTTTGGGAGCGGAGGGTAGGGTAATCCACTCCAGCTCATTATACCCGGCCGGGACGCGTCACAGACGCATTTGGCCCGCCGGAAGTCCCTTGACGGGAGTGCACTTTGGTCGACCTCTCCAGTTTAAGTTGCGCACGTTTGGAACGTGCTATTACGTCTATTGGATTATTTCGTGGAGATATCGTTCGTGGAGTGTGTCACGTTCTCATTTGGATCTCCCTATTGGATTATTGGACTCTATTGGATTACTGGAGTTTATCTCCCATATTGGTCGGGCTTTACGATCGGGTCAGCTATCTGCCCTCGGGATTATACTCACTTCAAGTATAACCGATCTACCCGTACCCAGGGTGAAGAGTTCCGCCCAGGGTACTTTACCCAGCACGGTCTGCCACATTTAGACCACAAGTCAATTCCTAGCGCCGATCCACCGAGTTTGCTACCAGCCCAATCCATCGGGTACACAAGGTGAGATGCAGAACAAATCGGACTAGGCGTCATGTGTTGATGATCGGTCGTCTGCCAGCAGCGGACGATCCGATCGGATCGAAGGCGAAGGTTCGCGGGGTACCCCCCCCCATATGTTGGAAGGCCGGGCACGATGGTGGTCAGGCTCTCGACACTACGGTGTTCGATTTTGAACTTGACTCCACAACACGTCCCGCAAGTATTAAGTTTCCTGGAAATCCTCTATTGGTGGAATAGATGCCCGTTCACCTTGCCCATATCTATATTATATAAAAAATTGCGATCTGGCCGTGTCACGAAAAATAGTGTCACGAAAATTAGTGATTGGCTGGATTTCGTGTCACAAAAATGAGTGATTGGCTAGATTCTTTACCATTTTGCCCTTACTGATTGGCTGGATTCTTTATCTTACAAGAATGTGATTGGCTGCATCCCAAAAAACAGGATTGGCTGGATTTGTTCGCCTCGCCTTTTTCGGTCGAGCCATTTTTTCAGTTAATTGAAAGTCTATCGACGTCATCATTTAGCTTGCTAAATGGCCTTAAACTCGGTTGAATACAAATATTTCTATTTTTAGGTGAGGCAAAGTTGTCAGTTAATTGAAAGTCTATCGACGTCATCATTTAGCTTGCTAAATGGCCTTAAACTCGTTTGAATACAAGTATTTCTTTTTTTAGGTGAGGCAAATCGCGTCTGTGGGCTCGGAAATTAGTGTCACGAAAATAATTGATGGCTGGAATCTTTACCATGTTGCCCTTACTGATTGGCTGGAATTTTTTTATAATATAATATACTTCTATAATAGGGCATGTCAATCTTAACCATATAGCATGTTATATGGGTAAAGTTTATATCACCCATCTGAAGTCCCGAATTCCCGAATATGACATGTTTATATGCAATATAATATAACCCACCTCTCGAGATGGGTTATATCCAATAGGATATACGCTTTATATCAAAATTCGCATATGCTAAGATTATCATCCCCTAATATAAAACCATTTTTTGTCCGTCTGATGAGGCAAAAATATTTACAAATATGCTCTACTTCTATAATATAAAACCGTCTGTCTGTCCGTCTGCTGAGGCCGTACCTAATCGAATTCTAACTGTACTGTCAACAGTTGCGAAAACAAATTCGTTTCTATTGAAAAAAATTACAGCCCGAGGAGTGTTAAAGTTGGGGTGGAAATACAATTATAAAGGACGAAACTACATGGGCTACAATTATCAAAACTAAATTTCTTAGCTATATTTACTTCTATAATATTACAGCTGAATTTGGTGCTAAATCGTATGATGAAAATAGATGTATCAAATGCAGTTTTAAAAAATGGATCCGGCTTCATCCACCGGCCTCATTGCATAGCTAAATAATTGTTTAGAAAATGGCACTTTTTACATCTATTAAAAAGTTTTCCTCCCTCTGACGTTCCCGGTCACGTACTTGCTTCTATGACTTTACCTTATACTAGGGTATGGTACCCGTCGTTCCGACGAACTGTCATTGAAATTTCACTCAAACTACATTATATCTAATTTTTGGGTTTAGTTGTCCATACCGTAACTTAGTATTTTATGGCAAAAAGGAAAATTGTATTAGAATAAATCTTTGTGACAGGCCGGGGGTAAAACATTATTTCTGACAGGCCGATTCGTTCTCAATTAAATAAATAGATACCCTCCTCCCCGTCGGTACGACGGGGTACTACACTAATTCAAAGTCTATCGAAGTCATCATTTTAGCTTGCTAAATGGCCTTAAACTCGTTTGAATAGAAATATTTCTATTTTTTAGGTGAGGCAAAGTTTTGTGTTGTTGTGTGCTCTTCCCTGTAGCCATCGTGTAGTCGTAGTGCAAAAATACGTAAATCACTTAATCCTAGTATGCCCTCTCCTTAGTACGCGCAAACCTTTTTAATCAGCCCTTGTACTCAGTAGCTGAAACCTAAATGCACGCCCCCACTAAAGAATAACTTGGCCTGGCGTGTGATGCCGCTTGCCCATCTCTACTCCTACTGGATATGCCGAAATGTCCAAGCGCCCAGAGAAAACGGACGCGTGGTTACTGTTAGTTAACCGTGAGAAGAAAATGCAAAGTGATATATTTAGAATAGACTATTTTATAGTCCGTCACAAATATGCAATTTGTGTACACCTATTTTCGACTGATGCTAAAACCTTGAAAACCACAACATCGCAACTTGCCCTTGGTTTCCAACATTTTGGATACGCTGGAAGAAGCGGAGATATCGGTGGAGTCCATGTCTGATTTGCAATTGTTGAAGATTGTTGTTGTCCATCGTAGCGTAGCTTGGTAAAAAACTTGAGTCGTAGTAGTCGTATAGTGAAACCAAGTGTATCAAATCGTCTCGTGCTTATATCTTCACAACCAAGTAGAGCTAGGTTGAAAGAATAACACCCTTTGAGAGATTGATTGATGACAGTTGAAGTGTATGCAATTAGATTGATTGTCTGAAGCAAAGTGTATTGAGAAGTGATTAGCTAGTCTTACGTGAATATGCATGACCTAAAGGTATACTATGCCGCTAACAGCTGTTGTGACTATACCGTCTACAGCTGTAGTGTTACATACATACTTGGTCGGCACAAAAATAGGTCGTACTCAGAACCGAGTGCATATGTCCTAATTTATGTGCCTAAAAGATAAGAAAAATACAGATTGCTAACTAATAACAAATGGTCCTACCTAATTATAGTAATTAAGTATACGGGCTATTTTTTAACAGCAATGGATGAACAGTTCCCCATCTGGCTGATGGAGATTTCTCGGTTAGTGTTTCCAGCATACTAATATGAATATTATCGCCGTCCGCTCCCCGTTGACGAATATCCAACCAGGGCGAATCTTACTCTCGACATTGTTACCTGCCCTGACTAAGAGACCCACACATTATCGAAGCGTGTACTGTCCACACTCATGAGGTGGGAAGGCTAACGAGGTACTGCCCGCGATCAGGAGATGATTGCGGTGAATAGACAGGTCAGTATCCTACGAGTCAGTGATGAAGAAGCCAACGAAACCAGTTCTCTTTCTGGTAATGAGTCATCTGGATACCCCATCGGTATTCAGCTGAGGACGAAAAAAACGGAAGTTGAATACTACACGGGCACGGAAAAAGTACGTAAACCTGGATAGAAGTTGTGATCTTGGCGGGAATTAATCGGGTGGATAAAACCATAATCGAGCCAGGTTAAGGATTGATCTAGTTGCTCTCTTAACGATCGATCTTTTAAGGTGACGGATCCATTGATGGAGCTGCGGATCGGTTGGGACCAAGAGGTGGCTGACATCGTTTCGAATCTATTCATTTATCGGGGAGACCGACACAGAAGCTATGATTACATGGCAGATGATCAAGTTGTTCTCGGAGATGTGATGACCACGACAGCTACCTGCTACTGTAGCAAATCGACACGTCGTCCAAGTCTTTAACAGCAGGCTTTTAAATGGATCAAAAGGCGAACAAGAATTTAGATTTACCGATAAACCGAGTGGGAGAAGGAAGTGACTGGCATGCATCAGCGATGAGCCAAAACTATCACAAATCTGGGAGCATACCCATGAACTAACCGATTAGTTGGTTGGATGGCGTGTAGAACAGCAGTGCGATAGATCAATTTATAATTTGACAGGAGGAATCTCGAAAATAGCTGTAAGAAATTACGGGCATGTCGAAGCTCAAGCAGACAGCTGACCACTCTTTTGGGACGACGGGCAATGCCGGCAGTCTTAATCAGTCAATGATTATAGCGGTGGATGATTGTACAAGTCAAGTTGTGTGCACGTCAAAGGGCGCCAGCTCGTCGATGACAATTCGGTAATATCACAGTGAGACTTACCCAGGCAGGTTTGGAACACTATATGGAATAATATTCTTTAGTATATGTGTGACAATTCGTGGACACAAACAAATTCGAAGAATCAAGAGCGATCCAGGCTGTGGGCGATAGCGAAATGGAAGCGAAGTCAGCCTGGAGAAAACTAAGTAGGACTCGTATTCTCCTATGTCTCCAGGTACTAGAACGACCCCGTGAGCATTAACAGTATGCGAGGGGCCCGTAAGTTATCGGACCTACAAATAGTACCGGCATTGCTAGGACAGGTAGGAAATTTCGGAAATCTAGCATCAATAATTGATCAAATGTATTAGGAGCCAATTATTAACCGGTAGCTTTGAAACCAATACCGGTAAGAGACGGTATAGTGGAATCGGAGTGAAGGTCTCACTTCAACATCACCGCACCAGCATGCAGTCAAA
The DNA here is from genome assembly GCA_026184515.1 of Peronosclerospora sorghi. Lineage (NCBI taxonomy): Eukaryota > Oomycota > Peronosporomycetes > Peronosporales > Peronosporaceae > Peronosclerospora > Peronosclerospora sorghi. The sequence continues at coordinate 19,336,346 of CM047580.1, forward strand.
CAAAGTGAATGCACGGGACGTCGCGTTATCAGAGTCTTTGTTCTATTCCACTGTGACACCTCCGCTTCCACCACTGCCTCCGACGGATATCTACCTATCGCCTCGTTCTTTAAGAAAAGCGGCCATTTTGGTGCCTGGACGTGCCGAAGCAGGTCCAAACGACTTAAGTATCAAGAGCAGAAGGACTCCAAGCTTAGAAGATGTCGATCTGAAATCAATTGAGATAGAAAAAAACAGCCTTTTGCCACCTTCAGTTGCTACGATGTCCGCGCCGAAACTTTTCCAAGAACATCAACAGTTTCCAGATTTCGAAGTCAACAAATCGCGTATTGCCGACGAAAAGGTGAGAATTTTACGTATGTAGACGATGGCAAGAATATCACCAGGGTTTTGAGCAGTTAAAGGCTAGGAAAGAAGATATTCATGGTCATTGCTGTTCGTCAAGCACGACGACCGAATATGGACGCACTATCTGGAGCGTTACCCCCGAAGAACTCACCGAAATGGCGAAGGAAATGACTGAAAAGGAGTCTAGTGATTCAAGCAAAACATTGTCATATGCCGAGGCAAGTAAGCGCAATGTACCTGGATTCGCGCTGAAACGACCTGAAAAAAAGGCGCAAGGGGTGATCATTGCGCACCCAATTCGCACTTTTAAGAAATACTACGGACTACCCAATATTACATCCGTTGGATCACTGAACAGGCAACAATCCCTACATCATAGTGATATCAACGGTGGAATGACCAGTTATCGTTGTTCTGCGACAGAGATGCAAAATCGTCAGAAAGGAAGGCGATGCCGCTCGAACAAATTTGTTGTACTCAGGCAGAAAACATGTCGCAGAACATGCTAGACTACAGCCACAGTTTTGGCCTTTCACCCACGATGGCTACATTGTATCCACATCAGACCAGTGACAAGAACGAGCTCATTCAAATGGTTTAAATCTAATGACGCGTTCAAAACGTGGCCGTTTTAAGCTCGAACTGATGCGCGTGATGGCTCATAGTTGAAAACATCACTTGCATCCAAGAAGATCGCACCGCACATGGATTGGTGGCCGGTAATCTGCTCAAAGTTTTCTTGGCTTACATGTTGTATTAAGCGTGCGAGCTGTACCTTGCAGGGAGATTGGAAATGCAAAAATTGCGGTAAATTAAAAGCTGTTACAGTTCTGTCACATCTGCTAATATCTCAGTCCCACCGTTTTCGTTGTGTTTAAAGGCAACCACGTATGTATTTGAAAGTGTCTCCGAGATTTTGTGTAATGAATAATTAGCTGACTGCTTTTTACTGGAAGAATTTTTCTTACAGAGACACGTGCAAGCGGTGCAAAATTGGACGGCAGGAAGATGCCGGATTTGTCTTCCCGCGCTCATCGACGGCCGACTCATCGACTCAACGGTACAAGTACATGCATTGAAAAAAGTACCTTTAGGATCATCTAACGAGACGTAAAAAGGTGCCATTCGAGAAATCCGTGATCACAAGCCACGATCGAGTCACAAGCAAACGAGGTTTACTTCTTTTTTAAAATACATATCTCCTTTTGCTGCTACCCAAATGAATTCACTATTCCGCAAATCGCCTTGACCAGTATTCTTTGATGCTCCAGCTGCGGAGAATTTGACCGTCCTCCCTCGCAATATGCTTGCGATTCTGCGACACTCAAGTACGATAAAACACAAGAACGCAAGCTCCCGTACTTAATCGAATATCTCGATCTATATATATAATTATTTTAGGCAATTGATATCCGTATCCCCCCCAAATTACTACCCGTATCCCCCCCAAAACTCAGACAAGTTGATGATGTAATACGCACCCCCTTCACATGTATATACATAGAAAATACCTAGACAAACCCTTTTTCCTTACAATTTTACAATGACGTTGAGAAACGCCAGCAGTTCCGACACCCATGACAGCTAATAATGCGATTTTCATCATTCGTACGCTTGCACATGTTAATTTGTTGACCTCTACGTTTGAAGTACACCCACTAATGTCTCGTTTCTAACAGTCTTGGGCATGTTCCTCATGGCTACACTTTTACCCGTCCTCGTAGCGACAATCTAACGTCTCGTACTACTCTTGGCTGCTCTTCTCTCCGTGGCAGCCGTTACGAATCCGTCGGACCATTCGTTTGCCGTGTGGATTAGCCAGCAGAATGAACAAGGAGATATCCTTCCTGACGCTTCGGTGGGCGTGTCCAAGTGGTTTATGGCCATGCATCAGACTGCCAAGGAGCTTGTCTGCAATAAGCCGTTAACTTGGCGCTTCTATAATGTGCTCGTCTTTAGTGTCGTGCACGTACCGTCACGAGAGCGTGATGCTCTTGGCGTCTTTGGGAGATGGCGCTGGGCTGATGAAGCTCGAAGACAGATTGTGGTGAAATAGGAAGCGAGTCGCATCGACAAATCCGCGCCAAGGCGATCCAATTTAAACTGAAAAAGGATTGGAAGCATGCTGCAATGCTATTCTTGGAAGCCGCCAAGGTCACTGATGCTTTATTGACACGTGCTAATTACGAGATAGAAGCGGCGTGGTGCACCCTAGAAGACGCAGAGACGTTCCCTGATGAGAAAAGTGACTTGTTTCGTAAAATTCGCAGCGTCAGTGACGAGTTAGTCAGTGCCGGATATTTTGATGAAGCAGCTCGTGCGTTATCCGACATGGCTTTGCGATTGAAGCGAAAATTTACAGCTGAGTGCATAAGCAGTGAGCTCACAAAGAAAGTCGCAGATCTGTATGTACAAGCCCTGCGGATCGCCGAATCTGGTGGAAGGGTGCACAGTGCGGCTAAAAATGGTTTGTGCGCCGCTCAGATGTATGCGGATGGTGGCTTGTGGTCCCTCGCTGAGGAGTTATTCGTAGCAGTTGGCGATCTTTGACGCGGTAATGGGAAGAACGATCTTGCTAATCAAGCGTACGGGAATGCTGTCCTGTGTCGTATTGGCCAGCTAGACATGGCTGGTGCAGAAGTTCTGCTGAATCGATTCACAGAGTCTATGGGTGACACCCACCGTTCAAGTGACGTGGATGTTTCCTTCGAGTGTATTAAAGGCTTATCACAAGTGGTCAGTACAATTTTTTGAGACGGAAAGTGATCGCTACGACTCAATCTACAAGTTGGCACCTTGGCAGGTAAAAACGCAGTTCATTTTATGCATTAACGATGTGGTGATTAAAATCAAAATGAATGTTACTACATCAACTTATTTTTTAGCAATTCCCATATCTTATTGGATAAAACAACTTGAGGTTTTTTGCTCTTAGTTTTGGGGGGGATACGCCTATAATTGAGGGGGGGATACGGATATCAATTGCCTTATTTTAAGTACGCGATCCCGTACCTAATCGAATTCAAACTATACTACAAGGGGCACGCCTATAGCCACATACGCTTTGCCTATTGCCACATACGTTCTGCCCATTGCCACAACTTCTAAGCCACTCTTCCACTTCTAAACCACTCTCCCATCTCCCATAGGTCCTACCGTCCGGTTCTGATCTGTCTCGACTCGATCCCCTACCCTATTTGCAGCTCGCCTCTACCACCTCTGAGTCTCAGCCTGTTCTCCTCTCCCTCTACGTACGCATCACAAATAAAACCACGCCACCGCTGCTCTGCTGTTTCCGATCGTTTTCTCTTTTTTTTCCCCCATGCTGGGCAAGGTTCAACCTCAAGTGAAACACAATGCAGACGAGGACTTAAGGAAGCAACTCGAAGACTTACAGGCTGCGATTGTGCGCGTCACTGCAGAAAGGGAAGCGTACCGTGCTGAGGTACCGAACTACAGATCGCCGCAAACAGACTTCCATCATCAGATTGCTGACCCTCTAACTGAACTAAACAGACTTTGCGGATCACTGTTCAGCGGGACACCTACTGTCAGGCTGACCTTTCGACAGTTCGGAGTGTACTGGCCTATGACGAGTTGAAGCAAACCAACAAGTTGCATGCTGGCGATGTTGCAAGCGTCGGGGAGGAAGCGGACCCTGCACGCGTAGAGACGGAAGCGGAAGCTGCACGCGTCGAGGCGGAAGCGGTCGCTACACGTGTCGAGAAGGAAGCGGACGGTGCATGAGGCGAGGCGGAAGTGTGGGGAAGCGTATCGTAGAGTTTGTGGTCCCTGTGGGGAAGCGTACCGTAGATTTTGGGTACGACTGTGGGTACCACTGTGGTGAACATGAACAGGCCATCTGATTAGAAGCGGCAAAAGGTACAGATACCTAACGGAAAGCGACGGACGACTGAGATATCAGGTTGACTGGTCGGTGGAGAACATCAGGATGGGTAACTCTGATTGATTGATATTAGGTAATTGGTAGATTTTAGGATATAAGCACTAATAAAGTTTTCCTTTGCGTCCAATCACAGAGATCACCCCTAGGGACGGCGCAAACAACTCGCGCCTCCCTTCCTTTGCACGCGCACCTCTACACGTCCCGGGCGGGCACATAGTGCACTTTTTTGGCCCACCGGTAGACAGAGAGTGTTGAAGAACTCGCCAGCAACTCCGCCCGCTGTGTCAGCGGCTCTATTTTGAAAAGTCTTTTGGGAAAGTGATCGAGCAGTGCGCTCTCACCTCTCCCCCATTGGTTCGCATCTGGCCCCTAGAAGTTCGGCTGCTTAAAGCGCCCCAAGGGAACTCTAGGTGGATTTTTGCGAAATCCGTCGATCTTCACGTAGACAGTGCATATCGACCCCCTTCCTCTTGAGTTTAGGCTAGGAATACATAGTATATTGGGTATTTCCATAGCGATCTTGTAACAGGGTTACATTGTTGGTTACATTTAGTTATGTTGTGTACGAAAGTACACTACGGTCGGGGTCAGTATTGACCGGTCCGAAAGGTTTGGACCCATTGGTTATTTTAACCAATCAGGGCAGGAGCCCTTGGTGGAGGCGTGGCAGCCTGCCACGTGTTGGTACACAGGTGTGTACACTACATTTCGGCTAGGTACGAAAGGAGTAAGTTCTACTTAGTATTACATATAGTTTACATTAGTTTAATTAATTTACGCTAATTACAAATTAAACAATTCGCACACCCCAATTTTGCTATTCGCACACACCCCGTAACTTTTTATCATATTAATATCATAAGTCAAAATATGGGTGTGCGAATAGCAATTCCCATTTAGCATTTATAGGCGAGTTTTCTACTAATTCATGTACAGTATTCATTTTCTCCCCGAAGTATCACGTTCGTCGCAACGCATATCCGCGAGTGAACAAGGCTGATAAGACGATGTATATTCTGGACCACTAGTTGCAGTACCACGTCCTTGGTTAGATATTCAGTTTAGAAAGTAAGACATAGCGCGTTCGTGACGTTGCACGCCTTTCTAAGCTCGCATGTTTTCACAAAACGAGACTCGACGCACTGGTAAAAAAAAGTACGCTTTTGATGTTTCCACTGTCCAGTGAAGAAGATACTGAAGGGAAATTCGGTAAAAACGTCACGGATTTAGAAAAATGCAACCATATTTTGCTCACTTCTCAACTAAATAACAACTAGTTCACCTCGTTACTAAAGAACGGATCGTATATGTACACGTATAGTACGCACAACTCATAATCCCCATAGGATAGGATACACTAGATTAAGGTGCTAAGCTCTTGACGCACTATATTCTTAAATATACTAATGGATAAATTTAATACCTTATATGAACAGTGGAAAAGCGATAATAATTTTATCAAAACCAGAAAAAACTGGACGCGGCGTGCATATAACTTAAATAAAGTTATAATTGTTGACGATGGATCGAAAAGAATATCTGGAGTTTTCAAGGGGATTGATCCGGACGGTGCTATGCGGGTCCAGTTAGCCAGTGGGCAATATTGTAAGAACCGCATTTATCACAAACGTCTTGCTTTTTAGGTTTATCAAAATATTTATTATAAACCGATTTAAAGAAAATATATACAGCAAATACTGAAGAAATATCACTTTTAGAGCTTAAAGCTTTTGCTGCTAAATGGGATGATAAATATCCGGTTATTTTTTCTGATATTTGGCAAAGAAATTGGTTTGGAACGAACTTGGACTTTTGCTACTTCTCACTCTCACCCATCACATCTATGACGTCAAATCGAACCAGACGTTACGCATGCTTCAATAAAAACTAATCCACCCCGTCGAGACCAGTCACTGCGAAGCCAGCCATCGAATTTGTTGAGAGTTGTCACCCTCCATACTTGCGTAGATAGTGAGAAACTTGTGTCGTAGATGTAAACAATAGCTCCAATATAATATCCAATAAATGCTAAATGGGAACTGCTATTCGCACACCCCAATTTCGACTGATGATATTTAATATGATAAAAAGTTACGGGTGTGTGTGCGAATATCAAAATTGGGGTTTGCGAATAGCAATTCCCTAAATATATATTCAGTTTACAAAATACACTAATCCAGCTAGACGCACGACCTCGACCGGTCGCGCCTGCTGTGTTTGTATCCAAAAGGAATACCTCCCTTAGCTACTCCCTTTCTAAGGAAATCCTTGTTTCAAGGCGTTAGTTAATTCTATCACGTAAACCAAGGTAAATCTGGGCCCCGATTAAGAGAGAACTCTCTTACTAATCCCTTTTACAAGGGCGTATCGGCTAAGTAGCGGCACATCGCCGCTTAAGGAAAGTCTTCCTCTGTGCGCTAGCCGCACCGTGCGTATACGCACCGGCTACATCTGGTAGCACTAGTAGTCAATCCAACACTTGTGTTCGTAGACGACAACATACTCTACAAAGGATGAATCAGGACGATTGGGAGAGGCTAACCCTCGTCCAGCAGGAAGCCTTTAACAGGATGTTATCCATACTGGGTGACGAAGTCATGCAAATCCTAGTGGAGCAGGGCCTTGATGCAGTAAAGGCGAGGGTCAACGCCCTCATCGCCCATGAGACGAATTTTCGTGGAAGTCATTCCACATCCACGGGGGTTCGTCCTCCGTTGTCCTTTAAGATAAAGGAATTCACCGGTGAAAAATGTGATAACCTTTATGTGTGGCTTCGAGAGGTTGAAACGGTTTCGCCACAGCGAATGTGATCACGGATCACTTGCAAGTGGTACTTGCACTGACCCATATTACGGGTAAAGCCCGTGCATGGGCGTTCACGTGTTCGGATGCGGTCACGGACGTGTTCCCAACCTGAGAAGTCCTTAAGCAAAAGCTTATGGACATGTATGCCACGCCTGATCTGGTTTACAGAATCAGCTGGCGTTTGTGAGGTGCCGTCAGGGCACTAGGGACTTGGAAACATATATCCAAGAACTTAAGACCCTGTTGGCAGGGATGTACGCGAAAGCGTACTTGGACGATGTGTCCCTTCCCTTGTTCATGGCAGGCCTGAGAGAAGGGCCAGCACGTTCGGAGCTCGTCCGAATACGACCCCAATCCCTGGAGGAGGCGTTTAAGATGGAGTTTAACGCCGAGAGGAACTTTCGTTCCTCTAAGGTGGCTCCCGAACCCATGGACCTGAGTCAGGTCGAAGCGGAGGAGAAACCTCCCGCTAAGAGTCACGTTGACTCTGTCTCGCTGGGTTCTGAAGCGGATATCCTGGTCATGCTGCAGCGGAATGGACCGCTGAGATTCTTCCTGTGTGGAAGCACGGATCATCTGCGGAACAGATTTACTAGAAACACCCAGCGAGACTCTCGCTGTAAGGGGAAGAGGGTAGGTAAAAAGCCCACGCCCAAGCCGTAGGGAAACGACGGCTCCCAGTAGGTGCGAGGCGCCCTACTGGGGGATCCCTCAGTGCTGTTAAACCCCAGGGTAGCGGCCGACAGCACAAAACCCCGAGATAAAAGGTGCTTTCTAGCACCGAGTTATTGTACCAGCCAGGATTGCTGGTAGTCCTTGCGGACGTGAAAGGCTTTGATAAGCCTTGGAGAGTCTTGATAGACTCTGGAGCGACTGACAATTATGTCAGACGGGCTTCTGTCGAGAAGAGTCGGCTGTATGCCGAGGCCCCAGAGGCACGTTCTCGTGACGTTGGCACGGTCCGTCTAGCGACGGGCGTACAGGTTTCTGTACGCAAGGTCTCGATTGACCTTAAGCTGAAGTTTGAAGACTTCGACAGCTTAGAACGTTGCCTAGTCCTGGATTCGGACTCGAAGTATGAACTTATTCTGGGCATGATGTGGCTGGAACGCCACGATCCATGGATAGACTGGAAGTCTAAGTCCATTGGATCAACGCACCCGCGATCGGGTGAAGCATTGGCGAGTCATGAACCCACCTTTGCTCGATCGCAAAAGCGATTCTGGCGTGAGTTGCCAGAGATTGGGATGTCTGAAATGATCAGTACCAATGAGGTCAAGGAAGTGTTCCTTGACGAGGGGGATTCGGCGGTTAATACCCACGCCGATATAGGCGAGAAATGGTGAGTCGCCAGTGGTAGAGGTGGATTCCTCTGAGGTTAAGCGCGAGGCGCTTCCTAAAGAAGAGATCGTAAGTTTGTCTCTTCTGCAGTTCGGAACTGATTCCGACCACTCCGTGTTCGGCGAACAAGTTGCGACTCCAGTGGTAGGGGTAGAGACCCCTGTGGTTAAGCGCGAGGCGCTTCCAAGCGGAGAGACCCGTAGTTCGTCTCCTTCGCACGTCGGAATTGATTCCGACCACGCCGTTGTAGGTGAGACCGGAGAGTCACCGGTGGTAGAGGTAGAGACCTCTGTGAATAGGCGCGATGCGCTTCAAATAGATGGGCAATTGACTCCCCCATCTGGGTCCCGGGATGAGTCCCGAGGCCAGTAGTCAGCAGTCCTACCGGATGCTGAATAGTGTGACAGGTGTTGTCACAGAAGGCGTAAGCCTGGAAAGGTTGCCTTGAATAGGCGAACTGTTGTTGTTGGAGGAGATGTCCTTCAACGAGTTTGAAACGGCTTTGAAAGCAGGTGAAATCGACGATGTTGTCGTATTGCGTCCGGAAGAGGAGTTAAACTCCTCATCCCTGATGGACGATTCAGTTTTGGTTCAAACCAAATAGGCATTGAATGCCCGAAGCGGCCATAAGGTCCTTGCGGATCCTTATGACCCTTACCATTCGTTATTGAAGTAATTTGGAGATGTCGTTAGTGACAACCCACCGATGGGGTTACCACCGGATAGGGGGGTCCGACATGAAATTGAGTTTGTTCCTGGAACCAAATACTGCGTCACGAGGCAGTGGCTTCTCCCCAAGGAGAAATGCGACGTCATCGACGCATTCTTTAATGGGAAAGAAGAGGCAGGGATGGAACGGGAGAGTAAATCTCCCCATTCATCTCCCACTTTTTGTGTTCGTAAACCGAACGGGAAGTGGCGCATTGTGCATGCGTACAACAAGCTGGATGCAGCTACTGTACCCATGCAGACTCCGATTCCTCGGAAGGATGTCCTCCAGAACAATATGGCGGGCTGTACTGTATACAGTGCCTTATATCTGGTGGACGGGTATTATCAGGTGCTCATGCGAGCGTCCGATATTCCGCTTACAGCGGTCAGCACGCCTAGTGGCATGCTGTGGGAGTGGCTTGTTATGCCACAAGGGATTTCAAATGCACCAGCGACTTTTAATCGCTTGGTGAATCAACTCTTCCACCCTCATAGAAAGTACTCTCAGACGTAATTCGACGATATATTCGTTCATAGTCGCGCGGAAGGCGACTCGTCTGATGTTCAGACGCACCTAATACGCCGTCGAGCGGTGCTCGAATTTATGCGAGAGCATAAGTTTTATGCAAGCGCATCAAATTGTATCTTTAGTGCTGAGGAAATTCCTCTCCTCGGATTATTCATCGGTATGGATAGAGTGCGGGCGGATCCCGCGAAGGTGAAAGCCATTGTGGAGTGGCCTTCGCCTGTAAATCTTATAGATTTACGGAAGTGGCTTGGATTAGCCAACTATATCCACAAGAACAGCGAGAACTACGCTGAGATGGCGAAGCCATTAACTGACCTTCTTAAGAAGGACGTGGGTTGGTGTTTGAAAACCAAACACCAAACCGCCTTCGAAACGGTTAAGGGAAGCTTGTTAAAAGCCCCCGTTCTTGCTCTCCCAGACTCTGGGAAACCATTTAGTGTCGTCTGCGACGCCTCCGATTTCGCAATCGGATGTGCTTCGTTACAAGCAGACGATGCGGGACGGGAACGCGTGATTGCGTTTGAGTCGAGGCAGCTTAAATCTGCAGAACGGAATTATACCGTTCATGACAAGGAGCTACTTGATATGAAGTATGCCCTTGTCAAATTTAGGGTTCACCTACTCGGATCAAAGCCGTTTGTGGCTTATAAAGACCACACGTCCTTACGGACAGCGACAAAGTCGCCTCATCTCTCGCAACGGATGGCCCGTTGGCTCTCCTTCTTTGCGGAGTACAACTTTGAGGTTAAGTATAACCCTGGCAAGCAGAACATGCTTGCAGACGCGTTATCGCGTCGTCCCGATTACGAGCTCGCTCACGCGACATTCGTCACCACGTCTGTGGTTGATCTCATACGCCAGGCGTATGAGAAAGACCCACAATGTACGGCGCTTATTAGCGCGTTGGGTGGAAAGGGACTTGGCTCGTCAGAGCCTACCCCGTCAAGTCGAGCTAAAGCTCGGTTACACCGTTACAGGTATAGTGACGGTTTGCTATATTAAAGCACGATTGCGGAGGACACTCCGCGGGTGGTTGTTCCTCATGATGAGGAAAAGAAGTATAGAGTCCTCTTTGAGGCATATGCCGCCCCTACCGGGGGTCATTTAGGTCGGGATAAGACCTACAGCGCTTTAAGCGCTTTGTATTGGTGGCCCAAGATGTATAAGTGGGTAGGTGCGTATATACGCACCTGTGAGACGTGTCAGAGGGTTAAACCCTCTGCAAGTTCAGCTGCGCCTTTGGCGAGCTTGTCCGTTCCTACGGAGTATTGGAAATCCATCAGTATGGATTTTATCTTCGGTTTTCCGAACCGGCAACACCGGCATTTCGGGTTTTGTAGACCGATTGAGCAAGATGGCTCACCTGGCGGCGGTTCCAGAGTCCATTGATGGACAAGGAACAGCGAAAGTGTTCCTAGACCGTGTCTTTCGACAGCATGGTCTACCCGATTCCGTTGTATCGGATCGGGATCCCCGTTTTACGGGACAAATTTGGGGCGCGCTGTTTAAGGTGCTAGGCACCAAGCTCCTTATGTCCACTGCGGATCATCCGTAGACGGACGGACAAACGGAATGCGTTAATAGCGTTGTGGAAGATATTCTTCAGAGTTTATGTCCTGATTTTCCAAAGAGTTGGAGTGAGATGCTTCCTATGGCCGAATTTGCTATAAAAAATTCGGTTCATGCATCTACGGGTTTTACCCCGTTTTACGTGAACGGATTAGTGAATCCGAGGGTTCCGTTGACGCCACGTGTGTGTGTGGCCGAGGGCTTATGGGGCAGTATACCCTGATGCCATCCCTGTATCTGTGTGAAAGCACATCGATAAATTTTATCGACGCGCCTTAGTGTCTTACGACACGTTTGCGATTCCATGGCGGAAATACAAGACAAGCAAAAGGAATAGGCTGACCGAAAGGGGCGGCGTAACGAAAAGGTGTACAAAGTAGGAGAAAGTGTTTTATTAAACGCTAAGAATCTTACTACACATGCAGTTTCCAATGTGTTACGGAGCAAACTGAGCCCCAGGTTTGTGGGGCCTTTCAAGGTGCTAGCCCGAAAGGGCTTGGTGTATACCTTGGATATCCCGAAGGCGATGCGTTCGCATCCAACCTTCTATGTGGGTATGCTTAAGCTGTAACAGGACTGATCCTGTTACAGGCTTACACTGTATTTTGCGAGGAAGCGCGCAATACAGTAGGGCAGGATTAGTTGGTAACAACTAATCCTATAATAAAAGTAATATATTAATATTCACTTGTTATCTAGAACGCAAATTAAGAGTGTTTATTTAATGGGTGGTTTAGAGGCTAATAGTATAGTAACTAACTAATTAATATAATAATATCAAGTCTTTAACTAACTGTACTATTAGTTAACCTGCAAGATTCGGTATTTATACCGAATCGGCTTTTCCTTCTTAGATTATAATAACTTATAATCTCTTATTTAAATTTCAGACAACGCGTCTGAAATTAAACTGTGATATTCTAACTTGAATATCTATTATGTAATGTCACCCCATTACATCACCCCCCACTTAAGGTGGTTGGCCAATAATAATTCTTATTTTGTCCAATCATGGGTGGCACTTGTTGATCAGAATTTCTCATTCACCAACTGATTGACCATTGACTCGATGGTCAAGACACACGGCGGCGGCGCTCTAAAGAGCGCTGCTGAAAACAATGAAGGAGCTTCTTCCTCCGCCTCAACACTAGGTGCTGAGGTGTTGAGTGACAACAGTGACGCTGCATTAGCAGCGTCAACTACGCAAAGGTCGGAAGACGTACCGTCTTCGACCACAGATGCTGCTAAGGCGGCATCTGACAAGAAACAGGGAGATGTTGCTAATGCAACATCTCGCACGATGGCAACTTCCGAATGGCGTGTTGCCAAGAGGGCCATGTTCGGGAGTTCTGACTCCGAACAAAGTGATGGGGATACAGATGTCCCCACTAAAGGATCTAGCGAGTCGAAACTCGCTAGGTGCTCATCGTCTAACAGCTATGACGACTCTGGTGTCGCTGTCTGCTATGACAGCGACAATGATTATCACAGGTGGTTGCGGGAACGCAGAGCCCCACTTGGACCAAGTACTTCTCCACGTCGGGGTGATTTAACCCCGGCGCGTGGTGTTGAAGCAGGCGGTGCTCCGCCTGCTAAAAGGGCTCGAACAGAAGCGGCGGCTGACGCTTCTAAAGCGTATCATCGTACGGAACCACATATTCCGTACAAAGTGGGGTTTTGGACCCCTGGCTGGGCTATTGCCCCCAACAGTGGCGGTCACCGTAAACGGGACTGCCAGTATGCGTTATTCGATATCAACGAGCTGGATGACTGCGAAGACATCCAGTCACGTCGATTCGATCGAAGTACAGACGATAGACGTCTGTACTTTATTGACCTCTTTTTCCAGGTTCGATATTATTCGAGCCGGAAAGGGGCAAGAAGAACAGGGACGATAAAGACGCCCTGACTCAGAGTTGGAATGCTTTTGTTGACAACTACAACAAAAGCCCAGATGATTACGTGAATAAAGTTCACGTAATGCGCGAGCGCTTTTTAAAGCACTCACGAACAGGCAAAATGGAATACATCCATTTTGCTTTCCTCAAAGAAGGGTTAAAGTGTGGTGTCCCTTCTCACCTCGTTTGCCCGTGGTGTCCGCAGGGCGCTCCTCGTCTGTCAGAGGAGGAGTTGCGGGGGTACGGTGGCTTTTCCGTACCCGCCGAAATTCAGGGTTTAATTGATACCCTGAATGCATCAACACCTACTGTTGATGCTACTTCGCATTATGAGTTTGAGACTTCTTCTCAAACTCAGTCAAAAAGGTCTGGGGCGTCGGCCCTCATAACCTCAATCGGCTCCCAAGAGTCGAACTCTTGGGGATATCCCAGCCAGCGTACCAAGTACTCGGTACGCTGCCCCTTCTTCAAAGTCACCGAGCGCTTCGAGATCAAGCGCTCGAGGATAAATCGCTTATTCCCCTGATTATCAATCAGGGGCGGCGGAGGTTGAGAATTCCCTCGCCGTTGTTGTTGCGGAGCATGGTTCTTCGCTCCGCAAGCTCGAGGAGGGTTATTCCTCCTTGAGCAGCGATATGTCTCACTGTGTGAAGACATATCGGTCTCTTCGCGAGGATGTCCGCGACATCCTCGGAGCGCACACTGCCCTCCAGCAGAAGAGTGATCTTCTTTACATTGAGCTTTCTCGCTATAAGGGAGAGCTCGATCGGCGCACGGCTGATCTCGATCAGTCGAAGGCGGAGGTAACGACTCTCCGCTCTGCTCACCAACGGTTGGAGGCCGATCACAAGTCTCTCTTGGGAGACTTGGAGAAGCAAGTCATCTCCCGTGGCTCTGCGTCTCGTCGTAAGACGAAGACGAGTGATACGGCTTGAGCCGCCCAACATAGAATGTTGGGTGGAGCCGCATTGCTGTCGGAATGTCTAAGGTATAGGCATTACCCCGAATCGCTTGGACCTTGAAGGGTCCAATGTACTTAGGAAGCAAATTTATGTGTAGGGAAGTTGCTTATTGCATGTGTAGGCATATTAGTAGTACTTAGTAATACTAATTCACCTTTAAGAAAGGAGTTTTTGTTCTTCCTTCCTTGTTTATCTGCATTTTGCTTCTGCTTGTCAAAAGCAGAGGCAAGTGCATCCTTTACATAGCGTATTACAGCTTGGCGCTGTAATACGAATTCATCTACTGCTTTATCAGCAGTAGGTGCATTATCCTCGTTGTCTGCAGCCATTGCTGCAGACACATATTCATCGTATGCAGCTTCAGTTTTAATTGAAGCTGCTTCCGCTTCTACTGTATTTTCAGTAGAAGGGCCATCGTTTTGTTCACAAGTTGCAGTTGCAACTTGCGCATTGACTCGCTTAAAATTTGAGCGGGTCCCTCTCCCACTTCGATTTGGCGTACCGCCAAGTAAAGCTGGGGTTCGTGGATGCCTTAAGGCATTCACGTAGAACGGTGTATGCTTAGTTGAAGCATGCACCGAATTGTTAATCGCGCAATTCAGTGAGTGACAGGTAGTCACTCCACTGTTCAAAGGCATGTTCGTATGATCGCAACATGTCTCCGGGAACGCGGTTAACCCGTTCCGTCTGCCCATCCGTTTCCGGATGGTCCGCAGTTGACATCTTCAACTGGGTTCCCAACAATGAGAACGTTTCTTGCCAGAAACGTCCTGTAAATCTCGGATCTCTATCCGAGACAATGTCTTCCGGCATTCCGTGCAAACGGAATACCGTATCAACGAATATCCGCGCTGTTTGAGCGGCGGTTACGTTCGCTGATACTGCAGTAAGATGTACCATCTTACTGAAACGGTCTACAAAGACCACTATTCCAGTCTTCCGATTATTGTCGGGTGGAAGACCGAATACGAAGTCCATTGAAATGGACTTCCAACACTCTGTCGGAACCGGGAGAGATTGCAGCGGAGCCTGTGCAGACTGCAAAGTCTTAACGCGCTGTCAAATCTCGCAAGCGAGTACGTATTTGCGTACCCACTTGTACTGGTTTCGCCAGTAAAAGTCACGTGCGAGAGAAGCGTATGTCTTCTCTCGACCTTGATGCCCCGAAATCGGTGCATCATGATACTCAAACATAATTTGGTGTTTGAGATCATCGTCGTTCCAAACGACGATGCGACTTTCATCTTTTTGGTCTGTGCTGTAAAGCAGCAGACCATCGTGCAGTCGATATCGATGCACGCAAGCGCGGAGGAACTCTGGGAGTTCGTCGCGTTTCTCACTTGATTGATTACGTAAGTAATCAATTAACAGACGTGTCTCCTCGTCTGTATTGTACGCCTCGCGTACTTGTCGTATAATTGACGACGACAAAGCAGTGCAACGGATTGCGTTTGCACTGGCCCCTTCGGTTACGGACGGTTTCATCTCGTAATCGGGCCTTCGTGATAGCGCATCTGCTATCACGTTCAACTTTCCGGGTTTGTATTCAACCGTAAAGTTGTACTCAGAAAAGAATGACAGCCATCGAGCCATTCTTTGAGAAATGTGTGGTGAATTCACGGCCGTGCGTAGCGACGCATGGTCCGTGTAAACCACAAACGGTCTATCTCCCAATAGATAGATCCGAAACTTATCCAGTGCGTACTTCATGGCAAGGAGTTCCTTTTCATGCACTGGATAGTTGCGCTCGGCTGGGCGCAACTGACGCGATTGATAGCAGATTACGCGATCACGATCATCGTGAACACGCTGCATCAAAGCACAGCCGATAGAGAAATCGCTCGCGTCACAAACGACGTGGAACGGACGCTCGTTATCGGCTATAGCCAAGACAGGCGCTTCAGTCAAGCTTTTCTTGACTGCATCAAAAGCATCTTGGCATTGGGTATCCCAATGCCATTCGACATCTTTCTTAAGTAATTGAGAAAGAGGTCTTATCAACCCAGCATAGTTGCACGAATACTTGTGCAAATATGTTGCCAACCCAAGGAACTTTCAAAGTTCCTTAACGTTGTTTGGCGTAGGCCATTCCACGATCACCCTGAACTTTTCTGGATCAGAGCGCACCCCGTGCTTGCCCACAAAGCATCCAAG
Organism: Peronosclerospora sorghi; assembly: GCA_026184515.1. NCBI lineage: Eukaryota > Oomycota > Peronosporomycetes > Peronosporales > Peronosporaceae > Peronosclerospora > Peronosclerospora sorghi. The sequence goes on from CM047580.1 coordinate 19,352,570, forward strand.
AATGGGTATCTCAGGTGCACCAAAGGTGCACTTCTTTAGATTTGCATAGAGCTTATGCTTACGCATAAGCTCTAACACTCGACGTAGATGCTCCCTATGGACATCTACATCGCTTTTATCGTGTTCACCCTTACTATCGATGAACACGTCATCGAAATAACTCGGTGCGAATTATCGCACCGGGCGTAATAGATGCGTTACGCATCTGTTAAACGTAGCAGGGGCATTTCGAAGCCCCTGTGGCATAACAAGCCACTCCCAAAGCATGCCGCTTGGGGTGCTTACTGCCGTGAGAGGTATATCCTTTTCACGCATTAGGATTTGATAAAATCCATCTCTTAGATCGAGAGCACTAAAGATGGTGCTCCCGCACATGCCATCTATGATGACATCCTTCCGCGGTATCGGTGTCTGTGCCGGTACCTTCGCTGCTTTCAGCTTGTTGTAAGAGTGAACGATTCTCCACCCACCTGTGGACTTCTTCACACAAAAGGTGGGGGTAAAGCGCGGTGAGATAGACTCCCGAACTTGGCCTGATTTACGACGAGCTTCGAAGAACTCGTCGATCGCTTTTACTTGTTCACGCGGCAACGGCCATTGCCGCGTAACACAATACTTCGTGCCTGGCACGAGGTCAATCTCATGACGAGTTCCCTTATCCTTAGGGAGCTCGCTAGGTACTTCTTCTGGGAATACGTCAGCGTATTCCCGAAGTACCTCATAAAATGGGGAGTTCGCTTTAAGCGACCCCCAGCTCTGCGCTTCAAAGCGCTGAACTTTGGTTTGATCATTGGGAACCTCTTTCCCAATGTTTTCCACTTGTAATGTGGATATTCGTGAACGAATATCCACTACATCATCTGTTGCTACGATAATACAGATCTGTTCGATCTGATCATCGTGCAAGTTTCTCATAAACCTCTTCCAGCTTAGCGCTGGAAGAGCCATCACCTCCTAACCCTCTTTCGGAGGGTGTTCCATCAACAGAGACTGGGTAGCTAATCCGGTCTCCGTTTGCGTCAAGACGTTGATCGTCTCGACAGAACTGCCCATGCAATCAGACGCACTCGTCTGATTGACTGCTACACGGTGATTACGATTCACCGTGTGCGAATACTCATCATCATGGTGGCCACTGCCTACCATGGAATTTTGGCGATCAGATGTGCTCGTCAAACCGGCCGCCTTTTCTGCGACACGGTGGTCTTTATCACCCGTGCGCATGGCTAACGCAACGTGGTGGGCACTGGCCACCACGGAGTTTTGCTCACGATTGCACTCGATCGTGAGTTCACTCTCATTAACACGGAATTCATTCGTCGTGTTGGAACCTTCGGTCGCACAGTGGGTGTTTCCCACTGTGGATACTATTTCATTCTCACGGTGGGTGTTTTCCACCGTGGATATCACTTCATTCTCACGGTGGGTGTTTCCCACCGTGGATATAACTTCATTCTCACGGTGGTCTTTATCACCCGTGGAATGTTTCTCTCCAACACGCAACGACTCTTCTGTTGCGTGTGGTAGTACTTCTGGACTCTCACCAGCGGAGGTACCTTCCGCTAATCGTGTCAGAACAGACCTGGTGGCGCCATAGCTATCCACCAGACTGTATGACGCTGCGGTTGTATCCTCTGATACAGCCGGATTACACACAGGGTGATCAGATCCTGTGCGTCCGCCGCAGTCGATCGATAGGTTAACCCAGTCGATCGAAGGTTTAAACTTGGACATCCATGGGATTCCAAGTATCACATCGAACTTGTCATCTAAATCAAGGACGATGAATTCATCCTCGAATGAAAGTTCATTCAACTCGAAGCGTGTTTTAATCACACGCTTTGGAATAGTCACGGTTGCACCTGTTGCTAACCGGACTGACAACATACTTCATGGGGTCTCTACCTCCACGAAGCTCAACAGCGTTAGACTCTGAGTTCTAACGAAATTGTTTGACGCTCCTGTGTCAAACAAAGCTCGCATGGGGACATCGCTCCCGTGCGGCTTAACCTCCAGGGTGATAAGAGGCTTTCCATCACCCTGCACCTGTTGACATAACATAGTCCCGTCTGGGGCTATTACCCTCACATGCCCTATGTCGGCATGTGGGATAACATTCCCAGTAGGGTGCCCCGCCCCTACTGGCGATTCTCGTTTTTTACACCAACAGGGTGATGTCCCTGTTGGTGTCGCCGTGCAGCGGACGGTTCCGTCCGCTGACTGCGTGGCACCGGGCGCGGTGCCATACACTCATGGGCAAAACGCCCCATTTTCGCGCATCGATTGCGGCGAATTTTCTTCTTAAATTTCGGTTGCTTCGTGTTCGAAGCAACCGCAACCGATAGGTCCATCGGCTCTGGACCTACACCGCCCATGCTCTGGCGCGGCTGGCTGTTTCTTGAGACGAAGTGTGAGCTTCGTCTGCCTGACTGCTGATTGTTGACATGTCGTTGCAGCATGTCAAAAGTGAAGGGCTGTTGAGCCCTTCGGCTGTACCCAGCATTCGATGACGCTGATCGCATGTTGAACTCCTCACGGATGCTCATGTCAATGTCATCCCTTAGAGTCTCTGGCGGGTGCCGGTAGAGACTCTGTTTGACGGGACCATCATTGAGTCCCTTCATGAAGCCAGTGACCTGCATAGCAGGGGGCACCGGCTCATACACAATATTTGACAGCAAATATTGCGTCTTCTGAGCGTAAGCTCGAAGGTCAAGCTTACCTTGCCGGAGTTCCATGAACTCCTGCCGACTACTTAGTTCCATTTCTGGAGCTTCAAAGTTGAGCTTTAGCTCAGCTTTTAATTCCTTATAAGTAAGGAAAGCAGAGTCATCAGTGGCTCTGCGCTCATCGCCCATGACCTGGCTCTGCCGCCCAGACATGTTGTGGCGAAGTACGCCTGTTGACGTTCGTCAACAATATTTTGCGCAGAGATGGCATCTTCCACCTCTGCGAACCATCTACGAAGGGGATCGCCCCCTTCACCGGTAAAGGGCGGTACTAGCGCCTTTACCACTTCAACGCTATGAGTTGCAGGTGCAGTTGCGGTCCGCGCTGCCTCTGGCGCGGGCCGTTCTGACTTTTTTCTAGGTGGTTTATCCTAAAGCGGTTCACCACCTGTACCACTTCCTCTGGAGACTTACTCTTGAGGAAGGTAATGATGTCGGTCCCCATAGACCGAATCATTTCCGCCGTCGCGTCTTTACTACGCGACGAGAAGTGAGGGAAGTGTTTATTCACCTCTTCCAGCGTTCTTTCTCGCTCGGCAGCCGACATGTCTCGCGACATGATGCCGAGCGGCTCTTAATCTTCGCTCCGCTAGTTAACTAGCAGAACGGAACTGTGGTCGTTAAGACGGACCACAAAGTGCTACCAGGTGTAACAGGACTGATCCTGTTACAGGCTTACACTGTATTTTGCGAGGAAGCGCGCAATACAATAGGGCAGGATTAGTTGGTAACAACTAATCCTATAATAAAAGTAAATATATTAATATTCACTTGTTATCTAACACGCAAAATTAAGAGTGTTTATTTAATGGGTGGTTTAGAGGCTAATAGTATAGTAACTAACTAATTAATATAATAATATCAAGTCTTTAACTAACTGTACTATTAGTTAACCTGCAAGATTCGGTATTTATACCGAATCGGCTTTTCCTTCTTAGAATATAATAACTTATAATCTCTTATTTAAATTTCAGACAACGCGTCTGAAATTAAACTGTGATATTCAACTTGAATATCTATTATGTAATGGCACCCCATTACATAAGCTATACCAGGACCCGGAGGCGGGTCCCCTCTTAGAGGAGGATGGGAAGACGGATAGCCGAAAGGCACAACAGGTCGGAATAGCGCCGACAGGGTCTAAATAAGACCATGAAACTCCGCAACGACGGACTCGAGAGAGGCAAGCCGCTTCTCGAGGCGTTCATTCGCACTCCCCTCGTCGCGGAGTCCCTCCTGGACATTCCGGATGCGACGGCTGTGTCGATCACTGCGCTCGTGGAACTCACGTCGCAATAGTGCGACCTCCTCCGCCAGTTCTCGATACGGAGGGTATTCCACATTACCATGTGGAGCGCCTGATGGCGCGAAGCCATCATCGGGGTGAGACCCAATATCTGGTGAAGTGGAAAGGCTATCCACATTCACAGAGTTCTTGGGAGTCAGAGACTCCCCTGCGGCAGGATTGCCGTGGCGTAGTTGAAGCTTTCGAGTGGGAGAATCCCGCTGCGAGTAAACGACCAAAGGTGCGGAAGAAGCCCCTTCACTCCCAGTAGTTGGGAGTTTGCCGGAGGCAGATGCAGAGTGTGCATTACTCTCCGGCACCACACCGGGGGCAGGTAATTGCCCCAGCGCTTCGGCCTGAGCATACGCCAAGCGCAACGACCTCTCTATCTGAACGTCGCGTTTGGAATACCTGTTGTACAGCTCGTCAAAGCTAGGGAGACGCTTCTCCCCTTCCGCCCAAGCGCGGAATGCCCGCTCTTCCTCCTCGAAATCCTTGTCTTGCAGGAGGACGTAGGGAACCTCGTGGAGGGGAACAACGACGGCACACCGTGCCTGTTTCCCGATGCGCGCTCGTTATGATTTGACAGTGAACAGCTTCGGTGTTAGCAGTCCAGACCGGAGTTGTTTCCGTCACGCGAGCCAACGCGGCAGTACAGCCGCAGGGCCGGTGATATGGGAGGCTAAACCCCTCTTTACCTCGTTTTTGGCCTTCTTTTGAGGGTCACGAGGACCCTTCCGTGCCTGTACGGCATGGCGGGTCTCATGAGCCGTGTCTGGCTCATTGGTGATGGTCGCCTTAGGCGACCCGGATGCATCATCCGCAGTTGGTAGAGGTGGTGCACGTGTTAGTGCATTTTCCCCACGTGTGGGGAACGGATTGGACTGCCTAAATCGTCGTTCGACGGTGTCGGAGCGGTCAGCATTTGGAGAGATATCCCCAAGGGCATCCGCTTCCGAGTTATCGAAATATTTCCATCGTCTTCCCGAGGTGAATCCTCAGCACCACTAAAGGTGCTCATGGTTAGCCAGAAGTTCTGGCAGTTGGAGTTCTCCAACTATAATTGATTTATTGCGTAAGCAATAGTCTTGATGGGGGAGGATGTAACAGGGTTACATTGTTGGTTACATTTATTTATGTTGTCTACGAAAGTAAAATACGGTCGGGGTCAGTATAAACCGGTCCGAAAGGTTTGGACCCATTGGTTATTTTAACCAATCCGGGCAGGAGCCCTTGGTGTTGGCGTGGCAGCCTGCAACGTGTTGGTACACAGGTATGTACACTACATTTCGGCTAGGTACGAATGGAGTTAGTTCTACTTAGTATTACATATAGTTTACATTAGTTTAATTAATTTAAGCTAATTACATATTAAATATATATCCAGTTACAAAATACACTAATCCAGCAAGACGCACGACCTCGACCGGTAGCGCGTGCTGTGAGTGTTTGTAGCCAAAAGGAATACCTCTTTTAGATACTCCCTTTCTAAAGGAAGCCTTGTTTCAAGGCGTTAGTTAATTCTTACACGTAAACCAAGGGAAATATTGGCCCCGAGTAAGAGAGAACTTTCTTACTAAGCCCTTTTATAAGGGCGTATCGGCTAAATAGCGGCACATCGCCGCTTTAGGAAAGTCTTTCTCTGTGCGCTAGCCGCACCGTGCGTATACGCACCGGCTACAGATCTAGGCATAAGAGGCTCGGCGATCAAGTGGTGAAGACTTCCGCCACGTGATCAAGTACCCCTTCGCAGATCATCACCAGATCGACACCGTCGATCTGCGATCATCAATCTGCGATCAACGACGCTCAATATCGCCAATTCGTACAAGATTCGACAAGATCAACATTGATTTGCGATCATCGACCTTGATCATCGATCTGAAATCATCCGATATCACGTCGATTCAGAACTAGATCAACTATATCGACCCCTGATCAACGATCATCGATCTCCGACCTTGTTAATCCATTGATCATCGATCTACGATCATCGAACTTGATCATCGACCCGTGATCATCCGAAATCAAGTCGATTTACCGCAAGATCACCAAACATTGATCCTGGTCATCGACTATTTGCACCTGATCTACACCCGTCAATCTGCCACGAATTCATCTCGATCTTTCATCGGAACGTCGCGGATCTACGTCCCGGTCACCTGAAGAGCGACTGACGCCCAAACCGTCGGGTACACAAGGTGATCAAGACATTGGCCTTTGAAAGGACAACCAGAGGACCCCCTTCGTTAGTCGGTAGTCCGGGCGCTGTGGGAACGCCTGATCGAACCTCGAAAATTCTGATCCGCCGCTCCACCACAATTGTGCGAGTTCCCGGATTCGAACCAGGGATATCACCGACGGTTAAGGATGTTGACATGGGATCTGTGTATTCGTTCCATGATCAACAATACCAGCGTGTTTATATCGATCCAGATGAGCCGATCACACTGCCTCGACGAGCCACAGTTGCGTCCGCGTACACCGGAGTGCCTGATCAACAGCCGATTCCCAGAATCCGGATTTCTGCGATCAGTGATCTGAAATAATTCTCAGGGAAAGAAGCGGATGAAGATCAAGCGCGGAATTGGATGAGTCGTCTTAAGTCGGCATTTATGCGTGACCAAGCTTCTGATCATGGTAAGTGTTTGATCATGGGTGATCTGCTTAAAGGGCCGGCGCGCAATTGGCATCGCCAGCTGAGCAGATCGACTCGTGGAAGCTGGAAAAGTCTTGTCGAAGAGTTCGAAACTCAGTTCTGTGGAAGTGGTCAATCGACATCTCGCCAGTATTACTACACGAAACAGCGATCTGGTGAAACTCCTATAGAGTATCTTCACCGGTTGAATGTGGCAGGAATCCGCGCCAAGTTGTCGATCAAGGATGGACCGTCTACGATATTGCGCGAACATGTACAACATTTTCTCGACACACTGACTAATCGCGAATTCGCTGATGAACTGGCACTTCTGCGTTTGGATAATGTTACAGATTTGGAAGAGACGCTGCGGGCTTATGCACGCAATAAGTTGTGCTAGCCAACGGCGGCGGTAGGCACTAGCCGATTCCGTCCGAAATTTGGGGATAATCGAGCACCCGCCTCAGCGCGGAAGCCTAAAGCAGTGCGTGCGATCAAGTTGATGCCTGGGAGCGAGGAATCAAGTGCAGACGACAGTGGAAGTGATGGTGATCAGCGTCGTTACATGATTGCTACCATTCGCGATCAACCAGTGACGCACGATCAAACTAGTGATCCTCGATCTGGTAAACGAAGTGAATCAGGTGCAGTTGATCAAGGGACGACGAAGAAGTGTACTCATTGTGGATCGATCAAGCATGACAATTTACGTTGTTGGAAGCGCCTGACCTGTCTGAAGTGTGGCAAGAACGGACACCCGACCGATCACTGCTTATACGTCTGCCGGGCCTGCGGCAAAATTCACAATGCGGGCAAGTTCCCTATGGAAGAATTTTACACTCGCATTCGCCAGTGGTACAAGCATGCCGGAATGTTGCCCAAGAAAGCAGAGGACATGTTAAAACTAGGACGCTCGCCAGTTTGGAAGCTGGTACGAGACGAGCGTTCTAGTCTGTTTTTTTTTGCATATGTGGATTAGAAGAAGGCTGATCGAGCAGAAGAAAAAGATAATGAAATGTGATCAGCCTGATTTACCACGTTTGGCTAATTTCCGAACGGATGAGTTTTCTCGGTCCCCGGTGATCATCGAAGTTAATCTACTTCCGGGTGAATCACGTACATATTGGAAGTATCACTCGCCCAAGAAATGGTTTAAACAATCCAAGGAGAGCGGCAAAATTAATAACGAACGTGTCACGTTGATATTTGATTTTGGTGACGAAGTGTCAATCATCGATTCAACCTTTGCTCGTAAGGTGGGTTGTCAAATCGACACGAGCCAAATAAAAGAATGTGTTGGTATCAGAGAAAGTGCGTACCTCATAGAAGGGCGTACTAAGATCAAGGTGACGTTAGCGGGCTCTTTGGTTTATTACTTCCATGCATGGGTGGGAAAACTCGTTGGTCAAGATGTTATATTGGTTATGGATTTTATGATCCCAGCTGGGGTTAGATTGGACGTCGCCCACGGCGCACTAAGTTTGCCTGATGAAGTAATCACCCCATTAGAAGGGCGTCGGCACTTGTACGGGTCAAGTGGAAATTTTATGAAACTTGATCAGTATGAGCAGATCCCGGTAGGTCGACCAGCTGAGGTTCGGATTTGTGATCAGCGATCTCGGAAGTTATGGATTACTCGAGAAATATTGGGTCCCCACTGTGACTAGGGGCGTGGGTAATCTACGGTATTAGCGTATTACGAACGTTGCTGATCATCCGATCATCCTACAAGACGACACAATTTTAGGTATCTGGATGAATAAGGACGACGTTCCCCGTCGCCCTGGATCTATTTCGGTGGGGTCTAATCGTTATAAGGAGTGGCAAAATCTCGCGTATCAAGCTTCTACCGATTCTGTGCATGACGATCAAGAAAGTGTCGATCAAGGTTCCTTGGTCGAGAAAAAGGAGTATCCTATTCCTCAAGGAATTTTGGTAAGACCTACGGACTTGATCACTGCATCTGTGGCATTAGTATCCGGAAGATCGCAGAAGGTGCAAGAAGTGCAAGAGAAGTGCGATCGGGAGCCGCGTGTGAAGGGTCCGACCCTTGGTCACGAAGTTGAACGACCTGTTGCAAAAGATGAGCCTGGTTAAGATATGCGCGAGCATCCCGTCTCAGACGATCACGGTGAATTCTGTGTGATACCTACCGATGACCAAGTGTTTTCCCACGAAGGCGGAGATTTGTTCGTGGAAGAGCTGGAGAAACAGCTTGCCACGCTGCCTGAGGTGTCCGCAAGTACCGAAAAAGTGACCAAGGACGATTTGAAAGTTGGTGATCCATCGATTAACACAGCAGAGGAAATTGATCAGCTTCTTAATATAATGTGGGCGAAGAAACATCTGTTGATCGGGAAAGGAAACGCGTTACTTCCTGCTTTACGTGGAGTTGTTTGTGATATTGACGTAGGCAATGCGAGCCCGATCGCTCAAAAGTGTCGGAAGGTCGCTCCACAATTTCACGAGAAGTTATCAGCATTGATCAAGGGGCTATTGGCCACGAAGATAATCCAACCATCTACTTCACCCTGGGCATTACCTATATTAATCATCGTGAAGAAGAATGGGGTTGATATTCGATTATGTAGCGATTATAGCGCGGTGAATCAACTCACGCTACTGATGGTGTACCCAATGCCTCTGATCTCTGATTTGCTCGAAGTTTTGGACAAGGCGCTGTGGTTTTGCTCATTGGATATGACAAGTGGTTCTTGGGTCGTGTCTATGACAGATCGGGCACGTCAGATTTCGGCTTTTGTTACCCCGTTTGGATTTTTTGAGTGGAATCAGATGCCCTTTGGCCTAAAGAACGCTCCGCAGATCTACCAGCGGTTGATCGATAACGCATTGTATGGGTATCTCAAGGTTAAGGACGGTGCCGATGAGCCAACTGATGTATTTACTTCGGGAGAGCCCGACCAAGCGCAATGCCCGTCTGTGCTGCAACGACGATCATATATCGATGATATCTTGATCTCTGCACCTACATGGACAACCTTGTGTTATAAAGTGTGGAATTTATTGGAAAAGTGCTATCAGTGGAACCTGTCGATCAGCGTGGCTAAATTGTACTGGGGGCGAAGCGAAGTTCCTTACTTAGGACATCACGTCTTTAGCCGCGGTTTGGAAACAAATCCGAAGAATTTGGATGATCTGATTGTTTTGCCTTTTACTGGTACTTTACGTGCTATGCAATCGTTTTGGGGGAGTCTGAATTAACTATCGCAGATTTATCGAAGACTTCGCGACCTATGCTGCTGTAATCTATGAGTTACGAGAAATAGATTGTTAAGAATTAAAGAGTCGATTATCGATCAATGAGAGTCCGGTTCGCGAAGACGATCGATTAACCAGGGCGCGACTGGCATTCAGTATGCTGAAAGCGAAGATTGCGTCAGACTTAACCCTGCGCCATTTCGATCAAGCCAAAACACCGGTGATCGTGGTTTATGCTAGCAAGTGGGCAGTATCTACCGCGTTAGTACAAGAACATGATCAAGTGTATTGCCCCGCCGCATTCGCTAGCCGGACACTGAAGAGCGGCAAGCTGAATTACAGCCCCGTAGAAAAGGAAGTGTTGGCTCTTCTGCGAATTCTGGACGTCTATTTTACGATGCTGGTCGGAAAGGCGATCACAGTACTGTCACGTCTATCCACGTTGAAGTGGCTATTAACATGCAACGGGCTAGACGGACGATTGGGGAGATGGGCTGCGATCTTGTTACAATGGGACTTGGCGATCAAGAAATATGTGCATGGAGAAGAGGATACTAGGGGCGTTAGTATTCAGCAGTCCTATCGGATGCTGAATAGTGTGACAGGTGTTGTAACAGAAGGCGTAAGCCTGGAACGGTTGCCTTGAATAGGCGAACTGTTGTTGTTGGAGGAGATGTCCTTCAACGAGTTTGAAACGGCTTTGAAAGCAGGTGAAATCGACGATGTTGTCGTATTGCGTCCGGAAGAGGAGTTAAACTCCTCATCCCTGATGGACGATTCAGTTTTGGTTCAAACCAAATAGGCATTGAATTCCCGAAGCGGCCATAAGATCCTTGCGGATCCTGAGGACCCTTACCATTCGTTATTGAAGTAATTTGGAGATGTCATTAGTGACAACCCACCGATGGGGTTACCACCGTATAGGGGGGTCCAACATAAAATTGTTTTGGTTCCTGGAACCAATACTGCGTCACGAGGCATGGCTTCTCCCCAAGGAGAAATGCGACGTCATCGACGCATTCTTTAATGGGAAAGAAGAGGCAGGGATGGTACGGGAGAGTAAATCTCCCCATTCATCTCCCAATTTTTGTGTTCGTCAACCGAACGGGAAGTGGCGCATTGTGCATGCGTACAACAAGCTGAATGCAGCTACTGTACCCATGCAGACTCCGATTCCTCGGAAGGATGTTCTCCAGAACAATATGGCGGGATGTACTGTGTACAGTGCCTTAGATCTGGTGGACGGGTACTATCAGGTGCTCCTGCGAGCATCCGATATTCCGCTTACAGCGGTCAGCACGCCTAGTGGAATGCTGTGGGAGTGGCTTGTTATGCCACAAGGGCTTTCAAATGCACCAGCGACTTTTAATCGCTTGGTGAATCAACTCTTCCGCCCTCATAAAAAGTACGCTCAGACGTAATTCGACGATATATTCGTTCATAGTCGCGCGGAAGGCGACTCGTCTGATGTTCAGACGCACCTAATACGCCTTCGAGCGGTGCTCGAATATATGCGAGAGCATAAGTTATATGCGAACGCATCCAAATGTATCTTTAGTGCTGAGGAAATTCCTCTCCTCGGATTATTCATCGGTATGGATAGAGTGCGGGCGGATCCCGCGAAGGTGAAAGCCATTGTGGAGTGGCCTTCGCCTGTAAATCTTATAGATTTACGGAAGTGGCTTGGATTAGCCAACTATATCCACAAGAACAGCGAGAACTACGCTGAGATGGCGAAGCCATTAACTGACCTTCTTAAGAAGGACGTGGGTTGGTGTTGGTAAACCAAACACCAAAACGCTTTTGAAGCGGTTAAGGGGAGCTGTTAAAAGCTCCCGTACTTGCTCTCCCAGATTCTGGGAAACCATTTAGTGTCGTCTGCGACGCCTCCGATTTCGCAATCGGATGTGCTTTGTTACAATCAGAAGATGCAGGAAGGGAACGCGTGATTTCGTTTGAGTCGAGGCAGCTTAAATCTGCGGAAAGGAATTATCCCGTTCGGGACAAGGATCTACTTGCTATGAAGTATGCCTTTGTCAAATTTAGGGTTCACCTACTTGGCTCAAACCCGTTCGTGGTTTATACTGACCACGCGTCCTTACGGACAGCGACGAAGTAGCCTCATCTCTCCCAAGGGATGGACCGTTGGCTCTTCTTGTTTGCGGAGTACAACTTTGAGGTTAATTATAAACCTGGCAAGCATAACGTGCTTGCAGACGCGTTATCGCGTCGTCCCGATTACGAGCTCGCTCACGCGACATTTATCACCTCGTCTGCGGTGAATCTCATACGCCAGGCGTATGAGAAAGACCCACAATTTACGGCGCTTATCTGCGCGTTGGGTGAAAAGGGACTTGGCCCGTCAGAGCCTACCCCGTCAAGTCGATCTAAAGCTCGGTTACACCAATACAGGTACTGTGCGGTTTACTATATTATAGCACGAGTGCGGAGGACACTCCGCGGGTGGTTGTTCCTCATGATGAGGAACGGAAGTATAGAGTCCTCTTTGATGCACATGACGCCCCTACCGGGGGTCATTTAGGTCGGGATTAGACCTATAGCGCTTTAAGCACTTTGTATTGGTGGCCCAAGATGTATAAGTGGGTAGGTGCGTATATACGCACCTGTGAGACGTGTCAGAGGGTTAAACCCTCTGCAAGTTCAGCTGCGCCTTTGGCGAGCTTGTCCGTTCCTACGGAGTATTGGAAATCCATCAGTATGGATTTTATCTTCGGTATACAAGGCCGGTAACACCGGCATATTTGTCTTTGTAGACCGTTTGAGCAAGATGGCTCACCTGGCGGCAGTGCCAGAGTCCATTGATGGACCAGGAACAGCTAAAGTGTTCCTATACCGTGTCTTTCGACAATATGGTCTACCCGATTCCGTTGTATCGGATCGGGATCCCCGTTTTACGGGACAAATTTGGGGTGCGCTGTTTAAGGTGCTAGGCACCAAGCTCCTTATGTCCACTGCGGATCATCCACAGACGGACGGGCAAACGGAACGCGTTATTTGCGTTGTAGAGGATATCCTCCCGATTTTATGTCCGGATTCTCCAAAGAGTTGGAGTGAGATGCTTCCTATGGACGAATTTGCCTATAAACAATTCGGTCCATGCATCTACGGGGGTTACCCCGTTTTACGTGAACGGATTAGTGAATCCGAGGGTTCCGTTAACGCCGCCTGTGTAGGGCACAGGGCTTAACGGGGGAGGATTCCCTAATGTCAGCCTTGTATCTGTGCGAAAGCACATCGATAAGTTTTTATCGACGCACCTTAGTGTCTTACGACACGTCTGCGATGCCATGGAGGAAAGCCAAGAAAGGTAAAACGAACAGGCCGACTGCAAGGTTCGGCGTAACAGAAGGGCGTACAAAGTAGGAAAGGGTTTTATTAAACGCTAAGAATCTTCCTACACATGCAGTTTCCAATGTGTTACGGAGCAAACTGCGCCCCAGGTTTGTGGGGCCTTTCAAGGTGCTAGCCCGAAAGGGCTTGGCGTACACCTTGGATATTCCGAAGGCGATGAGTACGCATCCAACCTTTTACGTAGGTATGCTTAAGCCATACCAAAACCCGGAGGCGGCTCCTCTCTTGGAGGGGGTTGAAAAGGCGAATAGCCGTAAAAGCCGTAAGGAGCGGCAGGTCGGAATAACTACGACAGGGTCGAAAGGAAACCACGCAACTCCGCAAAGGTTGAATCGAGAGAGGCAAGCCGCCTCTCGGTGCGGTCAGTTGCACTCTCCTCATCGCATAGGCCATCCTGGACATCACGGATGCGATGGCTGTGTCGATCACAGCTCTCGTGAATATCACTTCGCAATTGCGCGACCTCCTCCACCGATTCTCGATACTGAGGGTACTCCACATTATCATGTGGAGTGTCTGATGGCGAGACGCCATCATCGGGTCTCAAACCCAATATCTGGTGAAGTGGAAGGGTTATACACATTCACAGAGTTCGTGGGAGTCCGAGACCCCCCTGCGGCAGGATTGCCGTGACGTCGTTGACGCTTTCGAGCGGGAGAATCCCGCTGCGAGTCAACGACCAAAGGGGCGCGAGAAGCCCCTTCCCTCCCACTAGGTGGGAGTTTGCCGGAGGCAGATGCATCGCTCGCATTGTTATCTGGCACAGCGTCGGGAGTAGGAACTCTGGCATAGCGTGTGCAATGGGGGGCACGTAATTGACCCATCGCTTTGGCTCGGGAAAACGCCATGCGCAACGCACTCTCCACCCGAATGTCACGTTTGGAAAATCTGTTGTGCAGCTCATCAAAGCTGGGGAGGAGTTTCTCCCCTCCGCCCAAGCGCGTAATTTCTTCTCTGCATCTTCAGAATTTTCTCCCGGGGAGAGAATGATAGGAACCTTGCGGAGGTTCTCAACAGGGGCACCCTGTGCCTGCCTGTCGAGGCGCTCTCGTTATGAGACGCTAGTGAACTGCTTTTGCGTGAGCAGTTGTTGCCGGAGTTTCTCCCAGCGTTCTTATTGATACGGCTGTTTAGCCGCAGGGCCAGGGGTATAGAATGATAAACCATCCCTTACCATGGCCCTAGCCCACTTTGGGAGATCACGAGGACCCCCAGAATTATATGCCGCCCGTGGCGAGCGTTTGGGGGCGCGTAATGCAGTCTTTCGTGCCTGTGCGGCAAGTTGGGCTTCTTGAGCTGCGTCCAGCTCATTGGTGATGATCGCCTTCGGCGATCCGGATGTAACATCCGAAATTGGCAGGGGTGGAGCACTCGCTAGTGCATTTTCCCCACGTGTGGGGAATGGATTAGGCTGCCGACATCGCCGTTCGGCGTTGTCGGAGCGGTCAGATTTTGGGAGATATCCCCAAGGGCATCCACCTCCGAGTTATCGGAATAGACTAGCTCCTCTTCTTGAGGAGAATACACAGCACCACTAAAGGTGCTCATGGTTAACCAGAGGTTCTGGCAGTTGGAGTTCTCCAACTATAATTGATTTATTGCGTAAGCAATAGTCTTGATGGGGGAGGATGTAACAGGGTTACATTATGGTTACATTTAGTTATGTTATGTATATAAGTACAGTACAGTTGAGGTCAGTATTGACCGGTCCGAAAGGTTTGGACCTATTGGTTATTTTAACCAATCAGGGCAGGAGCCCTTAGTGGAGGCGTGGCAGCCAGCCACGTGTTAGTACACAGGTGGTGTACATTACATTTTGGCTAGGTACGTATTTAGTAAGTTCTACTTAGTATTACATATAGTTTACATTAGTTTAAATTAATTAGGCTAATTACATATTAAATATACATTCAGTTTACATTTCACTCTGAAGACTGCTAGGCGCACGACCTCGACCGGTCGCGAGCGCAGTGAGTGTGGTAGTGTAAGGGAAGTCCTTCCCTTAGCTACCCCCTTATTAAGGGAGCCTTGTATCAAGGCTTTAGCTTGTGCTAACTTGTAAACCAAGGGAAATCTTGGCCCCGAGTAAGAGAGTACTCTCTTACTAAGCCCTTTTATAAGGGCGTATTGGCTAAGTAGCGGCACATCGCCGCTTTAGGAAAGTCTTCCTCTGTGCGCTAGCCACACCGTGCGTGTACGTACCGGCTACACAGAACGTTACGCGAATATCTAGTCTATTGGAAGGGTTATGATGAGCCGTCATGGGTGATGAGGCAGATCTGAACTGTGATGCTCTGATCAAGGACTTCGAACGGAAGATTATTAACAGACATCGGTTCGACGTTATGCAAGTGGACGAAGAGTCCAACTAACACATGATCGACGAACTGACTACGAAATTATGATTGAAGAACTCTTGATTGGAGGAGATCGATTGACAAAACTCACGATTAATCGAGAGGTGACGATTAACTTGAAGTTGTGAATTTACGATGGATGGTGCGAGATATGGTGATGGAACAACGGCGGATGAGCCGATGGAGGATCGATTTATATGAATGCATTGAAAAGTGACGAAGCTGTGGAGAAGCGTGCCCAAAATTTGGCACACTTCTGGTCAAGTTTTATCAAGGCATTTGGTCTAATACGGATTGGTTTAAACAAGGGTGGCTTTTCAGCCTATCAGACTCAAGAAGTGTCAAGAACGCAAGTTTTGGTGAGTCACCCGACTTTGGGTATTTTACATATTTTTGTGTGGGTACATTTAGGGACTATAGGGTAGTAGTATTTTAGTTGTGGTTTTTCCAAGTAAGAGGCTTTTGGTTGTGGTTTTACCTTTTAGGACAGAGGTTATACCTTTAAGTAAGGAAATCTTTTAGCTTTCGGATAAGTGGCTGAAACCTCTTCTGGTCTTGGTCCACACCACAGCTAGGGGTCGCCGTTCTTCCCTTTTCGTACACTAGTAGCCTCCGCCCGCCGCGGAGTGTTTGGGGGAAGAGGGTCGAATTATCCCCTCTCGCCCATTATAACCGGTCTGGACGCGCCGCACGCGCACTTTGGCCCACCGGAAGTCCCTCGACGGGAGTACGATCTGGCGATCTCAACACCTCAACTCAAGTACGTTTGGAACGTGCTATTCACTGGATTGGTCTTGGCGTGGAGATATCGTTTGTGGAGTTTCACGGGCATATTGGGTCTTCACTTGGACATATTGGCTCATTGTAACATTGGTTGGAGTTTAGACCGGTTTTGGTCTTCTCTCATATTGGTCAGGGGTTAGACCGGTTGATTGGTCTACCCTCTATTATTTCGTATTGGTCAGGTCTAGATCGTTTGGACGATCGACCTATTGGAAGTTATCTCTTGGAAGTGTTTTTGGTTTGTTTGTGTCTGGGGTGAAGAGTTCCGCCCCAGAGATACCTACCCAGATCGGTCTTCTATATTCAAGACCGGTTCGATCCAATCTGCGATCCCTATCCACCGAGTGTGTAACTAGCCCATTCCATCGGGTACACAAGGTGAGACGGACACTAAACAATCGGACCAAGTGGGTTCTGATGACGACCGGTCGTCTGCTTGCAGCGGACGATCGGACCAGATCTCGAGTGGTGGTCCGCGGAGTACCCCCTCCGAAAGTTGGAAGGCTGGGAGCGATGGTGGTAGTCAGGTTATCGATGCTAATGCTTTCGATTTCGAACTTGACTCCACCACAAATCAACAATTTGAATTGGTATGATCAAGAATGTTTATTGATTGAGGAAAATGTGATCAACCAGCTAGCCTGAATCATAGAACTTACGGCAAAGACGAGGGATATGACGGCCAGGATGATCCTCAACAGAAAGACGATACTGGATCCGCCAAGTTTCATCCGCGTCGACTTCGCGCAGCGCATCCTGCAAGGTCCGAGGTGGTGGATCGGATAGGTACCCTGGGTACCAAGATCCACAATCAGCTGGAGCATATTTCAGGGGGCGATTCCGGACGCAGTGCGAGATTGCCGGGTCCAAGAAAATGTCGAGATCACACACCCCGTTGATCATGCCCTGCAAGACGAACTCCACGATCTTTTTCCACAAGGCCCCGGCACGACACCTAAGCTGACGTCAACCTACGTAATATTCACGGAAGAAGGCGTCGCGCTCTCTGAGGCCTCGATCTATGGGGAGATAATCAGTTGACTCCCAGATCTCTTGTGCGTGATGGTCCAGGAACGTCTGGTACTTCGCTTCAAATTCAGCAAACCATCCGACTGAACAAAAAGAGACGGATGGCAGCATGCGTTTGAAGGAATCCCAGGGACGTCGCGAGTATAGCAGCTCTACCTCCGAATGGGTGATCAGGTGACTACACCAACAATTAGACGAATGAGAGTCCGTATCAGCTGGAAACAAACATCCCACGGGGCGTGTCAAATAGTCAAAGACCACTTGTACCGAGACGTTTCCCAGATCGAAACCATCAAGTTGACATGGAGTCCACGGAAAGATGTCTGCATCTGATGCACCATCAGGCACCAAGATCAGCGACTTGTATGAGCCCGTGCGAGGGAAGAGGAACCCAGCAGATTCTTGATCGAGCGAACCCCCACTCTCGAGATCACTGGTCATGGGGCTAGATAAAACCTGAGTGCTGATCGATGCGGAAGAATCGCCTTGATCGCCATCCGGCTGATCGGTACTGAGCAGACGATCATCATCCGACTTCTCCTCTCGAGTAGGAAGTATTTGACAGTTCCGCTTGGACCTAGATGTGGATGGTGAGTGCTGTGCACGTCTCGTGGGCGAAGAAGTGGACCGAATGAAAGAATCTTCCGGTGAATCACCTTGAGGGCCAGCAGACGAGCTTGCAGCTTAATCCGAATTAGCGCAAGAGGCGCCGGCAACTGCGGCGATCTGTATTTGTAATGCTGCACCGAACAATAAGGATTGGATGTGCGAGTAGTACGAACGCAATTGCGCAGTTACATCTTGAGCACGTCGCAACTCGTCGCGAAGTGCGTCACGATCTGCAGATACGTGACTGAGGCGGCGCCGCACCGTCGAAATTTCCGTCTTCAACTTGTAATTCTTGGGACGCAGACCCCCAGCTCGGTCTTACTGTCCGACACCTCATCAAGGCAATCACGTAGTTCGTCAACCTGGGCTATGGCAGCGACGTAGTCCTCCATCCTCAAACGTTGGTTTCATTCTCTGCATGTCTGCGATCACGTTGGTCCTTGCGTCTCGCAGCCTTGGAGGAGAGCCTGATCACCTTCTCGAACAGGCGCTTGTTCTTGGAGACGGCTTGATCATACTCCTTTTGTAGCATGCCCAAGCGGTGTCGAAGTTGATCAAGCATCACTTGATCTGGCAGCGCCTCAAGGCGCGAGATCTTCTGTGTCTGATCAGCGAGAGTCTCCTCCTGGGCCGATAGCAGATAACGATCTCGATCACGACCGACCTACATATCGCGGATCTGGGCGTGTTGGCCAGCTATGGTTGCCTCTCAGCAGCTTTCAGTTTGGTCTTGGATCGTTGACCGTCGCACGGAAATGATCGCGCAGGGGCGCAATCTGATCATGGAACCGCTTGATCGCCTCCTCGCTATCAGCAACTTTACGGAAAGCGCGTGCGAGTTGCTTCCGAAGCATCGGGGCGGTGTCCTCGAGCACCGAGAGCGAGTTAGTGAACAAGCCGATCTCCTCCTCTCGTGTGCGGAGCGTCTCCTGCTGTACGCACGCTTGATTAATCACCGAGATTAGATGTCTTCTGCAGACCGATCGAGGGATGAGGCGCTATTCGTGATCGCTTGCATGATCGACTTGTCGGAGGAAATGTGGAAATGCATGATCATGATGACCTGATCGATGGCGTCACGGTTGATGGGTGGTGAATGCATGATCATGATGGGCTGATCATTGAGTGGTAACGAAGTGATCGATAGTGACCCGATCGATGGGAGAAAGGGCTGATCATTGAGTGTAAACGACTTGATCGATGATGGCACGGTTAATGGGTGCAACGGTATGATCGACGATAGCATGTTTGATGGGTGTAACAGCATGATCGACCCCCGCCCCAACCGCTGTCCGGCTGGGACGAGGTTCATGGACGGCTGTGGGGAACCGTACCGTAGATTTTGTGGTCAACTGTGGGGAAGCGTACCGTAGTTTTTGGGTACAAATGTGGGTACCAATGTAGTGAACATGGACAAAACATCGGATTAGAAGCGGAAAAAGGTACATATACCTGACGGTAAGCGACGGACGACTGAGATATCAGGTTGACTGGTCGGTGGAGCACATCAGGATGGGTAACTCTGATTGATTGATATTAGGTAATTGGTAGATTTTAGGATATAAGCACTAATAAAGTTCTCCTTTTGCGTCTTATCACATAGATCACTCCTAGGGACGGTGCGAACACCTCGCGCCTCCCTTCCTTTGCACGCGCACCTCTACACGTCCCGGGCGGATGCACATAGTGCACTTTTTTGGCCCACCGGTAGACAGAGAGTGTTGAAAAACTCGCCAGCAACTCCGCCCGCTGTGTCAGCGGCTCTATTTTGAAAAAGGTTTTTGGGAAAGTGATGGATCAGTGCTCTCTCACCTCTTCCCCATTGGTTCGCATCTGGCCCCTAGAAGTTCGGCTGCCTAAAGCGCCCCAAGGGAACTCTAGGTGGATTTCTGCGAAATCCGTCGATATTCACATAGACAGTGCAGATCGACCACCTTCCTCTTGAGTTTAGGCTAGGAATACATAGTATATTGGGTATTTACATAGATATCTAGGCTTAAGAGGCTCGGTATCAAGTGGTGAACACTTCCGCCACGTGATCAAGTACCCCTTTGCTGACCATCACCAGATCGACACCGTCGATCTGCGATCATCAATATGCGATCAAAGACGCTCAATCTCGCCAATTCGTACAAGATTCGACAAGATCAACAGTGATTTGCGATCATCGACCTTGATTATCGATCTGCAATCATTCGAGATCACGTCGATTCAGAACTAGATCAACTAGATCGACCCCTGATCAACGATCATCGATATCCGACCTTGATCATCCCTTGATCATAAATCTACGATCATCGATCTTGATCATCGATTATTTACACGTGATCGACACCCGTCGATCTGCTACGAATTCATCTTGATCTTGCATCGGAACTGCGCGGATCTACGTCCCAGTCACCTGAAGAGCGACCCACGTCCAAACCGTCGGGTACACAATGTGAGCAAGACAAAGGCCTGTCACAGGACAACCGGAGGACCCCCTTCGTTAGTTGGTAGTCCGGGCGCTGTGGGAACTCCTGATAAAACCTCAAAAATTCTGATCAGCCGCTCCACCACAAAAGCATACATCGCAGGTGTCGAATCAGCAAGCGCGGACGTGGTAAGCGTGGAAGCAGCAGACTAATTGGCGCACAAAGCAGCAGGCGAATCACGAATTGGCGGGCGAATCGGTGGAGGAAACAGCGGGTGAATCGGCAGACGAATAAGGGACGTTGCAAGGGTTGAATTAGCAGATGTTGCAAGAGTCAAATCAACGTTTTCAGCGATTGGTAAGCGCCTACTGTGGCAGGGTTACATTTAGTTACGTTGGTGTACGTAAATACACAACGGTTAAGGTCAAGTATTGACCATTCCGAAAGGTTTGGACCTATTGGTTGTTTTAGCCAATCAGGGCGGGAGCCCTTGGTGAAGGCGTGGCAGTCTGCCACGTGTTCGTACACAGGTGGTGTAAATTACATTTCGGCTAGGTACGGATAAAGTAAGTTCTACCTAGTATTACATATAGTTTACATTAGTTTATTAAGTTAGGCTAATTACATATTAAATAATAAATCAGTTTCCTAATTACACTAATCCAGCTAGACGTCAAACCGGGAACGGTCGGGCGTGCTGTGAGTGCCGTAGCAGGGGAGTATCTCCCTATCTACTCCCTACTAAAGGGAAGCCTAAGGCGAAAGCGTTAGCATACGCTAACAGGAAACTGGGGAAATCTTTGCCCCGAGAAAGAAAGTAATCTCACGCTAAGCCCTTTCATTAGGGCGTATTGGCTAAGTAGTGGCGTATCGCCGCTTTAGGAAAGTCTTCCTCTGTGCGCTAGCCGCACCGTGCGTTTACGCACCGGCTACACCTGCCTTCAGATCCCTATTGGTGATACGCTTCCGACCGTTCGCTTTCGAGTGTTAACTTTCGGCCTCCCGCTTCAGAGCAAAGCTGCTTCTGCCAACTACTCTTGCAACGCAATAATTTTCTACTCGAAAGGATATAGAGAAATCATTG
The DNA here is from genome assembly GCA_026184515.1 of Peronosclerospora sorghi. NCBI lineage: Eukaryota > Oomycota > Peronosporomycetes > Peronosporales > Peronosporaceae > Peronosclerospora > Peronosclerospora sorghi. Next base: position 19,374,089 of record CM047580.1, read on the forward strand.
AATCGTTTTGCTGCTCTCCAGGGATATGAGATTGTTACAAAAGCATCGTGCAAACAACGGACAGGAAGATTTCGCGTCTACTACAAATGCGATCGTGGCGGTCATTATCGAAACCGTCTCGGGCTCACAGACGAAAAACGAAATCGAAAGACTGCAAGTTCGCTAATTGATTGTCCCTTTCTATTGGTGGCGTAGCAAGCAATAAGTTCATGGACGTTTAAAAACACGAACGGCAATCATACCCATTCACCGTCCCTCAATACTTCTTTCCATACCGCGCACCTTTGCCATAATCGATCGGATTTCTAGGACATTTTCATGGATCTTCACGATGCTGGTGTTCACCAGCGCCACATACCAGTGAGAATTCGGAACACTCTGGATCTTTTTGTGCCTAAAAAAACAATTCAAAATGTTTTGAAGCGCACACAATACGAAAGGGACGCACGGCAATGGATACGTTGGTACAAAAAGTTTCGCTCAGCCAACTTTACAGTTGAGCTGACGGTGGATGACGCTGGACATGCATCTCATCTGTTCTTTGTAGACGCTTCATCGTTGGAACTCGCCCGTCAACAACATCAAGTGCTGGTAGTTGATGCCTCGTACAAGACGAACGCACTGAGATTACCGTTACTACATTTTGTTGGCTTCTCGTCAATGTACACAACATTCTCGATTGGATTAACCTTTATGTCAAATGAATCGGAAACATCCTACACGATTTGTCGCGGCAAACTGATGTTTATCATCGTGAGCACCGCCCAAAGGTTTTTGTTGTCGACCGCGAGTTGGCGCCAATCTCCGCTATCGAAAAAAACTTTTCCGCAGCAAGTGTGCTCTTATGTGTGTGGCACATCGAAAAAAACATTGTGAAGAACTGTTAACCGCACTTTCGCAATAAATCTAAAGGGACTGGACAAAATTTATGACAGAATGGAGAGAGGTGTGTCGAAAATCAATGTTTGTCATTATGCTTGTTCGTTGTCAACTGCGTCTGGAAATTAATGTTTGGTGCTGGGATTTCCGTTGCTCGTACAAAGTGATGAACTCAAAAACGGAGGACGGCTTTTGGCAGGCATAGCATGGGTTCAGCAAAAGTTACATACCGGAGATCAGTGGCTATATATAGAATACATGGATCGACCCTTGGAAGGAACTCTTTGTGTCAGCATGGACAGATAAGATCTGACACTTAGGACACACTGCTACATCTCAAGGAGAGAGTGCTCACCGAATGCTGAAAACATTTATGCCGACAACTATGAGCAATCTACTTACGTGCTGTGAGAAAATATGTTTATCTGTGAAAAATGTAATTGAAGAGCACGATGTACAAAAGCAACGGGAACAGATGCGTATCTGCAACTTCGCTCAGCCAACACCAAAAGTCAAGTACCTTGACAGGAATACGAAGTTGGCTCTTACATTGGACATTTGATTGACTGAATTATTTTTCCATGCCGATTGCTGAATTTAGGACGCATCTTTGAAAATATAAACAGAAAAATCTTTCGATATGCTCTACAAAAGATTCACGATCAGGTATTGCTTTGTTACGCTATGTACATAAATACCATATTGGTTGTTGTCTTCGGGACTAATTTTTGTTTTTAATCATATTTTTAAAAAAAAAACTCCGACGCTTACCAGGGATCGACAACCGTTAAGCATCCAAGACACCCAATGCGCTGGCGCTTTCACGATGATCTGGGGCCTTCCTTGCTCTAACAAGCTGCATACACTTCTTGCGACAGGGGCGAAGCTAGAGACCGGTGACATCCATGAACACTGTAACCTTGCAAAGAAAACAGCCCTGCAACCTACTGCTGCTGCTGTTGAGGCAAAGGATGAGCTACCCAACGTCCTTAATCGATTGACGAACACGTTTTATGAGCTTCCGGACTTCCAACAAGCCGCAAAAGTTGATAAGCTTCGATGTCTCTCCCAGCAAACACCTACTGTCCTCCGTGAGCTACCCGTCTGCGCAACAAAAGGGCGTCCAGCAAAAAACAATTCAACCCGCCGTGATGGATATGGATTTGACTTTGTTGAGGCTGCTTTGGATGCTGGCAGCAAACCAAAGCGAAGGAAGACTACTTGTAGCGCGTGCAAACGAGAGGGTCATCGTCGTGATTCTACTTGGTGTCCACTAGCAAGTGGCCAACAAAAAATTATGGTGAAGTTGGAGAAGGACGGCAGCACGGATGTTGAAAAAAGATACAGCAAAAGAGCTAAAGGCGCAAGAAAGCAAACTTGCAAGTTCCGAACGCATGTTGGACTATCCGGCGGAACTTGCTTTCTTCACACCAGAACACGATGGTACGCAAGGTCGTCACCAAATCAATCGACGTTCCTTCTGACGGTCATTGCGGATTCCATGCAGTTTTCGCTGCCCTCAACACGCGCGATGGAACCGACTTCACGTGGTCGGATGTGAGGCGTCGTGCGATGCAGACGTATGATGAGAGGTAGGACATTCTGTTCCATTTGTTGGTCATCTGTGTCAGTAGACTGGTAGCCTAACAAACATTCGTATGATGATAAAGGAGAGACATGTAGCAGGAACGATTCGAGCAAAGGGAAAATGACGCGGGCGGATCGATTGTTTTACCAGTACGTCCTACAACTCTCACTGGTTTTCTGGTGAATCGAGCGGACCATTGGCAGCAAAGGCTTTCGGCTGCACCATTGGCATCCTCCACACCACCGATCCGCTTGGAAACAACACATTTCCCCCGTACTATGACCGACATCCTGTCACGACTCCGATTTTTATCCTGTTCAACGATCCAAACCACTTTCAGCGACTGCAGGTCGATCCGGACCGCATGATGCTCCCCCCGGTTTGTGCTATGTGGCGCAATCACGCTGACCCGAATGTCGTTCGTACCTGGTGCACCTATCTTCAACCTTTCCTGGATAGATGGAAGCGTGAATTGCCGGAACCCCTCTGATTATGTGGACCTTACAGACTAATTTGGATGTTGTTGCCATTTTTCGAAGGCATCCTCGGCCGTAAATTTCATTGCTGCGTCATTTATGCCGGACTATTGATTTGCCTGGATTATTTTGTACCTTTACAATAGTTTGATGAAAAATCTGTTTCAAAAATCATATCTGATATAAAATTGTATGTGGTAATAGGCAGAACGTATGTGGCAATAGGCGTGCCCTACTATAAGTCGGACTTTATTGAATTCAATTTTATAATTAGTTACAAAGAGCGCTTTTTACATCTTCTACCCATATAAAAGTTTTCCGTCCGTCTCCCGGTCGCCTTACCTGCCCCTGACCCGTCGGTTCTACGGGTACCTACACTTGAAGCTTTCCGTCTGTCTGTAACATGGTTACATTTGGTTACATTGGGTATGTTGTGCATAAAAACACTACGGTTGAGGTCAGTATTGACCGGTCCGAAAGGTTTGGACTTATTGGTTATTTTAACCAATCAGGGCAGGAGCCCTTGGCGGAGGCGTGGCAGCCTGCCACGTGTTGTTACACAGGTGTGTACACTACATTTCGGCTAGGTACGAATGGAGTGAGTTCTACTTAGTATTACATATAGTTTATATTAGTTTAATTAATTTAGGCTAATTATATCTTAAATATACATTCAGTTTACAAAACACGCCAATCCAGCTCGACGCACGACCTCGACCGGTCGCGCGTGCTGTGAGTGTTTGTATCCAAAAGGAATACCTCCTTTAGATACTCCCTTTCTAAGGGAAGCCTTGTTTAAAGGCGTTAGTTAATTATAACAAGTAAACCAAGGGAAATCTTGGCTCCGAGTAAGAGAGAACTCTTTTACTAAGCCCTTTTACAAGGGCGTATCGGCTAAGTAGCGGCACATCGCCGCTTAAGTAAAGTCTTCCTCTGTGCGCTAGACGCACCGTGCGTATACGCACCGGCTACATCTGGTAGCACTTGTAGTCAATCCAACACCTGTGTTGGTAGACGACAACATCCTCTGCAAAGGATGAATCAGGACGTTTGTGATAGGCTAACCCTCGTCCAGCAGGAAGCCTTTAACAGGCTGCTATCCATACTGGGTGAAGAAGGCATGCAGCTCCTAGCGGAGCAGGGCCTGGATGCCGTAAAGGCGACGGTCAACGCCCTCTTCGCCCATGAGGCGAATTTTGGTGGAAGTCATTTCACGTCCACGGGGGTGCGCCCTCCGTTGTCCTTTAAGATAAACGAATTCACCAGTAAAAAGGTGATAACCTTTATGTGTGGCTTCGAGAGGTCGAAACGACCTTCGCCACAGTGAACGTGATCGCAGATCACTTGCAAGTGGGAATCGCATTGACCCATCTTACGGGTAAGGACCGTGCATGGGCGTTCACGTGTTCGGATGCGGTCACGGACGTGTTCCCAACCTGGGAAGTCCTTAAGCAAAAGCTTATGGATATGTATGCCACTCCTGATCTGGTTTTCCAAAATCAGCTGGCGTTTGTGAGGTGCCGTCAGGGCACTAAGGAATTGGAAACATATATCCATGAACTGAAGCCCCTGTTGGCAGGGATGTACGCGAAAGCGTATTCGGACGATGTGTCCATTCCCGTGTTTATGGGAGGCCTGAGAGAAGGGCCAGCACGTTCGGAGCTCTTCCGAATACGACCCCAATCCCTGGAGAAGGCGTTTAAGATGGCGTTCAACGCCGAGAGGAACTTTCATTCCTCTAAGGTGGGTCCCGAACCCATGGATCTGAGTCAGGTCGAAGCGAAGAGAAAGCTTCCGATAAGAGTCACGCTGACTCTGCTTCGCTGGGTTCTGAAGCAGAGCTCCATGCAATGCTGCAGCGGCAGGGGCCGCTGAGATGCTTCCTGTGTGGAAGCGTGGATCATCTGCGGAACAGATGTCCACAAAATCCCCGGCGAGACACTCCCTATAAGGGGCCGAGTGCGGGTAAAAAGCCCTTGCCCAAGCCGTCGTGAAACGACGGCTCCCAGTAGGTGCGGGGCGTCCTACTGGGGGATCCCTTCGTGCTGTTAAACCCCAGGGTAGGGGCCGACAGCACAAAGCCACCAGAGAAACGATGCTTTCTAGCACCGTGTTGGTGTACCAGCCAGGGTTGCTGGTAGTCCTTGCGGACGTGAAAGACTTTGATAAGCCTTGGAGAGTCTTGATAGACTCTGTAGCGTCTGACAATTATGTATGACGGGCTTCTGTCGAGAAGAGTCGGCTGTATGCCGAGGCCCCAGAGGCACGTTCTCGTGACGTTGGCACGGTCCGTCTAGCGACGGGCGTACAGGTTTCTGTACGCAAGGTCTCGATTGACCTTAAGCTGAAGTTTGCAAACTTCGATAGCTAATAACGTTGCCTAGTCCTGGATTTGGACTCATTCTGGGCATGAAGTGGCTGGAACGCCACGAGCCATGGATATACTGGAAGTCTAAGCCCATTGGCTCAACGCACCCGCGGTCGGGTGAAGCATTGGCGAGTCATGAAACCACCTTTTCTCGATCGCAAAAGCGATTCTGGCGTGAGATGCCAGAGATTGGGATGTCTGAGATGATCAGTCCCAATGAGGTCAAGGAAGTGTTGCTTGACGAGGGGGATTTGGCGGTTAATCCCTACGCCAATATAGGCGAGACTGGTGAGTCGCCAGTGGTAGAGAGGGATTCCTCTGAGATTAAGCGCGAGGCGCTTCCTAGAGAAGAGAACCGTAGTTTGTCTCTTCTGCAGTTCGGAACTGATTCCGACCACGCTGTGTTCGGCGAACAAGTTGCGACTCCAGTGGTAGGGGTAGAGACCCCTGTGGTTAAGCGCGAGGCGCTTCCAAGCGGAGAGACCCGTACTTCGTCTCTTTCGCACGTCGGAATTAATTCAGTTCACGCCGTAGTAGGTGAGACCGGCTATGTAACGGGGTTACATTCGGGTAACACTGAGTGTTGGTGTACATGAGTACACCACGGTTGAGGCCAGTATTGGCCGGGTTGAAAGGTTTCGAACCTTTGGTTATTTTAACCAATCAGGGCATGGGCCCTTGGTGTGGTGGTGTGCCAGCCATCCACGTGTCAGTACACAGGTGTGTACACTACATTTTAGCTAGGTACGAATTAGGAATATTCTACTTGGTGTTACATATAGTTTATATTAGTTTAAATAATTACATATTAAATATATTCAGTTTTACTTTTCACTCCTTAGTACAGACGCACGACCTCGACCGGTCGTGCGTGTACTGAGTGCCGTAGCGTAAGGGGAGCCCTACCCTTAGATACACCCTTTGTAAGGGAGCCTTGCCGTTAAGGCACTAGTACAGGCTAGAGTAAACTAACCCGGGAATCTTGGCCCCGATCTCTCCTACTAAGCCCTTAATAAGGGCGTATCGGCTAAGTAGCGGCGAACGCCGCTTTAAGGAAAGCCTTCCTCTGTGCGCTAGCCGCACCGTGCGTATACGCACCGGCTACATCAGGTAGCACTAGTAGTCAATCCAACACCTGTGTTGGTAGACTAGACATCCTCTGCAAAGGATGAATCAGGACGATTGGGATAGCTTGACCCTCGTCCAACAGGAAGCCTTTAAAAGGCTGTTACCCTTAACGGGGGAAGAAAGTATGAAGCTCCTAGTGGAGCAGGGCCTTGAGGTCGTAAAGGCAAGGGTGAATGCCCTCATCTCTCACGAGGCGAGTTGTGATGGAGGTCATTCCACGGGGTGCGCCCTCCATTATCGTTTAAGATAAAGGAGTTCACCGGAGAGAAGGGTGAGAACCTTTATGTTTGGTTGCGAGAGGTCGAAACGGCCTTCGCCACAGCGAACATGACCGCTGATCACTTGCAAGTGGGACTTGCATTGACCCATCTTACGGGCAAAGCCCGTACATGGGCGTTTACATGCTCGGAATCAGTCAAGGACGTGTTTCCAACATGGAAGGTCCTTAAGCAGAAGCTTATGGACATGTACGAAACGCCTGATCTGGTCTTCCAGAATCAACTGGCGTTCCTGAGGTGCCGTCAGGGCACTAAAGACCTGGAGGTTTATATCCAGGAGCTTAAGACCCTGTTGGCAGGGATGTACGCGAAAGCGTATTCGGACGATGTGTCCATCCCCGTCTTCATGGGAGGCCTGAGAGAAGGGCCAGCACGTTCGGAATTGTTCCGATGCCGAGCCGAATCCCTGGAAGAGGCATTCAAGATGGCGTTCAACGCCGAGAGGACTTCCGTTCCTCTAAGGTGGGTCCCGAACCCATGGACCTGAGTCATGTAGAAGCGGAGGAGAAACCTCCCGCTAAGAGTCATTCGGACTCTTTTTCACAGAGCTTCGAGACAGAGATCTTGGCTATGTTGCAGCGGCGTGGGCCGCTGAGATGCTTCCTGTGTGGGAGCATGGATCATCTGCGGAACAGATGTCCACAAAATCCCCAGCGAGATAGTCGCTGGAAGGGGCGAGGTCGGCAAAAAGGCCCTCGCCCAAGCCGTCGGGAAACAGCGGCTCCCAGTAGGTGCGGGGCACCTTACTGGGGGACCCCTCAGTGCTGTTAAGCCCCAGGGTAGGGGATGACAGCACAAAGCCCCGAGGGAAGCGGTGCTTTCTAACACCGAGTTGGTGTACCAGCCAGGGTTGCTGGTAGTTCCCACGGACGTGAAAGGCTTTGATAAGCCTTGGAGAGTCTTGATAGACTCTGGAGCGTCTGAAAATTATGTCGGACGGACTTCTGTCGAGAAGAGTCGGCTGTATGCCGAGGCCTTAGAGGCACGTTCTCGTGACGTTGGCAGGGTCCGTCTAGCGACGGGCCTACAGGTTTATGTACGCAAGGTCTCGATTGACCTTAAGCTGAAGTTTGCAAACTTCGATAGCTAATAACGTTGCCTAGTCCTGGATTTGGACTAATTCTGGGCATGAAGTGGCTGGAACGCCACGAGCCATGGATAGACTGGAAGTCTAAGTCCATTGTCTCAACGCACCCGCGGTCGGGTGAAGCATTGGCGAGTCATGAAACCACCTTTTCTCGATCGCAAAAGCGATTCTGGCGTGAGATGCCAGAAATTGGGATGTCTGAAATGATAAATCCCAATGACGTTAAGGAAGAGTTACTTAACGAGGGGGATTCGGCGGTTAATCCCCACGCCGTTAACAGCGAGACTGGCGAGTCGCCATTGGCAGAGGTGGATTCCTCTGAGGCGACTCCAGTGGTAGGGGTAGAGACCCCAGTGGTTAAGCGCGAGGCGCTTCCAAGCGAAGAGACCCGAAGTTCGTCTCTTTCGCACGTCGGAAATGATTCCGA
>CM047580.1:19382719-19422794 GCA_026184515.1 Peronosclerospora sorghi
GAACCGTTGTCGTTGGAGGAGATGTCCTTTAACGAATTTAAAACTGCGTTCAAAGCAGATGAAATCGACGAGGTCGTCGTGTTGCGTCCGGAAGAGGAGTTGAAATCCTCATCCACGATGGACGAGTCAGTTTTGGTGAAAACCAAACAGGCATTAAATGCACGAAGCGGCCTCAAGATCCTCGCGGATCCTGATGACCCTTACCATTCCTTACTAAAGGAATTTGGAGATGTCATTAGTGACAACCCGCCGATGGGGTTACCACCGGATAGGGGAGTCCGACATGAAATTGATTTGGTTCCCGGAACCAAATACTGCGTCACTAGGCAGTGGTCTCTCCCCAAGGAACAATGCGACGTCATCGACGCATTCTTCAAGGGGAAAGAAGAGGCAGGGATGGTACGGGAAAGTAAGTCTCCCTACTCATTTCCCACTTTTTGTGTTCGTAAACCGAACGGAAAGTGGCGCATTGTGCATGCGTATAACAAGCTAAATGCAGCTACTGTACCCATGCAGACTCCGATTCCTCGGAAGGATGTCCTCCAGAACAATATGGCGGGCTGTACTGTGTACATTGCCTTAGATCTGGTGGACGGGTATTATGAGGTGCTCATGCGAGCGACCGATATTCCGCTGACAGCGGTTAGCACGCCTATTGGCATGCTGTGGGAGTGGATTGTTATGCCACAAGGGCTTTCAAATGCACCAGCGACTTTCAATCGCTTGGTGACTCAACTCTTTCGCCCTCATAGAAAGTACGCTCAGACGTACTTCGACGATATATTCGTTTATATTCGCGCGGAAGGCGACTCGTCTGATGTTCAGACGCACCTAATACGCCTTCGAGCGGTGCTCGAATTTATGCGAGAGCATAAATTTTATGCAAGCGCATCCAAATGTATCTTTAGTGCTGAGGAAATTCCTTTCCTCGTATGCTTCATCGGTAAGGATGGAGTGCGGGCGGATCCCGCGAAGGTGAAAGCTATTGTGGAGTGGCCTTCGCCTGTAAATCTTAGAGATTTACGGAAGTGGCTTGGATTAGACAATTATCTCCACAAGAACAGCGAGAACTACGCTGAGATGGCGAAGCCATTGACCGGCCTTTTTAAGAAGGACGTGGGTTGGTGTTGGTAAACCAAACACCAAACCGCCTTCGAAGCGGTTAAGGGAAGCTTGTTAAAAGCTCCCGTACTTGCTCTCCCATACTGGAAAACCATTTAGTGCCGTCTGTGACGCCTCCGATTTTGCAATCGGATGTGCTTTGTTACAAGCAGATGATGCGGGACGAGAACGCGTAATTGCGTTTGAGTCGAGGCAGCTTAAAGCTGCGGAACGGAATTATCCCGTTCACGACAAGGAGCTACTTGCTACGAAGTATGTCCTTGTCAAATTTAAGGTTCCCCTACTCGGCTCATAGCCGTTCGTGGTTTATACTGACCACGCGTCCTTACGGACAGCGACGAAGTAGCATCATCTCTCCCAACGGATGGCCCGTTGGCTCTCCTTCTTTGCGGAGTATAACTAGGAGGTTAAGTATAATCCTGGCAAGCAGAACGTGCTTGCAGACGCGTTTTCGCGTCGTCCCTATTACGAGCTCGCTCACGCAACATTCATCACCTCGTCTGCGGTGAATCTCATACGCCAGGCGTATGAGAAAGACCCACAATGTACGGCGCTTATCAGCGCGTTGGTGGAAAGGGACTTGGCTCGTCTGAGACTACCCTGTAAAGTCGATCTAGAGCTCGGTTACACCGTTACATGTAGTGTGCGGTTTTCTATATTAAAGAACGAGTGCGGAGGACACTCCGCGTGTGGTTGTTCCTCATGATGAGGATTTGAAGTATAGAGTCCTCTTTGAGGCACATGACGCCCCTATCGAGGGTCATTGAGGTCGAGATAAGACCTACAGCGCTTTAAGCGCTTTATATTTGTGGCACAACATGTATAGGTGGGTCGGTGCGTATATACGCACCTGTGAAACGTGTCAGAGGGTTAAACCCTCTGCAAGTTCAGCTGCGCCTTTGGCGAGCTTGTCCGTTCCTACGTAGTATTGGAAATCCATCAGCATGGATTTTATCTTCGGTTTTCCGAAAGACAAGGCCGGTAACACCGGCATATTGGTCTTTGTAGACCGTTTGAGCAAGATGGCTTACCTGGCGGCAGTGCCAGAGTCTATTGATGGACCAGGAACAGCGAAAGTGTTCCTAGACCGTGTCTTTCGACAACATGGTCTACCCGATTCCGTTGTATCGGATCGGGATCCCCGTTTTACGGGACAATTTTGGGGAGCGCTGTTTAAGGTGCTAGGCACCAAGCTCCTTATGTCCACTGCGGATCATCCACAGACGGACGGGCAAACGGAACGCGTTAATCGCGTTGTAGAGGATATCCTCCCGATTTTATGTCCGGATTCTCCAAAGAGTTGGAGTGAGATGCTTCCTATGGCAAAATTTGCTATCAAGAATTCGGTTCATGCATCTACGGGATTTACCCCGTTTTATGCGAACGGAGTAACGAATCCGAGGGTTCCGTTAACGCCACGTGTGTGTGGCCCTAGGCTTGAGGGGGGAGGATTCCCCGATGTCAGTCCTGTATCCGTGCGAGAGCACATCGATAAGTTTTTATCGACGCGCCTTAGTGTCTTACGACACGTCTGCGATGCCATGGCGGAAAGCCAAGACAAGTAAAACGAACAGGCCGACTGCAAGGATCGGCGTAACAAAAGGGCGTACAAAGTAGGAAAGTGTTTTATTAAACGCTAAGAATCTTGCTACACATGCAGTTTCCAATGTGTTACGGAGCAAACTGCGCCCCAGGTTTGTGGGGACTTTCAAGGTGCTAGCCCGAAAGGGCTTGGCGTACACCTTGGATATTCCGAAGGCGATGCGTACGCATCCAACCTTTTACGTAGGTATGCTTAAGCCATACCAGAACCCAGAGGCGGCTCCCCTCTTGGAGTGTTTGATAAGGCGAATAGCCGTAAAAGCCGTAAGGAGCGGCAGGTCAGAATAACTACGACAGGGTCGAAAGGAAACCACGCAACTCCGCAAAGGTTGACTCGAGAGAGGCAAGCCGCCTATCGGTGCGGTCAGTCGCACTCTCCTCATCGCAGAGGCCCTCCGGGACATCACGGATGCGATGGCTGTGTCGATCACAGCTCTCGTGAATCTCACGTCGCAATTGGGTGAAGTGGAAGGGTTATACACATTCACAGAGTTCGTGGGAGTCCGAGACCCCCCTGCGGCAGGATTTCCGTGACGTCGTTTACGCTTTCGAGCGGGAGAATCCCGCTGCGAGTCAACTACCAAAGGGGCGCGAGAAGCCCCTTCCCTCCCACTAGGTGGGAGTTTGCCGGAGGCAGATGCATCGCTCGCATTGTTATCTGGCACAGCGTCGGGAGTAGGAACTCTGGCATAGCATGTGCAATGGGGGGCACGTAATTGACCCATCGCTTTGGCTCGGAAAAACGCCATGCGCAACGCCCTCTCCACCCGAACGTCACGTTTGGAATAGCTGTCGTGCAACTGAGTAAAGCCAGGGGGAGTTTCTGCCCTTCCGCCCAAGCGCGGAATTTCTTTTCGGCATACTCGGCACTTTCTCACAGAGAAAGAACAATAGGAACCTCGTGGAGGTTCTCAACAGGGGTACCCTGTGCCTGTCTGTCGAGGCGCTCACGGTATGAGACGCTAGTGAACTGCTTCTGCGTGAGCAGTTGTTGCCGGAGTTTCTCCCGGCGTTCGCATTGATACGGCTGTTTAGCCGCAGGGTCAGGGATATAGAGTGCTAAAACATTTCCTACCATAGTCCTAGCCCACTTTGGGAGGTCACGAGGACCACAAAATTATATGCCGCCCGTGGCAGGCGTTTGGGGGCGCGCAACGCAGCCCTTCGTGTCTGTGCGGCAAGTTGGGCTTCTTGAGCCGCATCCACCTCATTGGTGACGATCGCCTTCGGCGATCCGGATGTATCATCCGACATTGGCAGGGGTGGCGCACTAGCGAGTGCATTTTCCCCACGTGTGGGGAACGGATTAGGCTGCCGACATCGCCGTTCGGCGTTGTCGTAGCGGTCAGATTTGGGGAGATATCCCCAAGGGCATCCACCTCCGAGTTATCGGAATAGTCTAGCTCCTCTTCTTGAGGAGAATACACAGCACCACTAAAGGTGCTCATGGTAACAAAAATTCTGGCAGTTGAAGATCTCCAACTATAATTGATTTATTGCGTAAGCAATAGTCTTGATGGTGGAGGATGTAACAGGGTTACATTTGGTTACATTGGGTATGTTGTGTACATAGCTACACTACGGTCGAGGTCAGTATTGACCGGTCCGAAAGGTTTGGAATTATTGGTTATTTTAACCAATCAGGACGGGATCCCTTGGCGGAGGCATGGCAGCCTGCCACGTGTTGGTACACAGGTGGTGTACATTACATTTCGGCTAGGTACGAATGGAGTGAGTTCTACTGTAGCCGTGTGCATACACGCACGGTGCGGCTAGCGCACAGAGGAAGACTTTCCTTTAAGAGACGTTCGCCGCTACTTAGTCGATACGCCCTTATAGAATGGCTTAGTAGGAGAGAGCTATCCTACTCGGGGCCAAGATTCCCGGGGTGGTTTACATATAGCTTTCGCTAACCCCTTTTAACAAGGATTCCCTTATAACGGGAGGTAGCGTAAGGGAGAACTCCCTTAGGCTACAATACTCACTGCGCGCGCGACCGGGCGTGGTCGCGCGCCTGGCAGTCTTAAGTATTAATGTAAACTGAATATATAATTAATATTTAATTAGTCTAAATTAATTTAAACTAATGTAAACTATATGTAATACTAAGTAGAACATACCAAATTTGTACCTAGATAAAATGTAGTGTACACACCTGTTTACCGGCACGTGGATGGCTGACGCGCCACCACCCAAGGGCCCCTGCCCTGATTGGTTAAAATAACCAATGGTTCGAAACCTTTCAACCCGTCAAATACTGTCCTCAACCGTGGCGTACTCATGTACACCAACACTCAGTGTTACCCGAGTGTAACCCCGTTACATCCTCCCCCATCAAGACTATTGCTTACGCAATAAACAAAATTTTGTTGGAGAACTCCAACGCCATACTTCTGGCTGTCCATTGTACACCCTCAGCGGTGCTATGGACGCAAACTATTCCGACGGCTCGGAAGTGGACGCCCTTTGGGAGCTCTCCCCAACGGCTGGACATGTTGATATCTCCGAACGGCGCTATCAGTAATCCAACCCATTCCCCACACGTGGGGAGAACGCACTAACTCGTGCGCCACCGTTACCCGCTAGGGGTGATACCTCCAGGTTGCCACAGGCAACCACCACCAATGAATTATCCTTGGTTCAAGAGGCCCGACGTGCCGGACGGGCACGTAAAGGACCTCGCGACCCTTCAAAGAGGGCTAAGAACGCGGTCAAGAGAGGCTTAGCCTCTTATACCCCTGGACCAGCGGCTATACTGTCGCGTGAAATTGCGCATCGGAACCAACTCCGGGCCCGACTACTAACGCCAAACATTATTCCGTTAAGGCCTACCGGACGCGCCTCGGGAAACAGGCACGCGAAGCCCTCGTGGATGTTCTCCGCGAGATTCCCCTTGTTCTCCTGAGGGACGAAAGCGTCGAAGACGCAGAACAGGCGTTCCGCGCTTGGGCGGAAGGGGAGAAACGCCTCCCTAGTTTCGATGCGCTGTATAACAGCTTTTCCGAACACGACGTTCGGGTAGAGAGAGCGCTACGCTTGGCTTATACCCAGGCCAAAGCACAAGGGCAATTACCTGCCTCTTATTACACGCGCTCCGCTCTCGATGTGGTGACGGAGAGCAATGCAAGAACAGCATCTGCATCCGGCGAACTCCCAGCTATTCGGAGTGAAGGGTCTTCTCGCGCCCCTTTGGTCGTTGACTCTCAGGGGGATTCTCCCGTTCGAAAGCGTCAACGACGTCACGGCAATCCTGCCGCAGGGGAGTCTAGTACTCCCACGAACTCTGTGAGTGTGGATAACCTTTTCACTTCACCAGATACTGGGTTTGACCCCGATGATGGCGTCGCGCCATCAGCCGCTCCACATGAAAATGTGGAGTACCCTCCGCATCAAGCATTGGAGGAGGAGGTCGCGCAATTGCGACGTGAGATACGCGAGCGCTGTGATCGATACATCCATCGCATCCATGATCTCCACGAGGGGCTCCGCGATAAGTGGGATTCCACTGATCGCTTCAAGAGGCGGCTTGCCTCTCTTGAGACGACCGTTGCAGAGCTTCGTGGTCGCATTTTAGCCCTCTCGGGCTTCCATCGCCCTGCCGTGTCCTACGGCTTTTACGGCTATTCGTCTTTTCAACCTCCTCCAGGAGGGGGCCCGCCTCCGGGACCTAGTATGGCTTAAGCATACCCACATAGAACGTTGGATGCGTACGCATCACCTTCGGGATGTCTAAGGTATACGACAAGCCCTTTCGGGCTAGCACCTTGAAAGTCCCCACAAACCTGGGGCGCAGTTTATACCGCAACACGTTGGAACTGCATGTGTAGGAAGATTCTTAGCGTTTAATAAAACACTTTCTCCTACTCTGTATACCTTTTTGTTACGCCGACCCTTGCGGTCAGCTTGCTCCTTCTGCTTGTCTTGGCTTTCCACCATGGCATCGCAGACGTGTCGTAAGACACTAAGGCGCGTCGATAAAAACTTATCGATGTGATTTCGCACAGATACAGGACTGACATCGGGGAATCCTCCCTCCTCAAGCCTAGGGCCACACACACGTGGCGTTAACGGAACCCTCGGATTCGTTACTCCGTTCGCATAAAACGGGGTAAATCCCGTAGATTCATGAACCGAATTCTTGATAGCAAATTTTGCCATAGGAAGCATCTCACTCCAACTCTTTGGAGAATCCGGACATAAAATCGGGAGGATATCCTCTACAACGCGATTAACGCGTTCCGTTTGACCGTCCGTCTGCGGATGATCCGCAGTGGACATGAGGAGCTTGGTACCTAGCACCTTAAGCAACGCTCCCCAAAATTGTCCCGTAAAACGGGGATCCCGATCCGACACAACGGAATCGGGTAGACCATGCTGTCGAAAGACACGGTCTAGGAACACTTTCGCTGTTCCTTGTCCATCTATGGACTCTGGCACCGCCGCCAGGTGAGCCATCTTGCTGAAGCGGTCTACAAAGACCAATATGCCGGTGTTACCGGCCTTATCCTTCGGAAAACCTAAGATAAAATCCATGCTGATGGATTTCCAATACTACGTAGGAACGGACAAGCTCGCCAAAGGCGCAGCTGAACTTGCAGAGGGTTTAACCCTCTGACACGTTTCACAGGTGCGTATATACGCACCGACCCACCTATACATGTTGTGCCACAAATATAAAGCGCTTAAAGCGCTGTAGGTCTTATCTCGACCTCAATGACCCTCGATAGGGGCGTCATGTGCCTCAAAGAGGACTCTATACTTCAAATCCTCATCATGAGGAACAACCACACGCGGAGTGTCCTCCGCACTCGTTCTTTAATATAGAAAACCGCACAGTACATGTAACGGTGTAACCGAGCTCTAGATCGACTTTACAGGGTAGTCTCAGACGAGCCAAGTCCCTTTCCACCAACGCGCTGATAAGCGCCGTACATTGTGGGTCTTTCTCATACGCCTGGCGTATGAGATTCACCGCAGACGAGGTGATGAATGTTGCGTGAGCGAGCTCGTAATAGGGACGACGCGAAAACGCGTCTGCAAGCACGTTCTGCTTGCCAGGATTATACTTAACCTCCTAGTTATACTCCGCAAAGAAGGAGAGCCAACGGGCCATCCGTTGGGAGAGATGATGCTACTTCGTCGCTGTCCGTAAGGACGCGTGGTCAGTATAAACCACGAACGGCTATGAGCCGAGTAGGGGAACCTTAAATTTGACAAGGACATACTTCATAGCAAGTAGCTCCTTGTCATGAACGGGATAATTCCGTTCCGCAGCTTTAAGCTGCCTCGACTCAAACGCAATTACGCGTTCTCGTCCCGCATCATCTGCTTGTAACAAAGCACATCCGATTGCAAAATCGGAGGCGTCACAGACGGCACTAAATGGTTTTCCAGTATGGGAGAGCAAGTACGGGAGCTTTTAACAAGCTTCCCTTAACCGCTTCGAAGGCGGTTTGGTGTTTGGTTTACCAACACCAACCCACGTCCTTCTTAAAAAGGCTGGTCAATGGCTTCGCCATCTCAGCGTAGTTCTCGCTGTTCTTGTGGAGATAATTGTCTAATCCAAGCCACTTCCGTAAATCTCTAAGATTTACAGGCGAAGGCCACTCCACAATAGCTTTCACCTTCGCGGGATCCGCCGGCACTCCATCCTTACCGATGAAGCATACGAGGAAAGGAATTTCCTAAGCACTAAAGATACATTTGGATGCGCTTGCATAAAATTTATGCTCTCGCATAAATTCGAGCACCGCTCGAAGGCGTATTAGGTGCGTCTGAACATCAGACGAGTCGCCTTCCGCGCGACTATAAACGAATATATCGTCGAAGTACGTCTGAGCGTACTTTCTATGAGGGCGAAAGAGTTGAGTCACCAAGCGATTGAAAGTCGCTGGTGCATTTGAAAGTCCTTGTGGCATAACTAGCCACTCCCACAGCATGCCACTAGGCGTTTGACCGCTGTAAGCGGAATATCGGACGCTCGCATGAGCACCTGATAATACCCGTCCACCAGATCTAAGGCACTGTATACAGTACAGCCCGCCATATTGTTCTGGAGGACATCCTTCCGAGGAATTGGAGTCTGCATGGGTACAGTAGCTGCATTTAGCTTGTTATACGCATGCACAATGCGCCACTTTCCGTTCGGTTTACGAACACAAAAGGTGGGAGATGAGTGAGGAGACTTGCTCTCCCGTACCATCCCTGCCTCTTCTTTCCCCTTGAAGAATGCGTCGATGACGTCGCATTGTTCCTTGGGGAGAGGCCACTGCCTAGTGACGCAGTATTTGGTTCCAGGAACCAAATCAATTTCATGTCGGACTCCTCGATCCGGCGGTAACCCCATCGGCGGGTTGTCACTAATGACATCTCCAAATTCCTTTAGTAAGGAATGGTAAGGGTCATCAGGATCCGCGAGGATCTTGAGGCCGCTTCGTGCATTTAATGCCTGTTTGGTTTTCACCAAAACTGACTCGTCCATCGTGGATGAGGATTTCAACTCCTCTTCCGGACGCAACACGACGACCTCGTCGATTTCATCTGCTTTGAAAGCAGTTTTAAATTCGTTAAAGGACATCTCCTCCAACGACAACGGTTCACCTACCCCAGGCAACCGTTCCAGGCTTACGCCTTCTGTGAAAACACCTGTCACACTATTCAGCATCCGATAGGACTGCTGACTACTGCCCTCGGGACTCATCCCGAGGCCCAGATGGGGGGAGTCAATTGCCCCATCTATTGTAGGCGCCACGCGCCTATCCACAGAGGTCTCTACCTCTACCACCGGTGACTCGCCGGTCTCACCTATAACGGCGTAATCGGAATCATTTCCGACGTGCGAAAGAGACGAACTTCGGGTCTCTTCACTTGGAAGCGCCTCGCGCTTAACCACTGGGGTCTCTACCCCTACCACTGGAGTCGCCTCAGAGGAATCCACCTCTGCCAATGGAGACTCGCCAGTCTCGCTGTTAACGGCGTGGGGATTAACCGCCGAATCCCCCTCGTTAAGGAACTCTTCCTTAACGGCATTGGGATTTATCATTTCAGACATCCCAATCTCTGGCATCTCACGACAGAATCGCTTTTGCGATCGAGCAAAGGTGGTTTCATGACTCGCCAATGCTTCACCCGACCGCGGGTGCGTTGAGCCAATGGACTTAGACTTCCAGTCTATCCATGGCTCGTGGCGTTCCAGCCACTTCATGCCCAGAATGAGTCCAAATCCAGGACTAGGCAACGTTATTAGCTATCGAAGTTTGCAAACTTCAGCTTAAGGTCAATCGAGACCTTGCGTACATAAACCTGTAGGCCCGTCGCTAGACGGACCCTGCCAATGTCACGAGAACGTGCCTCTGGGGCCTCGGCATACAGCCGACTCCTCTCAACAGAAGTCCGTCCGACATAATTTTCAGACGCTCCAGAGTCTATCAAGACTCTCCAAGGCTTATCAAAGCCTTTCACGTCCGTAGGAACTACCAGCAACCCTGGCTGGTACACCAACTCGGTGTTAGAAAGCACCGCTTCCCTCGGGGCTTTGTGCTGTCGTCCCCTACCCTGGGGATTAACAGCACTGAGGGGTCCCCCAGTAAGGTGCCCCGCACCTACTGGGAGCCGCTGTTTCCCGACGGCTTGGGCGAGGGCCTTTTTGCCGACCTCGCCCCTTCCAGCGACTATCTCGCTGGGGATTTTGTGGACATCTGTTCCGCAGATGATCCACGCTTCCACATAGGAAGCACCTTAGTAGTCCACGCCGCTGCAACATAGCTAAGAGCTCCGCCCCGAAGCTCTGCGAAAAAGAGTCAGAGTGACTCTTAGCGGACGGTTTCCCCTCCACTTCGACCTGACTCAGGTCCATGGGCTCAGGACCCACCTTAGAGGAAAGAAAGTTCCTTTTGGCGTTAAATGCCATCTTAAACGCCTCCCCCAGGGATTCGGCTCGGCATCGGAACAGTTCCGAACGTGATGGCCCTTCTTTCAGGCCTCCCATGAAGCCGGGGATGGACACATCGTCCGAATACGATTTCGCGTACATCCTTGCCAACAGGGTCTTTAGTCCTTGGACATATGTATCCAAGTCCCTAGTGCCCTGACGGCACCTCAAAAATGCCAGCTGATTCTGGAGAACCAGATCAGGCGTTGCATACCTGTCCATAAGCTTTCGCTTAAGGACTCCCCAGTTCGGGAACACGGTCGTGACCGAATCCTGACACCTAAACGCCCATGTACGGGCTTTGACCGTGACATGGGTCAGTGCAAGTCCCACTTGCAGGTGATCCTCGATCACGTTCGCGGTGGCGAATGCGGTTTGAACCTCTCGAAGCCACACACAAAGGTTTTCATCTTTCTCGCTGGTGGATTACTTTATCTTAAAGGACATCGGAGGGCGCACCCCCGTAGACGCGGGATAACTCCCGCGAAGACTCGCCCATGGGCGATAAGGGCATTCACCCTTTCACGCACGGCATCGAGGCCCTTCTCCACTAGATGGCGCATGCCATCCTCACCTAATATGGGTAACAGCCTTTTAAAGGCTTCCTGTTGGAGGGGGGTTAGCTTACCCCAATCGTCCTGATCCATCCCTTGCATGGGATTTTGATCACCAACACGGGTGCTGGATTGACTACAAGTGCTACCAGATGCCGCCGTGTGCGTACACGCACGGTGCGGCTAGTGCACAGAGGAAGACTTTGCTTTAAGCGACGTTCGCCGCTACTTAGTCGATACGCCCTTATAAAAGGGCTTAGTAGGAGAGAGCTCTCCTACTCGGGGCCAGGATTCCCGGGGTGGTTTACAGATAGCTTTCGCTAACCCCTTTTAACAAGGCTTCCCTTATAAAGGGAGGTAGCGTAAGGGAGAACTCCCTTAGGCTACAATACTCACTGCGCGCGCGACCAGGCGTGGTCGCGCGCCTGGCAGTCTTAAGTATTAATGTAAACTGAATATATATTTAATATTTAATTAGTCTGAATTAATTTAAACTAATGTAAACTATATGTAATACTAAGTAGAACATACCAAATTCGTACCTAGATAAAATGTAGTGTACACACCTGTTTACCAGCACGTGGATGGCTAACGCGCCACCACCCAAGGGCCCCTGCCCTGATTGGTTAAAATAACCAATGGTTCAAAACCTTTCAAACCGGTCAATGCTGGCCTCAACCGTGGCGTACTCATGTACACCGACACTAAATGTAACTCGAATGTAACCCCGTTACATCTACTAAGTATTACATATAGTATATATTAGTTTACTTAATTTAGTCTAATTATATATTGAATATACATTCAGTTTACAAAACACGCCAATCCATCTAGACGCACGACCTCGAACGGTCGCGCGTGCTGTGAGTGTTTGTAGCCAAAAGGAATACCTCCTTTATCTACTCCCTTTCTAAGGGAAGCCTTGTTTCAAGGCGTTAGTTAATTCTAACAAGTAAACCAAGGGAAATCTTGGCCCCAAGAAAGAGAGAACTCTTTTACCAAGCCCTTTTACAAGGGCGTATCGGCTAAGTAGCGGCACATCGCTTAAGGAATGTCTTCCTCTGTGCGCTAGCCGCACCGTGCGTATACGCACCGGCTACACTGTCCATCAGTCCGACGCTCCTGGGCACGACTAGCTAATGTTTTCATCATATATATTATTTGAAACAAACTTTATTACTGATCAGTGCTTGAACAGCTGCCGCGGTTGTTGAGTTCACGTGTCCTTTAATGGGGGAAACCGTCACAAGCAGGAGCGACATTCAGCTCGAACAGGTGCACAGCAAGAAGCGGCCAATGCGCACGGAAGAAAAGGGATACATCTGAAGCAAGCGGCAATGTGAGCAGCAACACCTGTAGTGCTGAATGCGCAGTCCTGACACAAAAGCACCCACCGATTGAAGGCCGGCTGAACAGGATGTACCACGAGTGCGGCGTGTATTCGACGGGAATGAGCAGCGGCTTCGGCTAAAACTCGGTCAAATGGAAGCCGGATGCAGTGGGATGCGCTTCGCTGCGCGTAACAGGATCTTCTCTGTGATGCTCACGTTTCTTAACTTGCTGCAGTGTTGGTAAGGTTAAACTGCCACTGATAGCTCCACCCCAACCAATGTTTCGTCGTCTCCTGTAAGACCAGACTTGGCGGGGAAGAAACTTTTGCGAACATACAGCAATGCCTTTTCTTGGACATTGGTTGGTGCAGAAATATGGCACAATCATCATTTACAATTACCTCTTGCATGGGGAGCTTGACCATCTCAACGGTACCCTCCTACTTGGCAATTAGAATGCGCCCAAATTTTCACAGCTCTATATACATGACCCGAAAATATAATTCGATGGATACATTTCTCTTGCAGACCAGCTTAATCTGAAATCATGGAAGAAATGCAGCAGATGCTTTAAGAGACACTCGAGTATACGAAGACACAGTGAAGACAACATGCTGATACTGCAGTAACAGTATCCTTACGTTTAATTTGATTTCGAGAAAAACATGCGCGCGGATTTATTAGTCGTTGGGGTGTTATAAGTCGAGATTAATTTACCAATTTGTTCCGTTGGTACAACGTGTTAACTCACATGAATGTCGTTCCGCATCTGTATCGGCGCATCATGGGGGAACTTCAAACCATGCTCGAACAGCACAATTTGTACGGGCAGGTGCGGCAGCGGATGGAGGGGGATCAGGTGGTGGATCTGGAGCTCCGCTACTTTGCCTGCAATCAAATTACCGAAGGAGGTACAGCACCCCGACTGTCAACGATGTATTCGCCAACATGGTGGAAGAGGTTACGACAGAAATGTATCCAATCGCGATATTATTCTGAACTTTCGCAACGGGTGTTCATGCATGATCCGTTTGCGTTATCCCGCTCATTACAATAAAAACTGACAATCGGGCCTGACTTATACAGTCCGTCGGTAGCAATTTGTTGTGAGGTTGGCGTATGCGATGAATATAAACAAAGAACAGGGACAGACGCTGCACAAGTAGGCGTATGGCTCATAAGGGACGTGTTCTCGCATGTCCAGTTGTACGTCGCCTTTCACATAAAGTACGCGTCTCGTCTAAACCGGCTGGATCGGGAGCAGCATGATAGACAACACGCTCTTGAGACGCAAGAAGGAGACGAACGACGACGTGAAGGGTCCCGGATCAACCGTTGCACGTCCACTTTTCACCCTTACTGCGACCGTGGTAACGTGGCCAACGTCCCACCCATGGCACCGCCTAACCAGAACCGCTACGGAGTCTGCAACCTGTGTAAACGCCTATTTCCCGAGCAGTGTTGATGGTGACGACGGCCAAACATTGAACGACAGATCAACACGATTTATTATGGCATTGCCGGTGCCGCACAGAACAAACGTGCCTACTTTGGCCACAGTAAATTCCTCACCGCCCGAAATGATAATGTGGCCGAGATAACACAGCCGTCCTGAAGATGGTTCCTGTAGCCGGTTCGTACACGCACGGTGCGGCTAGCGCACAGATGAAGACTTTTGTAACAGGACAGATCCTGTTACAGGCTTACACTGTATTTTGCGAGGAAGCGCGCAATACAATAGGGTAGGATTAGTTGGTAACAACTAATCCCATAATTAAAGTAAATATATTAATATTCACTTGTTATCTAGAACGCAAAATTAAGAGTGTTTATTTAATGGGTGGTTTAGAGGCTAATAGTATAGTAACTAACTAATTAATATAATAATATCAAGTCTTTAACTAACTGTACTATTAGTTAAGCTGCAAGATTCGGTATTTATACCGAATCGGCTTTTCCTTCTTAGAATATAATAACTTATAATCTCTTATTTAAATTTCAGACAACGCGTCTGAAATTCAACTGTGATATTCTAACTTGAATATCAAGTATGTAATGGCACCCCATTACATCACCTCCCACTTAAGGTGGTTGGCCAATAATATTTCTTTTCTTGGCCAATCATAGGTGGCACTTGTTCGTCGGAATTTCTCATTCACCAACTGATTGACCATCGACTCGATGGTCGAAGCACGCGGCGGCGCTCTAAAGAGCGCTGCTGAAAACAATGAAGGAGCTTCTTCCTCCGCCTCAGCACTAGGTGCTGAGGTGTTGAGTGACAACAGTGACGCTGCATTAGCAGCGTCAACTACGCAAAGGTCGGAAGACGTACCGTCTTCGACCACAGATGCTGCTAAGGCGGCATCTGGCAAGAAACAGGGAGATTTTGCTAATGCAACATCTCGCACGATGACAACCCCCGAATGGTGTGTTGCCAGGGAGGGTTCTTCCATGTTCGGAGACAGTTCTGACTCCGAACAAAGTGATTGGGGCACAGCTGTCCCCGCGAAAGGATCTAGCGAGTCGAAACTCTCTAGGTGCTCATCGCCTAACAGCGATAATAACTCTTGTGTCTCTGTCAGCTATGACAGCGACAATGATCATCACAGATGGTTGGTGGAACGCATTGCCCCATCTGGACCAAGTACGTCTCCACGTCGGGGTGGTTTAACCCCGGCGCGTGGTGTTGAAGCAGGCGGTCTTCCTCCTGCTAAAAGAGCTCGAACAGAAGCGGCGCCTGCCACTTCTGAAGCGTATCATCGTACGGAACCACATGTTCCGTACGAAGTGGGGTTTTGGACCCCTGGATGGGCTATTGCCCCCAACAGTGGCGGTCACCGTAAGCTCGACTGCCAATATGCGCTGTTCGATAATCAACGTGCTGGATGACTGCGAAGACATCCAGTCACGTCGATTCGATCGAAGTACAGACGATAGGCGTCTGTACTTTATTCACCTCTTTTTCCAGGTTCGACATTATTCGAGCCGGAAAGGGTCAAGAAAGAACAGGGACGACAAGGACGCCCTGACTCAGTGTTGGAACGCTTTTGTTGACAACTACAACAAAATCCCAGATGATTACGTGAATAAAGTTCACGTAATGCGCGAGCGCTTTTTAAAGCACTCGCGAACAGGCAAAATGGAATACATCCATTTTGCTTGCATCAAAGAAGGGTTGAACTGTGGTGTCCCTTCTCACCTCGTTTGCCCGCGGTGTCCGCAGGGCGCTCCTCGTCTGTCAGAGGGGGAGTTGAGGGGGTACGGTGGTTTTTCTGTACCCGCTGAAATTCAAAGGGATTAATCGATGCCCTAAATGCATCAACACCTAGTGTTGATGCTACTTCGCATTATGAGTTTGAGACTCCTTCTCAAACTCAGTTAAAAGGTCTGGGGCGTCGGCCCTCAGAACCTCAATCGGCTCCCAAGAGTCGAACTCTTGGGGGTAACCCAGCCAGCGTACTACGTACTCGGTACGCTGCCCCTTCTTCGAAGGAACCGAGCGCTTCGAGATCAAGCGCTCGAGAATGTATCCCTTATTCCCCTGATTATCGATCACGGCGGCGGAGGTTGAGAATTCCCTCGCCGTTGTTGTTGCGGAGCATGGTTCTTTGCTCCGCAAGCTCGAGGAAGGTTATTGCTCCTTGAGCACCGATATGTCTCACTCTGTGAAGACATATTGGTCTCTTCGCGAAAATGTCCGCGACATCCTCGGGGCGCACACTGACCTTCAGCAGAAGAATGATCTTTTGTACATCGAGCTTTCCCGCTGTAAGGAAGAGCTCGATCGTCACAAGGCTGATCTTGAGCATTCGAAGGCGGAGGTAATGACTCTCCGCTCTGCTCATCAACGGCTGGAAGCCGATTACAAGTCTCTCTTGGGAGAATTGGAGAAGCACGGTATCTTCCGTGGTTCTGCGTCTCGTCGTAAGACGAAGACGCATGATACGGTTTGAGCCGCCCAACATAGAATGTTGGGTGGACCGCATCGCTGTGGGAATGTCTAAAGTATATGAATTCCCCCGAATCTCTTGGACCTTCAAAGGTCCAATGTACTTAGGAAGCAACTTCCGTGTAGGGAAGTTGCTTATTGCATGTATAGGCAAACTAGTAGTACTTAATAATACCAATTCACCTTTCAGAAAGGGGTTTTTGTTCTTCCTTCCTTGTTTGTCTGCATTTTGCTTCTGCTTATCGAAAGCAGAGGCAAGTGCATCTTTTATATAGCGTATTACAGCTTGGCGCTGTAATACGAATTCATCTATGCTTTATCAGCAGTAGGTGCATTGTCCGCATTGTCTGCAGCCATTGCGGCAGACACATATTCATCATATGCAGCCTCAGTTTCATTCGAAGCTGCTTCCGCTTCTACTGTACTTTCAGTAGAAGGGCCATCGTTTTGTTCACAAGTTGCAGTCGCAACTTGCGAATTGACTCGCTCAAAATTTGAGCGGGTCCCTCCCCCACTTAGATTTGGAGTACCGACAAGTAAAGCTGGGGTTCGTGGATGCCTTAAGGCATTCACGTAGAACGGTGTATGCTTAGTTGAAGCATGAACCGAATTGTTAATCGCGAATTAAGTGAGTGGCAGATAGTCACTCCACTGTTCAAAGACATGTGCGTATGATCGAAACATGTCTCCGAGGACGCGGTTAACCCGTTCCGTCTGCCCATCCGCTTCCGGATGGTCCGCAGTTGACATCTTCAACTGGGTTCCCAACAATGAGAACGTTTCTTGCCAGAAAAGTCCTGTAAATATCGGATCTCTATCCGAGACAATGTCTTCCGGCATTCCGTGCAAACGGAATACCGTATCAACGAATATCCGCGCTGTTTGAGCGGCGGTTACATTCGCTGATACTGAAGTAAGATGTACCATCTTACTGAAACGGTCTACAAAGAACACTATTCCAGTCTTCCGACTAGTGTCGGGTGGAAGACCGAATACTAAGTCCATTGAAATGGACTTCCAACACTCTGTCGGAACCGGGAGAGATTGCAGCGGAGCCTGTGCAGACTGAAAAGTCTTAACGCGCTGGCAAATCTCGCAAGCGCGTACGTATTTGCGTACCCACTTGTACTGGTTTCGCCAGTAAAAGTCACGTGCGAGAGAAGCGTATGTCTTCTCTCGACCTTGATGCCCCGAAATCGGTGCATCATGATACTCAAACATAATTTGGTGTTTGAGATCATCGTCGTTTGGAACGACGATGCGACTTTCATCTTTTTGGTCTGTGCTGTAAAGCAGCAGACCATCGTGCAGTCGATATCGATGCACGCAAGCGCGGAGGAACTCTGGGAGTTCGTCGCGTTTCTCTCTTGATTGATTACGTAAGTAATCAATCAACAGACGTGTCTCCTCGTCTGTTTTGTACGCCTCGCGTACTTGTCGTATAATTGACGACGACAAAGCAGTGCAACGGTTCGCGTTTGCACTGGCACCTTCGGTTACGGACGGTTTCGTCTCGTAATCGGTCCTTCGTGATAGAGCATCCGCTATCGCGTTCAACTTTCCGGGTTTGTATTCAACCGTAAAGTTGTATTCAGCAAAGAATGACACTCATCGAGCCATTCTTTTGAGAAATGTGTGGTGAATTCACGGCCGTGCGTAGCGACGCATGGTCCGTGTAAACCACAAACGGTCTATCTCCCAAGAGATAGATCCGAAACTTGGCCAGTGCGTACTTCATGACAAGGAGTTCCTTGTCATTCACTGGATAGTTGCGCTCGGCTGGGCGCAACTGACGAGATTGATAGCAGATTACGCGATCACGATCATCGTGATCACGCTGCATCAAAGCACAGCTGATAGCGAAATCGCTCGCGTCGCAACCGACGTGGAACGGACGCTCGTTATCGGCTATAGCCAAGACAGGCGCTTCAGTCAAGCTTGGCTTGACTGCATCAAAAGCATCTTGGCATTGGGTATCCCGATGACATTCAACATCTTTCTTAAGCAATTGAGAAAGAGGTCGTATTAACCCAGCATAGTTGCACGAATACTTGTGCAAATATGTTGCCAACCCAAGTAACTTTCGAAGTTCCTTAACGTTGTTTGGCGTAGGCCATTCAACGATCACCCTGATCTTTTCTGGATCAGGACGCACCCCGTTCTTGCCCACAAAACATCCAAGAACGGGTATCTCAGGTGCACCAAAGGTGCACTTCTTTAGATTTGCATAGAGCTTATGATTACGCATAAGCTCTAACACTCGACGTAGATGTTCCCTATGGACATCTACATCGCTTTTATCGTGTTCATCCTTACTATGGATGAACACGTCATCGAAATAACTCGGTGCGAATTCTCGCACCGGGCGTAATAGATGCGTTACGCATCTGTTAAACGTAGCAGGGGCATTTCGAAGCCCCTGCGGCATAACAAGCCACTCCCAAAGCATGCCGCTTGGGGTGCTTACCGCCGTGAGAGGGATATCCTTCTCACGCATTAGAATTTGATAAAATCCATCTCTTAGATCGTGAGCACTAAAGATGGTGCTCCCGCACATGCCATCTATGATGACATCTTTTTGCGGTATCGGTGTCTGTGCCGGTACCGTCGCATCGTTCAGCTTGTTGTAAGCGTGAACGATTCTCCACCCACATGTGGACTTTTCACACAAAAGATGGGGGTAGAGTGCGGTGAGGTAGACTCCCGCATTTGTCCTGATTTACGACGAGCTTCGAAAAACTCGTCGATCGCTTTTACTTGATCACGCAGCAACGGCCATTGCCGCGTAACACAATACTTCGTGCCTGGCACGAGGTCAATCTCATGACGAGTTCCCTTATCCTTAGGGAGCTCGCTAGGTACTTCTTCTGGGAATACGTCAGCGTATTCTAGAAGTACCTCATAAAATGGGGAGTTCGCTTTAAGCGACTCCCAGCTCTGCGCTTCAAATCGCTGAAGTTTGATCATTGGGAACCTCTTTCCCAATGTTTTCCACTTGTAATGTGGATATTCGTTCACGAATATCCACTACATCATCTGTTGCAACGATGATACAGATCTGTTCGATCTGACCATCGTGCAAGCTTCTCGCAAACTTCTTCCAGCTTAGCGCTGGAAGAGTCATCACCTCCGAACCTTCTTTCGGAGGGTGTTCCATAAACAGAGACTGGGTATCTAATCCGGTCTCCGTTTGCGTCAAGACGTTGATCGTCTCAACGGAACTGCCCATGCAATCAGACGCACTCGTCTGATTGACTGCTACACGGTGATTACGATTCACCGTGTGCGTAATACTCATCATCATTGTGGCCACTGCCTACCATGGAATTTTGGCGATCAGATGTGCTCGTCAAACCGGCCGCCTTTTCTGCGACACGGTGGTCTTTATCACCCGTGCGCATGGCTAACGCAACGTGGTGGGCACTGGCCACCACGGAGTTGTGCTCACGATTGCACTCGATCGTGAGTTCACTCTCATCAACACGGAATTCTTTCATCGTGTTGGAACCTTCGGTCGCACAGTGGGTGTTTACCACTGTGGATACTATTTCATTCTCATGGTGGGTGTTTCCCACCGTGGATATCACTTCATTCTCACGGTGGTCTTTATCAGCCGTGTAATGTTTCTCTCCAACACGCAACGACTCTTCTGTTGCGTGTGGTAGTCCCTCTGGACTCTCACCAGCGGAGGTACCTTCCGCTGATCGTGTCAGAACAGACCTGGTGGCGCCATCGCTATCCACCAGACTGTCTGACGCTGCGGTTGTATCCTATGATACAGCCGGATTACACACAGGGTGATCAGATCCTGTGGGTCCGCCGCAGTCGATCGAAGGTTTAAACTTGGACATCCATGGGATTCCAAGTATCACATCGAACTTGTCATCTAAATCGAGGACGATGAATTCATCCTCGAATGACAGTTCAATCAACTCGAAGCGTGTTTTAATCACACGCTTTGGAATAGTCACGGTTGCACCTATTGCTAACCGGACTGAAAACATACTTCGTGGGGTTTCTACCTCCACGAAGCTCAACAGCGTTAGACTCTGAGTTCTAACGAAATTGTTTGACGCTCCTGTGTCAAACAAAGCTCGCATGGGGACATCGCTCCCGTGCGGTTTAACCTCCGGGGTGATAAGAGGCTTATCATCACCCTGCACCTTTTGACATAACATAGTCCCGTCTGGGGCTATTACCCTCACATGCCCTATGCCGGCATGTGGGATAACATTCCCAGTAGGGCGCCCCGACCCTACTGGTGATTTACGTTTTTTGCACCAACAGGCTGATGTCCCTGTTGGTGTCTGTCGCCGTGCAGCGGACGGTTCCGTCCGCTGACTGCGTGGCACCGGACGCGGTTCCATACAATCATGAGCAAAATGCCCCATTTTCGCGTATCTATTGCAGAGAATATTCTTCTTACATTTCTGTTGCTTCGTGTTCGAAGCAACCGCAACTGATAGGTCCATCGGCTCTGGACCTCCACCGCCCATGCTCTGGCGCGGGTGGCTGTTTCTTGAGACGAAGTGTGAGCTTCGTCTTCCTGACTGCTGATTGTTGACATGCTGTTGTGGCATGTCAAAAGCGAAGGGCTGTTGAGCCCTTCGGCTGTACCCAGCATGCGATGACGCTGATCGCATGCTGAACCCCTCGCGGATGTTCATATCAATGGCATCCTGTAGAGTCTTTGGCGGGTGCCGGTAAAGACTCTGTTTGACGGGACCATCATTGAGTCCCTTCATGAAGCCAGTGACCTGCATAACAGGGGGCGCCGGCTCATACACAATATTTGACAGCAAATATTGCGTCTTCTGAGCGTAAGCTTGAAGGTCAAGCTTACCTTGCCGGAGTTCCATGAACTCCTGTCGCCTACTTAGCTCCATTTCTGGAGCTTCAGAGTTGAGCTTAAGCTCAGCTTTTAATTCCTTATAAGTAAGGAACGCAGAGTCATCAGTGGTTCTGCGACTCATCGCCAATGACCTGGCTCTGCCGCCCAGACATGTTGTGGCGAAGTACGCCTGTTGACGTTCGTCAACAATATTTTGCGCAGAGATGGCATCTTCCACCTCTGCGAACCATCTACGAAGGGGCTCGCCCCCTTCGCCGGTAAAGGGCGGTACTCGCGCCTTTACCACTTCAATGCTATGCGTTGCAGATGCCGTCCGCGCTGTCTCTTGCGCGGGCCGTGATGGTGTTTCGAGGTGGTTTCGCCTAAAGCGATGCACCACCTCTATCACTTCCTCCGGGTACTTAGCCTGGAGGAAGGTAATGATGTCGGTCCCCATGGACCGAACCATTTCTACCGTCGCGTCTTTACTACGCGAAGAGAAGTGGGGGAAGTGTTTCGTCACCACTTCCAGCGCTCTCTCTCGCTCGGCAGGCGTCATGTCTCGCGACATGATGCCGATCTGCTCTTAATCTTCTCTCCGCTACTTAACTAGCGGAACGGAACTGTGGTCGTTAGGACGGACCACAAAGTGCTACCAGGTGTAACAGGACTGATCCTGTTACAGGCTTACACTGTATTGTGCGAGGAAGCGCGCAATACGGGAGGGGTAGGATTATTTGATGACAACTAATCATATATTAAAAACAAATAGAATATTTGCTTAAGCTTGATAACGCAAAATTAAGAGTGTTTATTAAATGGGTGGTTAGCGGCTAACAGTATAGTAATTACCTAACTAATATAATAATATCAAGTATTAAACTAACTGTACTATTAGTTAACCTGCATGATTCGGTATTTATACCGAATCGACTTTTCCTTCGTAGATTATAATAACTTATAATCTATTATTTGAATTTCAGACAACGCGTCTGAAATTCAACTGTGATATTCTAACTTGAATATCAATTATGTAATGGAACCCCATTACACTTTCCTAAAGCGGCGATGTGCCGCTACTTAGCCGATACGCCCTTATAAAGGGCTTAGTAAGAGAGTACTCTCTTACTCGGGGCCAAGCTTCCCCTTGGTTTACAAGTTAGCACAAGCTAACGCCTTGTTACAAGGCTCCCTTAATAAGGGGGTAGCTAAGGGAAGGACTTCCCTTACACTACCACACTCACTGCGCTCGCGACCGGTCGAGGTCGTGCGCCTAGCAGTCTTCAGAGTGAAATGTAAACTGAATGTATATTTAATATGTAATTAGCCTAAATTAATTTAACCTAATGTAAACTATATGTAATACCAAGTAGAGCTCACTCAATTCGTACCTAGACAAAATGTAATATACACCACCTGTGTACTAACACGTGGCTGGCTGCCACGCCTCCACCAAGGGCTCCTTCCCTGATTGGTTAAAATAACCAATAAGTCCAAACCTTTCGGACCGGTCAATACTGACCTCAACCGTAGTGTACTTATATACACAACATAACCAAATGTAACCAGAATGTAGCTCTGTTACATCCTCCACCATCAAGACTATTGCTTACGCAATAAATCAATTATAGTTGGAGAACTCCAACCGCCAGAAACTCTGGATTCCCATAAGAACCATTAGTGGTGATGTGGGCTCTCCTCAAGAAGAGGAGGTAGACTATCCCGATAACGCGGAGGTGGATGCCCTTGGGGGTACACCAACTCGGTGCTAGAAAGCACCGTTTCCCTCGGGGCTTTGTGCTGTCGTCCCCTTTCCTGGGGTTTAACAGCACTGAGGGATCCCCCAGTAGGGCGCCTCGCACCTACTGGGAGCCGTCGTTTCCCGACGGCTTGGGCGAGGGTTTTTTACCTACCCTTTTCCCCTTAAAGCGAGAGTCTCGCTGGGTGTTTCTCGTAAATCTGTTCCGCGGATGATCCGTGATTCCACACAGGAAGCATCTCAGCGGTCCATTCCGCTGCAGCATGACCAGGATATCCTCTTCAGAACCCAGCGAAGCCGAGTCAGCGTGACTATTATCGGAAGCTTTCTCTTCCGCTTCGACCTGACTCATATCCATGGGTTCGGGACCCACCTTAGAAGAATGAAAGTTCCTCTCGGCGTTAAACGCCATCTTAAACGCCTTCTCCAGGGATTGGGGTCGGCATCGGAAGAGCTCCGAACGTGCTGGCCCTTCTCTCAGGCCTCCCATAAACACGGGAATGGACACATCGTCCGAATATGCTTTCGCGTACATCCCTGCCAACAGGGTCTTCAGTTCTTGCATATATGTTTCCAAGTCCTTAGTGCCCTGACGGCACCTCACAAACGCCAGCTGATTTTGGAAAACCAGATCAGGAGTGGCATACATGTCCATAAGCTTTTGCTTAAGGACTTCCCAGGTTGGGAACACGTCCGTGACCGCCTCCGAACACGTGAACGCCCATGCACGGTCCTTACCCGTAAGATGGGTCAATGCGATTCCCACTTGCAAGTGATCTGCGATCACATTCGCTGTGGCGAAGGCCATTTCGACCTCTCGAAACCACACATAAAGGTTATCACCCTTTTCACCAGTGAATTCCTTTATCTTAAAGGGCAACGGGGGGCGCACCCCCGTGGACGTGGAATGACTTCCACTACAACTCGCATCATGGGCGATGAGGGCATTGACACTCGCCTTTACGGCATCCAGGCCCTGCTCCACTAGGAGCTGCATGCCTTCTTTACCCAGTATGGATAACAGCCTGTTAAAGGCTTCCTGATGGACGAGGGTTAACCTTTCCCAATCTTCCTGGTTCATCCTTTGCATAGGATGCCGTAGCCTACAAACACAGGTGTTGGATTGACTACTAGTGCTACCAGATGTAGCCGGTGCGTACACGCACGGTGCGGCTAGCGCACAGAGGAAGACTTTCCTAAAGCGGCAATGTGCCGGTAATTAGCCGATACGCCCTTATAAAAGGGCTTAGTAAGAGAGTACTCTCTTACTCGGGTCCAAGATTTCCCTTGGTTTACAAGTTAGCACAAGCTAACGCCTTGTTACAAGGCTCCCTTAATAAGGGGGTAGCTAAGGGAAGGACTTCCCTTACACTAGAACACTCACTGCGCGCGCGACCGGTCGAGGTCGTGCGCCTAGCAGTCTTCAGAGTGAAATGTAAACTGAATGTATATTTAATATGTAATTAGCCTAAATTAATTTAAACTAATGTAAACTCTATGTAATACCAAGTAGAGCTCACTCAATTCGTACCTAGCCAAAATGTAATATACACCACCTTTGTACTAACACGTGGCTGGCTGCCACGCCTCCACCAAGGGCTCCTGCCCTGATTGGTTAAAATAACCAATAGGTCCAAACCTTTCGGACCGGTCAATACTGACCTCAACTGTAGTGTACTTATATACATAACATAACTAAATGTAACCAGAATGTAACCCTGTTACAGTTCCGGAGGCCAACAAATTATGATGACGAGGGTGAACATGATTCCGGGGAAAGTACAGGAATTTCTCAGCGTCGATAAAATTGACGATGAGGAGGGTGCAAACGCTATACCGACAGAGTTCTTGAACCAGATCGACGTGAATGGATGGTCGCCGCATGGACTGGCACTGAAGGTTGGGTCACCAATCATGCTCCTGCAGAATCTGAATCCATCCACCGGTATTTGCAACGGGACGCGCGTCATTGTCCGCCGGTGTTCCGCACGCGTGATTGAGGCTGAAGTCTTGACGGGTGATCATACAGGGTACGTTTGCTTTATCCCTCGCATTGCACTAACAACTGAGCAATCAGACCTACCTTACACGGTCCATCGGAAGCATTTGCCTGTGCGCTTGGCCAATTCGATGACGATAAACAAGTTGCAAGGACAGACGCCGCACAAAGTTGGCATATGTCTCACAGAAGACGTATTCTCGCATGGCCAGTTGTACGTTGCCTTTTCACGGTCGATAGCACCGGAGAACATCTCCGTCCTTTTGGAACCTGGGTCTGCAGAACTACGAGTATTGCGCAACGTCGTTTATGACGAAGCACTAAGTTGAATGAGGGTGCAAAATCTCGCAATGATGGGAGCATTCAATGTCCGAGATTGCACGCGCAGTCGTTAGCAGCCAAAAAATAATATCTTTTCTTTTTGGTTTCAAAGTGCATGTAGATATATTGTAGTTTCAATGAAACAGTTCGTCGGAACGACGGGTACCACCCCCTAGTACATACATACATAACATAACGTAGATGTCAGGTTACAATGCTATGGCAAGAAATTCCTAGGTGGACCACTCTACATTTCCCCGAGACTTTCTCGCTGGAACAACTAAATATGTCAATATGGGCAAAGAGAGCAGGTTTTGGGCGACATCTTGTGCTCTTATGCGGATGCCTTCGACCAGAGGATGCTAAAATCAACAGAAAAAGGTTGCGTGCACTTCGTATGATCAAAACCCACCTGCGTACGAAGTTTCGACGCGGGAGGATCAGTGGAAGTGGTGTAGCGGGGTGCGCGCGCAGTAGCGGTAGAGGTTCAGTGCGTGTGCTTGTGGTAAGCAATATAAAAACGGAAAGTAAAGATATATTATGTATGGTTACTTAAGTCGCTATCCAGTCCTAATGCAACTTAATCTAGTAACTGCCTTCATATGAAAAAATGTATGTCTTACCTGCATCAGCCAATGGGCTTCCACTATACGGAAGAGTGTAAACTCCAAAATGGGTACACACTCTTCCAACACTCCTCCTGGAAGACCGGAGGCTGCACCATCGTCACTGTAGCCCTAGCGCTGCACGCAACACTTGAATCCTTGGCGCATTGAGGTCCTTGGTCAGTAGATCGGCCAGCATATCCACACTTGGCACGTGACTAGCCGAAATAATGCCCTTCCTCGTAAAGTCTTTCAAGAACTTGAGCTTGATGTCGACGTGCTTCGTTCTGGCAGCTCTCGACTCATCTTCCAATTGTTTAATGGCCGCTTGGTTGTCCATCTTGAACACTAACGGTGTCTTCGAATTCATGCCGATTTCCGCAAGTAGCTCCCGCAAACCAAGTGCCTCTTTGCCAGCTACAGCAGCAGCAACGAATTCCGCTTCGGCGGTCGATAATGCCACCTCTGTATGCTTCTTGCAGGCCCATCCCACAAGCATACCATTTACGAAAAGCACCATCGCCGAGACACTCTTTCGATCCGCCTTGTCGGCCGCAAAATCTGCATCACTGTATACCATTATGCGCAGCGGCATCGGCAGATCTTCATCGTGCTTCAAAACCAGTTTCAGGTCACTCGTTGCCTTAAGGTACTTGAGGATCCTTTTAGCAATCTTGTAATCGCCTACGGTGGGTGCATGGGTCTTTATGGTGGCGCGGTGCACAGCGAACGAAATGTCAGGACGTGGGCACCTCGTGATCCACAGAAGGCTGCCCACCAGCGATTGGAAGTGCTTGATACTGGGCATGTTGCCCCGCGGTTGCAACGGCAATTGCTCTTGAAACTCTTTGTTTTCATCGAGTACCAATACCGGTGTACGAGCTGGGTTTATCTTTTCCAGTTTGTGTGAAACCAGAATTTCCTTGATCGTCGCCTCTAGATCCAAAGTATATCCGTTTCTCGGATCTCCTGCGACCCGAATACCGAGAAACTTGGTAACACAACCCAAATACTTTAGCTCGAGTACTTGCATGTCGTCGAAAAACTCATCCACTATTTGGTCACTGGTACCGGTGACCAGGAGATCGTCAACGTACGCCCCGACTACAGCTGTTTCATTTCCCACGTGTTTTACAAAAATGCATGTGTCCGTGAGACACTGCACAAAATCAAACTTAATCAATGTCTCGCACAGACACTGATGCCACAGGCGTCCAGACTGCTTCAAACCATACAGGTTTTGCCTTAGCTTGAGTGCAAGCTCCTTTGGTGATTGCACACCATAATCACGCAATTTTTCGTCTGTAATTTCCATACCTTGCGGCACTTGCAGGTATATTTCCACATTGTCTTCAGATTTTGCTTTGGGGTAGGCACTTGGCACATCGCCGTGACGTGCCGCTACCCCCCATACTTGAGCCAGCGCCAGGAGCAACTTTACGTTGTTCAACTCCATAACTGTTGAAAATGTGAATAAGTAATCATCTCCAAATACTTGCTTGTCGCTTCTGGCAACTAACCTGGCCTTGTACCTCTCAACCGAACCATCTGCACAGACTTTCGTCTTGTACACCCACTTGGTCGGAAGAGGTACTTTGCCGGCGGGACGGCGCACGATGTCCCATGTGCCTAGTTTTTGGAGCGACTTGATCTCCTCCATTTCGACGCGTTTCCACATCATCGAATGATGGCCACTATGCGCCTCCCTGTAATTTCTTGGATCCGGCTGCATCGGTAGTGCACCTACAGTTCCAGCATCCGTTTCACAGACTGCATAAACGCATAATGCGGTTCCACCATTTTCATCATTTTTGTCACCCGTTTCCGAAACGACGTCGCTTGAAACTGCCCTTCTAGACCTCGACGCTTCATAGTCGCGTCCCTTGGGTGTCTTCTTTTGCTCCCTGCGTGACTTCCTTGTACCCTACCCAGTGTTTTCCGCGTGCTGGGGCGTCGTTTCAGACTCCGGTATTTCATCATTTGAATGTCCTCAAATCTGTGTACTTGAATCGGTGACCCTGGCACGAGATTCTGCTAACTCTTGAAGCTCTTGGATGCATTCACCTTCTAATACCTTGGTGATCTTGTCGCTAGCCTCGGCACTCAGCGTTTCAATCGCTGTGACGTGCCTGGTCACCACGACCACCCTGTCCTTAAGTAGCAGCACTTTGTATCCCTTGGTTTCGTCACTCTTTCCAAGGATAAGTGCACGTTCGGCGTGCTTCGACAACGCCTTCTTCTTTGGGTCCCTCCAAACCATGCACGGGGATCCGAAAACCACAATGTCATTCACCGCCGGTCGCTTGCCGGTAAGTACTTCGAGAGGCGAAATTCTACCGGTGTTTGACCTTGTCGGAGTGCGGTTGAGTATATATGCTGCATACTCAGCCGCCTCCGACCAGTACGTCAATGGCACGCCTGATCCAAATATCATTCACCGGACCATGTTGAAAATGGTCCGGTTCGTGCGCTCCGCTTTGCCATTCGACGCAGGAGTGCCGGATTCGGTAACCTGACGACGGATACCAGTCTGTTTGCAAAATAGGTCAACATTCTGGTACTCGCCGCCACCGTCGGTACGCAGCACGTGCACCCTGCAGGAGAACTCGTTTTCGACCCATGCAATGAAATGTCCGAACATCCGTGCGGCTTTGTCCTTCGTTCGAGCTGCAAAAACGCGTACATAGTTCGAAAAATGATCGACGAAAACGACCAAGTATCGATTTCCACGCCTTTCGTGGGGGTGTGTGTGATAGGACCCTTAAGGTCGCTGCATATCACACCCCCGATGTGATCAATCGGTGCGTTTGCACCAGAGTCCGCTTTTGATTGCGCTTTACTTGTGCCCTTTCCTTCAGCACAGGTCAGGCAGTTCGGTCTACTCGTGTCCGTGAGTACGATGCCTGACCTGGGGTCTTTCGCCAGCCTTTCGCCAGTGTCGTAGGCCAGGTGACCCAGGCGCACGTGAAAATGATGCAGGCTCCCTTTGTGCGCGTCTGAATAGACACCTTCTAGCACACTGTTCATCACCATACTTTCATACCCTTTCGAAGTACCATCATTTTTTTTGCGCCTTCAACCTGGCTACAAAAACTGACCCTTGAGTCATCACATCGAACAACTTTTGCCCTTTCACCATAACTCGTAGCTTGTGGCCGTCGTCAACAATGTCGCAACTCTTTTCGCGTAATCGGCCAAGCGAGATCAGGTTTCTGGCTAGTTGCGGTGCATAGTATACTTCAGTTAAAACAATAACCGTTTCACTATTGTTGCACGTTCGCAACGTAAGCCGCCCAACCTTGGTTGCCTGAAGTGTGCCACCATCCGGCAAGGTAAAGTTGTCGTCGAGACTGCAATCCCTAGCATCTTCCAACAGACTAGCGTTCGACACTAAATGTCTACTAGCCCCACTATCGATGATCCAGATGTCTTCATCTGCATTTCCAGTTCCACATGCATTCAAACTTCCATCCACGGTCGAAAGCACGAAACGGTTTGACGACCCTTCGTTTGCGCCACGGCTTTGCTTTTGGGTGCGTTCACCCCCGTTCTTACGGTGCTTTTCGGGGCAATACCTTTGTATGTTCCCCTCGCCACCACAGCTGTAGCACACGCGCCGCCCCTGACCAGATGTTGCCGCATGCACGTGCAACTTAGGGGCGGTCCTCGGCTTCATCGCATCATCCTCGAGCTCTTGAGCCCATGCGATCAACTCTTGAGCATGACTAAGATAATCCACCCGTCTGGGGTCATATCTAGCCATCATCATTATCTTGAAGCGTGGTGCGGCATACTTCACAATATTTTCAACGATTAACTTTTCACTCGAACCGCTTTCGCGAGCCAGAGCTACTAAGTACAAGTAGTGCTCCGTCCAGCTGCGCTTTGGATCTTTCTCCATCGCGAACCTTGTGGCGGCTTGATGTTGCGATATGGTCGTTCGAAAACCCAAATACATCTGGTCCATTACATGGAACATTGTCGGTCTCACCCGCCACCACCATGCAACATTTGTCCGATAATATTCGGCGGCGGTGCCCTCCAAATGCTCCCCAAACTTGTTTACCTTCAACCGTTCACTCCATTGAAAACCAGAACTCATCTCGGCGATCTCGAGTGCCTCCATGAACAGGTATGCCCATTGCCGGTAGCCTGCACCCAAACCGGGATACAGCTCGCGTCCCGAAAATTTATCTATACACAACTTGGGTATTTTGTACCCGGTGTACTGCACCGATACACTTGGCTGCGCGGCGGGCACTTGGGCACCGCCTGTACCTTGCGCCGCAGCGGGCACCCTGCGAGGTGCATCATATGTTCTAGGGCGTGGCTTTGCGCCAGCTTCCACCCCTTCGTCCTCGGCCAGGTCATCCATTGACATCTGCTGACCGAAGGGACGGTAGTTTCGGAGACTTTCACGAAACTCATCTTGTGGTATACTTATAGGTGCCTCCCGCTTACGCTCGGGGGACCTCTTCTGAAATGTGGGCCTTGTTCGCCCTGCATCATCGGCATCTGTATTCAGCGCAATCTCGCGCAAATCACGCACCATGCCCTGAAAATCGCCCACAGAGGGCACATCGTCTCCATCAAAGTCATCCACGTAAACTTAATAAAGGAAACTCAATCACTTCCGTCAATAGATTCCCCTTCGATGAGGGACTTTCCACAAGCTCCACGAAATGTAACAACACGAAAATATTCAAACAAGCACACTCCAATCACCAAGAACACTCTACGATATTACTTGGCGCAACTTGGGCTCATAACCTGTTAAAATCAACAGAAAAAGGTTGCGTGCACTTCGTATGATCAAAACTCACCTGCGTACGAAGTTTCGACGCGGGAGGATCAGTGGAAGTGGTGAGGTGCGCGCGCAGTAGCGGTAGAGGTTCAGTGCGTATGCTTGTGGTAAGCAATATAAAAACGGAAAGTAAAGATATATTATGTATGATTACTTAAGTCGCTATCCAGTCCTAATGCAACTTAATCTAGTAACTGCCTTCATATGAAAAAATGTATGTCTTACCTGCATCAGCCAATGGGCTTCCACTATACGGAAGAGTGTAAACTCCAAAATGGGTACACACTCTTCCAACAGAGGAGTGACTTAACCGATCCTAGATGATTATATTTGACAAGGCTAAACTCTACACGAATCCATGATCGAACATGTAGTGCTTGGTAACACTTAGGCAAGCGAATGAGGGTAGCCTCACTGCATTAGTGAGGCAAGGAATTTCATGTCTCAGTTGAAACTTCGCCTACTTTCAGGCCCTCCAGCGTCCTTATAAGCAAAGCCTTTTCCTCAATAAACTGAGGGTCCTCTGCATGCACATCACAACAATTTAATAAATTGTCAGCTATGGCATGAATCACGACTTTACGACAAGCTGTGTAATACCCTTGTTGTTTTGAAAATTCTTCAGATACGCAATGAGCTTGTCGCGGTTATTCACAAGTATTTGTGAGATCGCTTCGGGTTTCTTCGGATTGGCTACAAAAACCTTAAAGACATGAAAGGCCTCGAACTGGATATTTGCACTTGTATCACGCAGCAGATTCATCATCATCTTCAGATTTTCTTTTTCCCTGAAATATGGAAAGAAATTAAATCAGGATAATTCCTATGAGTTGCTTTCGGAGCTCACCCGATATATTTCATCATGATGTCGAAATTGGATCGATCTAGCAGGATCTCGCCCAAAAGCTTCAGAGATTGCCGGCGGGTGACATAGTTTTCGGACATCAAGAGGCTATTATACTTCACGAAGACCACATCAAAGTTTGAGGTGAAAAACGTAGCAGCCAGTGTCTTGTGGCGCGTGAACAGTTCCTTGAACGTCGCAAATGCGTCCGAACCAACGTCAAAATTGGGTAGGTGCACATATACATCAAAGAATTCCCACAGGTCGGGAGAGTGTAGTATCTTGCCTGCCAAAATCTCGTGACGGATTGACTGCAAACGTCAAAGTTAAGACCTGAGCATCACACAAAAAACTCATTTCTGGTAGCTCAATATACCTCCCGTAACATGGTACCGCAGTTTAGCGCCACCTCCGGATTCTCGTAACCTGCAACAAGTGCAGATAGAATTGTAGGCTTGCTTTCCACATAACTCACGAATCCTGCCAGGTCACGACGCATGAGATTGTTATAAACCTGCGCAAACTGTTTGCGGGCTTCGAAAGGGAGTTTGTCTAGCCCTGAGATAATTCTTGGAACGAGTCCACTTGCGATGAGAAGTTCCGCTAGTTGCGCACACTTATCTGGCTTAGCCTCCTGTTCTCCATCCCCATATAAAAGCACCTTCATCTCACTTAAACGCTTCGTGATTTCTTCGACGACCTACAGCATGCAAAAAACAACGAGAATTTCAAGGCATGTACTCAACGCGTTTACAAAACTCGCTGACCGTTCCATCCTTCGAAAGTTTGGCGGGTGCGGACGGGTCCATTAGCGCATCCTTCAATAGCTTCACCAGCTGATCGGGGTTTTTTCGGCGCGAGAAGAGCGACATTAAAGAGAGGATGCTAGCTTGGATTGGTACGCTATGCCACTATCGAGGGTACAGTTTGGAGCACTAATTTTTACACAGAGGATTCTTGTAGAGAGGTTGGTTTTGTTTCGTTTAGACAGTTTCTACGATTAATTCGTATTTTCGACGCCCTATGGACACAGGATTAAGCGCACATAGTCTGCTGGAGTATGAATGGAGGAAGAAGGTGGTTGCCATTCGCGGAGAGCTATGACGACGATGACATAAGCGTACTATTTGTGGTCGAGCTCTCACATTTTCGCTTCAGGCGAGTGATTGACGGACGGTTGGTTTGTGACAAACACGAAGCAAATCCAAACCTATCTCTATCCTTCGAAATCATGCACACAGGAAACTCCAGAAAGAGTAAGTAGAAAGTTGCCCAGAAAGAAAGAAAAAAGAAGCCGGTGAGGCGTCGCTTCCGCGACGCCCAATTCTTTTGTCGAGTGTCGAATGATATCAGATAGGCCTTCGATAGAATCAGTTGAGAACCGGTTCATGGTACCTTTGTAGTGGTACCAGGAAGGTGTGGCGAGGGATGACAATCATTCCTTATGCAGTTTTCCGCACTGCGCCGTGGGTTTCGCCGTACAGTTAGATCCTCCCTTGTACTTTCTAATGATTGCACTATTCGCCCGAATCCTCGATTCGTCACGCGTTTCTTGACAGCGGAGAGCACTCAAGTGGATATCTCCCCAGCCTCTCGTCCAGCGATGCCCCATTTGCAGTCTAAAGTCAGCACCGAGTCAATTCGTAGCTTGCGTGATCTGATAGAGAGTCCAAAATCGACTTACGAGACAACACTCAAGGCATTTACCGACCTGCGGTCACGTGGCGTGAAACTCGAGGAGCGTTTGTATCTGTCGCTGCTTTACAAGGCGTCTCGTGAGGGTCGGTTTGATCGAGTCGGGCACATTTACAATGATTTCGTCGAAGATGAACGGCAGGAAAGAGTACGGACCAAGCCAAGAGCTCCAACTACGTGTCCCACTATCACGAGTACTAGAATGCAGATGCACCGCTTTGTCTTGTGGGCTATGCTCGCTACGGAGAGCAAAGCGAAACTGAGGTTCTTTTATCAGACCGAACTTCGCGGCAAACGCAACACATTGGGTATTCACGAAGCGGATCCTTTTAACTTTTTGTTAAGTGTTGAGTGCACGACGAGAGTTGAGGACGAAACGGACGACGGTCTGCGTCACCGTGTCGAGACGCTGCTCAATGCCCTGGAGCGCTTGAAATTGCGCACGAGTTACTCATCTTTCCATAGGCTTGTGAGGATTATATTACACCGTCCGGAAATATTTTTAAGTCCTTCCGTGATTAAAGACAAATCTGAGGCGAGCCATGAGGCAAAGTACCCAGCGAAAGCAGTGGGGAATTTCGTGATTGCTTACATAGAACGATTTCAATATGCTCTTACTCTAGACCCAAAACGGCTTTCAATTGCAGTGAGCGCTGCCGCTGTGGCAGGTCAAATTGACGCTGTCAAGGTGTTGCTTCAGTTCGGAGCGACACATCATGTCCCAATTGAAGCAGGATCATTTGCACATGCTGTTGAGTGTGCCCCAGATGATATTAACCGCATGGAAATTGCAGATTTTTACATGGAAGCCAATGAACAAGAACGTATTTACACTACTCACGATACTGACAGTAGTATTGCCAATTACCTGCTTCTCTATGCCATACTCGATGGTAAATTCACGCACATGATGGAAATCTTGCGGGAGATGCAGCTGTGTAACAATCGAATCAGCAATTGCACAGTTGATCAGCTGTTTAGAAGTATCGCATGTTACCGAGCAAAGAAACAGAGACAAAGTACTAGAAAGGATATTGAGAACAAATTGGACGCTTGTCCTACAATTTTGGAGCTGCTGGAAACGTTTCCAAACGCTATTCCGTACACCACGCACACATTTTCTCAAGCCATTCT
The DNA here is from genome assembly GCA_026184515.1 of Peronosclerospora sorghi. Lineage (NCBI taxonomy): Eukaryota > Oomycota > Peronosporomycetes > Peronosporales > Peronosporaceae > Peronosclerospora > Peronosclerospora sorghi. Next base: position 19,417,200 of record CM047580.1, read on the forward strand.
TCAAAGTCTGCATGCTGGAGACCTATTCGAAGCCCTTGAGCTTATGCGTATCGCTTTCTGGTGTAAAGATGTGAGGTTGCGGCCAGAGATCTACTCGCAACTGTTATATTCCGTGTTCGTAGGCGGACAGCAAGGGATTGACAACGATAGCACCGTGAGTAGTTTTGATCCACAGGAAGTCGAGAGGTATTATGACAAAGAATACCCAAATGAGCGTTGGAAGTTGAATTCGCTAATCGTGAATATTTGTCAATCAAATGAAGACATTTCTTCAATGCTGGTCTGTTTAGACCGCTGGCAGGCTCAAGGACACCCGCCTATGAGTCGACGAGTAGTGAAACGGTTGTTCGATGTCATTTCAAAGCAGATCCAGCAGCTTTGTAAAGAAAATCCTCAAAGCACGCCTGGTACTGTTTTCATTGTAAACGATATGCAGCTGTCCCACCTGGCCTTTCTGGTGCGGTATCGCGAAATCATTCCATGGGACTCTTGGACGTTGGAGCGTGCAATTAATCGAGCACATGCAAGCGGCATGCAAGAGGATGTAGTTGTATTACTAGCGCAAGCCACCGCAAGAGGTATGGTGCTAAACACTGCTGCCTGCATCGCGTCGCTCTATGCCCTAGACGAGATTGGTGAGCCGTCTGCAGTCGTGGCTTGCGTAGAAAATATGAAGGCAACCAAGGCATGGGATAAGGTCGTGATGAAAAACCCAAATGTGCAGTCGATCCTAGACCGAGCTTTGGATAAGCTACAGGTTTAGTAATCGATGCAATCATCCCTTATTTGGAAAACCCGCCACTATAAATCTGGTTGGTAAGTAATACAAACTTTAGAATCCTTCCTATAATAGTGGGTTTCAAGGTTATTTTGCAGATGATTTTGCAGAAAACCCAATTGTCCAACTGGAAGCGTTCTGCAAGTGGCTAAATTTGAAGCCCCAGTCCCCACTCTGCCGATCGGAAGTAAACAACCAATCAGATAGCGCGTTCTCGTCACTCACCATTCATTGACACAAGGCCCCGACTAGGGGCACACCCCACTTTGGTGTGTGCCCCTAGTCGGGGTGTTAAAATCAACAGAAAAAGGTTGCGTGCACTTCGTATGATCAAAACTCACCTGCGTACGAAGTTTCGACGCGGGAGGATCAGTGGAAGTGGTGTAGCGGGGTGCACGCGCAGTAGCGGTAGAGATTCAGTGCGTGTGCTTGTGGTAAACAATATAAAAAAGGAAAGTAAAGATATATTATGTATGATTACTTAGTCGCTATCCAGTCCTAATGCAACTTAATCTAGTAACTGCCTTCATATGAAAAAATGTATGTCTTACCTGCATCAGCCAATGGGCTTCCACTATATGGAAGAGTGTAAACTCCAAAATGGGTACACACTCTTCCAACACGGAGCCTAGCGATTATCGTACGAGACGTATTATGGGCCAAGGACAAAATTCCATCCTGACAACGGAGGTGAAAGCCCTCGTATAGCTCTACGATGCTCTCAATGGCGATCGTTGGCGTCGTCGCGATGGATGGAAACAACTTACGCGTGATCCAGAGCAATGGTTTGGCGTCGAGGTGTCCATGGGTCACGTAGTGGCGCTAGAACTTCCAGCGAACAATCTGAGTGGATGTTTACCGGGTGGTAGCCTTGAGCGTTTACCAAAGCTACTTGTGCAAGATTTATCCAAAAATCAGCTGCAAGGCGAGATCCCGACTGAGGTGGAAAAACTCACGATGCTTAAGCGCTTAGACTTGAGTTACAACGATTTGACGGGTGCTATCCCAACTCGGATTGGTGATTGCAGTAGTCTCCAAGAACTTCATCTGTACGAAAACTCGCAGTCCGGAACGATGCCAATGGAGTTCAGAATCTGCGAACATTGCAGCTGCAACATAACAACTTATGTGGAGCTTTACCCGACACTCTTTGTAAATTAATCCAGCTTAGTAAGGTCAGCGTGCGTGGCAACAACTTGACAGGATGTATCCCAACGGATATTGGCCATATGTAGTCGCTTGTATTTCTATCACTGCGCACCAACGAGCTTACAGGTGTCATACCATCATCTCTCGGTAGCTGTAAAGCACTGGAGTTCCTTAATTTGTCCAGTAATCAGCTGAGTGGACCCATTCCAGGGTCACTGGGCAAGCTTGAAAACCTAGAGTATCTCTACCTAATTGACAACGCGCTGGAGAGTAGAGTACCAGGTAGCATTGCAAGACTCAAGTTTCTTAAAGAGTCTGATTTTCGCGACAATAGACTGTGCGGTGAGCTGCCAAACTTTTTGGATGGTTGCTCCATCCTCGAGGCTGTCATGACCAAGTGGAAAAACCGAAAAGCCAGCTATCGCCATGCTCCCTTAGGAGACCCTATGCCAGGTTTCAACATGCTGCCCACGTCGACGCATCAATTCTTGCAGACGCTGGAAGATCCACCATCTAATCCATTTACTATCATCTTAAGCCAAAATTTTGGCCACAAGACCAGTGCTTATGATGACGGATTCCTCGAAAACGACTCCGCAAATAACTCCTTCCTCATTACTAATTTTTCTCGCAAAAACGCCATGAATCAGTCGCATACTGATAGCAACTCCCCATTAGCACCTCCATATATTTTAAGGGTTAGTTTGATGTTGGAAAGAGGTGATATTCAAGCACGTTTGACAATACCATCTCACATCCAAGCAGTACACATACGGAATATATGTCATACGCACTATCAAAAATTAGAGACCCTCACCGCATCTCAAATACCAAATAGTGTTAGAAATATTGTTTTTCGGTCAAATTTGAAATGGCCCCTAATAAAAGTGGGGTGTGCCCCTAGTCGGGCCTTGATACAATCACACTCCACCCAGACTCACTTTTTCTGCAAATTCTTATGCAAGCCCGAGGCATTCAGGAAAATCTACTTTCAGAAAATTTTGCAGATCGCTCTGTTTGGCCGTATTTTTTTGCAAAATCATCTGCAAAATCTTCTGAACTAACTTTGAAACCCCCTAATGTTTCACGCACCGAAATAGACATCGCTATATGATAAAGGCTACCCTTACCGGCCCCTCTCCTCCACCATACCCGCACCCACCCACGTGTTTCCCGACCAATAGAATTAGCTCCTAAAGATTAGCTCCAGTTCCCACACAAGGAACGTTCATGCCTTTCCTCGCAAACTCTTGTTGGAGCGGGAAGAAAACCAGTGTATGGGACAAACATAGAAGACCAGCTGAAAAGAGTTATTCTAGAAGAGAGGTCGGAAGGAAACCGTGTCTGTGGTTCAGATGTAAAGCGTTATGCGAAGAACTGGCATATTCAAACGGCATTGAGAGTTTTGGTAATTCTGACGGATGGTTGGATAATTTCCTAAAGCGCAATGAACTCTCTTTTCGTCGAGTTACAAACCATACCACATGAACGCAAGAAGAGTGGGCCAAACTAGCATTTCACTCTATAGACTTTCTTCAGAACTGTATTCAATCTGGAAGTGATTTAACCCGAACTATTTTGATGGATGAAACTGCTGTGTATCTGAAGATCCACGTCATCTTACCATTAACGAGATTGGAAAGCGACACGTTCTCTAAAAAGCATTGGATTTGCGTCGATGAGGATAACCGTTCTCTTGTCAATTCGTGCTACTGGACAGAAATTCCCTCCTGTCATTATATTCAAGAAATCATTTGAGAATGGGACTCGATTCCAGCGATGCAAAGGATGCTACGTTTTCTTCATGAAAAATCCTGGGTCAATCAGCTGCTAGTCAAGAAGTGGATTTACATTGTATTCCCGCAGCTGGATATGGAACGGGTAAACTGTTTAGTGTGCGATTTCTGTAGATCCCACCTTGCTAAGACGGTCAAGCAACATTTGAAACGGTGCGGGATACGAAACGTTGCTATTCCTGGAAGTCTCACCCCTTATCCTCAGGCTGGCGAGTTGGGAATCTACAAGAGCTTCAAGGATAAAAATAGTCCAATCACTGCGTCTTGGAACAGCTCAGATGCAGAGGAGCGCACAGCGTCAGGAAATCCGAAGCAATCAAAGCAGGAAACAGTTTGTATATGGGTCAAGCATATTTGGCGTCATGTAGGTGAGAGCGTTATTTTGAATTCCATCAAGGCCGATGGATTTGGTGATGATAACGGATGGATGATCTACAAGCATGATCTTGTCGGAGAAGCCTTTTGTGGTGGAGTCAAGTTCAAAATCGAACACCTTAGTGTCGAGAACCTGACCACCATCGTGCCCAGCCTTCCAACTGATTGGGGGGTGTACCCCGCGAACCTTCGCCTACGATCCGATATGATCGTCCGCTGCTAGCAGACGACCGATCATCAGCATAGGACGCCTGGTCCGATTTTTGCGTCTCCATGTAGCCGGTGCGTACACCCACGGTGCGGCTAGCGCACAGAGGAAGGCTCTTCCTTAAAGCGGTATCTACCGCTACTTAGCCGATACGCTTTTATAAAGGGCTTAGTAGGAGAGATCTCCTACTCGGGGCCAAGATTCCCGGGTTGGTTTACTACGTAGCCTTAACGGCTGTGTTCCCTTTACGGGGTGTAGATAAAGGGAGGGCTCCCTCTTACCTACGACACTCACTGCACGCGCGACCGGTCGAGGTCGCGCGTCTGTTATTTAGAGTGAAATGTAAACAGAATATATTTAATATGTAATTAGCCTAAATTAATTTAAACTAATATAAACTATATGTAATACTAAGTAGAATATTCCTAATTCGTACCTAGCTAAAATGTAGTGTACACACCTGTGTACTGACACGTGGATGGCTGACACACCACCACACCAATGTGGAGAAGCGTGCCCAAATTTGGCACACTTCTGGTCAAGTTTTGTCAAGGCATTTGGTCTAATTTCGGATTGGTTTAAACAATGGGGGCTTTTCAGCCTATCAGACTCAAGAAGTGTCAAGAACGCAAGTTTTGGTGAGTCACCCGACTTTGGGTATTTTACATATTTTTGTGGGGGTACATTTAGGTACTATAGGGTAGTAGTATGTTAGTTGTGGTTTTACCTTTTGGACAGAGGTTATACCTTTAAGTAAGGAAATCTTTTAGCTTTCGGATAAGTGACTGAAACTTCTTCTGGTCTTGGTTCACACCACAGCTAGGGGTCGCCGTTCTTCCCTTTTCGTACACTAGTCGCCTCCGCCCGCCGCGGAGTGTTTGGGGGAAGAGGGTCGAATTATCCCCTCTCGCCCATTCTACCCGGTCTGGACGCGCCGCACGCGCACTTTGGCCCACCGGAAGTCCCTCGACGGGAGTACGATCTGGCGATCTCAACACCTCAACTCAAGTACGTTTGGAACGTGCTATTCACTGGATTGGTCTTGGCGTGGAGATATCGTTTGTGGAGTTTCACGGGCATATTGGGTCTTCACTTGGACATATTGGCTCATTGTAACATTGGTTGGAGTTTAGACCGGTTTTGGTCTTCTCTCATATTGGTCAGGGGTTAGACCGGTTGATTGGTCTACCCTCTATTATTTCGTATTGGTCAGGTCTAGATCGTTTGGACGATCGACCTAAAATTGGAAGTTATCTCTTGGAAGTGTTTTTGGTTTGTTTGTGTCTGGG
>CM047580.1:19437392-19468955 GCA_026184515.1 Peronosclerospora sorghi
CAGACAGGGTGTTTTGGGCCGATCGGGGAACTCTCTGACCAGCTTCAATTTGGTCACATGCACGATCGGAAAAACTTTATAATCCGTGCCGATCGTGATCAGACGGGCAGCATGCTCACCGATCAGCTCTGCTACACGGAAAGGACCGTGCCACATATGATCCAACTTCCTTGCATAGCCTTCCTTGACCCGATCGAGGTATAACCGGACCCTAGCCCCTGGTTCAATACCGTGAGGTCAGACCTGATCGTTAACCCGATCTGCTCGATTTTTCGTGGACTGACGCAATTTTTCATTGACGACTTCTTTCGCATGCTGATAATGCTTCTGCACCTGCATGCGCCAACGAAGGGCATCGCGATCGCGGATCCGAGTGCAGCCGATCGGTATCGCCGCTTCAAGTTTCGATCGAGGGTCCCATCCATACGCCAGATAAAAAAGCGTTTCTCCTCGGACCCGATCGGTTGAAGAGTTGAGTGCGAATACCAGTCTCTCTGCATACTCATCCCAGTCACGTTGGTCTGGATCGGCCACATACATCTTAATCGCACTTGTTATTGTCTGCACCATGCGTTCAGCCGATCCGTTCGCTTGCGGACGATATGCCATCGTCGCGCTCTGTTTCTGGCCTAGCATGTTATTGAACGATCGGAACACATCAGCTATAAAACCGGGTTCCCGATCGTGTCTGATAACTTCGCTGGCGCCGAACCTTCTGAACACGCATTCCTCGTAACTCTGGGCGATCTGCTCCGCATATCGGGATGAACTAGCCTTTGCGATCACCAGACCCGTGAACAGGTCGATCCAGATCAGCAGTTCAGTGTTGCCGCGCGTCGATTTGGCATCGACGGTATGTGATCCATTGCTATCACCTGGAAAGGGTAAGTAGCCTCGATATTTCCGGGCGATCGGCCCTTGATTATCGGTCTGTCCTTTCCGGTCTCGCAATCTGTACAACAGCCCGCATATTTCTGCACGCTCCGAAAAAGTCCTCTCCAGTGAAAGTGGCCCTGATCTTGTGGTATGTTCTGCCTATGCCTTGATGTCTCCATTCTAGACTCACATGGTAGTGATGTGGTGAAGTGTACCACAAATTTGGTCACTTTTGGTCAAGGCAGTTGGTCGAGTTTCCGATTGGTCTAAACAAGGGGGGCTTTTTAGCCAATCAAATTCAAGGAGTATCAAGAACGCAGGTCTTGCGTAAGTCACTGACATTGGGTATTTTACATAATTTTGTGTGGGTACATTAGGGACCATAGGGAGGTAGTATTATTGGTTAGTTGCGGATTTTCCAAGTAAGAGTCTTTTCGTTGCGGATTTTCCAAGTAAAAGTCTTTTGGTCTAGGAATAAGTGGCAAAAACCTCTTCTGGTCTTGGTCTACACCGCAGCAAGGGGTCGCCGTTATTCTTTTCACGTACACTAGTCGCCTACGCCCGCCGCGGAGTGTTTGGGGGCAGAGGGTTGAATTATCCCCTCTTGCCTATTATACCCGGTCTGGACGCGCTGCACGCGCACTTTGGCCACCGGAAGTCCCTCGACGGGAGTACGATTTGGCAATCTCGACACTTTGGCTCGAGTACGTTTGGAACGTGCTATTCACTGGATTGGTCTTTACGTGGAGATATAGTTTGTGGAGTTTCACGGGCATATTGGGTCTTTACGTGGACATATTGGCTTATTGTAACATTGGTTGGAGTTTAGATCGGTTTTGGTCTTCTCTCATATTGGTCAGGGGCTAGACCGGTTGATTGGTCTACCCTCTATTATTTCGTATTGGTCAGGTCTAGATCGTTTGGACGATCGACCTATTGGAATTTATCTTTTGGAAGTGTTTCTGGTCTGTACGTACCTGTGGTGAAGCGTTCCGCCCTAGGTACACCTAGCCAGCACGGTCTCATATTCAAGACCGAATCAGATCGATCTGCGATCCCGATCCACCGAGTGTGTAACTAGCCCATTCCATCGGGTACACAAGGTGAGATGAACTTAAGTGAATCGGACCAAGTGTCTTTGGATGATGACCGGTCGTCTGCCAGCAGCGGACGATCGGAACAGATTTCGAATGGAGGTCCGCGGGGGAACCCCCCCGTAAGTTGGAAGGCTGGGCACGATGGTGGTGGTCAGGTTGTCGATACAAATGTATTCGATTTCGAACTTGACTCCACCACAATGGTGCTCGTGCCCGGATCACTTGGTGATCGTGGATATCACCGCGAGGTGTCATCAAATATTGAATTTGAAGATTTGAATTTGGAATCGTTCTGGAGAGGGCGTAAGGAAAGGCTATCACGTTACGTCTTCGTTGTTGATAAAGATGGCGATTTCCGATCTGGCCTGGTGGAGGACCAGATCGGGATTATAATTTTTTTCCTCCCCAAAAATCTCCCACCGGAGCCGATCGGGACTATCGCAAGTCTTGCTATAGTTCCGGAAAGGATCACGACATTTGTCCTGATCCTATGTATGTGCATACAAAAGTTGATGAAAAATTGAAAGACGAAAAAACTTGGAGGCTGATCAGAACTATCAGAACAACCTCCCGAGGGTCCCCAAGGTCCCCAAGATTCCCAAGAAAAGGTTGGGAATGCCGGCCGACGAAGACGACTTCGAAGAGAAGTCGCAGGTCGGAGATGGAGGCATCAGCGAAGAAAACCTGAAGAAGATGTATTATGTTTTTGAGCTGAACAAGTTCGTTCGATATGACGTGGTCTTTCGGGTGTTGAACCTCCAGATCCCCGACCGTATTCTCGGCCCCCACTACCGAGCCGATCCAGAGTGATCGCCCATTACTGTTGGTGAAGAACTTGGTGGCGATGTTGGGGGAGGTTGGCATTAAAATGCAGAACCCCGCCGATGTCCAAAAACTATTTGAACTTGAGACTTGGAGGCTGAAATCGTCGATGTCGACCTTCCACGACCATTTGGTCCCACTGGTGGGGGCGGTTCGCCGCCCACTCCCACCGCAGCAGTGAAGGTCGCTGAAGCCTCCACAGCGCTTGTCGACATTGGCTCTGATGACAAATCGGTTTATCAATCTCCACCGGCCTCGAACAGCTCATCAGAGTTGGAGACTGGTGTCGAGCGGATGACCATCGGGGTGGACCATGCCCAGCCGGAACAAAAAAAGGACGTGCGGCAGCAAAGGGCTGCTTGCCAGTCGGGGCCCCAGCGACCCCCACAGGCCTCAGTTCCGAAAAAGGAGGGCATCAACACGTTGACCATGACTCCAGCTAACGTCCAAGCCATGCTTGAGACGATGATGGAGCGTTTCATGGAAGACCGGGTTAGACCACCTCTGCGCCCACATGTCCAAGACCGGTCTACCCAGCAAAGTGCCAATGTTTGCCGAGATGTGGATATGGAATCGGTAACATCTGTAGACAATCCCACTCGAAGTGATAAGCAAGTTGGCAAAGGGAAGCGCAAGCCGCAACCGGCCAGACCGCGTAGACCAAGCAAGACAAGTGACTGTGACATGGAGTCGGTCGGCGGTCTTGACGACCACTGTGGGTCAGACGGTACGGGCGCTGGCAAGCCACGCAAGGCTAACCTAGAGTCCACTATTGCTTACGACTTTCGATCTGCTGCGATTCCGCGCATCCGTATGGCCGCGACGACCGACCTCAAGGACTTCACCGGCAAGGATACTGATGAAGACCAGGCCCGGTCTTGGTTCGGTCGGGTCAAGTCTGCGTTCCTGCGAGACCAGACCCCGAAAAGTGAAAAGTGTCTGATCTTCCGGGATTTGTTGAAAGGACCGGCTGCCAACTGGATCCGACAGTTAGGTCGGGATGTCCGGTCTGACTGGGACCAGCTATGTGCAGATTTTGAAGGGCAATATTGTAACTCCGGATTTTCGAGTGCCCGCAAGTATCACCAGGTGCAGAAGCGGAGCGACGAGACATCGATCGAGTATTTACATCGATTGAACGTGGATGCACTTCGTGCCGGCATAACAATTAAAGAGAATAACCCGCCGAACGGTGCTGCTCTGGAACATGTGGGTCACTACATTAGTACCCTGGACGATCAAGAACTGGCGGACCAGCTTACTCTGCTGCGTCTTAGGGACGCGGGTGAAGTTGAACAGACTCTACGGACGCTACAGCAGTCGCGTAGCATGAGGGCGAAGAGTGCTGGTGGATCAAGTCGCTACCGATCCAAGACCCAGACCCAGACCGATCCGGTCAAGAGACCCTGGACCAGACCGACACGAGCGGTCAAGGCGATCGTAGCCGAAGACAGCACGGGATCGGAAGGGGAAAGTGGAAGTCAATCCAGCCAGGAGTCATCGGATGAAGACCAGTATCGTTACGTCTATGTTGCGGGACCTGCCCCGAAGTCCAGGTAGAAGTCCGACCAAGTAGACCGGAAGGGAAGGAACGGAAGCAAGTCCGATCCGGACCGACCTCGTCAGAAGTGCCCCCACTGTGGGTCAAGCAAACATGATGGTCCAAAGTGCTGGAAGAAGATGGTGTGCAAGAAGTGCGAGATACGCGGCCACCCGACTGATCACTGCCTTTTCGTATGCAAGTCATGTGGAGAGATCCACGAGGCCGGCCACTGCAAGATTGAAGAATTTTTTAACATGATACGCAAGTGGTACGTTCCGGACAAGCACGCGGGGATGCTGTCGCCGGACGCAGAAAAGATGTTAAACTAGAACGCTCGCCAGGTTGGAATCTGGATCGAGCCGAGCGTTCTACGGCTCACATCTATGCATATGTCGGCAAGGAGGATAAGACCGACAATACACGTTCTATTCCAAATTGCGTCGACCGAGACCATCCGGTCTACAGTCTGAAGACCGATGAGTACTCCCGGACCAAGGTGGTTATGCAGTTGGACTTGCTGCCTGGAGATTCCCGCGGATACTGGAAGTATCACGCGCCTGATAAATGGTTCAAGCAGGCGAAAGCCTGTTGCAAGATTAATAACCAAAAAGCGACGATGTTGTTCGACTCTGGAGCTGAAGTCTCGATAATCGACTCCGCCTTTGCTCGTAAGTTCGGATGTCGTATATACGATACCCAGAGACAAGAATGCGTCGGTATCGGTGAACACTATTATATGACCGAAGGAAGAACGCGTGTGAAAATTACTTTGTCGGGATCGCTGGTCTACTTTTTAAGCGCTTGGGTTGGCAAGTTGGCTGGTCAGGACGCTTTACTAGGTATGGATTTCATGGTCCCAGCTGGTATTCGCCTAGACCTGTCACATGGAGTGCTTACACTCCCGGATGAGGTCCAGGTCCAGTTGGCTGGTCGAAGACCTCTGTATAGTTCGTATACCGATCTGGTCCGGTGGGACCAAGACCTCACTATCCCAGTCGGTCGGTCTGCCGATACTCCGGTCGAGAAAGGTTTTCGTTCGAGGAAGTTATGGTTGACCAGGGGCGATCGGTGGGTCCCAACCTTCGTAAAGAGTTCTGGTCGACGTGATTTTGTCCGTTTTACCAATATCGGTGACAAGCCGCTGACACTGGACAATAACACTATTGTCGGCATGTGGTTAGCAGAATGGAAGGTACCAAGGAAGATGGGGTTCGTCTCGATTGGATCGAGGCGGTATGTCGAGTGGCAAAACCTGTTGTACCAATCGACCACCGATCTTATCAGCGATGATGGGTCGGTGGAAGAGGATACCTCACCTTTAGTGGAAAGACCAAGTTATGTCACCCCAAAGAAGATGTTGGTCCGAAGAAAGGCGCCGCAGTCACCAGGAACGGTGGACCATCAAGTAGACGAGCCAAGGTTAGTCAACGTGGTGTCAGCACAAGACCAGGCGACAGCGGAGCAAGAAACGGAAGAAGGGGAACATGAAATTGCTAGGTCGGACCATGACGGTATTCCTAATCAGACCGATATCAGTGAAGGACATCCCGTCGATCAAGACCAGGGGCGTTCAGCCGGTCCAGATGGTCTAGGTGATATCACCCCAGAAGATGAACAAGTCTGTATACATGAAGGCGGGGAAAAGTACATTCAGGAGCTGGAAAGCCAAATGGCAGTCCTCCCTGAAGTGTCTGCCGACTCGCCCGAAGTTACAACGGATGATTTATAAGTGGGTGATCAAGACCTTATCAGTCCAGACCAGATCGAGCAGTTGAAGAATATCATATGGAAGAAAAGACATCTGCTGATCGGAAAGGGCAACGCCTTACCACCAGCAGCCCGTGGTGCGATTTGCGATATTGACGTTGGAGATGCCAAGCCGATTGCCCAGCGATGTCGACGCGTGGCGCCACAGTACCGTGAAAAGCTTTCTGATCTCATTAAAGGACTGTTGGTCACCAAGATTATTAGACCGTCTACCTCGCCATGGGCCTCGCCGATCGTAATTGTTATCAAGAAGAACGGCGTTGACATTAGACCTTGCATCGACTATCGGCTGGTAAATCGGTTGACTAAACTCATGGTGTACCCGATGCCGCTGATTAATGATCTGTTGGAAGACATGGACAAGACCTTGTGGTATTGTTCGCTGGACATGGCAAGTGGATTTTGGGTGGTCTCGATGACTGATCGAGCCCGTGAGATTTCCGCATTTGTGACGCCGTTTGGTCTTTTCGAGTGGAATCGTATGCCGTTCGGTATGAAGAACGCGCCCCAGATCTATCAAAAGCTGATAGACAACGCATTGTACGGACACTTCAAGATCAAGACCGATCGGGACCCTGTTGAAAATTATGATGTGTTTAGAGAGGGTGAACCCGATCGGGAAAGAGGACCGTCCGTTCTAGGGAGGCGGTCGTACATCGACGAGATTCTGATACCTGCCTCGTCATGGAACGATCTGTGAGAGAAGGTTGAACGATTGTTGGAGATATGTGACCGCTGTAACCTGTCTATCAGTGCCGTGAAAAGTTTTTGGGGTATGTCCAAGGTCGCCTATTTAGGCCATATGGTCTCGAACAATGGTCTAGAGGCTAATCCCAAGGACCTGGATTCGCTGAGTAACCTCCCGTTCCCCAGATCGCTGAAGGCAATGCAGTCCTTCCTGGGAAGCTTGAATTACTATAGCCGATTCATTGAAGACTTTGCTATCTACGCGGCTGTGCTGTACGAGCTCCGGGAAGTTGACTATCATATGTTGCTCGAAGGAGATCGGGCAACTTTACAGGAGGGCGCCGACTCTGGTCTTGCTGCAGTTTGTCCGCAAGTGGAGGCCGAAGATGATATGAAGCGTGCACAGTTTGCCTTTGGTATGTTGAAGGTTAAGATGGAGACGGCACCGATTCTCAAGCATTTCGCTCCCGAAAAAGTGCCGACCATTATTGTATATGCCAGTAAGTGAGCTATCTCGGCCACTTTAGTGCATGATCACGATGGTGTGTATCATCCAGTCACGTTTACGAGCCGGACGCTAAAACCAAATGAAGTGAACTATGGAATTGTCGAGAAAGAAGTTCTGGCGTTGCTACGAATTCTGGATGTGTGTTACAACCTGCTGGTCGGCCGACCTATAAAGGTCCTGTCAAGACGGTCTACTTTGGCCTGGCTATTATCAGCCAATGGGATGGACGGACGTCTAGGCAGATGGTCGGCGGTCTTGTCGCAGTGGACCCTCGAGGTCGTTAAGTGCACCGGGGGCGAGGAAGAGATATTGGGCACATTAGCTGCCAGTATCACCCCTCAGTCTGAAGTGGACGAGGCATTGATAGCGATTGCCCCGAGGAAGCAACACCGGCAGTCAGTTTTGAGACCGCCACCGACCGTCGACCATGATGAAGAGCTCTTGGTCTTAAGTTTTGACGGATCGGCAAGCGTGAAGAAGAAGGTCGGCGCCTATAGTGCCATATTGTGGAAGTTGCCACAATGGTCTATAGTTGCAGCCGCTGCCGATTTCACGCCTGATATTACTGTTAACGAGGCGGAGTACCGAGGTCTACTTCTATGTATGGACCTGATGTCGTCGCAAGAGAAGGGGCGAGTTATCATATGTAATGACTCCAACCTAGTGATCAGGCAGATCACCGGAGAGATCGACTGCAAGGCTCCACGACTAAGGACGCTAAATGATCGAGTAGCGAAGGCATTGAAGAACCACCCCAACCACGAGCTATTGCACGTGAAACGGGACTGGAACAGAAGCGTCGACAACCTCGCGACCAATGCCATGCAAGACCAGCCCGGGACTACGATCACCGAGAAGGCCGTTCTGGATGAATTGGTGAATATAAACAGGCTCCCAGAGGTGATCGGACCCAAGAACGCCCCAGTCCAGGTGCATGTGATGGCCGCGACTAGATCAAAAGCTCAGAAGTCTCGCCGACAGTTCCCGAAGGAAAGTTTGAACGAATATGCAGTGCAACAGTTAAGGATGGAACGGATCCTCAAGGCGCAGGACGAAGAAGAATGGATTATGAACCTGAAGACCTACCTGCGTGGTGAACTGTCCAAGTTGACGAACGATCAAGCGAAAGAGTGCATCAAGATCGCGGAAAGCTACGAAGTGGATGATAATGGATTATTGTATTACTGCCGCGATGCCGACCAAGACAGTGCAGACCGGGACCGACTGGCGAAATTAGTGATCCCCGAGTTGCTGCAGCCGGATGTCCTTCATCACTATCGCGTGAGTCTATAAGGGGGACATCAGGGCATAGGCAGCACCTATCACAAGATCAGGTCCCACTTCCACTGGACAGGTCTTTTCCGCAGTGTGCAGAAATATGTGGGCTGTTCCACGGATTGCGAGACCGGAAAGGGTAGACCGGTAATCAAGGGGCGATCGCCCGGAAATATCGAAGCTACCTACCCTTTCCAGGTCATAGTGATGTACCACATACCGTCACTGCCTAGATCGACGCGCGGCAACACTGAGCTGCTTATCTGGGTAGACCTGTTCACTGGTCTAGTTATTGCGAAGGCAAGTGCATCTCGGTCTGCGTAGCAGATCGCCCAGAGCTACAAAGAATGTGTGTTACGAAGATTCGGCGCCAGCGAGGTAATCAGGCACGATTGGGAACCCGGTTTTATGGCCGAGGTGTTCCGGTCGTTCAATAACATGCTGGGCCAGAAACAGAGTGCGACGATGGCATATCGTCTGCAAGCAAATGGATCGGCGAAACGCATGGTGCAGACCATAACGAGGGCGATCAAGATGTACGTTGCTGACCCAGACCAGCGAGATTGGGACGAGTAAGCAGAAAGGCTGGTGTTTGCACTCAACTCGTCGACCGATCGGGTCCGAGGAGAAACGCCTTTTTATCTGACATATGGATGGGACCCTCGGTCTACACTGGAAGCTGCGATACCTATCGGTTGCACCCGGACCCGCGATCGCGATGCTCGACGCTGGCGCATCCAGGTCCAGAAACACTACCAGCATGCAAAAGAAGTCGTCAACGAAAAGCTGCGTCAGGCCACACAAGACCGGGCAGACCGGACCAATGACCAGGTCCGACCCCACGGTATAGAACCAGGGGCGAGGGTATGGCTATACCTAGACCGAGTGAAAGAGGGCTATGCGAAGAAGCTGGCTCACATGTGGCACGGCCCTTTCCGTGTTGCCGAGCTGATCGGTGAGCACGCTGCCCGTCTAGTAACAACTGGTACATATTACAAGGTCTTCCCGATCGTGCATGTGTCCAAGTTGAAGCTGGTCCGAGAATTTCCTGATTGACCCAAAACTCACTCTGGTAGACGAAGAAAAAATATTTGATTTTGATGAAGCGTTACTGCCGGAGGACAGTTGGGAACGACCATTAGAGGAAGACGAGTTTGAAGTGGAGAAGGTCTTAGATGTTCGGTCGACCAAGAAGACCAGGTTCGGTCGGATACTCACCGAGAGTACCTGGTCCGATGGAAGGATCATGATGAATCAACTTGGGTCGACGAGCTCGACTTGAATTGTGGGGCTCTTCTACGAGAGTTCGAACTAGAACGAGTCAGTCGTAATCGATTCGCAGTGATGCAGACTCATGAATACCAAGACCAAGACACGCAGTAGCATCGGTGTGAAGATGTGGATGGTCCGGAGTTGATGTGAAATGTGATGAACTGTGACGAATTGGAGTAGCTGAATGACGAATGTGATGACTATTTTTTGTGATGGGGGTGGAACTGTTTACGATAACGTGTTCGGTGCAACTATGGAGAGAGTGGTAAAATTAGTTCAAGTGATTTGACGATCGGACATATGAAAAAGAAATGATGACATGTATTACGAGTTATATGGTCGACTACCTGCGACTTCACTTGCTATCGCCCCACAGACGGCCTATGACCATCGACGGACGATTTTCCACTTGATCCTGAAACTGGTTACGCCAGGGGTCCTTCCGGTCAAGCTGGACCAAAGCATCCTTGAGGTCCGCGACCTGCTCAGCGCAATCAAGACCGGGGTACCATATGCCGTCGTGGGCCAGCAGCCTGGTCTTCTCAACGCGACGCCTCGGCATGTGGAGGAACACCGGGTACAAGAACACGTCGACGTCACACTCACGGGTTCGGATCCCGTCCAAAATGTACTGGCACAGGGACTGCCAAGCCTCGCCCGCCCGAATTCGACGTCGCTTGCGCTTGCTCTGGAACGTCGCCAGGCCTGGATCTTGTCGCACCCGGTCGGGGGGAAGCATCAAGTAGTGGGACGCTTCCCAAATTGCTTGGCCGTGGATCTTGTTGAAATTCTTCACCCGGCCTAGCAAAGTGCCGATCCACGGAGTCAAGCGGAACACAAGTTCTATCTTGGGGTGTTCGAAAATTTTCCATGGTTCATCGCCGTATAGGCGGGAGATCTGCGCCGACGTAATAAAGTCCGCCCTCCATGCAGACGCGGCAGGGGTTTTCTTGGACGGTGGAAAAAGCCAGGTGTCCGGGCGACAGAAAGACCGGGCCAGAAGCTGCTTGGTCAGGGTAGACCGGCGCAAACAGCCGATTTGCCCCGATGACCACGGTAAAGTGATTTCAAACGTCCGCGGCGGAAGGGATATGGTGTCAACCGCCATGTTCTTCAGTAGAGCGTACTTGTGAAGCTCGGATGTCCCGGGGAGAACCGAAGGCGCCGGCTTCGCTGATGTCGATACTGGTGTGGCGTCATTTGGCAAACCGGTCTTCTGTTCTGACCCCAATGTCGACGCCACTTGGATGAAACTTTCAGGTAAATTCTTTCGTGACTTGGACTGGATGGCGACCATAAACTTGGAATCGCAGGACCCTTCGCTGGAGTCCCCTCGGACGAGACCCCTGTGTGCTTGGTGCGATTTGCAGTACGGCGCGAGGGCGCTCGACTTTCCGAGGGGCTGTAGATTTCGTCCGTGTCCGAGTCCGAGTCCATAAGAAGTGCCTGTGTCTTGGCTCGCTTATGAGGCACTGCACGCTTCCCCCCTAGTCTGGGTCCGCGCGCAGTGCCCCGCGCCCTCGATCTACCCGGCGCGTCCGCGCGCTTCTTCGATTTTTGTGCAATTTCGGGCTGCTGAATATCAGCCAATGAGCGATGTAGGTCTTGGTACTGCTGCAAGCGGTCTTGGTCTTGCTCCGAGGCGACTAAGGTTGCCGACGCAGACCAATCTATGCTGGAGAAAGCAGCCGAAAACGGATGCAGCAAGTTCATCAAGCGCTGGCGGCACTGGTCTAGTGCCACCTGACGACGACCCGACTCTAGCGTCCAAGCGTATGACTTGTCTTGATAAGACCGAACCTTCCCGGTCTGGTCTTGAATTGAAATCTGAAGCTCGGCAATGCGTCGTGCGAAGTCGTCGACTTGCGCAGTGAGGTCGCGTCAAACTGTCCGTCCAGCTGCTGCCGGCGAACAAGTGCAAGTTGATCCCGGAGATGGGACTGATGAGTCTCCAGACGGGACAGCTCATGACGCGCGCTTACCAGGTCCTCTAAAATTGGTCGAAGCTGGTCAACATGATCGTCGGACTGCATATCGGCATCAAGCAAGGCATCTATTGCCTTGACGACGCTGGGAGGGATGAGAGCTGAAGACAAACGAAGGCCAAGACAAGTAAAAGACGAAGACCAAAGATGCGCACCTCGTGTTGCCTGGTGGGCCACCTGGGTCCTGAGACGCATGTTTTCTGCAAGCATATCCTTCATCTGCGTGTCGGCTGCAGTCTGACGCCCTTCCGATGTTTGAAGTGCACGAGAGTTACGTGGGCTGTCAGACCGAGCCGACCGGACAGGCGAAGCAAGGTTGGGCGACTCGGCGCATAGAGTTTCCGCAAGAACAACAAGAACAAGCGTCAAAGGGAAGCATAAGAAGATAAAGTGCAGTAAAGGCAGTACCTGACGAAGGTGTCGAAGATGTTTGATCCATGGGGAAGAAGTGTGAGTGACCAAGGTCCAGTTGGTCGACTGATGGGTGAGTCAGACTGTTATCGTTGTGCGACACGGTCGGACTCAGGGACGGCTGTGGTGAAGTGTACCACAAATTTGGTCACTTTTGGTCAAGGCAGTTGGTCGAGTTTCCAATTGGTCTAAGCAAGGGGGGCTTTTTAGCCTATCAGATTCAAGGAGTATCAAGAACGCAGGTCTTGGGTGAGTCACCTGACATTGGGTATTTTACATAATTTTGTGTGGATACATTAGGGACCATAGGGAGGTAGTATTATTGGTTAGTTGCGGATTTTCCAAGTAAGAGTCTTTTGGTTGCGGATTTTCCAAGTAAAAGTCTTTTGGTCTAGGAATAAGTGGCAAAAACCTCTTCTGGTCTTGGTCTACACCGCAGCAAGGGGTCGCCGTTATTCTTTTCACGTACACTAGTCGCCTCCGCCCGCCGCGGAGTGTTTGGGGGCAGAGGGTTGAATTATCCCCTCTCGCCTATTATACCCGGTCTGGACGCGCTGCACGCGCACTTTGGCCACCGGAAGTCCCTCGACGGGAGTAAGATTTGGCGATCTCGACACTTTGACTCGAGTACGTTTGGAACGTGCTATTCACTGGATTGTTCTTTACGTGGAGATATCGTTTGTGGAGTTTCACGGGCATATTGGGTCTTTACGTGGACATATTGGCTTATTGTAACATTGGTTGGAGTTTAGATCGGTTTTGGTCTTCTCTCATATTGGTCAGGGGCTAGACCGGTTCATTGGTCTACCCTCTATTATTTCGTATTGGTCAGGTCTAGATCGTTTGGACGATCGACCTATTGGAATTTATCTTTTGGAAGTGTTTCTGGTCTGTACGTACCTGTGGTGAAGCGTTCCGCCCTAGGTACACCTAGCCAGCACGGTCTCATATTTAAGACCGAATCAGATCGATCTGCGATCCCGATCCACCGAGTGTGTAACTAGCCCATTCCATCAGGTACACAAGGTGAGACGAACTTAAGTGAATCGGACCAAGTGTCTTTGGATGATGACCGGTCGTCTGCCAGCAGCGGACGATCGGACCAGATTTCGAATGGAGGTCCGCAGGGTACCCCCCCCCGTAAGTTGGAAGGCTGGGCACGATGGTGGTGGTCAGGTTGTCGATACAAATGTATTCGATTTCGAACTTGACTCCACCACAGTAATGAAGTACATCCTTCTGTAGTAACTCAGGGATCACCCGTTTCGCTAGTCGATCTCGATCGGAACTATCTTGATCAATGTCACGGCAGTAATACAGCAATCCATTGTCGTCCACATCGTAACTGTCCGCGATCTTGGTACACTCTTTTGCCTGATCATTTGTTAACTTGGGCAGTTCACCGCGTAGATAGGCCTTCAAGTTCACGATCCACTCTTCTTCGCCCTGCGCCTTGAGGATCCGTTCCGCCCTTATCTGTTGTACAACGTACTCACTCAGCCTTTCCTTTGGGAACGATCGGAGAGACTTCCGAAGTTCGCGATCTAGTCGCCGCCATCACATGCATCTGATCAGGGCTGTCCTTGGGCTTGATCAACTCCGGGAGCCTGTTATGTTCATAAGTTCATGTAGAACGGCCTCCTCGGTAATTGTCGCCCCGATCTGGTCTCGCTTGGCTTGGGTCGCGAGGTGGTCGGCGTTTCTGTTCTAATCCCGTTTCACGTGCAATATCTCGTGGTTGGGGTAGTCTTTCAGTGCCTTCATCACCCGATCATTCAACAACTTCAGCCGTGGTGCCTTACAGTCGATCTCCCCGGTGACCTGCCTTATCACTAGGTTGGAGTCACCACATATGATGGTCCGCCCTTTCTTTTGTGATGACAGCAGATCAAGACATAGAAGGAGTCCCCGATATTCCGCCTCGTTGACCGTTATGTCAGGCGTGAAATCGGCGGCGGCTGCTACTATAGACCATTGTGGTAACTTCCACAGTATGGCACTATAGGAGCCAACCTTCTTCTTCACGCTAGCCGATCCGTCGAAACTCAAGACTAGGAGTTCCTCATCCCGATCGACGATCGGTGGTGGCACCTAGATTGACTGTC
Organism: Peronosclerospora sorghi; assembly: GCA_026184515.1. Lineage (NCBI taxonomy): Eukaryota > Oomycota > Peronosporomycetes > Peronosporales > Peronosporaceae > Peronosclerospora > Peronosclerospora sorghi. The sequence continues at coordinate 19,451,741 of CM047580.1, forward strand.
GAGGTTTTTTCCTTGGGGCAATCGCCATCAGAGCCTCATCCACATCAGACCGATGGGTGATACTGGCAGCCAATGTGCCCAATATCTCCTCCTCTCCCTTGGTGCACTTGACGACCTCGAGGGATCACTACGACAAGATCGCTGACCATCTGCCGAGCCGACCGTCAATCCCATTGGCTGATAACAGACAGGCCAATGTCGACTTTCTCGAAAGAACCTTTACAGATCGGCCGACCAGTAGGTGGTAGCCCACATCCAAAATCCGTAGTAAAGCCAGAACTTCCTTTTCGACGATCCCAAAGTTAACTTCGTTCGGCTTCAACGTCCGGCTCGTAAAAGTTACCGGATGGTACACACCATCATGTTCTTGCACTAGAGTGGCACAAATGGCCCACTTACTAGCGTACACAATGACGATCGGCATTTTTTCCGGATCGAAGTGTCTGAGAATCGGTGCCGTCGCCATCTTGGCCTTCAGCATACCGAAAGCAACCTTTGCAAGCTTCATGTGATACTCTGCCTCCACCTGCGGAAAATCTGCGGGCAGATCAGAGTCGCAGCCCTCCCGTTAAGTTGCCCGATCTTCTTCGCGCAACATATGGTAGTCGACTTCCCGGAGATTGTACAGCACGGCCGCGTAAATTGAGAAGTCTTCAATGAAGCGGTTGTAGTAATTTAATCTCCATAAGAAGTACTGCATTGCCTTCAGTGATCTGGGAAACGGGAGGTTGCTCAGTGACTCCAGGTCCTTAGGATTAGCCTCCAACCCACTGATTGACACCATATGACCCAAATAGGCGACCTTGGACATGCCCAAAAAAACTCTTCACAGCACTGATCGACAGGTTCCATCGATCGCATGTCTCCAACAACCGTTCGACCTTCTCGCACAGATCGCTCCATGACGAAGCAGGGATCAGAATGTCGTCGATATACGATCGCCTCCCCAGAACGGACGGTCTCCTTTCCTGATCGGGTTCACCCTCTGTAAATACATCATGGTTTTCGGTGGGGTCCCGATCGGAAATTATATTGAAGTGTCCATACAATGCGTTGTCGATCAGCCTCTGGTAGATCTAGGGCGCGTTCTTCAAACCAAACGGCATACGGTTCCACTCGAACAGACCGAACGGCGTAACAAATGCGGAGATCTCGCGAGCTCGATCGGTCACCGAAACCACCCAAAATCTACTTGCCATATCCAGTGAGCAATACCATATGGTCTTGTCGAGATCTTCTAGCAGATCGCTGATCAGCGGCATCGGGTACACAATAAGCTTGGTCAACCGATTTACCAACCGATAATCGATACACAACCTTATGTCGACGCCGTTCTTCTTGATCACAATCACGATCGGTGAGGCCCACGTCGAGGTCGACGGCTTAATGATCTTGGTAGCCAACAGTCCTTTAATAAGGTCAGACAATTTTTCGCGGTACGGTGGCACCACACGTCGGCATCGCTGGGCGATCGGCTTGGAAACACCCACGTCGATGTCACAGATCGCTCCGCGGGCATCAGGGGGTAAGGCGTTGCCTTTCCCGATCAGCAGATGTTTCTTTTTCCATATGATCTTCTTTAGCTGATCGATCTGATCGGGACTGTTGACATCCCGATCACCCACTTGCAGATCGTCCAAGGTGACTTCGGGCGGATCAGCAGACACTTCAGGGAGGGCTGCCATCTGGCTCTCCAGCTCCTGAATATATTGATCCCCGCCCTCATGGATACAAACTTGATCGTCTTCCGGGGCAATATCACCCAAACCGTCCTGATCGGTTGAACACTGCTGTTCCCGATCGGCGGGCTGCCTTTCAATGACATCGATCTGCTTAGGCGCGCCATCGTGGTCCGCCCCAGCAATGCCATGTTTCCCTTTTTCTATTCCCGGCTTCGCTGTCGCCTGTTCTTGTGTCACCACCACGTTCACGATCCTTAGCTCATATGCTTGATGGTCCACCGTGTCCGTCGACTGCGGTGCCTTTCTTCGAACTAACATCTTCTTTGGAGTTACATAGCTGGGTCGTTCCACCATAGGTGAGGTATCTTCTTCCACCGATCCATCATCGCTGATCAGATCGGTGGTCGCTTGGTATGCCAATTTCTGCCACTCAACATATCGACTCTATCCGATCGAGACAAACCCCATCTTTATTGGCACATCCCCTTCCGCCTGCCACATGCCAACAATAGTGTTGTTGTCGTGTGTAAGCGGATTGTCACTGATATTAAAGACTCGAACAAAATCATATCGGCCGGCGCTCTTCACAAAGGTCGACACCCACCGATCGCCCCTGGTCAGCCATAACTTCCTTGAACGAAAACCTTTATCGACCGGGGTATCAGCGGATTGGCCGACTGGAATGGTGACATCTTGGTCCCACCTGACCAGATCGGTGTGCGATCCGTATAGGGGCCGCCGACCAGATAACTGGATCTGGACCTCATCCGGGAGTATAAGCACTCCATGAGACAGATCAAGGCGAATACCCGCCGGCACCATGAAATCCATGCCTAACAGGGCATCCTGACCGGACAGCTTACCAACCCAAGCGCTGAAGAAGTAGAACAATGAACCCGATAGGGTGATCTTCACGCGCGTCCTTCCTTCGGTCATGTAAGAACTTTCACCGATTCCGACGCATTCTTGTCTCTGAGTGTCGTCTATACGACATCCGACCTTACGAGCAAAGGCGGAGTCGATAATTGAGACTTCGTCCCCAGAGTCGAACAACATCGTTGCCTTCTGGTTGTTTATCTTACCACAGGCTTTTGCCTGCTTGAACCATTTGTCGGGCGCATGATACTTCCAGTATCCGCGATACTCCCCAGGAAGCAGATCCAGCTGCATGACCACCTTCGATCGGGAATATTCATCGGTCGTGAGATGGTAGACCGTATGATCCCGATCGACGCAATTGAGAATAGAACATGTATTGTCAGTTTTATTCTCCTTGCCGAAATATGCATAGATGCCAAACGTAGATCGCTCGGCTCGATCCAGATTTCAACCTGGCGAGCGTTCTAGTTCAACATCCTCTCAACGTCAGGTGGAAGCATCCCCGCGTGATTAACCGGCACATACTACTTGCGCATCAGATTGAAGAACTCTTCGATCTTGCATGGCCGGCCTCGTGGATCTCTCCACATGACTTGCACACGGAGAGGCAATGATCGGTGTGGTGGCCGCGTCTTTCACACTTCTTGCATATTAACTTCTTCCAGCAGCCCCGATCATCATGCTTGCTTGACCCGCATTGAGAACACTTCTTGCGAGGTCGGTCCGGATCGGACTTGTTTCCACTCCTGCCCTTCCGATCTGCCTGGTCAGGCGTCGATCTGGTTCTTGGGACAGGTTCCGTGACGAAGATGTGACGATATTGGTCCTCGTCGGACTCCCGAATGGACTGGCCGCTACTTTCTTCTTTCGATCCAGTGCTGTCTTCAGTAGCGATCGCCTTAACAGCACGGGCAGATATGGTCAGGGGCCTCTTCACCGGGTCGGTCTGGGTCTTCGATCTGTAGCGACCCGATCCGACGGCAACCTTCTCCCTCATACTGCGCGAGTGCTGCAGCGTCCACAACGTCTGCTCCACTCCGTAACATCCTTTAGGCGCAGAAGAGTGAGCTGAACTGCCAGCTCTTGGTCATAAAGGGTACTAATATAGTGACCCACGTGCCCCATAGCGGCACCAGTCGGCGGGTTTCCTTCCTTGATTACTATTCCGGCGCGAATTGCGGCCACGTTCAGGTGGTGCAAATACTCGATCGTCGTCTCGTCGCCCCGCTTCTGCATATGGTGATACTTGCGGGCGGTAGAAAATCCGGAGTTGCAGTACTGCCCCTCAAATTCTGAACATAGTAGATCCCAGTCAGATCGGACATCCCGACCCAACTGTTGGATCCAGTTCGCAGCCGGTCCTTTTAGCAGATCTCTGAAGATCAGACACCGTTCCTTTTTTGGTGTCTGATCCCGTAAGAAAGCAGACTTGACCCGACCAAACCACGACCTGGCTTGCTCCTCATCGGCTTCCTTGCCAGTGAAATCCTTGAGATCAGTGGTCGCAGCTATGCGAATGCGTGGGATCGCAGTAGATCCAAAATCAAAAACGCTCGTAGAGTCTAGGTTAGCCCTGCGCGTTCTTCCCGCACCTGCACCGTCTGCCCATAGTGGTCATTCGGATCGCCGATCGATTCCATGTCGTAATCTCTGTTTTTGCTTGATCGGCGCGGTCGGGCTGGCTGCGGCTTGCGTCTTCCTCTGCCAACTGGTCTGACACCTCGGGTAGCCTTATCCGTTGATGCCACTGACTCCATATCAACATCCCGGTAAGTATTGAAATTTTGCCGGGAAGATCGGTCCTGGGCATGCGGGTGCGGAGGTTATCGGTATCGGTCTCCCATGAAACGCTCAATCATTGCCTCAAACATGGCTTGGACGTTAGCTTGGGTCATGGGCAGCGTGTTGGCATCCTCTTTTGGAGGTACTGAATCCTGTGGGGGCTTCTGGGCCCCCGACCGGCATACAGCCCCATGCTGCCGCACGTCCTTTTTATGCTCCCATGGGGTATGATCCACCCCCTTGGTCATCCGCTCAACACCGACCTCCAGCTCCGATGATCTATTAGAGGAAGGTGGAGACTGATACAGCGATTTATCATCGGAGCACACATCATCGTGTGCTGCCGTGGCCTCAGCGGCCATCAATGCCACGGTGGGAGTTGGGCAGCGAACCGCCCCCACCAACGGCACCAAATGATCATGTAGGGTCGACATCGACAACTCCAGCTTCCGAGTGTCCAGATCAAACAGCTTATGTACGTTGGCGAAGTTTTGCACTTTTTATGCCGACCTCAGCCAACATCGCCAGCAGTTTCTTCACCAATAGCAACGGCCGATCGCTTTGGATCGGCTCGGTGGTGGGTCCGAGAAGGCGATCGGGTATCTGGGGGTTTACGATCTGCATGACCTGGTCTCCACGAATAAATCGCTTGAACTCGTGGATGTAATACATACTGGCCAGGTCTTCTTCCTTGATAACCCCATCCCCTACCTGCGACTTTTCTTCCAAGTCATCTTCATCGGATGGCATTCCCAGCCTTTGCTTGGGTACCTTGGGAAAGTGGATCTGATCGTTCCGATCAGACTCCAAATCGTTTTCATCTTTAGTTTTTTCATCAAATCGTTCATTCAAATACATAGGATCAGGACAAAAGTCCTGATCCTTTCCGGAACTATAGCAAGACTTGCTATAGTCCCGATCGGCTCCGGTGGGAGCCTTATGGGGAGGTAAAAACTTATTAATCCCGATATGGTCCTCCACCCGGCCAGATCGGACATCGCCATCCTTATCGACAACGAGAACATAAGGCGATAGCCGTTCCTTATGTCCTCTCCAGAACGGTTCCACATTTAATTCGTTATAATCAATTATTGACGAAATATCTCTCGGTATATCCGCGATCACCAAGTGATCCGGGCACGCGCACCATTGTGGTGGAGTCAAGTTCAAAATTGAACACCGTAGTGTCGATAACCTGACCACCATCGTGCCCAGCCTTCCAACTGACGGGGGGGTAACCCGCGAACTTTCGCCTACGATCCGATATGATCGTCCGCTGCTAGCAGACGACCGAACATCAGCATAGGACGCCTGATCCGATTTTTGCGTCTCCATCTCACCTTGTGTACCCGATGGAATGGGCTGGTTGCACACTTGGTGGATCGTCGCTGTGAATTGATTTGGGTCTAAAATGCGAGACCGTGCTGGGTAGTGTACCCTGGGCGGAACTTTCACCCTGGGTACGGGCAGACCAATTATACTTAGAGTAATTATACTCCAAAGGGCAGATCGCTTAACCGATCGTAGAGCCCAACCAATGTATGAAGAAAAGTCCAATATTACAATATGGAGACCCAACGAGAACGTAACAAACTCCACGAACGATATCTCCACGTAATCATCCAAACATTGTTTACACGTTCCAAACGTGTGTAACTTGGGCTTGCGAATCCTACCAGTGCGTACTCCCGTCGAGGGACTTCCGGCGGGCCAATTGCGTCTGTAACGCGTCCCGGCCGGTTATAATGAGCTAGAAGGGATTACTCGACCCTCTGCTCCCAAACACTCTGCGGCGTGCGGAGGCGACTGATGTACTGTGAAAAGATGCGAACGACTTCATGGTTGAGAAGTTTACGACCAAGAAAGACGGAAAAACCAAAAGACTCTTAGAAGGAAAAACCAACACTTACCAATCCTATCTCCCTACGGTCCCCAATATGTACAAATATGAAATATGTAAAGTACACGCAATATCATGTGACCTACCAAAATCTGCGTTCTTGACACTTCTTGCACATGATAGGCTTAAAAGACTCCTTGTTTTCCACCAATCCGATCGCTGATAAGCTGATCGTCGTGCCGCTGACAAAAGGTGACTAAAATTCTTGAATCCACTTCACCACACTTTCGACACCTCCGGCTCAACCGAGGGCTTCATGAATCGATCAACATCGAAGATCCGGATAACGTGGAATGTGAAAATATGGTGGTGGATGACCAAGAGAAAATAATAAAAAGAACATTCTAATAGTATGACCTTTGAATAGTACGACCAGCTACCGTACACGCAAAACCAATAGAACGACGGTCGGTTTATTTGCGAGAATACGTTGGAATACGGATACGGCATGAGCAGCTGTGATGCACTGACGAAGCTTTGCCCATGAGATGAAGTCAATTGCGGCAACGTCTGCTGAGTCCATTGTACTGGCGTCTACGACATTATCTGCGTCGAGGGTTGCTGTTGGTGCATCGACAATGCCACTGCACTGGCAATTGCCGCAAGCTGATCTGCATTAAATGGAAGCGTGGGCGTTAGCGCTGACGTCACTGCTGTTTTACTCTTTTTCGGCAATGCGGGCGATCCTTTCTATTTTTCCGGGCAGTTCCTTTTGCACCGCTTCCTGTTGGCATCATCCACAGATACACCATCCATTTCCTTTCGCAATGAACTGCTCGCTTCGCTCAAAGCAGAAGAGTCTCATCGCGTCGAACTTTCAGGAACATCACGTCTCTTGTTTTCCTCATCTTTAGGACGGCCTTTCGTGCGCTGAATGACAGGAGGGAGGATTGAATACGGTTCCTCGGGCGGCTGTCCATCATCCTTCCTCAAAAGACAATTCGAGTTGAAATGTTCGGTAGGAGTGTCTTTTCTTCTTCAACGAGCGAACGGATGACGTTCTTTCAAGCAAAACCGATAGTATTCTTTAAGGTGTTACCGCACGGTTTCTCGTCTCCCTTAGATTTATTTGCGTCAACCCACTGCTGGTGAACCATCGGCTGGATATTTTCCTGCGTAGATGGTCGAAGAAGGGATTTCTCAAAAGAAACACATATTCTAAGCCGAGATCCTTTTTGAAAGCGAGCTTGATTGCAACGAGTTTTTGCTCGACGTGTTTTAATATGCATTTGTACACTCCGAAAAGATCCATCGTTGATGTCCCGATCCACCTCTTGAGCGTGGCGTAACACCCTTCCACCCTGGATGTAGTTAAGTGACCAAAGGGTCGCACATAATCGTTCTTTTCTCTGGAGAAGTGACCGACAGATCAATACTGCCTTTATCATCGTAATTCTATTGGGTAAGCAGTGTATCTCGTCAAAGGTGCTGCGAAAAGATGCTTGTGTGGAATCCACGTTGTTTTAATACAGACGGCGACGACGGCGGGGATCTTTGCTTGGAGCTCTTCTCAGCCTGAATGAAATCCATTTTCATCGCACGTTCCACACAGCTGTTCCCATTCTTTATTGAACTGCTTCCATGCCTCCTGGGTAAAGTTTCGTTTGTGGTGAGCGGCGAGGTTCTTCTTGATGTACCACCCGCACAAAAGCCACCGAGCATCAGGGTATTGATCTTCAATGGCGTTTATCAGTGCATCTTCCTTGTCCATGATAAAAACCCGCAGTTACTCTCACTTATAATTTACCTTAAGATTAGGTCAATCTCCCAGGGTTTGCAGTATCCATAACGAGGCCGTGACAGACAAAAATTAAAACCAACGAAGTAGCAGCGGCATTTAGAGTAGAACCAGGCGAAGCCGTCGACGGGTGCGATGGAAACCGTTGGCGGATGTAGTAAAGTGATACAGACTGAATAGGTAGAAAAAGACGAAAAGTGAGAAGATTGAAAACCTACTCTACGAGACAAGGGCGGAGCAGATGCACATCTTACAAGTAGGGGTGCGAGAAATCAGCAACCAAATATAAAAGAGCACCTGCAGGAAACTGCATACAGAAAACCGGGCATTGGAATCTCAAGAGAACGGCCGTGTGAAAAAGAAAAAAAAGCGTCAAAATTGATATACCGAAACACAGATAGGATCTACAGAGGTGGGAACCCCAAAACAATTTGCACTAGTATGGAATCAAGTATTAGGGAAATCCTTCGCCATCCATAGTTAGCGAGACCGCGCTCTGCTTACATTCAATTCTAATACACCGGCAGGTATCTAGCACGAAGAATGTTGAGATACTCTCGCCCCTAGAGAAGGAGAACGTACTATACTTAATTTACCGAGTTGATCGACTAAACAACGATTTGTGTAGGGATCATGCCCAGGCGTTATGTGAATGCGTGTTATGAAGTGCTTATTGGACGATCCTATGTGAAAGCAGTTATCATTCCTCTGCGTAAAAGGGGATTCGTCAAACTCGATAGATTATCGCTGCTGCAGTCAAGTTACAAAGTATCTACTAAATAATAAGGCAAGACAATATATTAGTGAATACTTTGTAACTTGACTGCAGTAGCGATAATCCATCGTGTTTGCGCATATTAGGGCGTCTTGTTAGTGATTCTCAACGAGGATACGTCATGGTATAAGGGCGGACAGATCCATTGTTATGACGACGGGCGTTCTACAAAAAGATTGTCCGGATAAAGCAGTATCGTGTGAGTTAAGCAAAGAATGTTACTACTGGAGTTTACGAAGGCTTACAATACATTTGACCGCTAGACATAGAGGGTCCACCACAAGCATGAACGAGCCCGACAGCCTTCGTATACCATATTTGATCAATCATTAACCAGAAATTGTACAATTTCACCATCACGCAATCTCCGTATCAAAACAAAATTAACGGAAGCACCTGGAAATCCATGTTTAATCAAGATTACCAATAGTTAGTTGTGGCACCACTCATATTTATTCTTACGTAGCTCTGGCGATTTAGCAGTGTAGGAAATTGACACGAATTGGGGGCCCGTGCAAATTCCAATTGTGACAGTATCGGCCGTTAGCGCATTACCGTCTAAAAGGAAGTTTCTGTGAAAGAAGCGCGCCCTACTTGATCAGAGTAGGGCGCACGAGGGCAGGATACAAATGCGTGGTTTAAGGTAAAAAAATATACTAATTATAAATGCGTACTTAATAACCTAACCTAAAACTTAATAGAAAGATAAAATTCCAAAGTAGGTAAAAATGCATAAATGCATAAGTGACCACAATGGTCGCGCTTCACTTGAAGTTTGTATTTAGTCCCATACCGGACTACATAAGCATCGCTTGTGAATCTTCAACAAGCAGGATCGAGGGTTGGAAGGGATTTCAATTAGAAGAAGTGAAGAGGTGATTAGTCGCCACTTTTTGGCATTTATGAATGACTACCAATACTTTTAAACAGATCGGAACAAGTACCACGAGCCATCATTATTGTTGGTACATTATCCGAGCTAACGCCCATGTAAGAAGATCTTTCTTAATGCGACCGAGAAGTGTCAGACATGGGTGTTATTCCGGTTTTATCAAAAGGTAAAACGACGAAATGTTTAGGTGGCCAAATGAGCCGCGCATTTGGAACAAATAAATTGGGTGGTAAGACTACAGGCAATCCACCGCCGTCTAGGGAAAGCCACGAAATATGGGACTTCGGTAGCAGAAGTGTCCAGCTGCTTAACGCGATCGCCCCCCCCCCCCTATTTACGGCCAAGATACTGTATCCATCGCAAAGATACTACAACGGCTCATATAGTTTCTGAAGCGTGTTCTCTGATGGAAACAAACCAATGAAAAGGGGGTTCAGACAAAGATATCCCCGCTAGTTACGTTTACAACCAAATTGGAGGAGGCAGACTGGTATTTGTCTCGATCTCACTATCCTTCGCGTGAAAGAAGCGACCTGCTGGGTTTAAGAGGCAAATGATACACACAATATCGTATGATGCCTGAAGTGAAGCAGCCTGTTTAGTGTAGAGGGGACACAACACTTTGTTTCACCACAACCGTCGTGGAAGATCATAAGCCAAGTACGGGATGTTGGAATGTCTATGGTGAAAAAGGAAATAATGTATTAGAGGTAGGCATTCTCCCTGCACCTCGCTCCTAGAATATACACCTGGGCCGAGACCCCTCGAGACCCAGTGAGACCCCCGCGGCCCCTTGGACCACTTGAACCGCCAACAGCCATCCGGAAAGTCGTATCTTGATCCGTTTTCCAACACGCCTTCCTCGAAGCCATTATTATTCGATCACCACGCGGTTGGTTCATCATTCCCATCATGCCGCACAGATTGTCCAATCGAGCTTTGTCAAATGGTTTCGTTAATGCATCGGCTGGGTTATTTTTGACCTTCACTTTCACAAGCTTGATCAGACCTCGCTGCACCTGGTCACGCAAAAAGTGCCAACGGAGTTGGATGTGTCGCTTGCGCCGCAAATAAGTCGGGCTGGTGGCCATCACGTGTGCCGCACTATTTTCGATAACAATGGCTGGTCGGACGTGCGTAGACGAGAATATATCAGACAATATATTGAACTGCGCATTCGCTTCCAGAGCAGCTTCACACGCAGCCACATACTCATCCTCAGCCGTGGATTGAGCCACGACCGACTGGCGCTTGACATCCACATCACCGCTCCACTCGTTAACATAAAGCCAAATCCGCTTGTTCTCTTTCTGGTCTCGGGATCGCTCCGCCATTCACTGTCACAGAATTAGCTTAATCAGCTCTGTAAGAGCCCCATATCCTTTCTTGTACATAAAAAAGTTGCCCTGTGTGCTCTCAAGGTGTCGCAAGAAATGGCAACATTGGGACTTTAACAGCAAAAGCTAAAAAACTAAAAAAAATAACACCTTGAGTGTTTCTGCATGCTTCACAGTCGGGTTCACAACGAATCTACATAATTGGACGAGTGCAAATGCCAGATCAGGCCTCGTGACGGTCGCGAGATACATGAGAATAGCCAGTGCTCCCTGGAAGTCGAAACTATAGTCGAGGCGGTCGTCCTCTGTAGCCGGTGCAAGCCTCGTGGTAGACTCCATAGGGTTACCACACTTGTTCGCCGTCGAACCTGAGTTTGTACAGTACGTCCTCTGTATTTCGCTTGTTGATGAACACGACTTTCTCGGTTTGGGTCACTTCGACACCAAATAATTTAGTCAACATCCCGTGGTCCTTCAGACCATACGCCTTGTCGAGCTCGGCAAACAACTCGATTTTGAACTCCTCATCATTCCTGGCACAAACCACATCATCCACGTAGATCAATAGCAGCACTATTTTTATCACCGTCGATCAAGTAGTAGAGACATGGCTCCGTAGCACACCGTTCAAATCCGTGTTTCAGCAACCATCCATGGATCTCCGAGTTCCATTCACGCCCGGATTGGCGCAAGCCATACGGCACCTTCCTTACCACATATACATACGACGGGTCCTCACACGCGTATCCCTCGATCCCATCGACGTATTGAGCTATCTCAAGCGTTGCGTTTAGATACGCAGTGTTAATGTCTCCACCGTAGAGAACGAGATCAAACTCTGCTGATATAGCCGCTGTGATCCGAAACGAAGACATTCTCGTGACAAGCGATGAAGTCTCTACAAACTCGATCCTTGGCCTCTGGTAGTTTCCTAGCTCCATGACTCTCGCCTTGAGGCTTACAACGAAGCCTTGCGCATCCATCTTAATCACGTAGACCCACCTGGTCTTCACGGTTTTGTCATTCTTCGGCATCTCGGTCGTCTTGACCTGTCCCAGAACTTCCTTGGCCTGGAAGGCCGCCATTTCCTCCATCTCATCCATTCTCCAAAAATCCGCGTACTTCGAACGCATAGCTTGGCGAAGATTTTTTGGGATTCTGATATTCTGGGCACCAATCGGTCCTCCATCTCGACCCAATGTTTTCGTATCAACATTTGCCCATCTGACAAAGTCATCAAATCGGACCTATCGACGCGTCCACTGACGTAAAACTCTGCGACGTTCCTTCACTCGTTCTCCAAGCTGGTTCTTCTCAGTTTCTGAAGGGGTATCGTCCCATTCAACTCGCTTTCTCAGGACTTCGAGCAGTACGAGCTTCTCAAGCACAGATCATTCCGTGGAGATCGGTTCCGATATTACACCGGCGCTGTCACCGTCGGGAAAATCTTTGCTCCGGCCATCCTCCGTCCGATCCTTGGCCTCCGATCCCTTCTCGTGAGCCGATCCCTGTTCGTGGGTAGGATAGCTCACATCCTTGCCCACGTCGGTCGCATCGGCGACCGAACCATCTTCCGCTGGGTCCACCTCCGATCCAAAATTAGCCGAGACGGACTCATCCTCATCATAAACATTATCCCCCTCTTCTTTCACATTTTGGTGATCCTCTACCACGTCTTGGTTACCATGATCCTCTTCCTTGTCTCCGACGTGTGTCAAACGATTGTCATCAGCCATAGATGCTTCGTATGCGACCGTAGCACCGAAAATAGTTTATGAATCGACCGAGTTGTCGAGAACGACGCTCTTAATGGACTAATGGATGCTCTCCATGTCCACGCCGTCGTCGCTCGGGATGCTGGTCGTATCGTCTCGCTCCTCAACATCGTCAGTCGCAAACCGTAGCCACTCACCATCATCTCGGTTGGCTGGATCGACGTGATAGCGATCGCCGTACATCAGGTCTTCAATAACGAGAACCTCAGCGACAAACATGACCGTGTTTTCGCTGGGTATATACACGCGTGCGCCAAAAGTGTCCATTTCAAATCCATGTATATAGCCGTTGCTTGTATTGTCGTCGCTCTTCGAGCGCTCCGGTGTGTTCGGCACCTGGATGTACACGAGCGATCCGAAGGTCCTAAGGTGGTGCACATCATCTTTCACACCGAGCATCTGCTGGACGGGAATCTCATCGATGGCTCGATGGTACATCATGTTCTTGATGTAAACCGCATACAAAAGAGCGTACCACCAAAACAAACGAGAGAATCCGGACTTGTGCATCTGCGTCTTAACGTAGTCGTTCTGCGACTGGATCACACGCTCCATAGCATTCAGATGCGAGCCCTTGGGACCCACTTTGATGTGTTCGATTCCACGCTCGGCATAGAACTCCTTCATCTCCTTTTTCACGAACTCACCACCCTTATCTGTGAGAACGCGTTGCACTCGAGACTTTGTGCTCTCTGCAGGATCGTGCTCACGCTGGATGATCTTCTTGGTCACAACCAGCTTGACGCTCTTCCCACAGCATATCACGTAGCGCTGCATGTACTTGTTTACAGTCTTTCCGCTCTTGTCGGCGAGCAAGAACACAGTGAGATATCGGCTCCAGCCATCCATAATCACGATAACCGCGACATATCTCGTTGTACTGTGGCGGGAACATCATATCATCAAACACAATCATGTTGGGAGCCGTCACTTGGCGATCCAACTCTGCTGACGTCGCTTATGTCCCTGTTTGACAATATGGCAAGAATCACACGTCTTGAGCTGACTGTTCGTGATCATCATGCCATGCACGAGACCACGTCCGCCATGATCTTGAGGCACTGAACATTCGTGTTACCAGTCCGGTTGTACCACTGCGTGAGTCTAGCTACACCGTCCGCAATCGTGTAATCGACGATCGCAAGCGGTATACCTGGGCGTCGTGGAGCATCCGCTGGACGTTCCGCCTCAAACACTCAAATCCCTTCGCGAGTAACAGCAAAGATTACCCTCTCTCCGTTCTTGTAATCACTGAATGTAGATGCCGCACGATCGTACGAGATCTCAGACTTCTGCTTGGTAATCGCAACATGCATCGAGAACAGTCCATGCGACCTTCCACGTACAGTTCATCATCCAAAATATCTCAATGTCGGTTTTTCCCACCTAAGTGATTATCTTCACTCGAACAATAACTGACGCATGAGCTAGCGTCGTGGCAGCCACACCAACAACATTTGCACCAATACTTTCTGGGTGAATTTCTTCAAGATGAACAAAGAGAGAGCGATCAACGGTCAAGTGCACATTGGAACCCGTGTCAAAACACCATGACGATCCTTCTGGTAGTGGCTTAGCAATATTGACATCCGCACGCTTCGTGTCTGCTGCGGCCACCATCGGACTGACTACCGTGACACCGGTAGCCACACCAGGTTCTTCCTCAACGACAGCATGCTTATATGTGCAAGTTTCCGCCACAACCCGTGTAGTTGGAGCGCTGCTCACGCATTTGCGTCCCCGCGTTACCTCCGCTGGCGGCAGCCGCACCTGGCCCGGCAACACCATCAATAATATCAGAGAAAGTTCCCTGAAAGTGACCGGTCACCCGCACCGGTGGAAGATCTTGTTCTTCTTCTTCTCACGCTTCGGTTTTCCTTGACCATCATTCTGCGGATTATTCTTGCTCCCATTTTGGCCATTTTGTTGACGATGGCGAGCACCTTTGTTGCTGTCGTTGACCACTACCCGTGCTGGTAGCACGATTACCTTTGCCGCGATGTGACTGGTTCACAGCGGCTTGCTCAATAACGCCCAGAGCCCATCTAGTGACATCTCCGAAGACCGACCGTATTTCGCTGCTTCACGCAGCTGCTCGTATTCGTAGGGTTCGGGAGGATTGTCCAGCATCATCTGCTTTATGTTAATATCCTTGAAGTCGTAGCTGTAGCTCTTCAAGTCTAATTTGATAACTTGATCCTAAACATCTTGGCCAGATGGATGTTCACATAGCCTGATGGCGGGCACTTGAGCTCCTTGAGCTCGTCGCACTTCCTGAGAATGATGATTTACTTGATTACCGGATCCATGCGCCTCTCGTATATCTCGTTTACCTCCTCCCACATCTCAGTGCCGGTCTCCAACTGGTCGACTTCCTGCAGAAGGTGTGGCGGTATCGCCGAAGGGATCATACGCTGGATCTTGCACTGCTGGTAATCAAAAACAATGGTTCCTTCCGCAGTGCTGAGTTGTTCTTTCTTGAGCCTCCCTACCGCAATGTCGAGGAACCCATACTCCTCGAACGTCGTCCGAAAAAGTCGCTTGCACTGACGCCAATCCATCTCTTCGCCATCGCGAGCTGGCAGAAAGCTGATGGACCACTGGGCTTTGGCCTTGTCCAAGAGTACCAGCGTGTCCTCGCGTTGTGAATCCATAATTCCTTGGCGTTGTTTCGTTATTCCCCCTAGCGCGACTTGTTTGGGCAAATAATCCTGTTGGAATGTAATTGGTGAAATAGCAACTGATTTAGAGCCTAAGTATTCTCCCTGCACCTCACTCCTAGAATATGAACATGTTCCGAGACCCCTCGAGACCCAGTGAAACCCCCGCGGCCCCTGGGACCATTTCAACCGCCAACGTCCATCCGGAAAATCGTATCAGGATCCGTTTTCCAATACGGTAGTGCGCATCACAGCACCTTATTATGCGATCCTGGGAAATCGATATTGGGCCTATTATAACATAAAAGGAACAGATTCACAAGTACGTGCAGCAATCCATCTTCTAATGATTAGCCCAAATATGTCGCACCGTCTCAAGGAGTGGTGAAAAAGATGAGATGATGCGCATCGAAGCGGAAATGCCAATGACCAGAGAAAATGGAGAAATTGCGGTGAATTGACTTGTTCGAGATAATTGCGGTAGGAGCTTAAAATTTCTCCAGTGTGCTGAATAGTGCACCAAACAATACATCCGTTGGAAATCCTTCTCAATATCCCGGGAAACCCGGTGGAGTCAGAGATCTTGGCTCTGTTTATATCGGGTCCTGACCAAAGTCAAGAAGGCTAATTATGGTTAAAAAATAATCTTTTCAATCAAGCATTTACATGAAGAGACTGCAGCAGGGGGTGTACAGTGCTCATGCAACGAATACTGCACGATGGATGAATGACGTACCGTACGAGGACTAACAGATCATCGTGCGTTTCATGCCATAATTTTCTAAGCGTACAAATGACACAGAAGAACGATGTTTTGAAAGACCGATCAGCCACATTGGGATTAAGACACGGCGAAAAATTTTTTAAAGGCAGCAGTTAGGAATTTCTTCCTTTTTCTTTTTTTTAATATTTTTATAGCATCTTAGCGGAGACAATCGACATCCATTTGATTTGCCTGAAGCTGAAGCTGAATTAGTTTCAGCATCAAACCATTAAAAACAGATGTAAACAGTAGTAAATGTATTGTTGCTATTTATCATTCCATTGATGCCTATATTTTACATAATGTCATTCTAGAATATGAAAGGAGTACAAAATATCCAATGTATGTTGTGCACGACTGTTATATTATTTCCGATTAAGGTTAATTCTAGCGATTCGTTTACAGATGGAAGAGTACCCAATCATGAGGATGGGCCGACAAAGGAAGCTTTTCAAAGTACGAGTAGTTTAGAGAAGAGGCGTCGAAGGAGTTCAACTACAAATTTTCCAGGAGTCGTTGCTAGATATGGAGCTCAAGATTATAGTTAAAGTGTCAAAGATTAATGAATTGGCGCAAAGATTAACACAATTCAAAGTTACATATAATAATAAATAGATTACGCCTCCAACTCGGTTAGCTACGCCTTAATGTAAAAAAATGTAGGTTCCCGTAGTACCGACGAGGATGACGTGACCCGGAGCGTTGCACGGACGGAAACTTTTATATATGTAGATGTAAAAGCGCCATTTCTAACCAATTATAAAGTAGAACTCATTTAGGTACGATTTATAGTTCGAATTCAATTTGGTACGGGAGCTTACGGAAAACTTTTAAATAGATAAATCGAGATATTTGACAACCTCGGAAGTTGACACGAGTTGGGGGAACGTGTAACTTACCGTAATGGCAGTTCAGACCGCTAGCGCCTGACTGCCGTTGGGATTGAAGTTTCTCAGAATGAAGCGCGCCCTACCTGATCTGGGTAGTGCGCACGAGGGCAGGATGTAATGTGGCTTAAAAGGTAAAAGATAT
>CM047580.1:19475887-19487561 GCA_026184515.1 Peronosclerospora sorghi
ATTTCAATGGACTTCGTATTCGGTCTTCCACCCGACAATAGTCGGAAGACCGGAATAGTGGTCTTTGTAGACCGTTTCAGTAAGATGGTACATCTTACTGCAGTATCAGCGAACGTAACCGCCGCTCAAACAGCGCGGATATTCGTTGATACGGTATTCCGTTTTCTCGCAATGCCAGAAGACATTTTCTCGGATCGAGATACGAGATTTACAGGACGTTTCTGGCAAGAAACGTTCTCGTTGTTGGGAACCCAGTTGAAGATGTTAACTGCGGACCATCCGGAAACGAATGGGCAGACGGAACGGGTTAACCGCGTTCTCGGAGACATGTTGCGATCATACTCACATGCCTTTGAGCAGTGGAGTGACTATCTGCCACTCACTGAATTCGCGATTAACAATTCGGTGCTCAAGGAGGAACAACCCTCCTCGAGTTTGCGGAGCAAAGAACTATGCTCCGCAACAACAACGGCGTGGGAATTCTCAACCTCCGCCGACCCTGATCGATAATCAGGGGAATAAGCGATACATTCTCGAGCGATTGATCTCGAAGCGCTCGGTTCCTTCGAAGAAGGGGCAGCGTACCGAGTACTTAGTACGCTGGCTGGATTACCCCCAAGAGTTTGACTCTTGGGAGCCGATTGAGGTTCTGAGGGCCGACGCCCCAGACCTTTTAACTGAGTTTGAGAAGAAGTCTCAAACTCATAATGCGAAGTAGCATCAACACTAGGTGTTGATGCATTTAGGGCATCGATTAAGCCCTGAATTTCGGCGGGTACGGAAAAACCACCGTACCCCCGCAAATCCTCCTCTGACAGACGAGGAGAGCCCTGCGGACACCGCGGGCAAATGAGGTGAGAAGGGACACCAAAGTTCAACCCTTCTTTGATGCAAGCAAAATGGATGTATTCCATTTTGCCTGTTCGAGAGTGCTTTAAAAAGCGCTCGCGCATTACGTGAACTTTATTCACGTAATCATCTGGGCTTTTCTTGTAGTTGTCAACAAAAGCGTTCCAACTCTGAGTCAGGGCGTCTTTATCGTTCCTGTTCCTCCTTGACCCTTTCCGGCTCGAATAATATCGAACCTGGAAAAAGAGGTCAATAAAGTACAGACGTCTATCGTCTGTACTTCGATCGAATCGACGTGACTGGATGTCTTCGCAGTCATCCAGCACATTGATATCTAACAACGCATATTGGCAGTCCCGCTCACGGTGACCGCCACTGTTGGGGGCAATAGCCCATCCAGGGGTCCCAAACGCCACTTTGTACGGAACATGTGGTTCCGTACGATGATACGCTTCTGTTGGAGCTCTTTTTAGCAGGCGGAACACCGCCTGCTTCAACACCACGCGCCGGGGTTAAGCCACCCCGACGTGGAGACGTACTTGGTCCAGGTGGGGTTCTGAGTTCCCGCAACCATCTGTGATGATCATTGTCGCTGTCATAGCTGACAGCGACACAAGAGTTATCATCGCTGTTAGGCGATGAGCACCTAGCGAGTTTCGACTCGCTAGATCCTTTCGCGGGGAAAGCTGTGCCCCAATCACTTTGTTCGGAGTCAGAACTGTCTCCGAACATGTAAGAACCCTTCCTGTCAACACACTATTCGGGTGTTGTCATCGTGCGAGATGTTGCATTAGCAACATCTCCCTGTTTCTTTCCAGATGCCGCCTTAGCAGCATCTGTGGTCGAAGACGGTACGTCTTCCGACCTTTGCGTAGTTGACGCTGCTAATGCAGCGTCACTGTTGTCACTCAACACCTCAGCACCTAGTGCTGAGGCGGAGGAAGAAGTTTTTTCGATGTTTTCAGCAGCGCTCTTTAGAGCGCCGCCGCGTGCTTCGACGATCGAGTCAATGGTCAATCAGTTGGTGAATGAGAAATTCCGACCAACAAGTACCACCTATGATTGGCCAAAATAAGAATTATTACTGGCCAACCACCTTAAGTGGGGGGTGATGTAATGGGGTGGCATTACATAATTGATATTCAAGTTAGAATATCACAGTTGAATTTCAGATGCGTTGTCTGAAATTCAAATAATAGATTATAAGTTATTATAACCTACGAAGGAAAAGTCGATTCGGTATAAATACCGAATCATGCAGGTTAACTAATAGTACAGTTAGTTTAACACTTGATATTATTATATTAGTTAGGTAATTACTATACTGTTAGCCACTAACCACCTATTTAATAAACACTCTTAATTTTGCGTTCTCAAGCCTATGCAAATAAATATATTTGCTTTTAATATAGGATTAGTTATCATCAACTAATCCTACCCCTCCCGTATTGCGCGCTTCCTCGCACAACACAGTGTAAGCCTGTAACAGGATCAGTCCTGTTAAAAATACCAAGTGGAGATGACCGCCAATATTCGATCTGGTTAAGACAACTTGGTATCGGTCGGACCCATTGTATTTTTGCTCAATCGTAAGGGTTACAGCGATTAGATATGAGGTGACTAATCTCATGTATATTGAATATCATTACTACGAGAATTCGAGCGTGGGAGCAGAAGTTTAAGGTACTGCAGACCCAGCAGACGATGTCATTTTTTCTCACAGTAGATGGATCTACGATAATTGGCCAACCGGGAGACGAATTGTTACCTATCTGATCGGAAAGTTTTATTTTCGATCAAATAGCGCCGATGTAGATGTAAACCTAGATCGGTGTGAGCCGGTCTAAGATCGGCATCCATACCTTTGATGGAGAGTAGTGGTTGAGTTGGCGTGGTGAATTTCTACTGAACGCGTGCCAAACGCGTTTCAGCTCCAGCCGAAGCCTCTTAAGTGGTTTTTCAAATCGGGTGTGATCTCTCCGCTATACTTCTCTCTTATACTATCGTACCTAGTCGAACCTTCTAGAATCCTTCGAATGTTTCTTAAGTTCAACAAAGAACACAAGTATGGTGTTGTATCCGGATTCCTTGATCACGTGGTGCCATCAAGTACTGAAGGCACTTCCTGTTGAAGCACAGGCAGAAGTGGTAGATTGAAATGCGTGTTACGGTAGGCGGTATCGGCTTCTAATAGCCGCCGCCAGAAGTGCTCCACTTGAATTGCTAGGAGTTTGCCAAAAACAAAAGTCATATATATTATGTAATTATAAAAAAGTTTTAAGTCAATAAATCACGCTTAAATCCACTAAGCGCTACAGACTTAAAACCTGTGAACACCATACATAAAAGTATTATCAGCCAATCCGTTTACAACATACGATTTTCCTCGAAAGCCAAACATGGCTACGTCGAAAATCAACACTCCTCCTGAAACGGCACGCGCTGTAACACTTTTAATACAAACCAATTTGCTTGCGTAAATCTTTCATCCGCTGCGCGTTCAAATCCTTCTTTAAAAGGTCCTCCACCATCTCCAAACTTGACACGTGAGCTGCCTTGATCACGCCCTTCTTGCTCAAATCCTTTAAAAACTTTAACTTGATGTCAATGTGTTTCGTATTGACAGCACTCGCTTCGGATTCCACATGCTTGATGGAGGCCTGATTATCCATTTTCATCAACAGCGGCGCCCTCGAAAAGATACCAACTTCCAGTAGCAACACTCGCAGTCCCAATGCCTCACGTCCGCCCACAGCTGCAGCCACAAATTCGGATTCAGCTGTGGACAATGCCACTGTAGTATGCTTTTTGCATTTCCATGATACGATAATTCCATTGAGATACACCACTACTGCACTCACACTTTTTCTGTCCATTTTGTCGCCTGCAAAATCTGCGTCCGTGTAACACGTGATCCGGATCGGTAATTTCAGCCCGTCATTGTGATTCAATCGTAGTTTCATAGCCTTGGTACCCTACAAGTACCTTGCAATTCGCGTTGCGGCCTTGAAATCCCCCAGCGTGGGCGCATGCGTGCGCCGCGTTACGCGGTGCACCGCGAAGGCAATGTCCGGGCGCGTACAGCGAGATATCCACAAGAGACTACCCACCAGCGATTGGAAACTCTTGATACTTAGATATTTTTCTCTTGATTTAGCTGGTAACAATTCCTTGAAATCTTCTACACCGTCCACGTCCAGCACCGGCGTGCGTGTTGCATTCATTTTTACAAAATCATGTGTGATCAGGAGCTCATCAATAGAAGCCTCCTGATCTAATCTGTAACCATCTTGTGGGTTACCTTCAATTCGAATGCCCAAAAACTTGCTCACAATTCCTAGGTCCTTGAGTTCCAACACGTCCATTTCAGTGAAAAACTTGGCAACAGCCGCCGGCGTGTTTACGGTAACTAAGAGTTGTTTTCTACGCCCCAACAAAGAATATACCACCCACACCATGCCTAACGAAAACACAGGTATCCGTGACGCACTGTTTGAACTTCAACCTCTCTAATGTTTGGCACAGTTGGTGCCACAACCTTCCGGCTTGCTTTAGGCCATATAGGTTCCTTTCCAACTTTAGCGAGAGCTCGTCACTTGATTCCCCGTCAAATGTTTCACACACTTCCTTCGGTAACTTCATACCTTGTGGTATCTTTAAATGAATCTCGCAATTTTCTTCTGTCTTCGCCTTCGGGTAGGCGCTCGGCACATCACCGTGCCGCGCCGGTACCCCCCAGATTTGCGACATGGCAAGGATCACTTTTACGTTATCGACTTCCATGACTGTCGAAAACGTAAAGTAGTAATCCTGGACGTAAATCTGATGATCGCCGCGTGCCACAAGCCGAGCCTTGTAACGCTCGACTGTTCCATCTGCACGCAACTTGGTTTTGTATAACCACTTAGTGGGCAACAATTTCTTGTCCGTCCGACGCTTGATCACCTTCCAGGTACCTATATCTTCAAGTGCTTTTAGCTATTCCTGCTCTGCCTTCGTCCATAAGTCAGAGTTTGCGCCTTCAGGCGCACTCGAAACTTCATCTTCGGCGTCATCAATCTCGCGTTCTCCAGCGGTGGACGCCTCAATCACACTTGCCTTGTTTCTGGACTTCCTCTTACTTGTTTTCTCCAATGCAAATGCCTTTTGAGTCTTCTTAATCACGCGTCCAGACTTCCTGGGGTGCTTACGCGACTTTTCACTGGTTGCTTGCACTTCGACCTGCCCTGGTATAGAGGTTCCTTGGGCCGAGCCTGCATCTGCGCGTCCTGCAGCTTGTCTCTCGAGCTCCTCCTCAGCTGCGATGCCCAGTGCCCTTGTTATTTGGTCACTCGCCTCCTTGTCTAGTGTCTCAATTGCACTAACATGGAGAGTGACCGTTACCACCCTATCCTTGAGCAGTAATACCTTGAAACCCTTGGTTTTGTGACTGCGACCAAGAATCAAAGCTCGCACGGCATGTTTCGCGAGGGCCTTTTTTTCGCGGGTCCCTCCACACCATGCACGTCGATCCAAACACCACAATTTCTTTCAATGAGTGTTTTTTACCCGTCAACACTTCGTAAGGCGAAAGTTTTCCAGAATTCGTACGGGTCGGGGTACGGTTCAAGATGTATGAGGTATATTTCGCCTCCTCATACCAGTACATCAAAGGTACCCCCGCCCCAAAAATCATACACCGGACCATGTTAAAAATGGTACGGTTCATCCTTTCGGATTTTCCATTGGAGGCTGGATTACCAGCCTCCGTAACTTGTCGACGAACTCCAGTCCTTTTACAGAACAGTTCCATGGTTTTATACTCACCGCCTCCATCCGTACGCAGCACATGGATGCGACACTTGAACTCATTTTCGAACCAAGTCAGGAAATGTTAGAACATTTTCGCCGCTCTGTCTTTATTTCGAGCGGCGAAAACCAGTACGTAACTTGAGTAGTGGTCTACAAACACCACTAGGTATCGATTTCCGCGTCTGTCGCGCGGTGTGATTGGACCCTTCAAGTCGCTACATATCACACCGCCGACACGCTCGATAGGCGAATTTTCGCCTTAGTCCGTCCTTGGCTGTTGTTTTCTTGATGCCTTTACTTCGGCACAGGTCAAGCAGTTCGGTCGACTGCTGTCTGTCAGCCTGATGCCTGATCTGGGGTCCTTGGCTAGTCTTTCGACTGTGTCGTAAGCCAAGTGACCCAAGCGGACATGAAAGTGATGCAGGGTGCCTTCATGCACATCACTATCAGTTTCAGCAGCGACAGCGTTCAGCAACATATACTTAAACTGCTGCGCGCGTCCGCTCAGCCTTTCCGGTATCAAATTAGCCACGAAAATTGATCCACATATTTCAACAGGAAACAGCGTGTTTCCGTTCCACTGAATCGATAATTTTCCACTGTTTTCTACTATTTGCACCCTTTTTCATGCAACTTGCCAAGTAAAATCAGGTTCTTGGCAAGATTGGGTGCAAAATACACTTCACTTAACTCGATCAAAACAGGGTCGACACCAGGCGTAACTAGATTGATCTTCCCAACCTTGGCGACCGATAATTTCCCGCCTTCAGGCAACATAAATTCGTCTTCCGGGCCACATGTTACAGCGTCCTCCAACAAATTTTCGTCGGCCACCAGGTGCCTGCTGGCGCCACTATCAACGATCCACGTCGTCCCTGACATGTGATCTGCAGCAGTCATTCCATCAATCGCGCAATCCTGTCCCACCCCAATGGTGGACAAAGCGACCTTTCGGTTCCACTGATTCTTTGAACCTCCTTGATCCTTCGGGTTGCCAGTCCTTTATACCCTTCTTCCTTTTTGCGGAAATTCTCTTTTCATGTTTCCTGGTTTCCCGCAGCCGTAACATTTCCTTACGAACCCGGCCTCAGTCACCGAATTCGCGTGTAGTCGGGCGGGCGGATTTGCTCTCAGCATATCTTCGTCCAACTCCTTCGCCCAAGATATTAGTTCCTGCTCATTGCACAGGTAATCCTCTCGCATAGGATTGTACCTGGCCATGATCTCAAACAACTTTAAAGCGTGGTGCGGCGAACTTGACGATATTATCAACCACCATCCTTTCTCTCATCCCGCTCTCACGAGCCAGAGCTACCAGGTGCAGGTAGTGCTCGGTCCAGGTCCGTTTGGGACTCTTTTCCGAAGCAAACCACACTGCAGCCTGGTGGGGGGAGATTGTTACACGAATGCCATATATATATAATCCAGGATTGCCAAAAATTCCGGAGCAGCTTGCCACCACGTGCTAATATTCGCACGGAAATAATCAGCTGCCACCCCTTCAAGATATTCCCCGAGCTTGTTTACCTTCAGGCGCTCCATCCATACAAAAGCTGAGGTCTTCTCAGCTATCTCGACGGCCTATAAAGTTGTCATGAAGGAACTTAAATTTTCGAGACTTCCACTCAAAAACAACACAAGGAGGCGATAGAATACACCCCTCTTGCTTATACTACCCAGGTTCTTGGTACTCACGTCCGAACCTTAATACAAAGTCACTGCAAATGGGCACTTCCTGGTAACACTTCAGGCTGCCCCTTTAACTTAGGGTACCGCAAAGGACCTTTATTACGCCTTAGCACGCGTTCACTTAAAGGGTTCCTCGGGATTCACTTAGACTTAGTTTTTGTATAGGTCAAAAAGGTTGGTTGGTTTACAAACGACTAGTCGCTAAGGGGGAAAATTCGATTATAATTAAAGGTATTGGGAAATCCTATTTTCATCTCCAGTATCTTTTCACCTTGTTACTTCTTGGTTACTTCAGCACTGGCTTCAATACCGAAAATTCACTTTATGGCCGACCAAAGCACCGTATACTCTTTGAATATACCTTCCGTATACACTTCGCTAGAAATTTCAACCACTTCACCACAACCTCCCCTTGTGCAGCTTCAGCGTAGGCGATCAAAAGCCAACAATCCAATGATATCTCATATCAATACCAATGTTTCGTTAATTCCACCTTAAATATTGACGTGCTTCAATGTCCGTCATAGTGGAGGCAGAATAAGGAACATCATATCTCCTGCACACTTCCATCATTTGATCCCAATCGATATCTTGCTCGAATACATATCACGCAGGCACAATGAATAGGTAATCACGTGATCTGCAGAGTGATACCAACGACCTCGAAGGATTCCCTTCCATAAATCCTATAGTATGCGAAACGCACCATCGTAACAATAGTAATTTCTGCTTCTCGGCCTTGACTAGAATCAGTAGTATCCACTTCAATGTCTAAATAATCTTCATACACTCCACTCAAATATCGTAACCCTGTCCTCATAGCCGAGTTTTGCAAAGAGCCCGATATAGTGCTGTCCGTGGTAGCGAACAAGACCTCCAAATGAATATAGTGAAGGTACCTCCGTTGAGGTATTTCGTCGGAAAATGTGATCCAAATCCGAAACTTACTGAAATGTTTTCTCACCAACACTCTCAAGACACTATAACGATAAAATTTCCATCCACTCTTTGATATCCGCTTTGACGACATGGTTGCTGGACCGGACAATACTAATTGAAAACACCATGGGAGGGTTAAAATCCGCCTACTCAGTGCATCCCACTTTCTGTCCACATCTTGTGCTTGTGCTTCCAGTCTTAGCACATCTTCCAATAATCTTCTTTTCTTTTCCTGTCATTCCAAATCTTACATGATCTAACAGCTCTTGAGCATAGACCCTGTATAAAAATTCGTATTCATTATGGGCTCAGCGTTATGACCACAAAGCGAACAGACTTCAAGCTCCATCAAGTTCATCTTGAACGGTATGCGAGCCACACCTTGCGATTGACAAATATTAGCAAAAGCATCTTGGCGCAAGGATTCCGACATTTCTTCCACATCATCGTGTCCGCACAAATAAACTCTTTTATGGAAACCTTCTCAGCGTATTAGTAGCGTCCGATTGAAGGTATCATAGAGTAAACCATTCAAAATTGTTTCCGGTGTTTCTGTAGCATCATTCATTGCTCCAAACGCGAACAATTCACCTAAGGCGAGACGTACGCAGTCTACATCCAGTACTGGTTGCCATAAACTTGAATTATCACGTTAAGAAAACAGTTGTTCGAGTCAAAATCGTTGCGTAGACTCTTGCTCGCGCTTTAACAGGCGCGATGCCATCTCGATTTAGTAACCATCCTCGACATTTCGATATTAATCCAATCATACTCGGAACCTCCATACTTCGTCCGGTACTGTCGTGGTCAATCCTGTCGTGGTTGAATAACATTTGATCAATGTTAGTTAGAAAAAAGAGTAAGAATGGAGCAAGATGATATATGGGTCCAGTGTGTACATAACCGGTACATATGTGTGGTCCACCCCAAAATATAAAATTTTGGAGGTAAATGCTTGGTATTGGCCAAAAACTACATCAAATCTTGGAGGATATCCAGTTTCAGAGGTCATGTCGTATCAGAGGTCTGTCACTTGATTGGTCCAAATATCCACCCAATGCTGTGCGAACATATATCTCCATACTTTTGTATACCTGTCGTGGACGACCCCGTCGTGGACAACCCAATGTATATCCATACTTTTGTATACCTGTCGTGGACGACCCTGTCGTGGACAACCCAATGTATATCCATACTTTTGTATACCTGTCGTGGACGACCCCGTCGTGGACAACCCAATGTATATCCATATTTTTGTATACCTGTCGTGGACGACCCTGTCGTGGACAACCCAGTGTATATCCATACTTTTGTATACCTGTCGTGGACAACCCCGTGTCACGTGATTGGTCAAAAAAACCATTCAATCATGTGTGAACATGTATATTCATACTTTCCAGGCCTGCAGTCTTTCGTCGTTGGAGACGCCCCAAGTGCCGCACGCAAATTGTAAATCAATAAATCAGCTTCCTCTGCATCCCCTCGAAACTTCGATTTGGGTGCATACTTCTTCCTCGCCTTCGTCCTCATCCTTGGCGGCCTCCGTCGACGCGCCCTCTTCCATCTTTTCGTCCGACGTGTCCTCGTTACTGCTCGTTTACGACGCCATGGCCACCTCTGCCTCATCGTCGTTTAACATACTGTGACGACCAGAGCGGGACACGAACGCAAACGCGACCATAATACAAGCCATAAAGGCGCCGATGTCCACTGCAATCTCAAACACATGCGTTGGTCTGGCTCCAGTGCCCTCCTCGGTTTACCCCTTTACGCTTTCCAAGCTGAGCTCCTGCTGAGTGACACTCGTCTCGTCATCGAGCGAGCCCAAGGACAAGTCCACTAGTGATGGCGCATATGCACGCCGTGTCGCCTTGCGGACCGCATACACGATGTCTGGTCTAGTACATCGGGCGATCCACAGCAGGCTACCGGTCAGCGACTGAAAGTCTCGTATCGCTACTCCACTTGTTGCGTTATCTCCACTTAAAACATCACCGTCATTTATCACTTGATCTTCATGTTCATCACTTATCGGCGTCCTCGTGCTGTTCGCGTTCACCATGCCGTGCGCTTGCAGCAGATCCTTGATCATCACTTCTTTATCCAGCAAATATCCGCACCTTGCATCATACTCAATCCGCCTGCCTAGAAACTTCGAAACTTGGCCTAAATTTTCAACTTCTAGCACCCTCAGTTCATCGAAAAATTTCTCCACGTAACTCTCGTCTGTGCTAGTCACTATCAGGTCGACCACGTAAACGCCGACTACCACGATATCCACACCGACTTTCTTGTAATATAAACATCCATCCGTAATACTTTGTTCATAGCCGAAACTTATCAAATTTTCATGCAGCAGGCGGTTCCAAAGCCTTCCCGCCTGCTTCAGCCCATACAGTGTCTTGTTCAATCGTAAAACCAAACTTTGCTCGTCTTGTACCTTCATGCCTCTCAATTTTTCCACGTCAATCTCCATGCCCTTGGGTACGTAAAGGTAAATTTCGTGCTCCGTCTCTAATGCTTTCACATAAGCATTCGGGATATCTCCATGTATTGCCTTCACTTCCCACTTTCTTGCCAATGGGAGAATAAACTTCACCGTACTCTTGTCCATCACCGCCGCAAATGTTAGCTCGTAGTCCACTCCATAGCGCTGTTCATTGCCACACGCCACTAACCTTGCCTTGAAACGCTCCAAATTTCCGTTTTCATCTGTCTTCGTCTTGAAGACCCATTTAGTATGCAAGGGTCTTGCCTCTTTAGGCCGTAAAATCACAGTCCACACTTGATTTTCTTCCAGCGCTTGTAGTTCATCATCAATAGCCTTCTTCCAAATTTCGTGATTCTTGCTCTTCATAGCTTCACCATAGTTCCTTGGATCACCTTCCATGACCATATTAACTTCTTGATAATCTTCTTCCTTGGCATTCTTTTCATCACCGTCCTCCGTGGTATTCTTAGCGTTATTTCCCTTAGCGCCGCTCGCCTTTTCGTCTTCAGGTGCATCCTTTGTATCACTTTTTTCAACACCTTTCGTCTTCTTCTCAGCTGAAGCGTCTTTGTCGCTTTCAGTACTGTCCTGCTCGCTCTCTTCAGCATCTTCGGTGACACTATCAGCACCATATTGAGCATCTTTTGTCGCTTCCTTGGCGTTCTTTGATGAGTCTTGGGTAGCACTCTTCGCACCGTCCTAAACAATCTCTGTCGCATTCTTCGCATCATCTGGGGCCTTTTTAGCACTATCTGCCACCACATTCTTGCCTTCTTTTTATCACCGTCCTCCGTATACATATTTTCTTCGTTTTATTTTACAATAGATGTACAGGTTTCACACCTTTAGTACCCTGACAGGTTTCTCTTCGTACGATCTTTGTTGTTGCCGTACAGGTTTCACACCTTTAGCACC
>CM047580.1:19488521-19557959 GCA_026184515.1 Peronosclerospora sorghi
TCACTTAGACTTAGTTTTTGTATAGGTCAAAAAGGTTGGTTGGTTTACAAACGACTAGTCGCTAAGGGGGAAAATTCGATTATAATTAAAGGTATTGGGAAATCCTATTTTCATCTCCAGTATCTTTTCACCTTGTTACTTCTTGGTTACTTCAGCACTGGCTTCAATACCGAAAATTCACTTTATGGCCGACCAAAGCACCGTATACTCTTTGAATATACCTTCCGTATACACTTCGCTAGAAATTTCAACCACTTCACCACAAAGTGGTACGCCCACTGCTTGAAGCCGGCACTGAGTCCGGGGAATATCTCAACCCCCGATAACTTCTCGATGCCGAGCTTGGGGATCTAGACGCACGACGCCTGCACAGACTGAGGGGCTGGCGTGCGTGATGCTTGCCTAAAATGCATCCCAGGCGTCTGCATCGCCGGGGCATTTGCTCTGCCAACATTCTGTGCATTTCCTTGAGCATTTGTCGGGAGCCTAGCCGCGTTCTCCCGCGCTGCTCTACCGACTTCAATTCCAATATCATCTGATAGATCATTGAGCGTCATCTCTTTACCAAATGGCCCACAGTTCTTAAGCGATTTCCGGAACACACTCTTCCGGCCAGCAAGCGGAGGGTCCTTTTTCGGCGTGGTAACCGTGCTTGCGACGGATGCGCGTGCTTGCGCTTTCTCCATCGACGTAATCGAGTCTTCATGTCCGTCATTCCGTCTAGGATAGCGCGCAGAACCACTCCAGGTTCAAAATCGGAGTCGCTACCGCTCTCCTTCTCATCAACCATCTTAAAATGTAGCAATTAATCAAATTACACCAGCTAAAACCAACGCCAACAATTCCACTATCCCTCCGAAAGTGAGGGGACTTCCACTAGTATCCGGAATTATATCCACACGAGAAATAAACCACTCGAGAGATCACAAGAACAAACTTGTTCGCAAACTTGAATTCAATAAGAAAACACTTCAAAAAAACGCGCGGACACTTGGGCTCATAACCTGTTGAAGCACAGGCAGACGTGGTAGCTTGAAATGCGTGTTACGGTAGGCGGTATCGGCTTCTAATAGCCGCCGCCCGAAGTGCTCCACTTGAGTTTGCCAAAACAAAAGTCATATATATTATGTAATTATAAAAAAAATTAAGTCAATAAATCACGCTTAAGCCCACTAAGCGCTACAGACTTAAAACCTGTGAACACCGTACATAAAAGTATTATCAGCCAATCCGTTTACAACATATGATTTACCTCGAAAGCCAAACATGGCTACGTCGAAAATCAACACTTCCAACAAAATTAAATCATTCCCGGACTCTGCGGAACCCCCCCCGTTAAGCCATATCTAGAAATCTTCAATATAAAAATTACATTTTCCTTCTTGGATGCATCCTGGACGTATCAGCAGGGATTAATACCAGCCTAATACATCCCTTCTTCCGATTCTGTTGATACTTCAGCAGATCGGGATCGGTATTGTGTCATTCTTTGAGGATCGTTAGATCGCGCGTTGATTACCAGATCGCTTGAGCATGCGTATGCGCGAACATTGAGAGTTTATTCTGAATCTAGCTGACCCTGTATTATTCGAGATGTCCATCGACTCTCATGCTATTTCGAGGCATAGAGCGTATCCGATCGGCAACTGCCCCTCCGGTGACTAGAGATCAGATCGCCACTTCAAAAGAGTCAAATCACTGACTTCTGGAGGAAAATACAGAAACTCCGACCAGGCGAGAGAACAAGCAAGTCTTCGCTTGGTCAAAAATTCTCATTCACAAAGCTGAAAGATTGTCCAATGGACTAATTTTGCAATTCGGACTCGATCAATTGGTGGGAATGCGAGAAAATAATGACTCAAGAGGAAGGTAACATATAAGAGCGATTGGAATTTTCTCCATTTGGCCTTTATCTCCAAACTTCGGAGAGAGAAATCAACGATATGCATCTTCTTCCTACTCCTCAACTTTTTTTCGTTCCCACCATCTTGACATGTTGAATCCAGATCGTCCATCGCCAAGTGCTGCGGATGATGGTTCGTTCATCATCACTGATCTGATCTCTGATTTGGAACGATTGTATTGCGACTAACACATGCTCGAGACTGAGCTCAAAGCGGCTAGTTGCGCCATACACTCTATGAGTCCTCCTCGTTTTCTGTAAGATTAACTTCCACGGGAAGACTGATCTTGGAATACGATTGTAACCTGCACTCGGTGAGATGCCGACGTTTGACGATAGCCTAAAACAAGATCAGCTCTACTTTTTGTGTAAAAGGTGCAGTTGAGAAGCCTGAACCTTTCTTGAGGGTGCCGATCGGACCAGTCGATCGTGACTGACAGTATCGGACGGATCCCAATCCCAAGGGCATGGGCCACTTTAATCTTAGACGAAGTAGCTGGATACACCTTCGTTTGACCCAATGACTTGATAGAGTTCAAATTTGCTGTCCATTCATCACTTTCAGCCCAATATTACTAGAAAGTAATGTTCTCCGCCCGTGCGCTGTTTCGATCACGAAGCAGCTCGGCCTGATCAACGAATTTTACCAGACCGAATCCGGATTGCCCCTGGATCGAGATTGTTTAAGTTCTGATAAAAATTTGCAAACACAACCCGTCGTTTTAGATCATATCAGATTTATTGGAGCTTGCGATATTCTTCGTTAGTGTCCCGAGTGTGCACTCAACTAATTTCCCCTAGTTGTTTTGGTGGAGAAGATCCGGTGGAACGCTGATAGGAAATTTCCGGAAAAAAGATCAGCGTCACCCACGAGGCCCAGACTACCGACTAACAAAAGGGGACCTATGACTGTCGGCCGTCTGGATGTTTATTCTTTCCTCATCTTGTGTATCAGTCGGTATGATCAGGTATCACTGCTGCTATTAGATGCGGGCCCTAGCAAGAAGGTCTTGATAAAGCGTTGAACTGGGGCGTTTGGATAAACACCAGACTTTTAAGTGAAAATGTTACCTGATGGTACTTTGTGTAACCTTGAGGGCGATCAAGCGAACTTTTCCCTCTAATGGACCAGCAGATTAAGGTCGTGAGCAGACTGTCTCTCTCGCTTACCGCAAGACTAGGTGGTCGTGTTGAAAGTTGTTCGTATCCATACTTGCGCTTGTAGACGAAAATCTGAGTCGTAGGTGCTTGATAATATCACCAATATAACGAAAAGTCACTTAAATCGATATCTCCACAGTCAATTATGCGTTAACAGCGAAAAATATACCAAAAGATAGTTCGTAACAAGAAGAATAAAATATTCAAAACAGGGACTAAATCAACGGAATGTATACTGAGAAGTGTTAGCTAGCCTAACATGAAATATGAACCAGATGTTGAAGTTATGGTAAGCTTCCATCTGTTGTGTGGTATACATTTCTGATGCGTTACAAAAATGTGTGTACTCAGAACCGAGTACTAATACACTAATTATGTTACTAATAAGAACGAAATGCAAATTGCTACCTAAAAATAGTCCTACTCAGTTTTAATAAAAACCAAATATAAACGGACAATTTTAACAGGTCAGATCGGAGATACTGCCGTCGTAACCATATTCCGCCATGATCGCGCCGACCTCGTTGGTAGTCGGGGTGTTATATCTACTTCGGGCGTTCGATTGCAGGCAAAGCAGACGGAGTTCCAGATCCACAACCTGATCCCCCTCAATTTGCTGCCGCACCTGATTGTACACCTGGACGTACGGGATGTGCTCTTCGAGCATGGCTTGAAGTTTCCTCACGATGCGCCAACCCAGATGCGGAAAGACATTCATGTGAGTTAACCCGTTGTACCAACGAAACGAACTGGGAGGATAATCCCGCCACTATAACACTCCAACGGCCAATGAAAGCTGCGCGCATGTTTTCTTGAAATGATATCAAACGTAAGGATACAGGTGCTACAGGCACCTGTATCCTGACAGCGGTGATCCACTAGTTGATTCATTAGTAGGAGGTTTTCCACTCTCCGAGTTAGCATCAGTCATTGGTACGTCCCCGTCAACTTCGGCCATAACATTTGCAACGTTCGTGTGGTTGGAAATTTGACGTCCTGAGCGAGATACACGGGTGTCAATAAAAAGGTAACAGGGTGCCGCATCTCCAATACCGTCATAATAATGCGGCTCAGTAGATTCTTGGAATTGACTCCACCGTCGAAATCTTTCTTGTGCATCGCTTGCAGCCTCAGCTGAGGTAATTTTCAATACTGTTAAACGCGCAGTGAACGCACTATTACTGATCAGTAGAATGCGCGTCGCTTCGGCATCGTCAACTTTTCGCTCCATGTGGCGCAGCTGCATCTCAACCATCGCGTGACGTTGCAAACATGACGAACCAGGTCGACAGGTTTTGAAAAGTCTGACGCATTCGTGACACGCAATGCGTTATGATTTGGCACGACGAGTAGATTCTCGTCAGCAAACATACGTACTTTTAAGAGCTGATTGCCATCCGTACGTGGCTCTGTATGCTCCACCGTTAAAACAATGCCCCGGTGATTAGCATCGTCGGGTTCCACCGTCTTGATGGTAGCCGGCAGCGTTGCAATGTCAAACTCAAGTACGAGCACGACGTCACCTGGAGCAAATCTCAGTCGTAGCGAGTTAGACGCATCCGGACTACCTGCCAATGACATTGTGGCTTATGCGACAACAGCGTCCAGTTGTAGAAGAAGTAGAAAAGCTCCCAGGTATCTTTGCAGACGCCAACGAGTCTTGGTAAGTTAAGGAGAAATCCGTGTCTAAGCTGTTGGAAGAGTGTGTACCCATTTTGGAGTTTACACTCTTCCGTATAGTGGAAGCCCATTGGCTGATGCAGGTAAGACATACATTTTTTCATATGAAACCAGTTACTAGATTAAGTTGCATTAGGACTGGATAGTGACTTAAGTAACCATACATAATATATCTTTACTTTTCCGTTTTATATTGTTTACCACAAGCACTCGCACTGAACCTCTACCGCCATTGCGCGCGCACGCAGTTACACCACTTCCACTGATCCTCCCGCGTCGAAACTTCGCACGCAGGTGAGTCTTGATCATACAAAGTGCACGCAACCTTTTTCTGTTGATTTTAACAGGTTATGAGCCCAAGTTGCGCCAAGTAATATCGTAGAGTGTTCTTGGTGATTGGAGTGTGCTTGTTTGAATATTTTCGTGTTGTTACATTTCGTGGAGCTTGTGGAAAGTCCCTCATCGAAGGGGAATCTATTGACGGAAGTGATTGAGTTTCCTTTATTAAGTTTACGTGGATGACTTTGATGGAGACGATGTGCCCTCTGTGGGCGATTTTCAGGGCATGGTGCGTGATTTGCGCGAGATTGCGCTGAATACAGATGCCGATGATGCAGGGCGAACAAGGCCCACATTTCAGAAGAGGTCCCCCGAGCGTAAGCGGGAGGCACCTATAAGTATACCACAAGATGAGTTTCGTGAAAGTCTCCGAAACTACCGTCCCTTCGGTCAGCAGATGTCAATGGATGACCTGGCCGAGGACGAAGGGGTGGAAGCTGGCGCAAAGCCACGCCCTAGAACATATGATGCACCTCGCAGGGTGCCCGCTGCGGCGCAAGGTACAGGCGGTGCCCAAGTGCCCGCCGCGCAGCCAAGTGTACCGGTGCAGTACACCGGGTACAAAATACCGAAGTTGTGTATAGATAAATTTTCGGGACGCGAGCTGTATCCCGGTTTGGGTGCAGGCTACCGGCAATGGGCATACCTGTTCATGGAGGCACTCGAGATCGCCGAGATGAGTTCTGGTTTTCAATGGAGTGAACGGTTGAAGGTAAACAAGTTTGGGGAGCATTTGGAGGGCACCGCCGCCGAATATTATCGGACAAATGTTGCATGGTGGTGGCGGGTGAGACCGACAATGTTCCATGTAATGGACCAGATGTATTTGGGTTTTCGAACGACCATATCGCAACATCAAGCCGCCACAAGGTTCGCGATGGAGAAAGATCCAAAGCGCAGCTGGACGGAGCACTACTTGTACTTAGTAGCTCTGGCTCGCGAAAGCGGTTCGAGTGAAAAGTTAATCGTTGAAAATATTGTGAAGTATGCCGCACCACGCTTCAAGATAATGATGATGGCTAGATATGACCCCAGACGGGTGGTTTATCTTAGTCATGCTCAAGAGTTGATCGCATGGGCTCAAGAGCTCGAGGATGATGCGATGAAGCCGAGGACCGCCCCTAAGTTGCACGTGCATGCGGCAACATCTGGTCAGGGGCGGCGCGTGTGCTACAGCTGTGGTGGCGAGGGGAACATACAAAGGTATTGCCCCGAAAAGCGCCGTAAGAACGGGGGTGAACGCACCCAAAAGCAAAGCCGTGGCGCAAACGAAGGGTCGTCAAAGCGTTTCGTGCTTTCGACCGTGGATGGAAGTTTGAATGCATGTGGAACTGGAAATGCAGATGAAGACATCTGGATCATCGATAGTGGGGCTAGTAGACATTTAGTGTCGAACGCTAGTCTGTTGTAAGATGCCAGGGATTGCAGTCTCGACGACAACTTTACCTTGCCGGATGGTGGCACACTTCAGGCAACCAAGGTTGGGCGGCTTACGTTGCGAACGTGCAACAATAGTGAAACGGTTATTGTTTTAACTGAAGTATACTATGCACCGCAACTAGCCAGAAACCTGATCTCGCTTGGCCGATTACGCGAAAAGGGTTGCGAAATTGTCGACGACGGCCACAAGCTGCGAGTTATGGTAAAAGGTCAAAAGTTGTTCGATGTGATGACTCAAGGGTCAGTTTTTGTAGCCAGGTTGAAGGCGCAAAATACAGATGGTATTTTGAAAGGGTTTGAAAGTATGGTGATGAACAGTGTGTTGGAAGGTGTCGATTCAGACGCGCACAAAGGGAGCCTGCATCATTTTCACGTGCGCCTGGTTCACCTGGCCTACGACACTGTCGAAAGGCTGGCGAAAGACCCCAGGTCAGGCATCGTAATCACGGACACGAGTAGACCGAACTGCCTGACCTGTGCTGAAGGCAAGGGCACAAGGAAAGCGCAACCAAAAGCGGACTCTGGTGCAAACGCACCGATTGATCGCATCGGGGGTGTGATATGCAGCGACCTTAAGTGTCCTATCACCCCCCGCGATAGGCGTGGAAATCGATACTTGGTCGTTTTTGTCGACCATTTTTCGAACTATGTACGCGTTTTTGCAGCGCGCACGAAGGACAAGGCCTCACGGATGTTCGGACATTTCATTGCATGGTTCGAAAACGAGTTCTCCTGCAGGGTGAACGTGATGCGTACCGACGGTGGCGGCGAGTACCAGAATGTTGACCTATTTTGCAAACAGACTGGTATCCGTCGTCAGGTTACCGAAGCCGGCACTCCTGCGTCAAATGGCAAAGCGGAGCGCATGAACCGGACCATTTTCAACATGGTCCGGTGCATGATATTCGGATCAGGCGTACCATTGACGTACTGGTCGGAGGCGGCTGAGTATGCAGCATATATACTCAACCGCACTCCGACAAGGTCAAACACCGGTAGAATTTCGCCTCTCGAAGTACTCACCGGCAAGCGACCGGCGGTGGATGACATTGTGGTTTTCGGATCCCCATGCATGGTTTGGAGGGACCCAAAGAAGAAGGCGTTGTCGAAGCACGCCGAACGTGCACTTATCCTTGGAAAGAGTGACGAAACCAAGGGATACAAAGTGCTGCTACTTAAGGATAGGGTGGTCGTGGTGACCAGGCACGTCACAGCGATTGAAACGCTGAGTGCCGAGGTTGGCAAGAAGATCACCAAGGTATTAGAAGGTGAATGCAGCCAAAAGCTTGAAGAGTTAGCAGAATCTCGTGCCAGGGTCACCGATTCAAGTACACAGACTTCAGGACATTCAAATGATGGAATTCCGGAGTCTGAAGCGACGCCTCAGCACGCGGAAAACACTGGGCAGGGTACAAGGAAGTCACGCAGGAAGAAAAAGAAGACACCCAAGGGACGCGACTATGAAGTGTCAAAGTCTAGA
The DNA here is from genome assembly GCA_026184515.1 of Peronosclerospora sorghi. NCBI lineage: Eukaryota > Oomycota > Peronosporomycetes > Peronosporales > Peronosporaceae > Peronosclerospora > Peronosclerospora sorghi. Next base: position 19,496,525 of record CM047580.1, read on the forward strand.
AGGGCAGTTGCAAGCGACGTCGTTTCGGAAACGGTTGACAAAAATGATGAAAATGGTGGAACCGCACTATGCGTTTATGCAGTCTGTGAAACAGATGCTGGGACTGCAGGTGCACTACCGATGCAGCCGGATTCAAGGAATTACAGGGAGGCGCATGGTGGCCATCATTCGATGATGTGGAAACGCGCCGAAATGGAGGAGATCAAGTCGCTCCAAGAACTAGGCACATGGGACATCGTGCGCCGTCCCGCCGGCAAAGTACCTCTTCCGACCAAGTGGGTGTACAAGACGAAAGTCTGTGCAAATGGTTCGGTTGAGAGGTACAAGGCCAGGCTAGTTGCCAGAGGCGACAAGCAAGTATTTGGAGATGATCACTTATTCACGTTTTCAACCGTTATGGAGTTGAACAACGTAAAGTTGCTCCTGGTGCTGGCTCAAGTATGGGGGGTAGCGGCACGTCACGGCGATGTGCCAAGTGCCTACCCCAAATAAAAATCCGAAAACAATGTGGAAATATACCTGCAAGTGCCGCAAGGTATGGAAATTACAGACGAAAAATTGCGTGATTATGGTGTGCAATCACCAAAGGAGCTTGCACTCAAGCTAAGGCGAAACCTGTATGGTTTGAAGCAGGCTGGACGCCTGTGGCATCAGTGTCTGTGCGAGACATTGATGAAGTTTGATTTTGTGCAGTGTGTCACGGACACATGCATTTTTGTAAAGCACGTGGGAAATGAAACAGCTGTAGTCGGGGCGTACGCTGACGATCTCCTGGTCACCGGTACCAGCGATCAAATAGTGGATGAGTTTTTCGACGACATGCAAGTGCTCGAGCTAAAGGATTTGGGTTGTGTTACCAAGTTTCTCGGTATTCGAGTCGCAGGAGATCCGAGAAATGGATATACTTTGGATCAAGAGGCGACGATTAAGGAAATTCTGGTTTCACACAAACTGGAAAAGATAAACCCAGCGCGTACACCTGTTGGTACTCGATGAAAGCAAAGAGTTTCAGGAGCAATTGCCGTTGCAACCACGGGGCAACATGCCCAGTATCAAGCACTTCCAATCGCTGGTGGGCAGTCTGCTGTGGGTCGCGAGGTGCACACGTCCTGACATTTCGTTCGCTGTGCACCGCGCCACCAGAAAGACCCATGCACCCACCGTAGGCGATTACAAGATTGCTAAAAGGATCCTCAAGTACCTTAAGGGAACGAGTGACCTGAAACTGGTTTTGAAGCACGACGAAGATCTGCCGATGCCGCTGCGCATAATGGTGTACAGTGATGCAGATTTTGCGGCCGACAAGGCGGATCGAAAGAGTGTTTCGGCGATGGTGCTTTTCGTAAATGGAATGCTTGTGAGTTGGGCCTGCAAGAAACAGACAGCGGTGGCATTATCGACCGCCGAAGCGGAATTTTTTGCTGCTGATGTAGCTGGCAAGGAGGCGCTTGGATTGCGAGAGCTACTTGCGGAAATCGGCGTGCATTCGAAGACACCGTTAGTGTTCAAGATGGACAACCAAGCGGCCATTAAACAATTGGAAGATGAGTCGAGCGCTGCCAGAACGAAGCACGTCGACATCAAGCTCAAGTTCTTGAAAGACTTTACGAGGAAGGGCATTATTTCAGCTAGTCACGTGCCAAGTGTGGATATGCTGGCCGATCTACTGACCAAGGACCTCAATGCGCCAAGGATTCAAGTGTTGCGTGCAGCGCTAGGGCTCCAGTGACGATGGTGCAGCCTCCGGTCTTCCTGGAGGAGTGTTGGAAGAGTGTGTACCCATTTTGGAGTTTACACTCTTCCGTATAGTGGAAGCCCATTGGCTGATGCAGGTAAGACATACATTTTTTCATATGAAACCAGTTACTAGATTAAGTTGCATTAGGACTGGATAGTGACTTAAGTAACCATACATAATATATCTTTACTTTTCCGTTTTATATTGTTTACCACAAGCACTCACACTGAACCTCTACCGCCATTGCGCGCGCACGCAGTTACACCACTTCCACTGATCCTCCCGCGTCGAAACTTCGCACGCAGGTGAGTCTTGATCATACGAAGTGCACGCAACCTTTTTCTGTTGATTTTAACATAAGCTTCCTAGCCACTAATAATGTGAGAACACACTCCTGTGAAACATTTACTGTACCTAAACACAGTAGCGCTTAAAAGTAAATTTTTATCACCAGCCGTAGCAAATTGACCATCTCGACGGTAGCCTCCTACTTGGTGCTAAAAATGGTTTGTATACTGGATGTCATCCAAAATCCGAGTATTTCAAAATTGCCTGCCCAATTTGCGAGTGATTTGTGACACACACAATTTGCCATTTGCGACGGATTGGTGTCCTCCAAAATCAACGTAAATGATATCTATCTATCTACTTCTATAATATAAAACCGTTTTTTTCTGTCCGTCCCTTGAAAAAAGGTAATGAAAAAAAGAAGAATGTTGATGTTGACGTTGATCTGAGCCCTCAGGTATACCTTGCGTTGCGTTGCGAAGTGCTGTATACACAACGACGGGCTTCATTCAGGCTGTACATGACACGCAACATTTGCCACCTGGTGCCAACCAACAGGAATTGTACTTACAGCCACAAGGTACAGAAGACAATCGCGGATCGCTTAGTGTTGATGATGTATGATTCGCACACGCCCGAAAGCTGCATTAGGGAAGGGCACGCTATTTATTAAGTATTGTCCCCACACCTTCCAGACCATTCGCGAACATTTCGGGATTGATACAAATCAGTACATCGAAAGTCTAAGCAGAACAACGAACGAACGGCTCTCAGTGAAGGTGCAAGTGGTGCATTTATGTTCTTTTCCCATGATTAACAGCTTATTGTAAACAGTATGAGTGACGAAGAATCGGTCTATCTACGCTCGGTAGCTGCAGAATACGCTTCATTCTTGCTCACAAACCCTGACAGCCTGTTGAAGCGGTTTTACGGATGCCATGCAAAAGCCCAAGCGAGAAGTAAGTGCCAAATGCATGTGCAGACGTAGCGTCAGAAGATAACGACTCTGATACTACTTGAGCCGCGTCCGTTTCCAAGCCAAAGCATCACTGCATTCCACAACCTGCGGAACCTCAATACCAAAACTGTCACTTGCATTGGGGATCGTTAGACCGTCGCAGTCAATATCTCAATGCGAGTCCTCGTCACGGGAACGCTTGATCCTCAAACCACAACCTCGCCGCTGCTTTTCAATTTGCCGCGGATGCGGCGAAAAATCATCACCGTGGAACTTCCCACCGCAAAGAATCTGTTGCACATCTCTCTTAAACCACTCCGGGTTTTAATCCAGTTGTTCGGCTACGGTAGTGTTGAGAACGTAATCGATGCCAGGTTTTAAGAAAATCAACTGGAGAAGACCATCGAGACGCAGACATACAAAAGATTCAGCAATGTTTTATGCGAGTGCTTAGCCATATAACAATTCATTGTACCTGTAGCCGAGCAAGATGGTGTTAATAAGCACAGGGCGCCAGTCCTTGCCTAGAATCGGCATCATAACCTTACCCGTGACCACGTCAATATTGGGATGCCACACCCTGTAACACAGTTACAAAGGATTGAGTTTACAAAGTATTTATCTCGCTAAAAACCGTATCTGCAGTTTACCTGGTTAGTCACGTCACAGCAGGAGCTGTATTTTGTCACAAGCACCGAGACACGGTAAGCATGGCACACAACACAAATAAATACAGTGAATCGACTCTCGTGAAGTAGCTAACCGTGAAAAGGATACGTAGTAGGGACATTCACGAAGAAGGTAAAATCTCCGTTAGCAAAAGGACCCGATACATTCGCAATGGATATCGTAAATATAAGCTGCAACATATAATTAGTGCCATCACGAAAATACACGCGGGTCTTGGCTTGACTGCAGGTGTAGTTGGATTTGGAAAGCTAAGCAACAAAAGACGAAAAAGCAGTTAGCGTTGAGTGGTATTTCAGAACAGTTTTCACCCGTTGGATTAACACGACGCACCTCATTTATATCTTTTCGCACACGTAGAGCCGCAAAGTCCGAGCGCATGTATCGGGGAGGGCGAGACTGCGTCGGAGGCGGGACTTCGCATATGCAGTATGCCACGTGGCGAAACCCCCTTTCACGGTTAGGGGGTCGAAGTGGTGGGTTTTTACGCGAAATTTTGCGTTGAGCGCAAATTTACTCCGAAAATACGCTGCGCGTATTTTCAAATTTGCGAGTGATTTGCGTCACACACAAATTTGCGAATAGTGGGATTTTGGATGACATTCACTTAATTATTCTAAGGGAAAATTTCATGCATGCCCTCGCTTTTTGCGGAAATAACATGCATGCCCCTGATTTTATGAAAATAACATCCATGCCCCTGCCACAGATATTTCCGCAAAAAGCGAGGGCATGCATGTATGTAATCTTCCCAAAAATCTACTCAAATTTTCGTCGAACGAATGTTCAAATTTCAACGATAGTCCATCATCGGAGGGAGCTCTTCAATCGAAAGATCTGACTTGAGGCATCGGGTACGTTGTGTCGTTAGAGATGATTCTGCTACATAAGGAACATGGATGACTTTAGCTCACTGCTTATTATCTTTTATACGGTACTCTTTTAGGCCCAACATTAAATTATGTGTTTTTCTCGATACAACTCGAATAGCTGTTTGTGCTGAACCTCGCCAATCACATACGACAGGGTCGCTTTTTCGTAGTGATCGCTGTTGATACACAAGTTGTTAATTACGTCTTAAAGAAGCACTACTTGCCCGTATATGTTCCTATTTACAATAATGCGCTCATTTAAACACCGCTCAAAAGTTGTGCTAAGACATTGTGAGCCCACCTTGAGTTATCTTAACATGCGAGAAGTGCACATGCAAGTGATAGTACGTAGGCTGGTAGTGCAAATACATGCGTATGAAACTCGCATTCACACCAAACTTTCTATGCAGGACTTTCAAGGTGGTATTGCTGTGTGCAGGCAAGACATGTAATGAGCTTAAGGTCCCAGATATCTACAATATACACGCGAAAAAAGTAAATACCGAATATTCCGCAACAAATTTATGAGCATCAGTTAGGTCACGAAGTGATCGCAGTGAGCGATCATGCACGATATCCAGACAGTAAAGTGATTTTAACTAGTGACAGTAAAAAGGATGGATAAAGATGAAACGACATACGTCAAAGAACACTATAAACCACTACCTGTGATAAGTCTGGCCACTTTATGTCGGGTAGCAACACAAATCCATTACGAGGGTGTATGTCCTAATAAATTATTAGGTCCGTCTCGCTCTTGCTACAATCGTTCAGGGACACAAGATTCAACAACTATTGAATAGTTAAGCATTACATGCAGATATTTACTTACTGTTCCAAGATATTGTAGACCCAATCAATGCTGTCTGGTGGAATGCTGTCCATATACGGCTTCGTGGTCCTCCGATACGCCTCTTTACTTTCCACCACCATGCAAAAGTTTTGGTCTGTGTGTTTGCGTACATGTCGGTCTGTTGCCGGATAAATAAGGTCCACCTAGACACATTAGCAATCATGAAATAAATGCAAAATCCATGCTTCCGATCAAATTTCGCACCTTATACGGTTTGACATCACGCGACACATCTCCTATGAATGTGTTGTAGATGTCGTTCATCAAAATTTTGTGCAACGTCATTTTCACGATCAGTTGATTCAGAATTTGCGTATCCATGGTTGCCGTCTGGATGGTCAGCACTGCCGCTTTCTTATGACGGTCACTTTTAAAGTTGCCCAACAACGCCAACTCCGTTTCCGTGCGCTTCAGCACTCGCACCAAATTAAATCTCTCAGCATCTTTGTGCTCCCGAGATTAGCAACGGATTGATTCCATAGATACAACGCCCCCAATACAGCCACGACTAACGCAATGCCGGTCCTTACCTGCTCTATCAAATTAAAGAGTACCGTATAAAAGATAATAAGCAGTGAGCTAAAGTCATCTATGTCCCTTATGCATCACAATCATCTCTAACGACACAATGTACCCCGATGCTTCTAGTCAGATCATTCGTATTGAAGAGCTCCCTCCGATGATGGACTATCGTTGAAATTTGAACATTCGTTCGACGAAAATTTAAGTAGATTTTGGGAAAATTACATGCATGTCTCGCTTTTCGCGAATATATCTGTGGCAGGGGCATGGATGTTATTTTCATAAAAGCAGGGGCATGCATGTTATTTCCGCAAAAAGCGAGGGCATGCATGAAATTTCCCTTATTATAATTAGGTAGGACTATTTGTTTTTAGTTAGCAATCTGTATTTCTTACCTTTTAGGTGCTAAAATTACGGTATCCGTACTCGGTTCTGAGGACTGCCTATTTTTGCACTGATAAGGTGTGTAGGTAACACAACAGCTGTTTGAGGTATAGTATACCTTCAACTCGTCATGCATATTCATGTTAGGCTAGCTAATCACTTCTCAATAAACTTTGCATTAGATAACCATCTACTTGCATTCACTTCGTCGGACGTTCAATAATCTCTCAACGGGTGCCACTCTCGCAACCTAGCTGTAATTGGTTGTCGAGATATAGACAAGAGACGATTTGGTATATTTCCTTTATTATACGACTATTACGACTCCAGTTTCCTACGTATCTACGCTACGATGGACGACAACACCTTTCAACAGGTTATGAGCCCAAAGGGTCAAGCCGTATCAAGTGACGACGGATTCCTTGAAGAGAACCCGGCCCCCATGGGAGCCGAAGGGATGCAGATCCTGGAGATGTTCAAGAAACTATGCGATCGCATGGACAAGCTTGAGGCTTTCAGGATCCAACCGGAGCCGAACAGCTTCGGATTCAACAATTCAATGCGCCTAGGGACGCGCATGCGCATGGAGTCGCTTGAAAGCACTCCGGGGAAGAATCCACAGATGCCCCCAAATGTACCACCAAATGTACACCAAAATAACTTTGGTATGGGTGCTCCTATTCAACAACGTCTTCCAGCGTTCAAAACGCCGTCAGCCAAGCCGTGTAAGCTCTCCATCAAGGTTTTCGATGGCACCGAACTGTATCGCGGCCTAGGAGCTGGTTTCAAGGACTGGGGTACAAGATTTATTCGACAAATATCTATCGCCGAATCCGCTTGCGGATACTACTGGAGTGAAGATTTCAAGGTCGATTTGATCGGTCATTACCTGAGTGGTACTGCCGAGAAGTATTACAACAGACGGGTCGACACATGGTGGACCGAAACGCCCACTCTCGTGCACGTGATGAACAATATGCTTAGTGCATTTCACACGACCATCACCCCTGCACAGGCGATGAAACTCTTCACAAGTCGGAAGAATCCCAAGGTTTCATGGAATGACCATTTTCTTTATTTGGTTCAAGTATCCGAGGCTGTCGCCAACAGTGAGCCTCTCGTACTAGGCAATGTGGTCCATTATGCCTCACCGGAATTGAAGACGGTACTCATGGCTAAGTGCGACCACACACGGACCGATTATCTTCGACACGCCGAAGAGTTAACTTTGCGCAAGCTATCGAAGGCGAATCAAGAGTCGTCAAGTCATACAACCACGACGCAGTCAATTTGGTTGAAGAGAAGAAAAAAGTTATCAAGTGTCATGGTTGTGGTAAAGTAGGTCATATTAGACCGAGATGCCCTAATAAGCCAGACAAAAAAGTGTATTTCTCGCTCGCTGTTTCGAGTTTTGCACCGAATTCAGTTGCAAACACTTGGATACTCGATTCCGGTGCTAGTATGCACTTCGTTAATCTGCGGAAGTATCTGCGAGATGCCGAACCAGTTGACGGCACGTGTTTCCAGGATGATGGAAAACAGCTGGAAATTACATATAAAGGCTGGATCTTGTTGAAAGTCCATGCCAGTGGTAAACCAAAGACTGCTCGAGTGGAGAACGTATTTGACGTGGAGAATCTCTCTCGTCAAAAAACATCTTGTCGTATGGTCGTTTGGAGGAGAAAGGGTGCGAGATGGCCTACGTTAAAGGAAACCGTGTGTTATTATACAAGTCCACCCAATCTCAAATTTTCGACATCCAAAAGACCAACAAGGTCTTAACGGTGAACCTCTCAGTCTTCATCGACAATGAGACTCATTTTTCGGCCGTGATGGCCATCATCGATGAAAATGACACCGATTTGGCCCGGAAATCAGATGTACAATAGGTTCATTAATGCATTTTCATGCACGACTCAGACATCTGAATTACGATGCCATAGAACGTTTGGCAAAGGATGGGTCGAGTTGGATTGTGTTGACGGACCATAAACGGATGAATTGTTTGACCTGTGCTTAGGGAAAGCAAACGAAAAATCCGAGGTCTGTCAAGGACAGTGGCACCAATTTACCGATTGATTGTATCGGTGGTGTCATATGTTTGGACCTAAAAGGTCCAATCGCCCCGAAATACCGCCTCTGCAACAAATAATGATCAACTTTGTTGATCATAAGTCTAACTATGTGCGCGTCTTTCTTGCAAAAACGAAAGATGTTGCAGCCAAAAGTTTGAACACTTTATGGCGTTCTTTGAAAGGCAGTTTAACTGCAAGGTTCGGATTTTACGTACCGATGGAGGTTACGAGTTCAAAAATCTCTATGGTTTCTGCATTCATACCGGTGTTGAACCCCAAATCAGTGAGACCAGCAACCAATCTAGAAACGGCAAAGCAGAACTCATGCACCGGACGGTCATGATTATGGCTAGGTGCATGATTACGCAAGTGGTTTACCTCTCACTTTTGGGGCGATGCGGTTCAATACGCTGCGTATATATTGAACCGCAGCCCAAGCGATTCAAATTCTCGTCGTCTGTCACATTTGGAGGTGCTGACGAACAATCAACCAAACCTAGGAGAGATCGTTGCTTTCGGCTCGATCTGCATTGTGTATAGAAATCCTGGAAAGGATTCACTAGCACATCGTGCCCAGGTTGCAGTTGTGGTTGGGAAAAGTGAGGAGATAAAGGGTTTCAAGGTTTATCTTAAAGGTGAACGCAAGGTCGTTGTCACTCAACACATTAAAATGTTGAAACTTTGACCTCCGACCAAAACCGTACACCTCAACAGAGTATGGTAGAAGATCAACAATCAGGGGGTAGACGACTACTGCTCCGACCCCCAAGAAGATGAAGGCCCGTAATAAAAAACGCTGGCAACGCGAGCGCTGCGTAACACGAAGTGTTTCCAAGTCTAGTCGTGAAGATCCGACTACTGCTGACGAAGTTACAACTGAAATTCCAAGTGCAGTTGAAGATGGGGGTCGGTACATTTCGTTAGTGAAATGGACCCCAAAAGTTATACTCAAGCAATGAAGTCGGCAAACAAAGACAAGTGGACGACTGCTGTTCAGGAGGAGCTTAACGCTCTGGAACGCAACGATGTTTGGAGCGTCGTCGAGAAAACTCAATATGTAGACCTCTCCACACCAAATGGGTGTTCAAGACAAAACTGGATCAAGACGGTGGAATCGAACGGTTTAAGGCTAGACTCGTTGCATGTGGCAACGAGCAACGTTTCGGTATTGATTATACCTTAACGTTTGCCGCCGTTATCGATATGAATACGGTCAAGTTGGTTCTGGAATTGTCGATCAAGTGGCAGGTGCCTGCAAGGCACGGGGATATTTCAAACGCCTATGTTAAGGCTGAGGAAAATGACATGATATTTTTCTGTTCATCCCCCAAGGTATGGAGCTGAAAACCAGTGCGTGCACTCAAGAAAATCAAGACGAAAAATTACTCAAGCTCAAGAATACGCTTTACAGCCTGAAACAGGCAGGACGACTATGGGACAAGTTGATCCACGGAAAAGTATTGGATCTGGATTTTACGCAGTGCTTGACAGACATGCGCTTATATGTCAAGCACTTGGATGGTGAAACCGTTATAGTAGGCATCTATGTTGATGACCTACTAGTAACTGGTACAAAGGAGGAGCTCGTGGAGCAATTCTTTGAAGACATGAAGTGCCTCGAGATCAAGAATCTCGGCATAGTATCAAAATTTCTCGGAATGCGAGTGGTTTTTGACATCAACCGGATACAAGTTGGATCAAGAGGTGACCATCGATGCGTTCATCAAGGAATTCAAGATGCAAGATGCAAACGCAGTCCGAACCCCGATTGGCGCCGACTTCGAAGATATTTCGCTTCAACCAAGTGAACCCCTAAATAGTAATGGTTCAACGACTATCAAGGATTTCCAGTCTTTGGTCGGCAGCTTGCTCTGGATCGCTCGATGCACCAGACCCGACATCGTATACGCCGTTCATAAGGCGACTTGACGTACTCATGACCCCACCACCGCTGACTGGCAGCTTGACAAAAAGATTTTGCGTTACCTCAAAGGTACTAAATATCTTAAGTTTTGTATGGGGCGTGGTGAGGTGGCGAGCAACGAGTTGACCATTAAGGCGTATAGCGAAGCGGATTATGGAGGTTCCAACAGCAATAGGAAGTCAACCTCTGGTGGACTCATATTTTTGGATGGCGTTTTGGTGGCTTGGCTTTGCAACAAACAAGGCGCCGTCTCATTATCGACTATGGAAGCGGAATTTTATGCTGATTCGACAAACGTGGTGATGCTTTTGGGTTCAAGGAGCTCATAGAGGAAGTTCAAGTCAAGATGAAGCTGCCCATGCAACTTTTTATGGACAACCAAGTGGCTATCAAGATTTTCAAGGGCGACTAAACTAGTGCCAAGATGAAACATGTCGGCATTCGAGTCAAGTTTATTGTTTCAAAGTTAAAGGATGGACTTATCGAAGCTACCTACGTTTCGACTCAAGATATGCTTGCTGATGGACTTACCAAGGCTGTAATGGGGTGCCATTACATAATAGATATTCAAGTTAGAATATCACAGTTTAATTTCAGACGCGTTGTCTGAAATTTAAATAAGAGATTTAAGTTATTATAATCTAAGAAGGAAAAGTCGATTCGGTATAAATACCGAATCTTGCAGGTTAACTAATAGTACAGTTAGTTAAAGACTTGATATTATTATATTAATTAGTTAGTTACTATACTATTAGCCTCTAAACCACCCATTAAATAAACACTCTTAATTTTGCGTTCTAACCCACAAGTGAATATTAATATATTTACTTTAATTATAGGATTAGTTGTTACCAACTAATCATGCCCTAATTGTATTGCGCGCTTCCTCGCAAAATACAGTGTAAGTCAGTAACAGGATCAGTCCTGTTACACCTGGTAGCACTTGTTGGTCCATCTTAACGACCACAGTTCCGTTCTGCTAGTTAACTAGCAGAGCGAAGATTAAGAGCTGCTCGGCATCATGTCGCGAGACATGTCGGCTGCCGAGCGAGAAAGAACGCTGGAAGAGGTGAATAAGCACTTCCCTCACTTCTCGTCGCGTAGTAAAGACGCGACGGCGGAAATGATTCGGTCTATGGGGACCGACATCATTACCTTCCTCAAGAGTAAGTCTCCAGAGGAAGTGGTACAGGTGGTGAACCGCTCTAGCTAAACCACCTAGAAAAGTCAGAACGGCCCGCGCCAGAGGCAGCGCGGACCGCAACTGCACCTGCAACGCATAGCGTTGAAGTAGTAAAGGCGCAAGTACCGCCCTTTACCGGCGAAGGGGGCGAGCCCCTTCGAAGATGGTTCGCAGAGGTGGAAGATGCCATCTCTGCGCAAAATATTGTTGACGAACGTCAACAGGCGTACTTCGCCACAACATGTCTAGGCGGCAGAGCCAGGGCATGGGCGATGAGTCGCAGAGCCACTGATGACTCTGCGTTCCTTACTTATAAGGAATTTAAAGCTGAGCTAAAGCTCAACTTTGAAGCTCCAGAAATGGAGCTAAGTAGTCGGCATGAGTTTATGGAACTCTGGCAAGGTAAGCTTGACCTTCAATCTTACGCTCAGAAGACGCAATATTTGCTGTCAAATATTGTGTATGAGCCGGTGCCCCCTGCTATGCAGGTCACTGGCTTCATGAAGGGACTCAATGATGGTCCCGTCAAACAGAGTCTCTACCGGCACCCGCCAGAGACTCTAAGGGATGCCATTGACATGAGCATCCGTGAGGAGTTCAGCATGCGATCAGCGTCATCGCATGCTGGGTACAGCCGAAGGGCTCAACAGCCCTTCGCTTTTGACATGCCGCAACGGCATGTCAACAATCAGCAGTGAGGCAGACGAAGCTCACACTTCGTCTCAAGAAACAGCCACCCGCGCCAGAGCATGGGCGGTGAAGGTCCAGAGCCGATGGACCTATCGGTTGCGGTTGCTTCGAACACGAAGCAACCGAAATTTAAGAAGAATATTCGCTGCAATAGATGCGCGAAAATGGGGAATTTCGCCCATGAGTGTATGGCACCGCGTCCGGTGCCACGCAGTCAGCGGACGGAACCATCCGCTGCACAGCGACACCAACAGGGACATCACCCTGTTGGTGCAAAAAACGAGAATCGCCAGTAGGGGCGGGGCGCCCTACTGGGAATGTTATCCCACATGCCGACATAGGGCATGTGAGGGTAATAGCCCCAGACGGGACTATGTCTTGTCAAAAGGTGCAGGGTGATGGAAAGACTCTTATCACCCTGGAGGTTAAGCCGCACGGGAGCGATGTCCCCATGCGAGCTTTGTTTGACACAGGAGCGTCAAAAAATTTCGTTAGAACTCAGAGTCTAACGCTGTTGAGCTTCGTGGAGGTAGAGACCCCACGAAGTATGTTGTCAGTCCGGTTAGCAACAGGTGCAACCGTGACTATTCCAAAGCGTGTGATTAAATCACGCTTCGAGTTGAATGAACTGTCATTCGAGGATGAATTCATCGTCCTCGATTTAGATGACAAGTTCGATGTGATACTTGGAATCCCATGGATGTCCAAGTTTAAACCTTCGATCGACTGGGTTAACCTATCGATCGACTGCGGCGGACGCACAGGATCTGATCACCCTGTGTGTAATCCGGCTATATCAGAGGATACAACCGCAGCGTCAGACAGTCTGGTGGATAGCGATGGCGCCACCAGGTCTGTTCTGACACGGTCAGCGGAAGGTACCTCCGCTGGTGAGAGTCCAGAGGGACTACCACACGCAACAGAAGAGTCGTTGCGTGTTGGAGAGAAACATTCCACGGGTGATAAAGACCACCGTGAGAATGAAGTTATATCCACGGTGGGAAACACCCACCGTGAGAATGAAGTGATATACACGGTGTTAAACACCCACCGTGAGAATGAAATAGTATCCACAGTGGGAAATACCCACTGTGCGACCGAAGGTTCCAACACGATGAAAGAATTCCGTGTTGATGAGAGTGAACTCACGATCGAGTGCAATCGTGAGCAAAACTCCGTGGTGGCCAGTGCCCACCACGTTGCGTTAGCCATGCACACGGGTGATATAGACCACCGTGTCGCAGAACAGGCGGCCGGTCAGACGAGCACATCTGATCGCCAAAATTCCATGGTAGGCAGTGGCCACCATGATGATGAGTATTCGCACACGGTGAATCGTAATCACCGTGTAGCAGCCAATCAGACGAGTGCGTCTGATTGCATGGGCAGTTCCGTCGAGACGATCAACGTCTTGACGCAAACGGAGACCGGATTAGCTACCCAGTCTCTGTTGATGGAACACCCTCCGAAAGAAGGTTCGGAGGTGATGGCTCTTCCAGCGCTAAGCTGGAAGAAGTTTGTGAGAAACTTGCACGATGGTCAGATCGAACAGATCTGTATCATCGTTACAACAGATGATGTAGTGGATATTCGTGAACGAATATCCACATTACAAGTGGAAAACATTGGTAAAGAGGCTCCCAATGACCAAACGAGAGTTCAGCGCTTTGAAGCGCAGAGCTGGGAGTCGCTTAAAGCGACCTCCCCATTTTATGAGGTACTTCGAGAACACGCTGACGTATTCCCAGAAGAAGTACCTAGCGAGCTCCCTAAGGATAAGGGAACTCGTCATGAGATTGACCTCGTGCCAGGGACGAAGTATTGTGTCACGCGGCAATGGCCATTGCCGCGTGATCAGGTAAAGGCGATCGACGAGTTCTGCGAAACTCGTCGTATATAGGCCAAGTGCGGGAGTCTACCTCACCGCACTCTACCCCCACCTTTTGTGTGAAGAATTCCACAGGTGGGTGGAGAATCGTTCATGCTTACAACAAGTTGAACGCAGCGACGGTACCGGCACAGACACCGATACCGCGGAAGGATGTCATCATAGATGGCATGTGCGGGAGCACCATCTTTAGTGCTCTCGATCTAAGAGATGGATTTTATCAAATCCTAATGCGTGAGAAGGATATCCCTCTCACGGCAGTAAGCACCCCAAGCGGCATGCTTTGGGAGTGGCTTTTTATGCCTCAGGGGATTCGAAATACCCCTGCTACGTTTAACAGATGCGTAACGCATCTATTACGCCCGGTGCGAGAATTCGCACCGAGTTATTTCGATGACGTGTTCATCCATAGTAAGGGTGAACACGATAAAAGCGATGTAGATGTCCATAGAGAACATCTACGTCGAGTGTTAGAGCTTATGCGTAAGCATAAGCTCTATGCAAATCTGAAAAAGTGCACCTTTGGTGCACCTGAGATACCCGTTCTTGGATGCTTTGTGGGCAAGAACGGGGTGCGTCCTGATCCAGAAAAGATCAGGGTGATCGTTGAATGGCCTACGCCAAACAACGTTAAGGAACTTCGAAAGTTCCTTGGATTGGCAACATATTTGCACAAGTATTCGTGCAACTATGCTGGGTTAATACGACCTCTTTCTCAATTACTTAAGAAATATGTCGAATGGCATTTCGATACCCAATGTCAAGATGCTTTTGATGCAGTCAAGCAAAGCTTGACTGAAGCGCCTGTCTTGGCTATAGCCGATAACGAGCGTCCGTTCCACGTCGTTTGCGACGCGAGCGATTTCGCTATCGGCTGTGCTTTGATGCAGCGTGATCACGATGATCCCGATCGCGTAATCTGATATCAATCGCGTCAGTTGCGCCCAGCCGAGCGCAACTATCCAGTGCATGACAAGGAACTCCTTTCCATGAAGTATGCACTGGCCAAGTTTCGGATCTATCTATTGGGAGATAGACCGTTTTTGGTTTACACGGACCATGCGTCGCTACGCACGGCCGTGCATTCACCACACATTTCTCAAGGAATGGCTCGATGGCTGTCATTCTTTGCTGAATACAACTTTACGGTTGAATACAAACCCGGAAAGTTGAACGTGATAGCGGATGCGCTATCACGAAGGCCCGATTACGAGACGAAACCGTCCGTAACCGAAGGTGCCAGTGCAAACGCGATCCGTTTCACTGCTTTGTCGTCGTCAATTATACGACAAGTACGCGAGGCGTACAAAACAGACGAGGAGACACGTCTGTTGATTGATTACTTAAGTAATCAATCAAGTGAGAAGCGCGACGAACTCCCATAGTTCCTTCGCGCTTGCGTGCATCGATATCGACTGCACGATGGTCTGCTGCTTTACAGCACAGACCAAAAAGATGAAAGTCGCATCGTCGTTCCAAACGACGATCTCAAACATCAAATTATGTTTGAGTATCATGATGCACCGATTTCGGGGCATCAAGGTCGAGAGAAGACATACGCTTCTTTCGCACGTGACTTTTACTGGCGAAACCAGTACAAGTGGGTACGAAAATACATACGCGCTTGCGAGATTTGCCAGCGCGTTAAGCCTGCGCAGTCTGCACAG
This sequence comes from Peronosclerospora sorghi, assembly GCA_026184515.1. NCBI lineage: Eukaryota > Oomycota > Peronosporomycetes > Peronosporales > Peronosporaceae > Peronosclerospora > Peronosclerospora sorghi. The sequence continues at coordinate 19,512,254 of CM047580.1, forward strand.
GCTCCGCTGCAATCTCTGCCGGTTCCGACAGAGTGTTGGAAGTCCATTTCAATTGACTTCGTATTCGGTCTTCCACCCGACAATAGTCGGAAGACTGGAATAGTGGTCTTTGTAGACCGTTTCAGTAAGATGGTACATCTTACTGCAGTATCAGCGAATGTAACCGCCGCTCAAACAGCGCGGATATTCGTTGATACGGTATTCCGTTTTCACGGAATGCCGGAAGACATTGTCTCGGATAGAGATCCGAGATTTACAGGACGTTTCTGGCAAGAAACGTTCTCATTGTTGGGAACCCAGTTGAAGATAACAACTGCGGACCATACGGAAACGGATGGGCAGACGGAACGGGTTAACCGCGTTCTCGGAGACATGTTGCTATCATACGCACATGCCTTTGAACAGTGGAGTGACTACCTGTCACTCACTGAATTCGCGATTAACAATTCGGTGCATGCTTCAACTAATCATACACCGTTCTACGTGAATGCCTTAAGGCATCCACGAACCCCAGCTTTACTTGGCGGTACGCCAAATCTAAGTGGGGGAGGGACCCGCTCAAATTTTGAGCGAGTCAATGCGCAAGTTGCGACTGCAACTTGTGAACAAAACGATGGCCCTTCTACTGAAAATACAGTAGAAGCGGAAGCAGCTTCAATTAAAACTGAAGCTGCATACGATGAATATGTGTCTGCAGCAATGGCTGCAGACAACGAGGATAATGCACCTACTGCTGATAAAGCAGTAGATGAATTCGTATTACAGCGCCAAGCTGTAATACGCTATGTAAAGGATGCACTTGCCTCTGCTTTTGATAAGCAGAAGCAAAATGCAGATAAACAAGGAAGGAAGAACAAAAACTCCTTTCTTAAAGGTGAATTAGTAGTACTAAGTACTACTAATTTGCCTACACATGCAATATGCAACTTCCCTACACGTAAGTTGCTTCCTAAGTACATTGGACCCTTCAAGGTCCAAGAGATTCGGGGGAATACCTATACCTTAGACATTCCCACAGAAATGCGGCTCCACCCAACATTCTATGTTGGGCGGCTCAAGCCGTATCACTCGTCTTCGTCTTACGACGAGACGCAGAACCACGGGAGATGCCGTGCTTCTCCAAGTCTCCCAAGAGAGACTTGTAATCGGCCTCCAGCCGTTGGTGAGCAGAGCGGAGAGTCGTTACCTCCGCCTTCGACTGATCGAGATCAGCCGTGCGCCGATCGAGCTCTCTCTTATAGCGAGAAAGCTCAATGTACAGAAGATCATTCTTCTGCTGGAGGGCAGTGTGCGCTCCGAGGATGTCGCGGACATCCTCGCGAAGAGACCGATATGTCTTCACACAGTGAGACATATCGCTGCTCAAGGAGGAATAACCCTCCTCGAGCTTGCGGAGCGAAGAACCATGCTCCGCAACAACAACGGCGAGGGAATTCTCAACCTCCGCCGCCCCTGATTGATAATCAGGGGAATAAGCGATATATCCTCGAGCGCTTGATCTCGAAGCGCTCGGTGCCTTTGAAGAAGGGGCAGCGTACCGAGTACTTGGTACGCTGGCTGGGATATACCCAAGAGTTCGAATCTTGGGAACCGATTGAGGTTCTGAGGGCCGACGCCCCAGACATTTTGACTGAGTTTGAGAAGAAGTCTCAAACTCATAATGCGAAGTAGCATCAACAGTAGGTGTTGATGCATTCAGGGTATCAATTAAACCCTGAATTTCGGCGGGTACGGAAAAGCCACCGTACCCCCGCAACTCCTCCTCTGACAGACGAGGAGCGCCCTGCGGACACCGCGGGCAAACGAGGTGAGAAGGGACACCACACTTTAACCCTTCTTTGAGGCAAGCAAAATGGATGTATTCCATTTTGCCTGTTCGAGAGTGCTTTAAAAAGCGCTCGCGCATTACGTGAACTTTATTCACGTAATAATCTGGGCTTTTGTTGTAGTTGTCAACAAAAGCATTCCAACTCTGAGTCAGGGCGTCTTTATCGTCCCTGTTATTCCTTGACCCTTTCCGGCTCGAATAATATCGAACCTGGAAAAAGAGGTCAATAAAGTACAGACGCCTATCGTCTGTACTTCGATCGAATCGACGTGACTGGATGTCTTCGCAGTCATCCAGCACGTTGATATCGAACAACGCATACTGGCAGTCCCGTTTACGGTGACCGCCACTGTTGGAAGCAATAGCCCAGCCAGGGGTCCAAAACCCCGCTTTGTACGGATCATGTGGCTCCGTACGATGATACGCTTTAGAAGCGGCAGCCGCCGCTTCTGTTCGAGCCCTTTTAGCAGGCGGAGCACCGCCTGCTTCAACACCACGCGCCGGGGTTAAATCACCCCGACGTGGAGAAGTACTTGGTCCAGGTGGGGCTCTGCGTTCCCGCAACCACCTGTGATAATCATTGTCGCTGTCATAGCTGACAGCGACACCAGAGTCGTCATCGCTGTTAGGCGATGAGCACCTAGCGAGTTTCGACTCGCTAGATCCTTTAGTGGGGACATCTGTATCCCCATCATTTTGTTCGGAGTCAGAACTCCCGAACATGGCCCTCTTGGCAACACGCCATTCGGAAGTTGCCATCGTGCGAGATGTTGCATTAGCAACATCTCCCTGTTTCTTGTCAGATGCCGCCTTAGCAGCATCTGTGGTCGAAGACGGTACGTCTTCCGACCTTTGCGTAGTTGACGCTGCATTAGCAGCGTCACTGTTGTCACTCAACACCTCAGCACCTAGTGCTGAGGCGGAGGAAGAAGCTCCTTCATTGTTTTCAGGAGCGCTCTTTAGAGCGCCGCCGCCGTGTGTCTTGACCATCGAGTCGATGGTCAATCAATTGGTGAATGAGAAATTCTGACCAACAAGTGCCACCCATGATTGGCCAAAATAAGAATTATTATTGGCCAACCACCTTAAGTGGGGGGTGATGTAATGGGGTGCCATTACATAATAGATATTCAAGTTAGCATATCACAGTTTAATTTCAGACGCGTTGTCTGAAATTTAAATAAGAGATTATAAGTTATTATAATCCAAGAAGGAAAAGTCGATTCGGTATAAATACCGAATCTTGCAGGTTAACTAATAGTACAGTTAGTTAAAGACTTGATATTATTATATTAATTAGTTAGTTACTATACTATTAGCCTCTAAACCACCCATTAAATAAACACTCTTAATTTTGCGTTCTAACCCACAAGTGAATATTAATATATTTACTTTAATTATAGAATTAGTTGTTACCAACTAATCCTGCCCTAATTGTATTGCGCGCTTCCTCGCAAAATACAGTGTAAGCCAGTAACAGGATCAGTCCTGTTACAAAGGCACTACCTGCATCAAGGTTCGAAGAGCTACGCGCCGCGCTCTTGCCTTCATTCAACATGTGTGATTTTTGAAATACACGTTGAGGAGGAGTGTTAAAAATAGTATGTATACTTAATTATTATAATTATGTAGAACGATTTGTTTTTAGTTAGCAATCTGTATGGCAATTGATATCCGTATCCCCCCCAAATTACTACACGTATCCCCCCTCTATTATAGGCGTATCCCCCCCCAAAACTAAGAGCAAAAACGTCAAGTTGTTTTATTCAATAAGATATCGGGCTACGAAAAAAACGAGGGGGTGGCGACTATTTCTTAGGTGAGCCGCCCAGTTCCTGTGATTAATGTACGATTACCGCTCTTGATACGAGAGTATACGAGTGTGTGTCGTACTTATATACACTTCAGCATTACGTTTCATATTATAGCGCTTTCACTCCACTGAACTGTTCCATGACGCGTGCATTTTTAACGACTTCGCTCTCTGGTTTGTCATTATACAGCAAACGACGCGTTGAGAGTCATGGCAAGACCTGGAGCAGAGGTAGTGATCGGTACGTGGGGAAAAGTGTTGCGTTACTGTTGCTTTGTCGCATCGAAGACCGACGTGGTTGTATTGCTGCGTGCGCTAGTGCCGTGTAACTCTAAGTTACTCGAGGAGCTGGAAAACAGTGAAAAAGGCAATGGCGATATGAGCATTTCGTATGATTTCGAGCAAGCACATGACATTTTCCTCACAAACTGGATCGGTACGATCCTCGGCCCTGCTGGCGTGACTGCTTGACAGACATTTTCTTACGTACCACCCATTGGGTGGATGAAGGAAACGTCATCGAAGACATCCCGTCTCCACTTAGTGCTTTTTGTCAGACGTTGGTTCAAACCACGTGTCCACACCAAAGCGACAACTTCTATTAAAAAGGTCTCCGAGTGTACCTGGCGTCAGATTCCCATCTGCAATCACAAGCTTAGCAGTACTAAGTGAGCTATCGGAGATGTTCTGGTTTGTCTGATTTTGCATTGATAAATTAGAGAAAGCCTCTCTTAAATGGAAAACAAATGATAGCGCTTACATACAACGGATTCAATGGCACTCATATCGGCATAGCAGCATCCAGATCTCCGTTAGAGTTTAAAACAGCAGAGTATACAGCAGTGACAATCTTGTCAGATCTGTTTATACCACTGGTGTTCATACCAAGCTTTTTTAGATTTTTCTAGCAGGACAGAGCCTGCCGCATCGTTGCCCACTGAAGACACCAACAAAGGGTCAACTTTAAGACGGTGAAGGCATTCAGCAATATTTCTTCCTACACCTAGCAGTCATGGAGTCAAGTGACTGATGTATCAACATATTGGCACTTCAAACAGTTTCACCTGCGTAATAGTGCCGATATTCGAGGTGCTTCGAATCAGTGGCGCCATGGAAGTGCTAATGATGTGGAGCACAAGACCACTGACAATGAGAACGCGCTTGTCGTCGCTGGACGTCACTGACGAAGTTTTTTGGGGGTCAAAACATGTTTTGATTCATTGGAAAGCACGACGATGCAAAGATGACCCCACCTTTTCATCCGCGAGGGAGTGTCCACTAGTCACTTTCGCGGCAAATGGGTCGACAAAACCATTCTCGACGTCAAATAATGCGCACGCAATCTGCAACTGTATCAAAAGAGGTCAATGTCATTTTGTAACTACACAAATAAAATATCACAGGGTATAGATACCTGACTGCCGACAATTGCGTTGGGGATACGCCTAAAATTAGGGGGGATACGGGTAGTAATTTTGGGGGGATACGGGTAGTAATTTGGGGGGGATACGGATATCAATTGCCATCTGTATTTCTTACCTTTTAGGTGCTAAAATTACGGTATCCGTACTCGGTTCTGAGGACTACCTATTTTTGCGCTGATAAGGTGTGTAGGTAACACAACAGCTGTTTGAGGTATAGTATACCTTCAACTGGTCATGCATATCCATGTTAGGCTAGCTAATCACTTCTCAATAAACTTTGCATTAGATAACCATCTACTTGCGTTCACTTCGTCGGACGTTCAGTGATCTCTCAACGGGTGTCACTCTCGCAACCTAGCTGTTATTGGTTGTCGAGATATAGACAAGAGACGATTTGGTATATTTGCCTTTATTATACAACTATTACGACTCGAGTTTCCTACGTATCTACGCTACGATGGACGGCAACACCTTTCAACACTTGGCAATGAGAAAGCGCCCAATTTACATAGATCTATATACATAATTAGCAAATACAAGTTTATGGTTTTCTTGCGCTTGCAGACCGGCTTAATCTGACATCATGGAAGAAATGCAGCAGATGCTTCAAGAGAAGCTCGAAAATACGAAGGGCACGGTGAAGACGACATGTAGAGCCACCGAAAAGATGTGGAAAAAGCCTTCATGAAGCGGAAACTGGGCAGCCTGTGGAGGCTGATGGAATGTCGTCTGCTGCAGATCTCGGCCAGTCATCATGGAGTGCCCCTCCATGTAAAACAGTTTCACAAAGATGTCATTATGTCAGACACACACGTGACCCAGTCAGGAAGTAGCAAACGATCTTGGCCTGTTGATTTTTGACGCGGTCGCAAAGCATTTTCACCAGTGTTTGGGAATTGCACGCCAGTGGAAATGCTTCGCGACCGCATCAAATCAACAGGCCAAGATCGTTTGCTTTTCTAATTAATATCTATCCGCGGTATCGAAATATAGAGTGGATAAAGCAAATAAGAAGTATGATGACATTCGCGCGGCTTCTTTGCAATTGACTACTTACTACAGCGATTGCACGATGGACGTCCGATTTAGTGGACTTGGAAAAGAAGTTTCACATATAGTGTGAGGGTGTAGTTGCGCGTAGCGCGCAAGCGATATGCGCGACCTGGCGATATGGCAAGCCGAAACGTCTCTACTCAATTTCCAGTCACGATATAATGGTTTCTCGTGTTTCTCTGGAATGTGATGCACTTCATATAGTAATAAATCTTAATAAATCTTGCTCCTATTTTACGGATACGTTATGTAAAATGACTTTTCCCTGTCAATTCTTATTCACGTCTTGTAATTTTATCGCAAATATCAGTCCACCACTGCACTTTCCAGAAGGTCGAACGCTGTACCTGGTTTTTACACAATGGGGACGACACACTTGGATGATCGTCCAATCGGCAGTCGATCGGATCCAATATCTACCAATGCGTGCCAAGCATTCACGCCACTCATGCACGTCTTTCACTGAAAGAGCTGCGCTCTGGCCCCTTTCTACGCCAAACTGGCCATTTGTCACTCAAAGCGTTCCGCCCTTGTGCCGACAGTGTGTCCGGCGCGCGACAGCTCGCGCTCCACCCTGCGAGCACCCGAGTTCCGACTCTGGAACGAGCGTGCGAAGTGGCAGCGGGAATTTCATGGTTTTCCAGTCGTGGCTCCTCGTTACTTTCCACTTTCCCCACTCGTAAACACTAGTTCGTCTTCCGAACAAGCGCTCACTCGTTTTCCGTCCTTTTCGTTGTGTCCCCGTATCACGCCATGAGCCCCAGCACACAAAGCGGAGGCAGCCCCGTCACGGAGGACGAGGAGTCCTCGTCGCCCTTCTCGTCGCCATCCTCGAGCAGTGCCAACATTGCACAACTACTGCAGCGTGCCGCGCACACGGGAGATGTCAAACAGATTGCAAAGCTTGTGGAGACCGTACGCTCCCGCGCGCCATCGTCTAGCATCGCGATCACGAAACAGACATCTTCCTCTGCGCCCAATGCGTGGCTCGATGCGCCAGACGAAGATGGATTCACGGCGCTCCATCTTGCATGCCTTGGTGGCTACGACGATGCCGTGTGTGAGCTGCTGCGCGCCGGTGCCAACTTGGAAGCTGCAACGCCTGAAGGATTCACCGCGCTCATGTTTGGTGCGTGGGCTGGATTCTTCTCCCTTGTCGAGATGCTTGTATCCCACGGAGCAAATGTATTGGCGGCCGACGTAGACGGTAACGATGCAAGTTTTATCGCAGAGATGAATGGGCATGCGAGTGTGGCCAAGTTTCTGCGAGAGCATGTCAAACAGGGAAATGTTCATACGAAAAACACCCACACGTCCTTGTCCTCTCACGCAAGCGGGCTGCTTGAGTTTAAATCCGCAGAGAGCTCTTCTGTGCCCAGCACATTTAGCGCTTTCGACAAATCGGATGCAAGTGATCTGAATAGTACCAGCTCTAGCAGTAGCAGCGCTTCGACGTGTTCGTCACCAGAGCAGCTTCCAGGAACGATGCCTTTCATCCAAACGACTTGTCCGTCCGTTAAAAAGAGAGATGGTGCCACCCCATTGCACGTTGCAGCAATGCACGGGCAATTGGAGACGGTCAAGATTCTCTTAGCTCGGGGTGCTAGTCTTACTGCGATACTGCCGAACGGTGCCACGGGCTTGCACTTGGCATCTGCGGCGGGCTTTGTCGATGTCTCCTCGTATTTAATTGACCAGGGCCTGTCAGTCCACGATCGGACGCAAACTGGCATCACGCCGCTGCATGAAGCGGCGCATCAGGGTCACGTAAATGTAGCGAAACTGCTTCTGGATCGAGGTGCTAACGTGAATGCGGCAACTCAGCGCGGTACAACACCCTTACATCGCGCTGCTGAAAACGGCCATGTCCAAATTGCAGAGCTGCTGATTTCCCATGGAGCTAATATTGACGCTGTAACCACGGATTATATCGCTTCTGCTGGGGACAAGACGACTGCATGCGAGAGCTCTTGTCGACGGCGACGTAGGAAGCCCAAGAAACTCGTTTCCTTGGAAACGGAAGAAGAAAAAGAACCAAGCGCGGCCAAGGTGCGGACACCGGATGAACTCGAGAAAGAGGCTTCGTCTTGCCGGTCCAACCAAGTCGCGCTGTGCTTGGCAGCCAAGAATGGCCACCTCGACATGGTGCAATATCTGCTGACTCGTGGCGCTGCTAAAGCGGCTGATCTTGCAGCACTTGAGCCTTCGAGACATCCAATTATGCTGGCCGCCCGACGCGGCCACGTGGACATTGTACGTTTTTTGCTGTATAATGACGAATGCTCTTCTAGCTTGCCTGATGCCGCATCGCGTGTACTATGCTGCGCAGCGGAGCACGGGTACTTGCAAATGGTGGAGCTCGCGTTAGCTCGTGGGGCAGACATTGAGACGGTTGGTGGAAAAAAACTAGCGACCCCGTTAGTGCTTGCAGCTCGACGAGGTCACCTTGCTGTCGTGCTTCATCTCCTCTGGAGCGGTGCGAAACTGGAGGCGGCGACGACGACTACGGGCTACACAGCGTTGCACTATGCAGCGAAGCATGGACACCTCACTGTGGTCAACAGTCTACTTCTGAACGGTGCAAATGTGGACGCTATCTGCACACAACGCCATTCATCACCGCTTCATTTGGCAGCTAAATCAGGTCACGGAGACGTAGTGCGTTGTCTGCTGTCCTTTGACGCTCATGATGATGCGGAAAATCGTCCAGGTACTCGGACGGCGCTGCACATTGCAGCCGAGCGCGGCCACGTGGAAGTAGCTCGAGAACTTTTAGCTCATGGCACGCAAATCGAAGCACAGGCACAGAACGGTCTGCGGGCCCTATTCGTTGCCGCCTACTGTGGCTACAAGGACGTCGTCAAGCTCTTGTTGGATCACGGGGCGGAACTGGAAGCGACCTCGGGCTCCAACAAGGCCACACCCCTGCGTGGAGCCGTGTCCAAAGGTCGGACCGACGTCGTCGAGCTGCTGCTGGCGCATGGTGCCGACACCAATGCGGCGCTGCCCACAGATGGCACCACGGCGTTTCACAGCGCGGCTGCCAATGGCTTTGTCGACATTTTGAAAATGCTCATTGCAGCAAGGGCTGACCCCGACCACGTGGATCGTGATGGACGGACTCCCATGGATTATGCTGCTTCGGACTCGATTCGCTTGCAGCTACGTCTTGCCTTGATAAAGTCGCACTGGGAAAAGCAAGATGGCCGCAAGTGACGACTGGAGTGTCGCGGTTACAGATCCGAATGCATCAGGCGGCATTCGCGGTTCTCTCCCAGTTTTCACACATGTTATAGCATGTACGACATGCGGCGTCGCTCCGCAGTCCTATCAAAATTAATTGATAAATTTAATTTTTTATTTAGTGGTTGACACCATTTGAAGTATACCGAGGAATCCAGCCTCCTTGACAAAGTACGTGTAGTCACGGCCAATGTTACAGGTACTGTTAAAACAACACAGAAAAGGTTGCAAACACTTAACGCGATCAATACTCACCACCTGGCCAAGTTACAGTGTGGGAGGATCAGCGGAAGGTGCAGAACGGTGTGTGTCGCGTCGTAGCCCTACGATGTATTCAGTCTGGCACTGTGTGTCTTAATGCAAAACGGAAAGTAAAGTATATTATGTATAGTTACTTAAGTCGCTATCCAGTCCTTACTGCAACTTAAAACTGTAACTGATATTTATATGTAAAAATGTATGGCTTACCTGCAACAGCCAATGGGCTTCCACTACACGGAAGAGTGCAAACTCCAAAATGGATACACACTCTTCCAACACTCCCCCTGGAAGACCGGAGGCTGTAGCACCATCACTGTAAGCCCAGCGCCGCACGCAACACTTGGATCCGCTGCGCTCCCAAGTCCTTAGTCAGCAAGTCAGCTAACATATCCTCACTTGGCACGTGGTTGGCCACAACAATGCCCTTCTTCGTATAATCCTTGAGGAACTTTAACTTGACGTCGACGTGCTTGGAACTTGATCCACTTGCCTCGTCCTCCAGCTGCTGTATCGCGGCTTGGTTGTCCATCTTGAACATCAGAGGCGTCTTCGCGTGCATCCCAATTTCAGCGACCAGCTGTCGCAAACCCAATGCCTCTTTGCCGGCCATCGCTGCCGCAACAAATTCTGCCTCCGCATTCGGAAGCGCAACTGCAGTCTGCTTCTTGCAGGCCCAACTCACGAGAATTCCATTTATGAAAACAACCATAGCTGAAACACTCTTCCCGTCGGTCTTGTCAGCAGCGAAATCTGCATCGCTGTAGACCATGATCCGGAGTGGCATGGGCAAATCTTCATCGTGCTTTAGCACCATCTTTAAATCCATCGTGCCTTTGAGATATTTCAGAATGCGCTTTGCAATTTTGTAGTCACCCAGCGTGGGTGCATGGGTCTTACGCGTGGCTCGGTGCACGGCGAACGAAATGTCAGGACGCGTGCACCGAGCAACCCATAGCAAGCTGCCCACAAGCGACTGGAACTGCTTCACACTCGGTAGATTCTCCTTTGGATGCAATAGTAATAGTTCTTGAAACTCCTTCACATCATCCAGAGCCAGCACCGGAGTTCGGGATGGGTTCATCTTCTCGAGCTTGTTTGTCTTGAGGATCTCTCTGATCGTTCCTTCCTGATCCAATACGTATCCACTCTTTGGATCGCCTTGAATTCGTATCCCCAGAAACTTCGTAACGCTGCCCAAATATTTCAATTCCAGTATTTTCATATCTGCAAAAAATTCCGTTACGATCCTCTCACTGGTTCCAGTAACCAGGAGGTCATCCAAATATGCGCCGACCACACCGTTTCGGGGCCCTGGTGCTTCACAAAAATGCACGTATCGGTCACGCACTGCGTGAATCCAAATTTCATCAATGTTTCGCATAATCACTGGTGCCATAGGCGCCCGGCCTGCTTCAAACCATAAATATTTCTCTTCAACTTCAATGCAACCTTCCTTTGAGAATCGACACCAAAATTTCGAAAAGTATGTGTGGTGGAGACAAGTTCGAAATCGAAAACATTAGCATCGATAACCTGACTACCACCATCGCGCCCAGCCTTCCAACTTTCGGAGGGGGTACTCCGCGAACCACCACTCGAGATCTGGTCCGATCGTCCGCTGCAAGCAGACGACCGGTCGTCATCAGAACCCACTTTGTCCGATTGTTTAGTGTCTATCTCACCTTGTGTACCCGATGGAATGGGATAGTTACACACTCGGTGGATCGGGATCGCAGATTGGATCGAAGCGGTCTTGAATATAGAAGACCGATCTGGGTAGGTATCTCTGGGGCGGAACTCTTCACCCCAGACACAAACAGACCAAAAACACTTCCAAGAGATAACTTCCAATAGGTCGATTGTCCAAACGATCAATACCTGACCAATACGAAATAATAGAGGGTAGACCGACCGTTCCGTCTAGCCCCTGACCAATACGAAATAAGACCAAAACCGGTCTAGTTTCCAACCAATATTAAAACAAGCCAATATGTCCGCGTAAAGACCCAATATGCTCGTGAAACTATACAAACGATATCTCCACGCCAAGACCAATCCAGTGAATAGCACGTTCCAAACGTACTTGAGTTGAGGTGTTGAGATCGCCAACTCGTACTCCCGTCGAGGGACTTCCGGTGGGCCAAAGTGCGCGTGCGGCGCGTCCAGACCGGGTATAATGGGCGAGAGGGGATAATTCGACCCTCTGCCCCCAAACACTCCGCGGCGGGCGGAGGCGACTAGTGTACGAAAAGGGAAGAACGGCGACCCCTAGCTGTGGTGTGAACCAAGACCAGAAGAGGTTTCAGCCACTTATCCGAAAGCTAAAAGATTTCCTTACTTAAAGGTATAACCTCTGTCCTAAAAGGTAAAACCACAACTAAAATACTACTACCCTATAGTCCCTAGATGTACCCCCACAAAAATATGTAAAATACCCAAAGTCGGGTGACTCACCAAACTTGCGTTCTTGACACTTCTTGAGTCTGATAGGCTGAAAAGCCCCCCTTGTTTAAACCAATCCGAAATTAGACCAAATGCCTTGACAAATAAAAACTTGACCAGAAGTGTGCCTAATTTTGGGCACGCTTCTCCACAGCCGCCCCTGAGTCAGACCGTGTCGCACAACGACAACGGTCTGACCTCGTCCATCAAATTCAGTTGAACCTTGGTCATTCAGACTTTTCCGACATGGAGCATCCATCTTCTTCATCCGTTCCAGGTACTTGCACTGTTGGACTTGACCTTCTTGTATTTCCTTAAAGACCGTTCTTGTAGGCACCTCGCATACCACGTCATCGCATGTTACTTCGCCCGTCCGGTCAGTCCGGTCTGGCAGCCCCCATTGTTCTACTGCACCTCAGACATCGGCAGGGCATCAGACCGGGACCGACGCGCAGTTGCAAGACGCACTTGAAGAGATCTCACGTCTCCAGGAGCAGATTGCTCAACAGACGACACAACGTAAGCATGCATGTCCGGTCTTCACCTTGGACCTGTTCTAACCTTCGTTTGTCTTCAGCCCGTATACCTCCAACCCGTATACCTCCTGGTATCAGCAAGGCGATCAATGCCCTGCTTGCCGCCGATCGGCAGTCGAACACGCATGACCTCCAGCTGCGTCAGATTTTGACCGGACTAATAAACGCGCGCAATAGGTTGACCCGCTTGGAGGCTCATCAGCTTCATCTTCGGGAGCAGCTTGTGCTGGTCCAACAGCAGCAAGCAGAAGACCTGCTTGACCAGACCACGTTGAGCATTCAAAGCGACGACCTCGAGAGGCGTCTCACTGAGCTCCGAATTTCGATTCAAGACCAGACCGAGGAGGTCCGGTCTTGTGAACGCAAGTCGAACGATTGGACGCAGGCAGCGAACGGTCGTCGGGCGGTATTAAAAGAATTTCATCAGCGCTTGGTTGACCTGTTGCGTCCTCGTCGGCATCCGGTTGATGCCTCCAGCGTAGACTGGTCGGTGTCGGCCGCCTTGGTGGACCTACACCGGGACCAAGACCAGGGCCGTTCATTGGCCGAAATTCCCCAGCCCAAAATTCGTCAAAAGTCTAAGAAGCGCGCGGACGCGCCGAGTCCCTCGAGGGCGCGGGGCACAGCGCGCGACCCTGAACTCGAAGGGAATCGTGCGGTGCCTCGTAAGCGATCCAAGATACAGGCGTCCCTCGTGGGCCCAAGCTTGGACGAGGATGACGACAGTAACATCTCCAAAAATCAAGCGCCCTCGACCTCCGGTGCTGACCGTGCCAAGTATTCAGAGGTCTCGTCCTGGGATGACTCCGGAGATGACTCCGGTGATTCGGAGTTTGCTGTCCCCATCCCAACCAAGTCGCGAACAAGTAAGTCCACATGAAAGTTTTGTTCAAGTTGCATCGACTTCGGAGCAGACCAAGAAGACCGGTCCGCATGGTGGCGTTCCACCACCTCATGCGTCGACAAAGTCAACACCTACGATCTTGCCTGGGACGTCCAAGCTCCACAGAGATGATTTGTTGGCCAACGTGTGGCAATCGAAAGTTCTTCCCTTCCGACACGAACGCGTGAGGATACTTTGCCGTGGTCGCCAGGGCACATCGGTTGTTTACGCCGGTCTACCCTGACCAAGCAGCTCCTGGCCCGGTCTTGGGTGCACTACACCGGTCTTGGACCTTAAGGATGCTTTGGTCCAACTAGACCAACAAGAACCTTGGCGTAACCAGTACCAGGACCAAGTTGAAAAGCATCCGTCGTTGACCGTCGGCCGTCTGCTGGGTGATGGCGAGTGAGGTCGTAAGTAGTCGACCAGATAACACTTAAGATATATCATCGTTCTTTTTCACATGTTCGGTCATCAAATCACTTGAGCTAATTCCACCACTTTCTCCAGAGTTGCACTAGACACGTTATCACCAACCGTTCCACTTACATCGCGAAAAAAAATCCACGTTCGTCACTCCACTATTCCAATTCGTCACATATTCACAATACACAATACACAAGACACAAGACCTTCCATCTCTTCACACCGGTCGGGAAGACCGATGCTACTGCATGTCTTGGTCTTGGTCTTCATGGGTCTGCATCACTGCGAAACGGTTCCGACTGACTCGATCCCGTTAGAATTCTCGTAGTAGTGCTCCACAGTTCAGGTAGGACTCATCGATCCAAGTTGTTTCATCATGGTCCTTCCATCGGACCAGATATTCTCGGTGGGTCCGGCCGAACCTGGTCTTCTTGACCGATCGGACATCTAAGACCTTTTCCACTTCAAATTCGTCCTTCTCCAGCGGTCGTTCCCAACTGTCCTCCGGCAGTAATGCTTCATCGAAATCAAACCGTTCTGACTCGTCTACTAGACAGGGCATTTTGGGACGATCAGGAAATTCTCGGACCAGTTTTAACTTGGACACATGTACGATCAGGAAGACCTTGTAGTCCGTGCCGGTTGTTACTAGACGGGCAGCGTGTTCACCAATCAGATCGGCAACATGGAAAGGACCGTGCCACATATTGCCAGCTTCTTCGCGTAGCCCTCCTTCAATCGGTCTAGGTACGACCATACCCTCTCCCTCGTTCTATACCGTGGGGTTGGACCTGGTCGTTGTTCCGATCTGCCCGGTCTTGTGTAGCTTGACGTAACTGTTCGTTGACAATTTCTCTTGCATGCTGGTAATGTTTCTGGACCTGCATGCGCCAACGTTGAGCATCACGATCGCGGGTCCGATTGCAGCCAATAGGTATCGCGGCTTCAAGAGTGGACCGGGGGTCCCATCCATACGCAAGATAAAAAGGTGTTTCTCCTCGGACCCGATCGGTCGACGAGTTGAGTGCAAACACCAACCTTTCTGCGTATTCATCCCAATTGCGCTGGTATGGATCGGCACCGTACATCTTGATTGCTCTTGTAATAGTTTGTACCATACGTTCTGCCGATCCATTCGCTTGCGGACGATATGCCATCGTCGCGCTCTGTTTCTGGCCCAGCATATTGTTAAACGACCGGAACACCTCGGCCATGAAACCGGGTTCTCGGTCGTGTCTGATGACCTCGCTGGCGCCGAACCTTCGGAACACGCATTCTTCGTAACTTTTGGCTATCTGCTCGGCAGACCGGGATGCACTTGCCTTCGCAATAACTAGACCGGTGAACAGGTCTACCCAGATCAACAACTCAGTATTGCCATATGTCGATTTATGCAGCGACGGTATATGGTCCATCGCTATGACCTGGAAAGGGTAGGTAGCTTCGATATTTCCGGGCGATCGCCCCTTGATTACCAGTCTACCCTTTCCAGTCTCCCAATCCGTACAACAACCCACATATTTCTGTACACTTCGGAAAAGACCTCTCCAGTGAAAGTGGGACCTGATCTTGTGATACGTTCTGCCTATGCCCTGATGTCCCCCTTCTAGACTCACATGGTAGTGATGGAGGACATCCGGCTCCAGCAACTCAGGTATCACCAATTTCGCCAATCGGTCCTGGTCTGCACTGTCTTGGTCGGCATCGCGATGGTAATATAGTAAACCATCCTAATCCACTTCGTAACTGTCTGCGATCTTGGCACATTCTTTCGCTTGACCATTCGTCAACTTAGACAATTCACCGCGCAGGTAGGTCTTCAAATTCACAATCCATTCTTCTTCGTCCTGTGCCTTGAGGATCCGTTCTGCCCTTAGTCGTTGCACAGCATATTCACTCAACCGTTCCTTTGGGAACGGTTGGTGGGGCTTCCGAGCTTTCAGTCTAGTCGCGAACATCACATGCACCTGGTCCGGAGCGTTCTTGGGTCCGATCATCTCGGGGAGCCTGTTTATATTCATCAATTCATCCAGAACGGCCTTCTCGGTGATCGTAGCCCCGGTCTGGTCTTGCATGGCCTTGGTCGCGAGGTAGTCGGCACTTCTGTTCCATTCCCGTTTCACGTGCAACAGCTCGTGGTTGGGATGGTCTTTCAATGCCTTACCCGATCATTTAGCGTCCTTTGTCGTGGGGCCTTGCAGTCGATCTCTCCGGTGATCTGCCTGATAACTAGGTTGGAGTCACCACATATGATGACTCGCCCCTTCTCTTGCGACGACAGCAGGTCCAGACATAGAAGTAGACCTCGGTACTCCGCCTCGTTAACAGTAATGTCCGGTGTGAAATCGGCAGCGGCTGCAACTATAGACCATTGCGGCAACTTCCACAATATGGCACTATAGGCGCCGACCTTCTTCTTCACACTTGCTGATCCGTCAAAACTTAAGACCAAGAGTTCTTCATCATGGTCGACGGTCGGTGGCGGTCTCGAAACTGACTGCCGAGGTTGCTTCCTCGGGGCAATCGCTATCAATGCCTAGTCCACTTCAGACCGAGGGGTGATACTGGCAGCTAATGTGCCCAATATCTCTTCCTCGCCCCTGGTGCACTTAACGACCTCGAGGGTCCACTGCGACAAGACCGCCGACCATCTGCCTAGACTTCCGTCCATCCCATTTCCATAAGATAAACCAATTAATATATTAATATTATTTAAAAAATTAATGTTCGATAAAATTAAAAGGCTGATAATAGCCAGGCCAAAGTAGACCGCCTTGACAGGACCTTTATAGGTCGGCCGACCAGCAGGTTGTAACACACATCCAGAATTCGTAGCAACGCCAGAACTTCTTTCTCGAGAATTCCATAGTTCACCTCATTTGGTTTTAGCGTCCGGCTCGTAAACGCGACTGGATGATACGCACCATCGTGATATTGCACTAAAGTGGCCGAGATAGCCCACTTACTGGCATACACAATAATGGTCGGTACTTTTTCGGGAGCGAAATGCTTGAGAATCGGTGCCGTCGCCATCTTAGCCTTCAACATACCAAAGGCAAACTGTGCACGATTCATCTGATCTTCGGCCTCCACTTGCAAACAGACTGCAGCAAGACCAGAGTCGGCGCCCCCATGTAAAGTTGCCCGGTATTCTTCGCGCAACATATGGTAGTCCACTTCCCGGAGCTCATACAACACAGCCGCGTAGATAGCAAAATCTTCGATGAAGCGGCTGTAGTAGTTTAAACTTCCTAGGAAGGACTGCATTGCCTTCAGAGACTTGGGAACCGGGGGCTGCTTAACAAATCCAGGTCCTTAGGATTAGCCTCTAGACCATTGTTCGAGACCATATGACCTAAATAGGCGACCTTGGACATACCCAAAAACTTTTTATGGCGCTGATAGATAGGTTCCAACGGTCTCATGTCTCCAACAATCGTTCAACCTTCTCGCACAGATCGTTCCATGACGAGGCAGGTATCAGAATGTCGTCGATGTACAACCGCCTCCCTAGAACGGACGGTATTCTTTCCCTATCGGGTTTACCCTCTGTAAACACATCATAACTTTCGGCAGGGTCCCGATCGGTCTTGATTTTGAAGTGTCCGTACAGTGCGTTGTCTATCAACCTTTGATAGATCTGGGGTGCGTTCTTCAGACCGAAAGGCATACGGTTCCACTCGAAAAGACCAAACAGTGTCACAAATGCGGAAATATCACGGGCTCGATCAGTCATCGAGACCACCCAAAATCCACTTGCCATGTCCAGCGAACAATACCACAAGGTCTTGTCCAGGTCTTCCAACAAATCATTAATCAGCGGCATCGGGTACACCATAAGTTTAGTTAACCGATTTACCAGCCGATAGTCGATGCACAACTAATGTCGACGCCGTTCTTCTTGATAACAATTACGATCGGCGAGGTGGCACCACGGGCTGCAGGTGGTAAGGCATTGCCCTTTCCGATCAGCAGATGTCTTTTCTTCCATATGATATTCTTCAACTGCTTGATCTGGTATATACTGTTAAGGTCTTGATCACCCACTTGTAAATCATCCATTGTAACTTCGGGAGAGTCGGCAGACACTTCAGGGAGAACTGCCATTTGGCTTTCCAGCTCCTGAATGCACTGTTCCCCGCCTTCATGTATACAGACTTGTTCATCTTCTGGGGTGATATCACCTAGACGATCTGGACCGGCTGAACGACCCTGGTCTTGATCGACGGGCTGTCCTTCACTGATATCGGTATGATTAGGAATACCGTCATGGTCCGACCTAGCAACTTCATGTTCCCCTTCTTCCGTTTCTTGCTCCGCTGTCGCCTGGTCTTGTGCTGACACCACGTTGACTAACCTTGGCTCGTCTACTTGATGGTCCACCGTTCCTGGTGACTGCGGCGCCTTTCTTCGGACCAACATCTTTTTTGGGGTGACATAACTTGGTCTTTCCACTAAAGGTGAGGTATCCTCTTCCACCGACCCATCATCGCTGATAAGATCGGTGGTCGATTGGTACGCCAGGTTTTGCCACTCGACAAACCGCCTCGACCCAATCGAGACGAACCCCATCTTCCTTTGTACCTTCCATTCTGCTAACCACATGCCGACAATAGTGTTATTGTCCAGTGTCAGCGGCTTGTCACCGATATTGGTAACACGGACAAAATCACGTCGACCAGCACTCTTTACGAGGGTCGAGACCCACCGATCGCCCCTGGTCAACCACAACTTCCTCGAACGAAAACCTTTCTCAACCGGGGTATCGGCAGACCGACCAACTGGGATAGTGAGGTCTTGGTCCCACCGAACCAGATCGGTATACGAACCATACAGAGGTCTTCGATCAGCCAACTGGACCTGGACCTCATCCGGGAGCGTAAGCACTCCATGTGCCAGGCCTAGGCGAATACCAGCTGGGACCATGAAATCCATACCTAGTAAAGCGTCCTGACCAGCCAACTTGCCAACCCAAGCGCTGAAAAAGTAGACCAGCGATCCGACAAAGTAATTTTCACACGCGTTCTTCCCTTGGTCATATAAGAGTTTTCGCCGATCCCGACGCATTATTGTCTCTGGGTATCGTCTATACGACATCCGACCTTACGAGCAAAGGCGGAGTCGATTATCGATACTTCAGCTCCAGAGTCGAACAACATCGTCGCCTTCTGGTTATTAATCTTGCCACAGGCTTTCGCCTGCTTGAACCATTTATCAGGCGCGTGATACTTCCAGTATCCGCGGGAATCTCCAGGCAGCAAGTCCAACTGCATAACCACCTTGGTCCGGGAGTACTCATCGGTCTTCAGACTGTAGACCGGATGGTCTCGGTCGACGCAATTTGGAATAGAACGTGTATTGTCGGTCTTATCCTCCTTGCCTACATATGCATAGATTTGAACCGTATAACGCTCGGCTCGATCCAGATTCCAACCTGGCGAGCGTTCTAGTTTAACATCTTTTCTGCGTCCGGCGGAAGCATCCCCGCATGCTTGTCCGGCACGTACCACTTGCGCATCATGTTAAAAAATTCTTCAATATTGCAGTGGCCATTCTCGTGGATCTCTCCACATGACTTGCATACGAAGAGGCAGTGGTCAGTCGGGTGGCCGCGTCTCTCGCACTTCTTGCACACCATCTTCTTCCAGCAGTGTGGACCATCATGTTTGCTCGACCCACAGTGGGAGCACTTCTGACGAGGTCGGTCCGGATCGGACTTGCTTCCGTTACTTCCCTTCCGGTCCAACTGGTCGGACTTCGACTTGGTCTTCGGGGCAGGTCCCGCGACATAGACGTAACGATACTTGTAGCCGGTGCGTATACGCACGGTGCGGCTAGCGCACAGAGGAAGGCTTTCCTTTAAGTGGCGTTCGCCGCTACTTAGCCGATACGCCCTTATTAAGGTCTTAGTAGGAGAGAGCTCTCCTACTCGGGGCCAAGATTCCCGGGTTAGTTTACTCTAGCCTGTACTAGTGCCTTAACGGCAAGGTTGCTTACAAAGGGTGTAGCTAAGGGGAGGGCTCCCCTTACGCTACGGCACTCACTACACGCACGACCTCGACCGGTCGTGCGTCTGTACTAAGGAGTAAAAGTAAAACTGAATATATTTAATATGTAATTATTTAAACTAATATAAACTATATGTAACACTAAGTAGAATATTCCTAATTCGTACCTAGCTAAAATGTAGTGTACACACCTGTGTACTGACACGTGGATGGCTGACACACCACCCCAAGGGCCCATGCCCTGATTGGTTAAAATAACCAAAGGTTCGAAACCTTTCAACCCGGCCAATACTGGCCTCAACCGTGGTGTACTCATGTACACCAACACTCAGTGTTACCAGAATGTAACCCCGGTACATCCTCCCCCATCAAGACTATTGCTTACGCAATAATCAAATTTTTTTTTGTTGGAGAACTCCAACGCCAGTTCCCCTGGCCATCCACATGTACACCTCTAGTGGTGCTATGGCGTCTCCTCTAGAAGAGGTAGACTACTCCGAAAACACGGAAGTGGATGCCTTTGGGGATACCTCCCCAATGGTGAGCCGCTCCGACAGCGCCGAACGGCGTTGTCGGCAGCCTAATCCCTTCCCCACACGAGAGGAAAATGCACTAACCAGTGCGCCACCCCTGCCCGTATCGGATGATACATCCGAGTCGCCTAAGGCGATTATCACTAATGAGCTGGACGCAGCTCAAGACTCCCAACTTGCCGCACAGGCACTAAGGGCTGCGTTGCGCGCCCCCAAACGACCGTCAAGGGCGGCTTATAATTTCGATGGTCCTCGTGACCTTCCAAGATGGGCCAGGCGTTTGGTAAGGACTAGTCTAGCGTCCTATACCCCTGGCCCCGCGGCTGAACAGCCGTACCAACGCGAACGCCGTGAGAAACTCCGGCAACAACTGCTTACACAAAAGCATTTCACTAGCGTCTCGTACCGAGAGCGCTTTAACAGGAAGGCACAAGGTGCCCCTGTTGAGAACCTCCGCGAGGTTCCTGTCGTTCTTTCTCCGGGAGAAAGTGCCGATGACGCAGAGAAGAAGTTCCGCGCTTGGGCGGAAGGAGAGAAGCTTCTCCCCAGCTTCGATAAGCTGCATGACAGCTATTCCCGTCGAGACATTTGGGTGGAGAGGGTGTTGCGCCTTACATTCGCCAAAGCTAAGGCGATGGAGCAACTACGTGCTTCGTATCGCACGCGCTACGCCAGCGCCCCTGTCTCCACCCTGGTGTCCGGAGACAGTGTGGTCGCCACATCTGCCTCCGGCCAACTCCCACTTATTGGGAGTGAAGAGGCTTCTCATGCCCCTCTGGTCGTTGACCTACAGCGGGATTCTCCCGATAAAAAGCGTCAACGACGTCGCGGCAATCCTTTCGTAGGGGAGTCTCGAACTCCCACGAACTCTGTGAGTGTGGATAACCTTTCCACTTCACCAGATACTGGGTTTGACCCCGATGATGGCGCCGCGCCATCAGCCGCTCCACATGAAAGTGTGGAGTACTCTCCGCATCGAGCATTGGAGGAGGAGGTCGCACAATTGCGACGTGAGATTCGCGCGCGCTGTGATCGACACAGCCTTCGCATCCATGATCTCCACGAGGGGATCCGCGATGAGCGGGATGCCACTGATCGCTTCGAGAGGCGGCTTGCCTCTATCGAGACGACCGTTGCGGAGCTTCGTGGTCGCATTTTAGCCCTTTCGGGATTCCTTCGCCCTGCGGTGCCTTACGGCTATCCGCCTTTCCACCCTCCTCCAGGAGGGGCCCCGCCTCCGGGTCCTGGTATGGCTTAAGCATACCGACATAAAAGGTTGGATGCGTACGCATCGCCTTCGGGATGTCTAAGGTGTACGACAATCCCTTTCGGGCTAGCACCTTAAAGGGGCCCACAAACCTGGGGCGCAGTTTATTGCGCAACACATTTGAAACTGCATGTGTAGGAAGATTTTTAGCGTTTAATAAAACACTTTCTCCTACTCTGTATACCATTTTGTTACGCCGTCCCTTTCGGTCAGCTTGCTCCTTCTGCTTGTCTTGGCTCTCCGCCATGGCATCGCAGACGTGTCGTAAGACACTAAGGTGCGTCGATAAAAACTTATCGATGTGCTTTCGCACAGATACAGGGCTGACATCGGGGAATCCTCCCCCCTCAATCCCTGGGCCACACACACGTGGCGTTAACGGAACCCTCGGATTCACCAATCCGTTCACGTAAAACGGGGTAAACCCCGTAGATGCATGTACTGATTTGTTGATAGCAAATTCAACCATCGGAAGCATCTCACTCCAACTCTTTGGAGAATCCGGACATAAACTTCGGAGAATGTCCTCCACAACGCGATTAACGCGTTCCGTCTGACCGTCCGTCTGCGGATGATCCGCAGTGGACATGAGGATCTTGGTGCCTAGCACCTTAAACAACGCTCCCCAGAATTGTCCCGTAAAACGGGGATCCCGATCCGACACAACGGAATCGGGTAGACCATGTTGTCGAAAGACACGGTCTAGGAACACTTTTGCTGTTCCTTGTCCATCTATGGACTCTGGCACCGCCGCCAGGTGAGCCATCTTGCTCAAACGGTCTACAAAGACCAATATGCCGGTGTTCCCGGCCTTATCCTTCGGAAAACCGAAGATAAAATCCATGCTAATGGATTTCCAACACTCCGTTGGAACCTATAAGCTCGCCAAAGGCGCAGCTGAACTTGCAGAGGGTTTAACCCTCTGACACGTCTCACAGGTGCGTATATACGCACCGACCCACTTATACATATTGGGCCACCAATACAAAGCGCTTAAAGCGCTGTAGGTCTTATCCCGACCCAAATGACCCCCGGTAGGGGCGTCATGTGCCTCAAAGAGGACTCTGTACTTCAGTTCCTCATCATGAGGAACAACCACCCGCGGAGTGTCCTCCGCGCTCGTGCTATAATATAGCAAACCGTCACAGTAACTGTAACGGTGTAACCAAGCTCTAGCTCGACTTGACAGGGTTGGCTCAGACGAGCCAAGACCCTTTTAACCCAACGCGCTGATAAGCGCCGTACACTGAGGGTCTTTCTCATACGCCGGGCGTATGAGATCCACCACAGACGTGGTGACGAATGTCGCGTGAGCGAGCTCGTAATCGGGACGACGCGACAAAGCGTCTGCAAGCACGTTCTTCTTGCCAGGTTTATACTTAACCTCAAAGTTGTACTCCGCAAAGAAGGAGAGCCAACGGGCCATCCGTTGCGAGAGATGAGGCGACTTTGTCGCTGTCCGTAAGGACGCGTGGTCAGTATAAACCAATAACAGCTTTGAGCCGAGTAGGTGAACCCTAAATTTGACAAAGGATACTTCATAGCAAGTAGCTCCTTGTCATGAACGGGATAATTACGTTCTGCAGCTTAAAGCTGCCTCGACTCAAACGCAATTACGCGTTCCCTTCCTGCATCGTCTGCTTGTAACAAAGCCCATCTGATTGCGAAATCGGAGGCGTCGCAGACGACGCTAAAAGGTTTCCCAGAGTCTGGGAGAGCAAGAACGGGAGCTTTTAACAAGCTCCCCTTTAGCGCTTCGAAAGCGTTTTGGTGTTTGGTTTCCCAACACCAGTCAACATCCTTCTTAAGAAGTCCCGTCAATGGCTTCGCCATTTCAGCGTAGTTCTCGCTGTATTTGTGGAGATAATTGGCTAATCCAAGCCACTTCCGTAAATCTCTAAGATTTACAGGCGAAGGCCACTCCACAATAGCTTTCACCTTCGTGGGATCCGCCCGCACTCCATCCTTACCGATGAAGCATCCGAGGAAAGGAATTTCCTCAGCACCAAAGATACACTTGGATGCGTTTGCATATAGCTTATGCTCTCGCATACATTCGAGCACTGCTCGAAGGTGTACCAGATGCGTCTGAACATCAGACGAGTCGCCTTCCGCACGACTATGGACGAATATATCGTCGAAGTACGTCTGAGCCTACTTCCTATGAGGGCGGAAGAGTTGAGTCACCAAGCGATTGAAAGTCGCTGGTGCATTTGAAAGCCCTTGTGGCATCAGAAGCCACTCCCACAGCATGCCACTAGGCGTGCTAACCGCTGTCAGCGGAATATCGGACGCTCGCATGAGCACCTGATAATACCCGTCCACCAGATCTAAGGCACTGTACACAGTACAGCCCGCCATATTGTTCTGAGGACATCCTTCCGAGGAATCGGAGTCTGCATGGGTACAGTAGCTGAATTTAGCCTGTTATACGCATGCACAATGCGCCACTTTCCGTTCGGTTTACGAACACAAAAAGTGGGAGATGAGTGGGGAGACTTACTCTCCCGTACCATCCCTGCCTTTTCTTTCCCATTGAAGAATGCGTCGATAACGTCGCATTGCTCCTTGGGGAGAGGCCACTGCCTAGTGACGCAGTATTTGGTTCCAGGAACCAAATCAATTTCATGTCGGACCTCCCGATCCGGTGGTAACCCCATCGGCGGGTTGTCACTAATGACATCTCCAAATTCCTTTAGTAACGAATGGTAAGGGTCCTCAGGATCCGCGAGGATCTTGAGGCCGCTTCGGGCATTAAATGCCTGTTTGGTTTTCACCAAAACTGACTCGTCCATCGTGGATGAGGAGTTCAAATCCTCTTCCGGACGCAACACGACGACCTCGTCTATTTCATCTGCTTTCAAAGCAGTCTCAAACTCGTTTAAGGACATCTCCTCCAACGACAACAGTTCGCCTATCCCAGGCAACCGTTCCAGGCTTACGCCTTCTGTGACAACACCTGTCACACTATTCAGCATCCTGTAGGACTGCTGACCACTGCCCTCGGGACTCATCCCGAGGCCCAGATGGGGGTAGTCAATTGCCCCATCTACTGGAAGCGCCACGCGCCTATCCAAAGAGGTCTCTACCTCTACCACCGGTGACTCGCCGGTCTCGCCTATACCGGCGTAATCGGAATCATTTCCGATGTGCGAAAGAGACAAACTTCGGGTCTCTTCGCTTGGAAGCGCCTCGCGCATAACCACAGAGGTCTCTACCCCTACCACTGGAGTAAACACAGGTAGATCACCAGTCTCGCCTATAACGGCGTGGTCGGAATTATTTCCGACGTGCAAAAGAGACGAACTACGGGTCTCTTTGTGTGGATGCGCCTCGCGCTTAACCACAGGGGTCTCTACCCCTACCACTGGAGTTACCACAGGTAACTCACCAGCCTCGCCGTTCACGGCGTGGGGATTAACCGCCGAATCCCCCTCGTTAAGGAACTCTTCCTTAACGCCATTGGGAATGATCATTTCAGACATCCCAATCTCTGGCATCTCACGCCAGAATCGCTTTTTCGATCGAGCAAAGGTGGGTTCATGACTAGCCAATGCTTCACCCGACCGCGGATGCGTTGATCCAGTGGACTTAGACTTCCAGTCTATCCATGGCTCGTGGCGTTCCAGCCACTCCATGTCCAGAATGAGGTCATACCTCGAGTCCAAATCCAGGACTAGGCAACGTTCTAAGCTGTCAAAGTCTGCAAACTTCAGCTTAAGGTCAATCGAGACCTTGGGTACAGAAACCTGTACGCCCGTCGCAAGACGGATCGTGACAACGTCACGAGAAAATGCCTCTAGGGCCTCGGCATACAGCCGACTATTCACAACAGAAGCCCGTCCGACATAATTGTCAGACGCTCCAGAGTCTATCAAGACTCTCCAAGGCTTATCAAAGCCTTTCACATCCGCAAGGACTACCAGCAAACCTGGCTGGTACACCAACTCGTTGCTAGAAAGCACCGTTTCCCTCGGGGATTTGTGCTGTCGTCCCCTACCCTGGGGCTTAACAGCACTGAGGGGTCCCCCAGTAGGGCGCCCCGCACCTACTGGGAGCCGTCGTTTCCCGACGGCTTGGACAAGGGATTTTCCCTACCCTTGGTCCCTTGTAGCGAGTGTCTCGCTGGGGATTTTTCGGACATCTGTTTCTCAGATGATCCATGCTCCCACACAGGAAGCATCTCAGCGGCCCACGCCGCTGCAACATAGCCAAGAGCTCTGTCTCGAAGCTCTGTGAAAAAGAGTCCGAATGACTCTTAGCGGGAGGTTTATCCTCCGCTTCTACCTGACTCAGGCCCATGGGTTTGGGACCCACCTTAGAGGAACGGAAGTTCCTCTCGGCGTTGAACGACATCTTGAATGACTCTTCCAGGGATTCGGGTCGGCATCGGAACAATTCCGAACGTGCTGGCCCTTCTCTCAGGCCTCCCATGAAGACGGGGATGGACACATCGTCCGAATACGCTTTCGCGTACATCCCTGCCAACAGGGTCTTAAGTTCCTGGATATAAACCTCCAGGTCCTTAGTGCCTTGACGGCACCTCAGGAACGCCAGTTGATTCTGGTAAACCAGATCAGGCGTTGCGTACATGTCCATAAGCTTCTGCTTAAGGACCTTCCATGTTGGAAACACGTCCTTGACTGATTCCAAGCATGTAAACGCCCATGTACGGGCTTTGCCCGTAAGATGAGTCAATGCAAGTCCCACTTGCAAGTGATCAGTGGTCATGTTCGCTGTGGCGAAGGCCGTTTCGACCTCTCGCAACCAAACATAAAGGTTGTCACCCTTCTCTCCGGTGAGCTACTTTATCTTAAACGATAATGGAGGGCGCACCCCCGTGGAATGACCTCCACTACAACTCTCCTCATGAGCGATGAGGGCATTCACCCTTGCCTTTACGGCCTCAAGGCCCTGCTCCACTAGTAGCTTCATACCTTCTTCCCCCGTTAAGGGTAACAGCCTTTTGAAGGCTTCCTGTTGGACGAGGGTCAAACTATCCCAATCGTCCTGATTCATCCTTTGCAGAGGATGGCTAGTCTACCAACACAGGTGTTGGATTGACTACAAGTGCTACCAGATGTAGCCGGTGCGTATACGCACGGTGCGGCTAGCGCACAGAGGAAGGCTTTCCTTAAAGCAGCGTTCGCCGCTACTTAGCCAATACGCCCTTATTAAGGGCTTAGTAGGAGAGAGTTCTCCTATTCGGGGCCAAGATTCCCGGGTTAGTTTACTCTAGCCTGTACTACTGCCTTAACGGCAAGGCTCCCTTACAAAGGGTGTAGCTAAGGGGAGGGCTCCCCTTACGCTACGGCACTCACTACACGCACGACCGGTCGAGGTCGTGCGTCTGTACTAGGAGTGAAAGTAAAACTGAATATATTTAATATTTAATTATTTAAACTAATATAAACTATATGTAACACTAAGTAGAATATTCCTAATTCGTACCTAGCTAAAATGTAGTGTACACACCTGTGTACTGACACGTGGATGGCTGACACACATCCCCAAGGGCTCATGCCCTGATTGGTTAAAATAACCAAAGGTTCGAAACCTTTCAACCCGGCCAATACTGGCCTCAACCGTGGTGTACTCATGTACACCAACACTCAGTGTTACCCGAATGTAACCCCGTTACAATACTGGTCTTCATCCGATGACTCCTGGCTGGATTGACTTCCACTTTCCCCTTCCGATCCCGTGCTATCTTCGGCTACGGTCGCCTTGACCGCTCGGGTCGGTCTGGCCCAGGGTCTCTTGACCGGATCGGTCTGGGTCTGTGTCTTGGATCGGTAGCGACCTGATCCACCGGCACTCTTCGTCCTCATGCTACGCGACTGCTGTAACGTCCGTAGAGTTTGTTCAACTTCACCCGCGTCCCTAAGACGCAGCAGAGTAAGCTGGTCCTCCAGCTCTTGATCGTCCAGGGTACTAATTTAGTGACCCACATGTTCCAGAGCAGCACCATTCGGCGGGTTATTATCTTTAATCGTTATGCCGGAACGAAGCGCAGCCACGTTCAACCGATGCAAATATTCGATCGGTGTCTCGTCGCTCCGCTTCTGAATATGGTGGTACTTGCGGGCACTCGAAAATCCGGAGTTACAATATTGCCCTTCAAACTATGCACATAGCCTATCCCAGTCAGACTGGACATCCCAGCCTAACTGTTGGTTCCAGTTGGCAGCCAGTACTTTCAACAAATCCCGGAAGATTAGACATCTTTCACTTTTCGGGGTCTGGTCTCGCAGGAACGCAGACTTGACCCGACCGAACCAAGACCGGGCCTGGTCTTCATCAGCATCCTTGCCAGTGAAGTCCTTGAGGTCGGTCGTCGCGGCCATACGGATGCGCGGAATCGCAGCAGATCCAAAGTCGTAAGCAATAGTGGAGCTAGGTTAGCCTTGCGTGGCTTGCCAGCGCCCGTACCGTCTGACCCACAGTGGTCGTCAAGACTGCAGACCGACTCCATGTCACAGTCACTTGTCTTGCTTGGTCTACGCGGTCTGGCCGGTTTCGGCTTGCGCTTCCCTTTGCCGACTTGCTTAGCACTTCGAGTAGGGTTATCCATAGATGTTACCGATTCCATATCCACATCTCGGCAAACATTGGTACTTTGTTGGGTAGACCGGTCTTGGAAATGAGGGCGCAAAGGTGGTCTAACCCGGTCTTCCATGAAACGCTCCATCATCGTCTCAAACATAGCTTGGACGTTAGCTGGAGTCGTGGGCAACGTATTAATACCCTCCTTCTGCGGAACTGAGGCCTGTGGGGGTCGCTGGGGCCCCGACTGGCAAGCAGCCCTTTGCTGCCGCATGTCCCTTTTTTGTTCAGACCGGGCATGGTCCACCCCGATGGTCATCCGCTCGACACCAGTCTCCAACTCTGATGAGTTGTTCGAGGCCGGTGGAGATTGATAAACCGATTCGTCATCAGAGCCAATGTCAACAAGCTCTGTGGAGGCTTCGGCGACCTTCACTGCCGTGGTGGGAGTTGGGCGGCGAACCGCCCCCACCAGTGGCACCAAACGGTCGTGGAGGTCCGACATCGACGCCTCCAGTCTCCAAGCATCAAATTCAAACAATTTATTGACACCGACGGGGTTCTGCATTTTAATGCCAGCCTCCGCCAACATCGCCACCAAATTCTTGCCGAGCAGTAATGGTCGATCACTCTGGATCGGCTCGGTAGAGGGACCGAGAAGACGGTCGGGGATATGGAGGTCCAACACCCGAAAGACCTGGTTTTGGCGAACAAATCGCTTCAATTCAAAAACATAATACATCTTGTCCAGGTCTTGTTCGGTGATAGCCTCATCCCCGACCTTCGACTTTTCTTCGAAGTCGTCTTCGTCGGGTGGCATTCCCAGCCCTTTTCTGGGCACCTTGGGCACCTTGGAGACTTTAGGGAGGTAGACCGGATCGTTCCAGTCATCCTCCAAGTAATTTTCATCTTTTAGTTTTCCATCAATATTTTCATTCATACACATAGGATCAGGACCTTGGTCCTGATCCTTTCCGGAACTATAGCAAGACCTGCTATAGTCCCGATCGGCTCCGGTGGGAGCCTTTTGGGGAGGAAATAACTTATTAATCCCGATCTGGTCCTCCGCCAGGCCAGATCGGACATCGCCATCTTTATCAACAACGAGAACGTAAGGCGATAGCCTTTCCTTACGTCCTCTCCAGAACGACTCCATATTCAAATCATTCAAATCTTCGAATTTAATTTTTGATGACACCTCGCGGTGATATCCCTGGTTCGAATCCGGGCACGCGCACCATTGTGGTGGAGTCAAGTTGGAAATCGAAAACATTAGCATCGATAACCTGACTACCACCATCGCGCCCAGCCTTCCAACTTTTGGAGGGGGTACTCCGCGGACCACCACTCGAGATCTGGTCCGATCGTCCGCTGCAAGCAGACGACCGGTCGTCATCAGAACCCACTTGGTCCGATTGTTTAGTGTCCATCTCACCTTGTGTACCCGATGGAATGGGCTAGTTACACACTCGGTGGATCGGGATCGCAGATTGGATCGAACCGGTCTTGAATATAGAAGACCGATCTGGGTAGGTATCTCTGGGGCGGAACTCTTCACCCCAGACACAAACAGACCAAAAACACTTCCAAGAGATAACTTCCAATAGGTCGATTGTCCAAACGATCAAGACCTGACCAATACGAAATAATAGAGGGTAGACCGACCGTTCTGGTCTAGCCCCTGACCAATACGAAATAAGACCAAAACCGGTATAGTTTCCAACCAATATTAAAACAAGCCAATATGTCCGCGTAAAGACCCAATATGCTCGTGAAACTATACAAACGATATCTCCACGCCAAGACCAATCCAGTGAATAGCACGTTCCAAACGTACTTGAGTTGAGGTGTTGAGATCGCCAACTCGTACTCCCGTCGAGGGACTTCCGGTGGGCCAAAGTGCGCGTGCGGCGCGTCCAGACCGGGTATAATGGGCGAGAGGGGATAATTCGACCCTCTGCCCCCAAACACTCCGCGGCGGGCGGAGGCGACTAGTGTACGAAAAGGGAAGAACGGCGACCCCTAGCTGTGGTGTGAACCAAGACCAGAAGAGGTTTCAGCCACTTATCCGAAAGCTAAAAGATTTCCTTACTTAAAGGTATAACCTCTGTCCTAAAAGGTAAAACCACAACTAACATACTACTACCCTATAGTCCCTAAATGTACCCCCACAAAAAATATGTAAAATACCCAAAGTCGGGTGACTCACCAAAACTTGCGTTCTTGACACTTCTTGAGTCTGATAGGCTGAAAAGACCCCCTTGTTTAAACCAATCCGAAATTATACCAAATGCCTTGACAAAACTTGACCAGAAGTGTGCCAAATTTTGGGCACGCTTCTCCACATATGCACCGAGATTTCCATGCCTTGCGGCACCTGTAAATAAATCTCCACATCCTCTTCAGACTTGGCTTTGGGGTAGGCACTAGGCACATCGCCGTGGCGTGCCGCTACCCCCCCACACTTGCGCCAAAACCAGAATCAACTTTACGTTGTTCAATTCCATAACAGTGGAAAATGTGAAAAAATAATCGTCCCCGAAAACTTGCTTATCGCCCCTGGCGACCAACCTCGCCTTGTACCTCTCTACCGACCCATTTGCACAGACTTTCGTCTTGTACACCCATTTGGTCGGGAGAGGTACCTTGCCCTCAGGGCGGCGAGCAACATCCCACGTTTCCAAATCCTGTAGGGCCTTAAGCTCCTTCATTTCCGCCTGTCTCCACATGCTTGACTGTGGGCCACCGTGCGCCTCACGGTAGTTCTTCGGATCCGGCAGTATCATCGAGCCACCTGTTTGCTCACAACCGGGTTCACATACTGCATACACACATAAAGCGCCTTCCATATTTTCATTAATTCCAGCATTTTTTCCGGAGTTTCCACAATTGGTGCCACCCTCTTGTCCCTTGAATCTTCATATTCTTGACCATTCACTGTCTTCTTGGACTTCCTGCGTGTTTTTCTCGTGCCCTGCGCTGGTTTCTCGGCGCGCCTCGGCTCATCTGCAGCCTCCGGTATTCCATGACTTCCACGCCCTTTATTTTGCGTATTCGAACCGACATTTCTTGAACGCGACTCGGCCATTTCCTCGAGTTCTTGACTGCGTTCACCTTCCAACAGCTTGGATACCTTCTCAATTGTTTCTTCACTGAGTGTCTCGATCGAGGTGACGTGCCGCGTCACCACGACCACCCTGTCCTTCACCAGCAGCACCTTGAAACCTTTGGTTTCATCACTCTTCCCCAAAATTAGGGCGCGCTCGGCATGTTTCGCCAGCGTCTTCTTCTTCTGTCCCGCCAAACCATACACGGGGACACGAAAACCACGATATCATTTACTGCCGGCCTCTTGCCGGTCAGCACTTCCAATGGCAAAATTCTCCCAACATTTGATCTCGTCGGAGTACGGTTGAGTATGTACGCAGCATACTCAGCCGCTTCCGACCAATACGTGAGGGGTACACCTGACCCGAGAATCATGCACCGGACCATATTGAAGATGGTCCGGTTCATCCGCTCCGCCTTCCCGTTCGACGCCGAATTCCCTGGCTCTGTTACTTGGCGGCGGATACCGGTCTGCTTACAAAACAGATCCACGTTTCGGTTTTCTCCGCCGCCATCCGTCCGCAGCACGTGCACCCTGCACGAAAATTCTTTTTCAAACCAAGCGAGAAAGTGTCCGAACATCTTCGCTGCTCAATCCTTGGTGCGTGCCGCAATAACTCTAACGTAACTCGAATGATGATCCACGAATACAACCAAGTACCGGTTGCCACGTCTGTAGCGGGGAGTGATCGTACCTTTGAGATCACTGCAGATCACTCCTCCGATGCGATCAATTGGCGCATTTCCGCCCGAATCTGCCTTCGGTTGCGCCTTTCTGGCGGCCTTCCATTCGGCACACGTAAGGCAATTCGGCCTATTCGTGTCTGTTAAGGCAATACCAGACCTCGGGTCCCTGGCCAACCTTTCAATAGTATCGTAGGCCAGGTGACCCAGACGCATGTGAAAATGGTGTAGGCTGCCAGTGTGGAAGTCCTTACTGACATCTTCCAACACACTGTTGGCAACCATGTCACCGATATTTTCCGAAAAACTTTGCGCCTTTTCGGCCTTCAACTTAGCCACAAAAACAGAACCATACGTCATCACGTCCAACAACTTTTCGCCTTTTATCACGAGGCGCATCTTGCTGAAATCATTAACCATGGTGCAAACCTTTCGCGCAACCTACCAAGTGAGATCAGGTCTCTGGCTAGTTGCGGAGCGAAGTATACTTCGGGCAAGACAACGACCGTCTCACTTTTGTCGCACGTCCGCAACGTAAGCCGTCCGACCTTGGTTGCCTGAAGAGTGCCACCATCTGGAAAGGCAAAATTATCTTCGGTACTACAATCCCTAGCGTCTTCCAACAAACTAGCGTTCGACACCAAGTGTCTACTAGCCCCACTATCAATAATCCAGATATCTTCATTTTTGTTTCCATTTCCACACGCATTCAAAATACCATCCATGGTCGAAAGAACGAAACGCTTTGACGACCCTTAATTTCCACCACGGCTCTGCCTTTGGGTGCGTTCACCTCCACTCTTACGGGGCTTTTCGGGGCAATACCTCTGTATGTGCCCCTCGCCGCCACAGCCGTAGCACACGCGCCGCCCCTGACCAGATGTTGCTGCATGCACGTGCAACTTAGGTGCGGGTTTCGACTTCACCATGTCGTCTTCGAGCTCCTGCGCCCATGCGATTAACTCTTGCGCATTGCTTAGGTAATCCTCCCTTCTAGGGTCATACCTAGCCATCAACATTATCTTGAGTCGCGGCGCGGCATATTTGACGATATTTTCAACTATTAACTTTTCACTCGACCCGCTTTCACGAGCCAGAGCTACTAGGTATAAGTAGTGCTCTGTCCAGCTACGTTGCGGATCCTTTTCCATCGAAAATTTCGCAGCGGCTTGGTGGTGGGATATCGTCGTCTTGAATCCCAACCACATCTGATCCATGACGTGAATCAACGTCGGCCGCACCTGCCACCACCACGCAACATTTGTGCGGTAATATTCGGCGGCGGTGCTCTCCAAATGTTTGCCGAACTTATTCACCTTCAATCGTTCACTCCACTGGAAGCCAGAGGTCATCTCTGCAATCTCAATGGCTTCCATGAACAGGTAAGCCCACTGGCGATACCCTGCACCCAGACCGGGATATAATTCGCGTCCCAAAAATTTGTCGATGCTTAATTTCGGTATCTTGTACCCGGTGTACTGCACCGGTACACTTGGCTGCGCGGCGGGCCCTTCGTCACCGTCTGCACCTTTCGCCGCAGCGGGCGCCCCACGAGGTACATCATGCGCTCTCGGGCGTGGCTTCGCGCCAGCTTCCACCCCTTCGTCCTCGGCCAGATCATCCAAATTCATCTGCTGGCCGAAAGGACGGTATTTTTGCAAACCTTCACGGAAATTATTTTCCGGTATACGCACCGGCGCTTCTCTCTTGCGCTCGGGTGACCTCTTCGCTGGTGCAGGCCTATCTTGCCCTCCATCAGGGTCATTCGAAGCTCTCGCAGCTTCATGACAATTGTTCAATAGCTTCCGGAATTGCTCCGGAGAGGGCATATCATCGTCGTCAAAATCAATCATCGTAAACTTATCGAAAAATCTTCAATAACGTCCGGTAACCGCTTCCCCTTCGACAGGGGGCTTTCCACAAGCTCCACGGAACGTAACAACAAGAAAAAACGCAATACAAAATGCTCCAAACGACCAAGAAAACTCAATTGGATTACTTGACGCAACTTGGGCTCATAACCTGTTAAAACAACACAGAAAAGGTTGCAAACACTTAACGCGATCAATACTCACCACCTGGCCAAGTTACAGTGTGGGAGGATCAGCGGAAGGTGCAGAACGGTGTGCGTCGCGTCGTAGCCCTAGGATGTATTCAGTCTGGCACTGTGTGTTTTAATGCAAAACGAAAAGTAAAGTATATTATGTATAGTTACTTAAGTCGCTATCCAGTCCTTACTGCAACTTAAAACTGTAACTGCTTTTTATATGTAAAAATGTATGGCTTACCTGCAACAGCCAATGGGCTTCCACTATACGGAAGAGTGCAAACTCCAAAATGGATACACACTCTTCCAACAGGTACTTGAACTATTACATGTCCACCTCGATAAGAAGGCGAATTAAGACACGATAAAGACTACCTCTCCGAACTGCAAGAATTAACAGTGTATGCAAGTCATGGAAATTGTTGGAACGTACGTAGCTACTTCATGTTATCTACCTACGTTCCAAGAACCTTTCTACGACTTCTTTGCTATCCTAGATGCCCTATTCTTTCGTACATCATAATAAACCTTCTGGTGGCTGGCGCACAAGTGTCTTGACCTGATTCACATCTGTCTTGACCTGGTTCACATCCTCCGATCGCCATGGTGGGTTCTTCCTCTTCTTACCTACCACAGAGAAGACGTGGCCGTGCAGAACCTTAGCAGTGAACGCTACGTAAACAAGATGTTGAAGTGTGTCTTTGTTCATTTTGCGCAAGAACTTAAGAAACTTGAGTAGTAGATGTCGATATTAAACTTGAATGAATTGAATTCGACTTTCTTGAATATCGTATCACCAAGTGTCCGTTCTTGATAAAAATAACACCGCAAGACAGCTGGTATACAGTAGATGAAGATAACCAAGACAGGGACTTGCTCGCTTTAGCGTGTATTAAAAATGATCATCTTCTGTAAGATGTAAAATATGCATGTTTAAGCTAATTGCGATACTATATCAGCTGTCTAACTAACAATAAGTATATGTACTAATTTTAGTGCCTAATCACCAACGGTGGAGATGCTTTAAGAGCATCTACACCGTTGGTGATTAAATGGGTAGCTAAAGTAAATGTAGTGGAAAATTTATTCAAAGGGCACTCCACCGATACGAGTAAATCGCTCCTAAATTCAGTGAAAAATTAGAAACTGAAAAGTTGAATATATTTGCGATGTTCTATAGTCTGAGTAAAAAGCCTTGCAAACGACGCGACGACACCACGACGCCAGCCATTAAACCCTCTACCCTCACACACGTCATCCGCAGCAGATGCTGCCTCCGAACCGTGCACACCGTGCCTGGTGCGCAAGAAAGGAAAGAACAATACGAAGCGAGAAGATGAGCAGTTGGTTGCATCGAGACTAGAGATAGCGCAAGACCCGATAGCCGGAAACAAAAAAAAGAGTGCCGTGTTTTGGGAACGCGTGCTGCGACCTTCACTGCCGCCTTGCCGAAACCGCCAAGACCGATAGTAGCCTCAATGTACCTTCCACGTCATCCAGACAACAATAAACAAATTCTGCGGTTGTTTGGAAACCGTTCAATCCCGGAAAGAAAGCGGGAAGGCGTACGAGTACAAGGTCTAGAAATATTCTGAGCTCCATGGCTTGGAATTTACGATGATGACCCTTTGAACTGACGTCCGCAAACATCCCAAGTGGACGGAGGCCATGGTGGCCAAAACACCTACGGATAGGAAATAAAAAAGAAGGCTAGTTGAAGCAGAAGAGGAGAAAAATGACGACCAGGAGAGAGGTTCGGTATCTGCGGAGAGGCCCGTGGGTAAAAAGGAAGAAAGGAGGCTGGCTTCCACGATGCTGAAGAAAACCAGCACTCACTTGCAACCATGCTTGTAAAATTGAGATAGAGGCCGCAGAGAAAAGGCGGGTCTTGGAACGCTGTAAATGATTAAATCATGGCACGCAACACTGACGGCATGACCTAAACACAGCATCGCTATTACCAATTGAAGCAGTCACATATCTTGCGTGGTCTCGAAAACGAAATGTAGTGCAGCAACTACTAAAACCTTGAAAATACTCACATACGGCTGTCCTGCGTCAAATTTTAGTTAATGCAATTTATTCCTCGTCACCATGTCTTTGCCCTAAATGTTAAATGAGTTCGTGACGCAACTGATAGTGTTTGTTCTCATCACGTATGCCACGGAACCGCTGAACGAAATCCGCAAATGAGGAGGGATCCTGGTACAGAGTAAGCGCCTCGCCATGAATATCATAGTCATAGTTAAAGTCATTCAAATCCCGCTCGTCCTCTACAATCGCGTTTTGCAGTACGATGCAGGCTTTCATAAGGTACTAAAGATCCTCATGCCTCCAGAAACGAGTTGAGCCATTGATGATCGCTAAACGTGGTTAAGGCACACCAAACCCACTTTCAACATCTTTCCTCGCCGATTCCTGCAGTTTGGCAAATTGACTCATCTGTTGCGAAGGAGTTGAAAATTATAATAAATCCACTTAATCAACAACACAAGGAGGTAATAATCATGTCCTCCTTGATTTACTTCCCGGGTACTTAATACTACCGCCCGAACCAACAAATCAATCGAACACACTTGGGACACACTTCCAAAAGCAGTTCCAGGCTGCCCCCAACACTAGCTAGCTTTAAACGGCTGCCGCTCCACTTGCTAGGGCGTTCACTCAACGACTTCCTTGTATTACACTTGGTTTTTGTATTGGAACAGTAGATAAGGTTTTTAAGGGTCGGCAGAGATCTTAGCACTTCAGGGGAAATTTGGTTCTATTAAGTGTTACCAACTCTTACATCAAAGACAATCACTTCTCTCACCCACTACTTCTTGGTTACTTCAGCGCTGACTTCAATACTGGACAGTTACTGTCGCGACCCTATGTAATTTGATCGATCGGATTGGCCTCGCGATCTGGCCGTCGCGATCTGGTCGTCTCGACCCTCTGTAAATTGATTGATCAGATTTTCCTCGCGATCTGGCCGTCGCGATCTGGCTGTCGCGGCGAGGAGCGCTAGGGCGCGGGACGTAACAAGTGAACCAGACCATGAAATCAAACCAGCA
This sequence comes from Peronosclerospora sorghi, assembly GCA_026184515.1. NCBI lineage: Eukaryota > Oomycota > Peronosporomycetes > Peronosporales > Peronosporaceae > Peronosclerospora > Peronosclerospora sorghi. Next base: position 19,549,412 of record CM047580.1, read on the forward strand.
GCACCGCCAAAGAAAGCCAAGACACAGCCGAATCTTCTAGGCCCAACGGCGGGTCCAATCATGCTGATAAAGACAACTGAAAGTACGAAAATTCGTGTGCACTCGGCTCCCCACACTATCTGGCTTTCTGATTGGCCGAAAAACATCCATCCACAATTCAAATATTTAACAACACACTCAATCGGAAGCGTCAGTCGCGGCGAGGGGCGCTAGGGCGCGGGACGTAACAAGTGAACCAGACCATGAAATTAAACCAGCAGCACCGCCAAATATAGCCAAGACACAGGCGCAGCTTTAAGCCCAACTGCGGGTCCAATCATGATGATAAAGGCGTGTGCCCTCGTCTCCCACACTATCTGGCTCAATATTATCTTCCTTCGGGTCAATAAAGCCATAATTCCAAGCCATAATTTTCACGTTATTCGCATGATGAAGGTTCAAGACTTTCATGAGACGCTGTGTGTGCCGCTTGGCACTAATGATGAAGGTTCAACACGATCTTTGTCGCTAAGGATCATTTACTATGGAAGAAGAATATGGACACCGATGCTTTCAGCCTTTAAGCCACAACATCGCGCTAATATTAAGGTTATTGGCGTGAAGAATATACCATGGAGTAATAACAGCCGCAGATCATCTTCTTCATTTAAAAAAAAAAGACTCTACTTTCACCACACGTAAATAAAGACTCTACTTCACCACAATCGCCCCTTGCGTAACTTCAGCGTAAGCGAGCAAAAGGCACGCACACACATACTTCTTAATGGTCATATTTCAGATATTTATGTGCAGAATCTTCATTCATAGTCGTAGAAAAACCCGGAACATCACTCTCCTTGCATATGTTTATCAATCTTTTTCAAGTACTCTCGCGTTCAAAAACATATCGAGCCGCGACGATGAATAGATAATCACAGAATCTGCGGGTGAAGATACAAGTCAATACATTCCCCTTTCACACGCTCATTATATTGTTCCGATGAGACATAAGCTAATGCCGCCGACAAGTCACCAACCGATGGCACCATGCCTGTCCTTAAAAATGGATTGAGTTTGTTCCACAACAGCTACCATCCTTAGATCGCACAGCCATACTCATAAAATTGCGTGCGTGAACCACTGTCCATATCAACTGCAAAAATGTATTTGATACCGCCTTAATCATTCATGATATCAGCTTGAACGTTGTTAAAGATCAATAGATCGGCACTATGTTGGAGAGGGAAGAAATATAAAAAGTATCTCGCAACCTTATCAATTAACCAAAACAATTTCTCCTGCTTTCTCCGAGTTACTCGCTGTGATCTTACATTCTTCTTATGGCTCTTTCACGACTCTCTGCGCACAAAATTGGATCACCTCTTTCCACATCCAAATCGCATCGCGACCATTTTCAAAGTTACTCAGCTTTTCAGCTCCACAAATATCTTCTGCAGTACCACCACAGTTTCACTCTCAATTCTGAAAATTTCGGCTTCCTCCTTATCGCTAAAAAACACAACTGCATCCTGCGCTTCCCAGTCTTCGAAGTCAATAAAGCGTCGAAAGCGGTTCTTGAACCCCACATTCCGATCAAGCATTTGACCCACGTCTTTCCAATACCATGCAATCACAATCACCTTACCACGTACATCGGATCTGTCATGGCCGCCACAATGTCGTCATCCCTTCCTGTCCAAACTGCCTATCCTTGTCTGCCACCCGCTCTTCATCTGTTCCTTCATCGTCTTGTTGTTTTTCCTCTCTCACTTGCTCTTCACTTTCTGTCTCAAGCTGCTGCGCACCCTTTTTGTCTTTCTATGAGCTCGGTTTATCGCCCCATGGCTTATTTATTTATTTATTTATTTTCGTAACATCTCGTGACTCTCCATACAAGTTTTACACATGCTGGATGCTTCTGGGTATCTCTTCGTACGGTCGCCCCGATGTACAGATTTTCTTCGTTTAATTTGAAATAGATGTACAGGTTTCACACCTTTATTACCCTGACAGGTTTCTCTTCGTACGATCTTTGTTTTGTTATTCGGTTATCCGCGTTGTTTTCGATAGATGTACAGGTTTCACACCTTTGGTACCCTGACAGGTTTCTCTTCATACGATCTTTGTTGTTTCCGTACCGATTTTACACCTTTAGTACCCTGACATGTTTCTCTTCGTACGAGCTTTGTTTTGTATGTGGTTCTCCGTATTGTTTTCAATGGATGTACAGGTTTCACACCTTTATTACCCTGACAGGTTTCTCTTCGTACGATCTTGGTTTTGTTATGCGGTTCTCCGTCTTGTTTTTCAATGGATGTACAGATTTCACACCTTTAGTACCCTGACAGGTTTTTCTTCGTACGATCTTTGTTGTTGCCGTACATGTTTCACACCTTTAGCACCCTGACAGGTTTCTCTTCGTACGATATCATTCATACACGAATTTCCCATCTTAATTCTGATTCATGGATCACTCATATGCTCACTCTTCATATTACCATCGTCATAGTTAACCATATTGCGTCAATAAAATTAGATGGCGACTTGACTTATCCACATGTTCCAACAAACTTCCAGTTACTTGATCAAACATGTATCTTTGTTTTGTATTCTGCTTTTCTTTTGTTATTCCACCTAATGCAACCAACTCGGGTTATCACAACCAACACGGGTCCATGATAGGGATGCATTACATCTTCCGGGGCTTTGTCTTCTTTTTTCTCTCTTGTTGTCATTTTCTTGAATGTCTTGACGCTTTCGTCTCTTGTTTCTTATTATATGAGGATTCTACATTTCATCCTGTGTAGTGTCCTCTTGTGCTTTCTGAGATGCATAATGACGATTCTCCAAAGCTCGTTGCACATCAAACTCATACAATAAAACGGTACATGAAAGATTGTCTTCTGGCTCCCAAGTCATCTCATCAGTATCTTTCCACTTGACATAATATTCCTTTGTTAGACGTCCGTTCCTTGTTCGCTGCTTGACTCGACAGTCTACAATTCGTTCTACTTCCCACTCATCATCATGACCCGGTTCATACCATGAATCCTCAGGGAGTAAAGCCTCATCCAATTCCAGTGTATCCTCAATCTGAAGTCTCTCCCGAGGTCGTCTCATTTTATTAATATATGGCTTTAATTTGGCAATGTGTACAAGCGGGAATATTCGACTTTCACCAGTCGGTATCACTAGCCGATACACCATATCGTTTATCCGTTCATCAACCACATATGGTCCATGCCATAGTTGCGCCAACTTCCTGACCAACCCTGGTTTAACCAGATCATGTACAGCCAAACCAATTCACCTGGTCGATAAGCTGTTTTGGTAGTTGACCATAATTTAGACGCTACTGCGTCATTATGACGTTGGGCCCTATCTTTCATTACTTGTTCCTGGATAATAGCAGCCTGCGCCTGCGCTCTCATATGCTTCTCAGTCCTCCACTCCAATGCGTCTTTTTCTATGATTGATCTGTCCTCGGGTGGTATCATTGCTTCCAATGTGGTTCTGTGTTCCCAACCATGTACCAAGTAAAACTGAGTTTGGTGATGCTGAAGATCCACTAAAGTATCCAATGAAAACTCTAAGGGAGCCACATATTCATCCCAATCTCTCTGTTCCGGATCCGTGATGTAACAATTGATTGCCTTGATCACTGTTTGCACAGATCTTTCTTGTTTCCCATTGGATTGAGGTCGATATGCTAACGTATGTCTCTGCTTCTGCTTTAACATTCGATTAAATATCCTGAAAAACAAACTCATGAATCGTGGATCTCTATCATGTATTAACATTTCTTGGGCTTCAAATATCTTATACACTCCTACCATATAAGCTTCTGCTACATCTTGTGCAGTGGTGGTGCTTATTGGAATTAGGATCACATACCCAGAGAACAGACATATAAAGCACAATAACGCTTCATTTCCCATTGCAGTCTGTGGTAATGGCAATGCGAAATCCATCGTTAAAATCTGAAATGGTCTTGACACTACAATATTTCCACTAGTGCGCCCCTGGTATCTTAGCCTACCTTTTGTGGTGGCACAATCTTCACATGTTGCAACATAGTTTTCAATATGGGCATACATCCCTCGCCAATGATATTTTGGCCTCAACCGAGAATAAACCTTTCCGACTCCTTGATGGGACCCACTTCCGATCTCCACATGATACACATGCAATATATCCTCTTGTAATATGGTCGGTACTACCAATCTACACACATATTCTTTGGCTTTATATTGAGCTTTCGAGACATAGTACATGACACCTTTATTATCCAACACGTAAGTGAGCGCATGTCAAGCTATCTTTTTCCATTCCCTGGCGTAACTTATCTGATCATCATCTCCTCGTAGATACGCCATGACCTTGCTGCACCACTCATTCTGTATCTGGGCCATTCTAATTCGTTTAATTCGAATAACTGTTGCATTTTCATATGGGTCGTTGTCTTCTTTATCTTGAAGTTATTGAGATCTAATCGCATCATTGTCCACTGAGTGTGGGTCACCAGTAGTGACCGCCCCTTGTCCAACAGTAACATTCTCTTGAGGTTGGAGTTGATAATTACGTGGCTTTGCCATACTTCGAGTGAGCACAAATACTTGTGGTGACACATAATTAACATCCTCCCATATATCTTTCTGTTTTGTGACAACTTGAGCCTCATCTGCATTGGCATACAACAAATCTGGCAAACGATTCAACAGCTGCAGATATGCTTTTCTCTCCTCATTGATAATTTTCCCTGCCTGCTGCTCTTTCATAGCACATTGAGTCAAAAAATCAGCTGCCTGATTATACCTGCGAGCCACGTGTATCAGACGGATTGCTTTGAATTTCTCTACCAGCGAGGGCACTCTGCCCAACCAAACCAATAGTGATGCATGATTGCAGAGTAGATCTCCATTTGCTTGTCGAATAACCAATCTAGAATCCCCACATACAATTTCTTTCGATACATTATGGTCTTGCGCGAGTTGTAATACATAGATTAGTCCATGATACTCTCATTCACGGTAAGGTTATCTTGAATCCCATATTCCGCTGCCACTACATCCCAAGTCTGTAACTCCCACACTATCATGCCAAACGCTCCTTTCTGGTCATTCTTAAGACGCACTGCAACATCAAACGATAAAACATATCCAGTGCTATGGCGCTGTAGACTAGGAATTGGCTTAATGATCGGAACATCTTTCAACGATTTTAACGGAGCAATGTCTTCTAGCCCTTCATTCATCTTTTCTACAAGCACAATGGACGTGGCTAATAAAGCAGGTAATCCCACAGCTTCATGATTCGTTCGTATGATTTCCAATGACCACGGAGACAACATCACTGAATAATTGAATTCCTCTGCCTGTCAAACTTTTCGATGTGAACAACCATCGCATTGTAGAATATCTTGCATAAACCGTTATATGCTGTTCAAACAAAACGTGACTGGAATTATGCAACGTCTTCAGCAACGCTAGCACCTCTTGTTTCGCCCCTGTATATCTCGTTTCATCATCTTTAAAAACCTTGCTAACGTAACGCACTCGGTGCAGTATTCCATCATACTCTTGACACACCGTTGCTCCGAACGCCCATGGATTGGTATATAGCACTATACTCAGTGGTTTCGATCGCTTGATATGTCGTAACAAAGGTTCATTCACCAGACCGTCTTTTAGCAACGAAAACGACTTCTCAGTGTACTTAAGTTGGGTACCATCTTTCAACTGCAGTTCGGTTAACTCATACAGAGATGCGGCTAGTGTTGCAAAGTTGTCAATAAATCGTAGATAGTATATTAAACTACCGGTGAATCTTTGAACTCTTTTCAATGTCCGCGGGAACGCCATTTTGACAATTGACTCCAAATTGCGGGGGGGGGGGAGCTTTAACCCCTTCTGCGGATACACGATGGCTCAAAAACTCCACACTGTGTTTACCAAACGCACTTTTCGGTAAACTTATAGTGATTTGCCAATACTTAAATGACTACAGGAGATTATTATGCGTGACGCACAATGTATCCCAACTGCTTGCACCAAAAGTAATATCATAAATATATGATCGCTTCCCAATAATAGGTTGTTCATCAGTCATCACTACTTGGCCGTTATGAAACACGTCTTGAGTGATGGATACGTCTGTTTCCAACATATGTGCCTCTTTATTATCACTATCCATGACTTACTTGCCACCCAACAGTTTACATTTTATCCCCATCTGCCGTGACCGCGTACCATTGTCCACAAAGCGTTATCAACTATACGCTGATATATTTGAGGAGCGTTCTTAAGCTCTTGAGGCATCCGAAACCATTCCAAATGTCCTAAGGGGCAAATAAAAGCTGTGATCAACCGAGCTCTGTTGGTCATAGGTATAGCCCAATACCCACTCGCATTATCCATTGAACACAACCATTTTAATCCTTCAAAATTGTCCAGTAGATCGTCAATCAACGGTATGGCATACACCATCAATCTCGTCTTCTCATTCACTGACCGATAATCAATACACAGCCGTATATCGGTTTTGTTCTTTTTTAGTACTATGACAATCGGTGATGCTCAAGCAGATTCCGAATACCGAATTAGCCCTGCCTGTAAGAAGCCTCGTGTCAATTCATACAACTTAGGTAACAGTATAGGCGGTACTTTTCGTGATCTCTGCGCAATAGGTGCATTATCACCAACATCCACGTCACAAACTACACATTTAGCTGGAGGCAGTAACTCATTACCAGAGCTTATAAAACCATCAGCATACTCAGACAATAAGGCACGTAGATTATCTTCTTGTTCTTTAGTAGTAACGCCTGGTTCTCCTATGTCTGCAGTAGTCATATCTGGTGGTTCAATTTGATTCTTGTCTACTTCTGGAATGAGTGCTAGCTGTTCTTCCATAGCTTCAGCCGAAATCTCAACTCCTTCGTGTAAATACACTTCTCTTTCCAATTTCGTCTGGTCCACCTTCATTGGATCTATTGCATCCATTACATACACAGCAGGAGGCTTATTTCCAACAGTCTTCACTACGTGTACGTTGGTCCAATTGATCGGCATGTTAGCACTCTCCATCACTTGAGTATGTACCTGTAGGTACTCCTACGACATCAAATCTTCTCGTGCCATCAGTGGTAATGGTTCCTCCCTGGGAATTTTACAACTTAGGTCCTTCATGTTCAGAATTACACCTGCCTTAACCAAAAAAGTCTGTACCGAGTATTGCTAATGCATGCGTGTCAATACTAGCGACCCACATCTCACAGGTGAACACCACTGATGCCCCCATGCGAACTTTGACTGTAGCCACACCTATTGCTCCAATGGTACTATCCGTCACACCACAAAAGCTAGTTGGAGTGTCAAACATCCGAGCTGCTATTTGAAACTTCCGTGCCACATTTGTGTGCAAAATTGATATATTCGCACCCAAGTCCAACATCAATGGTAATTTCAAATCATCCACAGCCCCATTTACATAAACTTGCGTTTCAGGCTGTTTTATTTCCATTGTCTGTTGCCATCCATCTCGTTCCCCTACATTTTTAATTTACCAGTGTGACACATTCTGAAATCTCTGTTACTTCATCACTTATCGTCAGTTCAGCTTGTGTCTTATCCTCACTGGAGGTAGCTTGATTTGTTATTTTCTGTTGAATTTTCTTATTTTCTTGATCCTTGTCCAAAGTGAGTGATCCATCTATGCAAAATGTATTTTTTTTCGGTTTAGTTTTTTTGTGTAAGGTGGCAGCGGTGTCGGTTCAATTTCACTTGACAAAGCCCCCCCCCTTTCCTCTTGGCAGTAGTTGCAATGTACTGTGGGGTTAGGTGTTTAACTTCTCTGCCACCTGAGCCTTAGTCAACTCTCCTGCCTTCAGCTTATTCCGCATATCGGCCATCTCTTCAATTAACTTCCGACAATACTTTGCATCATGCCCAAAGTTATCACAATGCTCACATTTTACCAATTTCCAACAGTGACTCTTGTCATGTCCCCTTCGGTTGCAGTGTTTACATATCACACCCCATTATCATTATTCTGATCAGTTGTCGTTCGCGCACTCTTATCTTCGTATGTCGGTCGTGCCCGCTGTGCTGCATGTACTTCCCCGCCCATCATATGTACGCTAGGTTGCAGGTCTTCATACATAGAATCAGCATTCTTACGGGTAGCTAACTTCTTTTCAGGCCTCATAAGACGTGCTTCATGCAAAAAAAACATGAGCAAAATGTTTCGCGACGCGTGACGGAAGTAACTGGGACCGCTGGATAGGGAAGTTGTATCATCTCCCACTTGGCTGCTCCTGTGTCTCCTGAATGGTTATTTGTCTTCCTCATTCGACTCGCGTTTATGCAACCACTGACTCTACTAAATTTTGCTCCGATTTCTTCACTAACATGTTTTTCTACATGTGTTGTACCTTCCATACCTATCCAGCGGTCTCAGTTCCTTCCGTCACGCGTCGTGAAACATTTTGCTCATGTTTTTATACACAAATTTAGTTCGTACCCTTTTTGTACATTTGCCTTCCATACCCTATCCAGCGGTCTCAGTTCCT
>CM047580.1:19557969-19611654 GCA_026184515.1 Peronosclerospora sorghi
TTTGTACATTTGCCTTCCATACCCTATCCAGCGGTCTCAGTTCCTTCTGTCACGCGTCGCGAAACATTTTGCTCACGTTTTATACACAAATTTAGTTCGTACCTTTCTTGTACATTTGTGTCAGCTACATAGTTGCTGTCATAATAATTTTTCTAGTTCTTCAATGGTTGAGAAAGTGATATGTTGATACTGCATCTGTATGGTGCGATCATGAATGGTATCAAAGAATTGTTGAATGTGTTCTTCCAATAGTGAAGCGTTGAATGCATTTATAAAGTCCATCCCTGCTCGCAACGCTGCTGCATTTAATCGATACAAATATGTGGTAGCCAGCTCATCATGTTTCCGTGTCAATCTTGAATACATAACTCGGGGCGACACTTTATCCACACAGAACTTCTTCTGAAAAAGCGCAATCACCGTACCCCAGTCTTGTTTTACCGAATCGGCTAGTTGCTCGTACCACCATGACGCTGTGCTTGTCAAGCTATCAACAAACATTCCCAGACGTTGACTATCATTCCAATGTGATATATTAGCTACGTGTGAGAATCGAGCGACCCAAGCCCATGCACAGGCATAATCCTGCCTATTACCATCAAAAGATTTATCTCGATTCTGAATGATGGCTGTAACTGGTTGAGGTGAGGGTGCCCATGCGTTTGCACTTCCACCAGACATACCATACCCCGAAGTACTATGATGCATTCGTGGCTGCGTAGCCGGTGTATAATATGAGGTACTAGGCACCCCTCTCGTTGTATTTGGTGCGCGACTAGCTGAAAAGGCTGCCGTGACTTTAGACAATTCCTCCAAACTTAAATGCCCATCTTGCATCATCTTTACTAAACTGTCTACCACTGGATATTGTTTAGGCTCATCCACCCCTGTAACCTGTCTAGGCGCAGCAAATCCTGAACCCTGGCTAGGCGCAGACACCCCTGGCTCTTGTTTAGGCACATCTAGTTTGGGTGTGGACATAATTTCATCGTCATCTGGTGAAAACTCCAATTTATTTTTTGTTTTAGTAATTCTTCTGGGTCTCAATTGTGGCACTTCTTCAAACTTATCTCTATCAAAGAGCTCCAACACACCCGGTGGCTTAGACTACCTCACCGGTGTATGTACGGTATCTGCTACTATGTAGTAGGTGGGAATGATATTGGAAGTTTCTTCTCGATATACTATTAGTGATGTCTCCCACTGATTTTATGCTAATAATAACGACACCATCAGTCCAATATCTTTTGCGGTCCGTGCTAAATAATAATCACATGTATTCTCACCCTCGTCCCGTCTGATGATTTCATATCCCAAATTTGAGAACATATCCTCCAACGACAACACAGATGCTTCCAAATCTCCAAATGTACAAAGATCCTCTCGCACTCTAAAGTTGGGTGCAGCCTGCTTTACCTTGCGTATCTCAAACAGTGAGAACCAACTGCTTGAATCACCCAGTAATCTGAGTACCTGTTGTTGGTACTGCGTTACCTTTTCACAAGCTTTGGAAAATGTATAAGTCTTGTTAGTATCATCTTGGGAGTATTCTAATGTAAAATGGAGATCTTGACCATCCCCTTGTGATACTAATGCCATTGTGTAAGTTTGAATTTGAAGTCGACGCTAATCCCGGGTCGCGGCACCAGTTGTCGTGAAGGAGTTGAAAATTGTAATAAATCCACTTAATCAACAACACAAGGAGGTAATAATCATGTCCTCCTTGCTTTACTTCCAGGGTACTTAATACTACCGCCCGAACCAACAAATCAATCGAACACACTTGGGACACACTTCCAAAAGCGGTTCCAGGCTGCCTCCAACACTAGCTAGCTTTAAATGGCTGCTGCTCCACTTGCTAGGACGTTCACTCAACGACTTCCTTGTATTACACTTGGTTTTTGTATTGGAACAGTAGAGAAGGTTTTTAAGGGTCGGCAGAGATCTTAGTACTTCAGGGGAAATTTGGCTCTATTAAGTGTTACCAACTCTTACATCAAAGACAATCACTTCTCTCACCCACTACTTCTTGGTTACTTCAGCGCTGAATTCAATACTGGATAGTTACAGTCGCGACCCTATGTAATTTGATCGATCCGATTGGCCGTCGCGACCTGGCCGTCGCGGCGCGGGACGTAACAAGTAAACCAGACCATGAAATCAAACCAGCAGCACCGCCAAAGAAAGCCAAGACACAGCCGCAGCTTCTAAGCCCAACGGCGGGTCCAATCATGCTGATAAAGACAACGAAAAGTACGAAAAGTCGTTCGCCATCGGCTCCCCACACTATCTGGCTTTCTGATTGGCCGAAAAATATCCATCCACAATTAAAATATTTAACAACACACTCAATCGGAAACGTCAGTCGTGGCGAGGGGCGCTAGGGCGCGGGACGTAACAAGTGAACCAGACCATGAAATTAAACCAGCAGCACCGCCAAATATAGCCAAGACACAGGCGCAGCTTTAAGCCCAACGGCGGGTCCAATCATGATGATAAAGGCGTGTGCCCTCGTCTCCCACACTATCTGGCTCAATATTATCTTCCTTCGGGTCAATCAAGCCATAATTCCAAGCCATAATTTTCACGTTATTCGCATGATGAAGGTTCAAGACTTTCATGAGACGCTGTGTGTGCCGCTTGGCACTAATGATGAAGGTTCAACACGATCTTTGTCGCTAAGGATCATTTACTATGGAAGAAGAAGATGGACACCGATGCTTTCAGCTTTAAACCACAACATTGCGCTAATATTAAGGTTCTTGGCGTGATGAATATACCATGGAGTAATAACAGCCGCAGATCATCATCTTCATTTAAAAAATAAAGACACTACTTTCACCACACGTAAATAAAGACTCTACTTTACCACACTTCTTTGCACCTTGTGGTTGGGCGATTGTCTTAACGAGAGTCGCCCACTTTGGGTAGATGCCGGTGTTCAAATTTTTCAATATAAACACAACGGAAGTGATCAGAGAACGATAGACAGAAGAACATACCGTAGGCAAGACATTATCCCATTTCGTAATCATGCGCGTTTAATGAGAAGTTTCCGGGCTGTACCCGGCCGTTCTTGAGGTCCGAAAATTTGTGAACGGTCAAGAACATTGATATCATTGTGCGACTCTGGCATCTCAAATAACACATGCCAGACAGAACCATTATCGTACGGAACTACAGCTTCTAGAACTATGTTTGGGTCAATTTCCTTCCCTGGATTGCCTGACCAATCTGTAGGACAGTTTTTCCAACTCCACTGCATGCAATCTAGGCTTCCCTGCACGCCGACAAACCACGTTTTTATGAATTTTGAGAAGAAGATTGACGTATTCCTCGGTTGGTGATCGTAGGTATTCATCACCAAAGATCTCAACGATCGCACGCACGAATCGTTGGACGCTTTGTATCGCGGAGCTTTCTCCGATTCCAACGTAATCATCAACGGCGTCTGCGGGCATCCCATATGCGAGCTGCCGTATTGCTGCGGTGCACTTCTGTATTAGCGACAAGCCCATCTTACCTCAAGCATCAGGACGCTGATAAAATTAATCGTCGTGATACTGAACAGCTTATTCTATTATAAAAAAACGAACGAAGCAATCTGAATCGTCTCCGGAACGCTTTTTCGGGGTAGATAGGGTTGTCGACAAAGTAATTCGCCATTATTCCTTGTTGACCTTTCAGGACATCCAGCTCGATATTAGACCGTTTTCCCTGTCTCGATCCCTTATGACGCGTACTTGGCTGTTCAAGTGGTCCGACCGCAACCATGAGAGTAAGTACGTCCTCCTCAACGCCATCGTCAAACTGCCGGAAGAGCTTCAGTGCGGCACTATCAGATTCCATTTGTCTAGGAGGTGAGGAAGGGTAATGGTAAGGCGTGGTGGTGAGCGTTTCGGGTGGGAGTGAGCAGTTTTAAATTTAGTTTTGTTTTACTTGCTTTCCCAGTGGAGAACTTGCTAAATTTTTCAGTGTAAATATAGATTTTGTGCTATAGTTAAATTTAGTTTAATTTTACTCACCAGCGGTGGAGATACTCTTAAATTTTAATCAAATCGGCGAATTTATTTCATATTTCTACATATTCTATTTGGATTCAGTTATACTTAGTGATTACAAACCCTCTATAATACATTACTCTATAATCTCAATTAGGTAGTACAAAATTTAGTAAATAGTTAGTTGATTTTATTTGACATAAGAAAAACTATAAGAAACAAAATTACATCTATGTTGCGCGCTTCACCGCTAACGCAAATGTCGAGACCTTATTTAACCGGGTGACGTACACTCGAGACGAAACTGTGAGTCTGTAGGCAGGATACGGTATGCTTTTCAATGGAATCCGGGAAGAGATGGATGATTTATCAAGGTGGACGATCTTAGTGCGCGTTTTCTGAATTTTTACTCCCCTTAGTGACTGACTGTGGCTTTTACTAACGAGTCTGACAGTTATTAGTTAATGTACCTGAAGACCCGTAAAGCGGTATGTAACAAATAAACTAAAGTTGTAGTAGGGGTGCTAACGCTGGAATATCCTTTATAATACATTACTCTATAATCTCAATTAGGTAGTACAAAATTTAGTAAATAGTTGATTTTATTTGACATAAGAAAAACTATAAGAAACAAAATTACATCTATGTTGCACGCTTCCCCGCTAACGCAAATGTCGAGACCTTATTTAACCGGGTGACGTACACTAGAGACGAAACTGTGAGTCTGTAGGCAGGATACGGTATGCTTTTCAATGGAATCCGGGAAGAGATGGATGATTTATCAAGGTGGACGATCTTAGCGCGGCGTTTTCTGAATTTTTACTCCCCTTAGTGACTGAATGTGGCTTTTACTAACGAGTCTGACAGTTATTAGTTAATGTACCTGAAGACCTGTAAAGCGGTATGAACAAATAAACTAGAGTTGTAGCAGGGGTGCTAACGCTGGAATATCCAGCGACCCCGCGCGTTGAGTTAGACTTTCTTACAAAATCTTGCGCATGAAGTTCCTGTTCGCGTCACTAATATCGCCCTTGCGTACCGCTACAAACGCGTCCAGTCACTGATAGTACTTGCGAACGTAATTCTACAAACGAGACGAAAGCAGAGAGGTGTAACAACAGTAATATAGCTTAAATTAGCTTTATTAACTCCACGTAATACGTAACGACTTGTCACTCCACTTCAATCGAAACGAGACCGTAACAGCATCCACAATCCACGAGATAGAAACTTCCAGCTGTAGGCACAGCGTACTACACTCCACTCCACTTGTCCGATATAAGTCAAATTTAAAAGTAATTTTATTATTATTAAGATTAAGACTTAAACTAATAATATGCATATATGTAAGTTGGTGTACCTAATATAAATTATGTACACCACACCATGATTTCATCGAAAAGTCGTCGAAAAACAATTCATGCGTGTTGGAAGTGCACTAGCGGTGCGCAGCACTTCAAAGTAACGACGCCAGAGTTGAATCCGGTGCGTACACGCACGGTGCGGCTAGCGCACAGAGGAAGACTTTACTTTAAGCGGCGTTCGCAGCTACTTAGCCGATACGCCCTTATAAAAGGGCTTAGTAAGAGAGAACTCTCTTACTCGGGGCCAAAATCCCACTTTGGTTTACCAGTTAGCACAAGCTAACGCCTTGACACAAGGCTCCCTTAATAAGGGGGTAGCTAAGGGAAGAACTCCAATTACGCTACTACACTCACTGCGCGCGCGACCGGTCGAGGTCGTGCGTCCTGAAGTCTTTTGAGTAAAATGTAAACTGAATGTATATTTAATATGTAATTAGCCTAAATTAATTTAAACTAATGTAAACTATATGTAATACTAAGTAGAACTTACTAAATTCGTACCTAGCCAAAATGTAGTGTACACCACCTGTGTACTAACACGTGGCTGGCTGCCACGCCTCCACCAAGGGCTCCTGCCCTGATTGGCTAAAATAACCAATAGGTCCAAACCTTTCGGACCGGTCAATACCGACCCCAACCGTAGTGTACTCACGTACACCACATACTAAAAAATGTAACCAGAATGTAACCCTGTTACATCCTCCCCCATCAAGACTATTGCTTACGCAATAAATCAATTTTAGTTGGAGAACTCCAACTGCCACAACGTCTGGATAACCATGAGCACCATTAGTGGTGCTGTGGATTCTCCTCAAGAAGAGGAGGTAGACTATTCCGAGAACTCGGAGGTGGATGCCCTTGGGGATATCTCCCCAAAGGCTGACCACTCCGACAGCGCCAGACGGCGGTGTCGGTCATCCAATCCATTCCCCACACGTGGGGAAAACGCGCTAACGCGTGCGCCACCTCTACCAACACGGATGATGCATCCGGATCGCCGAAGGCGGCCATCACCAATGAACCGGACACGGTTCATGAAGCTCGACATGCCGTACCGGAACGGTAGGGACCTCGTCACCCTCAAAATAAGGCTAAGAACAAGTTCAAGAGAGGTTTATCCTCCTATACCCCCGGTCCAGCGGCTGTACTGCCGCGTGAAATTGCGCGCCGGAAACAACTCCGGGCCTAACTGCTAGCGTCTAAGCAGTTCACTGTCAAGTCCTACCGAACGCGCCTCGGGAAACAGGCACGCGGTGACCTCGTAGAGATCCTCCGCGATCTTCCCTACGTTCTCCTACGGGACTAAAGTGTCGAGGACGCAGAACGGGCATTACGCGCTTGGGCGGAAGGGGAGAAGCGCCTCCCCAACTTTGATGAGCTGTACAACAGCTTTTCCGAACCCGCAGTTTGGGTAGAGATGGCGTTACGCTTGGCATATTCCCAGGCCAAAGCGCAAGGGCAATTACCTGCCTCTTACTACACGCGCCCTGCTCTTGATGTGGTGCCGGAGAGCAATGCAAACTCTGCATCTGCCTCCGGCAAACTACCAGCTACTGGGAGTGAAGGGGCTTTTTCCGCCCCTTTGGTCGTTGACTCTCAGCGGTATTCTCCCGCTCGAAAGCGTCAACGACGTCACGGCAATCCTGCCGCAGGGGAGTCTCGGACTTCCACGAACTCTGGGAATGTAGATAACCTTTCCACTTCACCAGGTACTGGGTCTCATCACTAGGTCTGCAATTATTTCCATACTTGTCACGTGAGTTGCCTTGACTTCACTTGTATTGCTTGGTCTACGCGGTCACCGGGAAGTCGAGAAGGATACGCAGATTAAACATAGTACGTTTGTGCGCGCAGGGAGCATACTGGAAGTGACTATTAGCAGGAACGTAGAAGTGGATTAACATTGCGTTTGTGGTCTGAATTAATTACTTTCTACTGGCCAAACTCGAAACTGTGCAGAAGCGAGGGGTGGTTTGCCTCCCTCGAGTCTCTCGTTGCGGAGCTTCAGGTCCCCGGTGGTGGCTTCGTGCCATCAGACTTTCCACATGGTAATGTGGAGTACTCTCCGTATCGAGGACTGGAGGAGGAGGTCGCGCTATTGCTACGTGAGTTCCACGAGCGCTGTGATCAACACAGCCGTCGCATCCAAGATGCCCAGGAGGGAATTCGCGGCGAGGGGAGTGTGAATGAACGAATCGAGGGGTGGTTTGCCTCCCTCTAGTCTCTCGTTGCGGAGCTTCAGGGTCGTATTTCGACCCTGTCGTAGATGTTCCGACCTGTCGTGCCTTTCGGCTATCCGACTTCCCACCCTCCTCCAAGAGGGGACCCGCCTCCGGGTTCTGATATGGCTTAAGCACACCCACATAGAAGGTTGGATGCGTACGCATCGCCTTCAAGATTACCAAGGTATACTACAAGCCCTTTCGGGATAGTACCTTAAAAGGCCCCACAAACCTGTGGCGCAGTTTATTCCGCAACACGTTGGAAACTGCATGTGTAGGAGGATTTTTAGCGTTTAATAAAACACTTTATCCTACTTTGTACACGTTTTCGTTACGCCGCCCCTTGCGGTCAGCCTGCTCATTCTGCTTGTCTTGGATTTCCGCCATGGCATCGCAAACGTGTCGTAAGACACTAAGGCGCGTCGATAAAAACTTATCGATGTGCTTTCGCACAGATACATGGCTGACATCAGGAAATCCTCCTCCCCAATCCCTGGGCTACACACACGTGGCGTCAACGGAACCATCGGATTCACAAATCCGTTCACGTAAAACGGAGTAAACCCCGTAGATGCATGGACCGAATTGTTTATAGAAAATTCGGCCATAGGAAGCATCTTACTCCAACTCTTTGGAGAAGCCGGACATAAACTCCAGAGAATATCTTCCACAACGCGATTAACGCGTTCCATTTGACCGTCCGTCTGCGGATGGTCCGCATTGGACATGAGGAGCTTGGTACCCAGCACCTTAAACAACGCTCCCCAAAACTGTCCCGTAAAACGGGGGTCCCGATCCGACACAACGGAATCGGGTAGACCATGCTGTCTAAAGACACGGTCTAGGAACACTTTCGCTGTTCCTTGTCCATCAATGGACTCTGGCACCGCCGCCAGGTGAGCCATCTTGCTCAAACGGTCTACAAAGGCCAGTATGCCGGTGTTACCGGCCTTATCCTTCGGGAAACCGAAGCTAAAATCCATACTAATGGATTTCCAACATTCCGTTGGAACGGCGAAGCTCGCCAAAGGCGCAGCTGAGCTTGCAGAGGGTTTAACCCTCTGACACGTCTCACAAGTGCGTATATACGCACATTTTGGGCCACCAATACAAAGCGCTTAAAGCGCTGTAGGTCTTATCCCGACCTAAATCACCCCAGGTAGGGGCGTCATGTGCCTTAAAGAGGACTCTCTACTTTTGTTCCTCATCATGAGGAACAACCACCCGCGGAGTGTCCTCCGCGCTCGTGCTATAATATAGCAAACCGTCACAGTACCTGTAACGGTGTATCCGAGCTCTAGCTCGACTTGACAGGGTAGGCTCAGACGAGCCAATTCCCTTTCCACCCAACGCGCTGATAAGCGCCGTACATTGTGGGTATTTCTCATACACCTTGCGTATGAGATCCACCACAGACGAGGTGACGAAAGTCGCTTGAGCGAGCTCGTAATCCGAACGACGCTACAACGCGCCTGCAAGTACATTCTGTTTACCAGGTTTGTACTTTACCTCAAAGTTCTACTCCGCAAAAAAGGAGAGACAACGGGCCATGCGTTGTGAGAGATGAGGCGACTTCGTCGCTGTCCGTAAGGACGCATGGTCAGTATAAACTACGAACGGCTTCGAGCCGAATAGGTGAACCCTAAATTTGACAATAGCATACTTCATTGAAAGTATCTCCTTGTCATGAACGGGATAATTCCGTTCCGCAGCTTTAAGATGCCTCGGCTCAAACGCGATAACGCGTTCCCTTCCTGCATCGTCTGCTTGTAACAAAGCCCATCTGATTGCGAAATCGGAGGCATCGCAGACGACACTAAATGGTTTCCCATAATCTGGGAGAGCAAGAACGGGAGCTTTCAGCAAGCTCCCCTTTACCGCTTCAAAAGCGTTTTGGTGTTTGGTTTCCCAACACCAATCAACATCCATCATAAGAAGGTCCGTCAATGGCTTCGCCATTTCGGCGTAATTTTCGCTGTACTTGTGGAGATAATTGGCTAATCCAAGCCACTTCCGTAAATCTCTACGATTTACAGGTGAAGGCCACTTCACAATGGCTTTCACCTTCGCGAGATCCGCCCACACTCCATCCTTACCGATGAAGCATCCAAGGAAAGTAATTTCCTCAGCACCAAAGATACATTTGGATGCGTTTGCATAAAACTTATGCTCTCGCATACATTCGAGCACCGCTCGAAGGTGTTTCAGGTGCGTCTTGTAACAGGACTGATCCTGTTACTGGCTTACACTGTATTTGTGCGAGGAAGCGCGCAATACAATTAGGGTAGGATTAGTTGGTAACAACTAATCCTATAATTAAAGTAAATATATTAATATTCACTTGTTATCTAGAACGCAAAGTTAAGAGTGTTTATTTAATGGGTGGTTTAGAGGCTAATAGTATAGTAACTAACTAATTAATATAATAATATCAAGTCTTAAACTAACTGTACTATTATTTAACCTGCAAGATTCGGTATTTATACCGAATCGACTTTTCCTTCTTAGATTATAATAATTTATAATCTCTTATTTAAATTTCAGACAACGTGTCTGAAATTAAACTGTAATATTCTAACTGAATATCTATTATGTAATGGCACCCCATTACACGTCTGAACATCAGACGAGTCGCCTTCCGCGAGACTATGAACGAATATATCGTCGAAGTACGTCTGAGCGTACTTTCTATGAGGGCGGAAGAGTTGAGTCACCAAGCGATTAAAAGTCGCTGGCGCATTCGAAATCCCCTGTGGCATAACAAGCCATTCCCACAGCATGCCACTAGGCGTGCTGACCTCTGTAAGCGGAATATCGGATGCTCGCATGAGCACCTGATAATACCCGTCCACCAGATCTAAGGCACTGTACACAGTACAGCCCGCCATATTGTTCTGAGGACATCCTTCCGAGGAATCGGAGTCTGCATGGGTACAGTAGCTGAATTTAGCCTGTTATACGCATGCACAATGCGCCACTTTCCGTTCGGTTTACGAACACAAAAAGTGGGAGATGAGTGGGGAGACTTACTCTCCCGTACCATCCCTGCCTTTTCTTTCCCATTGAAGAATGCGTCGATAACGTCGCATTGCTCCTTGGGGAGAGGCCACTGCCTAGTGACGCAGTATTTGGTTCCAGGAACCAAATCAATTTCATGTCGGACCTCCCGATCCGGTGGTAACCCCATCGGCGGGTTGTCACTAATGACATCTCCAAATTCCTTTAGTAAGGAATGGTAAGGGTCCTCAGGATCCGCGAGGATCTTGAGGCCGCTTCGGGCATTAAATGCCTGTTTGGTTTTCACCAAAACTGACTCGTCCATCGTGGATGAGGAGTTCAAATCCTCTTCCGGACGCAACACGACGACCTCGTCTATTTCATCTGCTTTCAAAGCAGTCTCAAACTCGTTTAAGGAAATCTCCTCCAACGACAACAGTTCGCCTATCCCAGGCAACCGTTCCAGGCTTACGCCTTCTGTGACAACACCTGTCACACTATTCAGCATCCTGTAGGACTGCTGACTACTGCCCTCGGAACTCATCCCGGGACCCAGATGGGGGAGTCAATTGCCCCATCTATTGGAAGCACCTCGCGCCTATCCACAGAGTTATCTACCACTACCACCGGTGACTCGCCGGTCTCACTTACAACGGCGTGGTCGGAATCATTTCCGACGTGCGAAAGAAACGAACTACGGGTCTCATCGCTTGGAAGCGCCTCGCTCATAACCACAGGGGTCTCTACCCCTACCTCTTGAGTCGCAACTTGTTCGACGAACACTGCGTCGTCAGAATCAGTTCCGACCTTCAGAAGAGACGAACTTCGGGTCTCTTCTCTAATCTCCTCGCTCTTAACCTCAGAGGAGTCCACCTCTATCACTGGCGACTCACCAGTCTCGCCTATATCGGCGCGGGGATTAACCGCCGAATCCCCCTCGCAAGGAACACTTCCTTGACCTCATTGGGACTGATCATCTCAGAAATCCCAATCTCTGGCATCTCACGCTAGTATCGCTTTTGCGATCGAGCAAAGGTGGGTTCATGACTAGCCAATGCTTCACCCGACCGCGGGTGCGTTGATCCAGTGGACTTAGACTTCCAGTCTATCCATGGCTCGTGGCGTTCCAGCCACTTCATGCCCAGAATGAGGTCATACCTCGAGTCCAAATCCAGTGCTAGACAACGTTCTAAGCTGTCGAAGTCTGCAAACTTCAGCTTAAGGTCAATCGAGACCTTGGGTACAGAAACCTATACGCCCGTCGCAAGACGGACCGTGACAACGTCACGAGAACGTTCCTCTAAGGCCTCGGCATAGAGCCGACTCTTCTCAACAGAAGACCGTCTGACATAATTTTCAGACGCTCCAGAGTCTATCAAGACTCTCCAAGGCTTATCAAAGCCTTTCACGTCCGCAAGGACAACCAGCAAACCTGGCTGGTACACCAGCCCGGTGCCAAAAATCACCGTTTCCCTCGGGAAATTGTGCTGTCGGCCCCTACCCTGGGGTTTAACAGCACTGAGGGATCCCCCAGTAGGTCGCCTCACACCTACTGGGAGCCGTCGTTTCCCGACGGCTTGGGCGAGGGCTTTTTACCTACCCTCTGCCCCTTAAAGCGAGAGTCTCCCTGGGTGTTTCTCGTACATCTGTTCGGCAGATGATCCGTGCCTCCACACAAGAAGCATCTCAGCGGTCCATTCCGCTGCAGCATTTCAAGGAGCTCCGACTCGAAGCTCTTCGAGGTAGAGTCAGAGTGACTCTTAGCGGAAGGTTTCTCCTCCGCTTCGACCTGACTCAGGTGCATAGGTTCGGGACCCACCTTAGAGGAACAAAAGTTCCTCTCGGCGTTAAACGCCATCTTAAACGCCTCCCCCAGGGATTGTGGTCGGCATCGGAAGAGCTCCGAACGTGCTGGTCCTTCTTTCAAGCCTCCCATGAACACGAGAATGGACACATCGTCCGAATACGCTTTCGCGTACATCCCTGCCAACAGGGTCTTCAGTTATTGGATGTATGTCTCCAAGTCCCTAGTGCCCTGAAGGCACCTCAGAAACGCCAGCTGAATCTGGAAAACCAGATCAGGCGTGGAACACATGTCCATAAGCTTTTGCTTAAGGACTTCCCAGGTTGGGAACACGTCCGTGACCGACTCCGAACACGTAAACGCCCATGTACGGGCTTTGACCGTAAGATGAGTCAGTGCAAGTCCCACTTGTAAGTTATCAGCGATCACATTCGCTGTGGCCAAGGCCGTTTAGACCTCTCGTAACCACACATAAAGGTTATCACCCTTTTCACCGGTGAATTGCTTTATCTTAAAGGATAATGGGGGACGCACCTGTGGTGGAGCGGCTGATCAAAGTTTTGGAGACTTGATCAGACGGTACCACGGCGCCCAGACTTCCGACTAACGAAGGGGGTCCTCCGGATGTCTTCGACTGCTTGTGTTCTCTCTCACCTTGTGTACCCGACGGCTAGGCGTGGGTCACTCCTCAGGTGGCGGGGACAGCGCACAGCGAATTCTTGGTGCAAGATTGAATTAACTAACTTGTGACGATACAACCGATGCGATCAGTCGTGATCACGTGCGATCAGGTGCTTAAACCACGTCAATTAGCCGCGATCAGGCCTGATCAAGTTTGGGACGATGCTAATAACCGACGATCAGCAATATTCCTATTTGATCGCAAGTGCGATCAGGCGGCAGTCCGACGCGATCAGGCGCTGAAACGATGTAGATCAGTGGTAATCAGGCTTGATCAGACTTTGGCTGACGTTAGTAACCGTCGATCAACAATATTCTGTCTTGATCGCAAGTGCGATCTGGTACTGAAAGGCTCGATCAGGGGCTAAAAACTGCTGGCGAGTCGTAATATACCTTTATTACACTTGATCAAGCACCGGAAGTCGCTCAAGTAGAAGTTGGCGCGATTTGCGATCAGCGATCACGATCACGATTCGCAAAAAAGTGTCGATCAGGTGTTGATCGGTAGGGGGGGGGTACTTGATCAGGCAGCGGAAGTCTTCACTGCCTGATCGCGGAGCCTCTAAGCCGTCAAACAGCTAAGGAACGCACAAATTAATGCGCTCCTAGCCTAGACTATATGAGGAAAAGGTATTTATAATAAAAGCCACCTAGAGTTCCCGTGGGGCGCTTAAAGCAGCCGAACTCTAGGGGCCAAACGTTAATTTCACGGGGAAGAGGTGAGAGCACTGCTCGATCACGTCCCCAAAGCCAAAAACCTTTAAACGAAGAACCGCAGACACTGCGGGCGGAGTTGCGGGGTGAGTTCTCACACTCTACGCCAACCGGTGGGCCAAAAACGCACTTAGTACTCCCGCCCGGGACGTAGAGGTTTCAATAAGGTGGGGGCGCAAAGGTGCCTTCCCAAAAAACGATCAGCGCGATCGTACGCAAAAGGAGAACTATATTAGCAATTAAACCCTTAGATCTACCCCGTTCCTACTTTCAACCAATCCGCATCGTCCATTCGAAACGCCTTCCGTCCATCAGTCGACCTGATTTTTCCGCTTGTTCCTTGTTTGTTCGCTGGTGTCCGCCGCGTACCTGTAAGTAATCAGCACATCTTCCGTGTCCCTTCTATATCATGTCTATGTACACCACGGTGGTACGTAGTACTGTACCCACCGTGGTACACATGGCGGTACCTAATTATGTACTACTGTATCCACTATCTGCGTCCACTATCAGGCCCCTAATTTAGGTCCTAATATTAGTCATAATATTAGGCCCCCTATGGGCCTAATAAAATGTCCAACATTAGGCCCTATTTTAGCCTAATAAAAAGTCCGCTTTACGACACCCCCCCGTGGAACGACCTCCACCTAAACTCGCCTCATGGGCGATGAGGGCATTGACCCTTGCCTTCACGACCTCAAGGCCCTGCTCCACTAGGAGCTGCATGCCTTCTTCACCAAGTAAGGATAATAGCCTGTTAAAGGCTTCCTGCTGGTCGAGGGTTAACCTTTCCCAATCGTCCTGATTCATCCCTTGCAGAGGATGCCGTAGCCTACCAACACAGGTGTTGGATTGACTACAAGTGCTACAAGATGTAGCCGGTGCGTACACGCACGGTGCGGCTAGCGCACAGAGGAAGACTTTCCTTTAAGCGGCGTTCACCGCTACTTCGCCGGTTCGCCCTTATAAAAGGGCTTAGTAAGAGAGAACTCTCTTAGTCGGGGCCAAAATCCCACTTTGGTTTACCAGTTAGCACAAGATAACGCCTTGACACAAGGCTCCCTTAATAAGGGGGTAGCTAAGGGAATAACTCCAATTACGCTACTACACTCACTGCGCGCGCGACCGGTCGAGGTCGTGCGTCCTGCAGTCTTTTGAGTGAAATGTAAACTGAATGTATATTTAAGATGTAATTAGCCTAAATTAATTTAAAATGATGTAAACTATATGTAATACTAAGTAGAACTTACTAAATTCGTACCTAGCCAAAATGTAGTATACACCACCTGTGTACCAACACGTGGCTGGCTGCCACGCCTCCACCAAGGGCCCCTGCCCTGATTGGTTAAAATAACCAATAGGTCCAAACCTTTCGGACCGGTCAATACTGACCCCAACTGTAGTGTACTCACGTACACCACCTAACTGAATGTAACCAGAATGTAACCCTGTTACAGGTAGAGCGACTGAGGAGACCCTCGGACGAGGGCCGAAACGCGTCTGGCACACGTTCAATCAAGAAGTCGTTGCATGTGTTCACTTTTATTCTTCAAAAGGTTTTGAGCCCAAGCGGCTCGGCGTGTGCACTTTTATGGAAGTCGGAGACGCGCAAGAAGAGTTCACGCTCAAGTCATTGTGGAAGCAACGGGATACGACGACAGGGGAAGCGGAACGCAAGCGCGTGACGGACACAAATTGGCACTTTATGCCCACGAAAGGTGCGACCGAGTTCTGCACTAAGGAGCGAGAGCGACTCATGTGGTGACGGATTGAAATAGGTAAGCCAAGGAAGATGACGAAGACAAGCTGGGAAACTACGGTACAACAAGACAAGACGGACGTAGTGCTGAACAAGGGTGTAACAGGGTTACATTCTGGTTACATTGGGTATGTTGTGTACATAAGTACACTACGGTTGAGGTCAGTATTGACCGGTCCGAAAGGTTTGGACCTATTGGTTATCTTAACCAATCAGGGCAGGATTCCTTGTTGGAGTCGTGGCAGCCAGCCACGTGTTGGTACACAGGTGGTGTACATTACATTTCGGCTAGGTACGAATTGAGTAAGTTCTACTTAGTACTCCATATATAGTTTACATTAGTTTAATTAATTTAGGCTAATTATATATTAAATATACATTCAGTTTACAAATAACACTAAGACTGCTAGGCGCACGACCTCGACCGGTCGCGCGCGCAGTGAGCGTAGTAGTGAAAGGGGAATACCTTCCTTTAACTACTCCCTTTCTAATGGAAGCCTTGTTTCAGTCGTTAGTTAAATCTAACAAGTAAGCCAAGGGAAATCTTGGCACCGAGTAAGAGAGCAGTCTTTTACTAAGCCCTTTTATAAGGGCGTATCGGCTAAGTGGCGGCATATCGACGCTTTAGAAAAGTCTTCCTCTGTGCGCTAGCCGCACCGTGCGTGTACGCACCCTCTACATCTTGTAGCACTTGTAGTCAATCCAACACCTGTGTTGGTAGGATACGGCATCCTCTGCAAGGGATGAATCAGGACGATTGGGAAAGGTTAACACTCGTCCAGCAGGAAGCCTTTGACAAGCTTTTATCCTTACTTGGTGAGGAAGGCATGCAGCTCCTAGTGGAGCAGGGCCTTGAGGCCGTGAAGGCAAGGGTCAATGCCCTCATCGCCCATGAGGCGAGTTTAGGTGGAGGTCGTTCCACGGGGGTGCGTCCCCCATTATCCTTTAAGATAAAGCAAGTCACCGGTGAAAAGGGTGATAACCTTTATGTGTGGTTACGAGAGGTCGAAACGGCCTTCGCCACAGCGAATGTGATCGCGGATAACTTGCAAGTGGGACTTGCACTGACCCATCTTACGGTCAAAGCCCGTACATGGGCGTTTACGTGTTCGGAGTCGGTCACGGACGTGTTCCCAACCTGGGAAGTCCTTAAGCAAAAGCTTATGGACATGTGTTCCACGCCTGATCTGGTTTTCCAGATTCAGCTGGCGTTTCTGAGGTGCCTTCAGGGCACTAGGGACTTGGAGACATACGTCCAATAACTGAAGACCCTGTTGGCAGGGATGTACGCGAAAGCGTATTCGGACGATGTGTCCATTCTCGTGTTCATGGGAGGCTTGAAAGAAGGGCCAGCACGTTCGGAGCTCTTCCGATGCCTACCACAATCCCTGGGGGAGGCGTTTAAGATGGAGTTTAACGCCGAGAGGAACTTTTGTTCCTCTAAGGTGGGTCCCGAACCTATGCACCTGAGTCAGGTCGAAGCGGAGGAGAAACCTTCCGCTAAGAGTCACTCTGACTCTACCTCGAAGAGCTTCGAGTCGGAGCTCCTTGAAATGCTGCAGCGGAATGGACCGCTGAGATGCTTCTTGTGTGGAAGCAAGGATCATCTGCCGAACAGATGTACGAGAAACACC
This sequence comes from Peronosclerospora sorghi, assembly GCA_026184515.1. Taxonomy (NCBI): domain Eukaryota; phylum Oomycota; class Peronosporomycetes; order Peronosporales; family Peronosporaceae; genus Peronosclerospora; species Peronosclerospora sorghi. Next base: position 19,575,146 of record CM047580.1, read on the forward strand.
CAGCGAGACTCTCGCTTTAAGGGGCAGAGGGTAGGTAAAAAGCCCTCGCCCAAGCCGTCGGGAAACGACGGCTCCCAGTAGGTGTGAGGCGACCTACTGGGGGATCCCTCAGTGCTGTTAAACCCCAGGGTAGGGGCCGACAGCACAATTACCCGAGGGAAACGGTGCTTTTTGGCACCGGGCTGGTGTACCAGCCAGGTTTGCTGGTTGTCCTTGCGGACGTGAAAGGCTTTGATAAGCCTTGGAGAGTCTTGATAGACTCTGGAGCGTCTGAAAATTATGTCAGACGGGCTTCTGTTGAGAAGAGTCGGCTCTATGCCGAGGCCTTAGAGGAACGTTTTCGTGACGTTGGCACGGTCCGTCTTGAGACGGGCGTATAGGTTTCTGTACCCAAGTTCTCAATTGACCTTAAGCTGAAGTTTGCAGACTTCGACAGCTTAGAACGTTGCCTAGCACTGGATTTGGACTCGAGGTATGACCTCATTCTGGGCATGAAGTGGCTGGAACGCCACGAGCCATGGATAGACTGGAAGTCTAAGTCCACTGGATCAACGCACCCGCGGTCGGGTGAAGCATTGGCGAGTCATGAACCCACCTTTGCTCGATCGCAAAAGCGATTCTGGCGTGAGATGCCAGAGATTGGGATGTATGAGATGATCAGTCCCAATGAGGTCAAGGAAGTGTTCCTTGCGAGGGGGATTCGGCGGTTAATCCCCGCGCCGATATAGGCGAGACTGGTGAGTCGCCAGTGATAGAGGTGGACTCCTCTGAGGTTAAGAGCGAGGAGATTAGAGAAGAGACCCGAAGTTCGTCTCTTCTGAAGGTCGGAACTGATTCTGACGACGCAGTGTTCGTCGAACAAGTTGCGACTCAAGTGGTAGGGGTAGAGACCCCTGTGCTAAAGCGCGAGGCGCTTCCAAGCGATGAGACCCGTAGTTCATTTCTTTCGCACGTCGGAAATGATTCCAACTACGCCGTTGTAGGTGAGACCGGCGAGTCACCGGTGGTAGAGGTAGAGAACTCTGTGGATAGGCGCGAGGTGCTTCCAATAGATGGGGCAATTGACTCCCTCTGTAACAGGACTGATCCTGTTACAGGCTTACACTGTGTTGTGCGAGGAAGCGCGCAGTGCAAGAGGGGTAGGATTAGTTGATAACAACTAATCCTATAACAAAAGTAAATATAAATATTTACTTATGTTCTAGAACGCAAAATTAAGAGTGTTTATTTAATGGGTGGTTAGCGGCTAATAGTATAGTAATTACCTAACTAATATAATAATATCAAGTATTCAACTAACTGTACTATTAGTTAACCTGCATGATTCGGTATTTATACCGAATCGACTTTTCCTTCGTAGATTATAATAACTTATAATCTCTTATTTAAATTCCATACAACGCGTCTGAAATGTAACTGTGATAGTCTAACTTGAATATCAATTATGTAATGGCACCCCATTACATCACCCCCCACTTAAGGTGGTTGGCCAATAATAATTCTTATTTTGGCCAATCTTAGGTGGCACTTGTTGGTCGGAATTTCTCATTCACCAACTGATTGAACATCGACTCGATGGTCAAAGCACGCGGCGGCGCTCTAAAGAGCGCTGCTGAAAACATTGAAGGAGCTTCTTCCTCCGCCTCAGCACTAGGTGCTGAGGTGTTGAGTGACAACGGTGACGCTGCTAATGCAGCGTCAACTACGCAAAGGTCGGAAGACGTACCGTCTTCGACCACAGATGCTGCTAAGGCGGCATCTGGCAAGAAACAGGGAGATGTTCTAATGCAACATCTCGCACGATGGCAACTTCCGAATGGCATGTTGCCAAGAGGGCCATGTTCGGGAGTTCTGACTCCGAACAAAGTGATGGGGATACAGATGTCCCCACTAAAGGATCTAGCTAGTCGAAAATCGCTAGGTGCTCATCGCCTAACAGCGATGATGACTCTGGTGTCGCTGTCATCTATGACAGCGACAATGATTATCACAGGTGGTTAAGGGAACGCAGCTCCCCATCTGGACCAAGTACTTCTCCACGTCGGGGTTATTTAACCCCGGCGCGTGGTGTTGAAGCAGGCGGTGCTCCGCCTGCTAAGAGAGCTCGAACAGAAGCGGCTCCTGCTGCTTCTGAAGGGTATCATTGTATGGAACCACATGTTCCGTACAGAGTGGGGTTTTGAACCCCTGGATGGGCTATTGACCCCAACAGTGGCGGTCACTGTAAGCGGGACTGCCAATATGCGTTGTTCGATATCAACGTGCTGGATGACTGCGAGGGCATCCAGTCACGTCGATTCGATCAAAGTACAGACGATAGACGTCTGTACTTTAGTGACCTCTTTTTCCAGGTTCGATATTTCGAGCCGGAAATGGTCAAGGAGGAACAGGGACGATAAAGACGCCCTGACTCAGAGTTGGAACGCTTTTGTTGACAACTACAAGAAAAGCCCAGATGATTACGTAAATAAAGTTCACGTAATGCGCGAGCGCTTTTTAAAGCACTCGCGAACAGGCAAAATGGAATACATCCATTTTGCTTGCATCAAAGAAGGGTTGAACTGTGGTGTCCCTTCTCACCTCTTTTGCCCGCGGTGTCCGCAGGGCGGCCTCGTCTGTCAGAGGAGGAGTTGCGGGGGTACGGTGGTTTTTTCGTACCCGCCAAAATTCAGGGCTTAATCGATGCCCTATATGCATCAACACCTAGTGTTGATGCTACTTCTCATTATGAGTTTGAGACTTCTTCTCAAACTCAGTTAAAAGGTCTGGGGCTTCGGCCCTCATAACCTCAATCGGCTCCCAAGTGTCGAACTCTTGGAGGTAACCCAGCCAGCGTACTAAGTACTCGGTACGCTGCCCCTTCTTCGAAGGAACCGAGCGCTTCGAGATCAAGCGCTCGAGAATGTATCGCTTATTCCCCTGATTATCGATCGGGGGCGGTGGAGGTTGAGAATTCCCTCGCCGTTGTTGTTGCGGAGCATGGTTCTTCGCTCCGCATGCTCGAGGAGGTTTATTCCTCATTGAGCAGCGATATGTCTCACTCTGTGAAGACATATCGGTCCCTTCGCGAAGATGTCCGCGACATCTTCGGGGCGCACACTGCCCTTCAGCAGAAGAATGAATCTTCTGTACATTGAGCTTTCCCGTTATAAGGGAGAGCTCGATCGGCACAAGGATGATCTTGAGCAGTCGAAGGCGGAGGTAATGACTCTCCGCTCTGCTCATCAACGGCTGGAAGCCGATTACAAGTCTCTCTTGGCGGACTTGGAGAAGCACGGTATCTTCCGTGGTTCTGCGTCTCGTCGTTAGACGAAGACGAATGATACGGCTTGAGCCTCCCAACATAGAGTGTTGGGTGGAGCCGCATTGCTGTTGGAATGTCTAAGGTATAGGCATTCCCCCGAATCTCTTGGACCTTGAAAGGACCAATGTACTTAGGAAGCAACTTCCGTGTAGGGAAGTTGCTTATTGAATGTATAGGCAAATTAGTAGTACTTAGTAATACCAATTCGCCTTTCAGAAAGGAGTTTTTGTTCTTCCTTCCTTGCTTGTCTGCATTTTGCTTCTGCTTATCAAAAGCAGAGGCAAGTGCATCTTTTACATAGCGTATTACAGCTTGGCGCTGTAATACGAATTCATCTACTGCTTTATCAGCAGTAGGTGCGTTGTCCTCATTGTCTGCAGCAATGGCTGCAGACACATATTCATCATATGCAGCTTCAGTTTCATTTGAAGCTGCTTCCTCTTCTACTGTACTTTCAGTAGAAGGTCCATCGTTTTGTTCACAAGTTGCAGTTGCAACTTGCGCATTGACTCGCTCAAAATTTGAGCGGGTACCTCCCCCACTTATATTTGGCGTAACGACATGTAAAGCTGGGGTAGAACGGTGTATGCTTAGTTGAAGCATGCACCGAATTGTTAATCGCAAATTCAGTGAGTGGCAGATAGTCACTCCACTGTTCAAAGGCATGTGCGTATGATCGCAACATGTCTCCGAGAACGCGGTTAACCCGTTCCGTCTGCCCATCCGTTTTTGGATGGTCCGCAGTTGACATCTTCAACTGGGTTCCCAACAATGAGAACGTTTCTTGCCAGAAACGTCCTGTAAATCTCGGATCTCGATCCGAGACAATGTCTTCCGGCATTCCGTGCAAACGGAATACCGTATCAACGAATACCGCACTGTTTGAGCGGCGGTTACGTTCGCTGATACTGCAGTAAGATGTACCATCTTACCGAAACGGTCTACAAAGACCACTATTCCAGTCTTCCGACTATTGTCAGGTGGAAGACCGAAGACGAAGTCCATTGAAATGGACTTCCAACACTCTGTCGGAACCGGCGGTGATTGCAGCGGAGCCTGTGAAGACTGCGCAGTCTTAACGCGCTGGCAAATCTCGCAAGCGCGTACGTATTTCCGTACCCACTTGTACTGGTTTCGCCAGTAAAAGTCACGTGCGAGAGAAGCGTATGTCTTCTCTCGACCTTGATGCCCCGAAATCGGTGCATCATGATACTCAAACATAATTTGATGTTTGAGATCATCGTCGTTTGGAACGACGATGCGACTTTCATCTTTTTGGTCTGTGCTGTAAAGCAACAGACCATCGTGCAGTCGATATCGATGCACGCAAGCGCGAAGGAACTCTGGGAGTTCGTCGCGCTTCTCACTTGATTGATTACTTAAGTAATCAATCAACAGACGTGTCTCCTCGTCTGTTTTGTACGCCTCGCGTACTTGTCGTATAATTAACGACGACAAAGCAGTGCAACGGATCGCGTTTGCACTGGCACCTTCGGTTACGGACGGTTTCGTCTCGTAATCGGGCCTTCGTGATAGCGCATCCGCTATCACGTTCAACTTTCCGGGTTTGTATTCAACCGTAAAGTTGTACTCGGCAAAGAATGACAGCCATCGAGCCATTCCTTGAGAAATGTGTGGTGAATTCACGGCCGTGCGTAGCGACGCATGGTCCGTGTAAAACAAAAACGGTCTATCTCCCAATAGATAGATCCGAAACTTGGCCAGTGCATACTTCATGGAAAGGAGTTCCTTGTCATGCACTGGATAGTTGCGCTCGGCTGGGCGCAACTGACGCGATTGATAGCAGATTACGCGATCACGATCATCGTGATCACGCTGCATCAAAGCACAGGCGATAGCGAAATCGCTCGCGTCGCAAACGACGTGGAACGGACGCTCGTTATCGGCTATAGCCAATACAGGCGCTTCAGTCAGCTTTCTTGACTTCATCAAAATCATCTTGGCATTGGGTATCCCAATGCCATTTGACATCTTTCTTAAGTAATTGAGAAAGAGGTCGTATTAACCCAGCATAGTTGCACGAATACTTGTGCAAATATGTTGCCAACCCAAGGAACTTTCGAAGTTCCTTAACGTTGTTTGGCGTAGGCCATTCAACGATCACCCTGATCTTTTCTGGATCAGGACGCACCCCGTTCTTGCCCACAAAACATCCAAGAACGGGTATCTCAGGAGCACCAAAGGTGCACTTCTTTAGATTTGCATAGAGCTTATGCTTACGCATAAGCTCTAACACTCGACGTAGATGTTCCCTATGGACATCTACATCGCTTTTATCGTGTTCACCCTTACTATGGATGAACACGTCATCGAAATAACTCGGTGCGAATTCTCACACCGGGCGTAATAGATGCGTTACGCATCTGTTAAACGTAGCAGGGGCATTTAGAAGCCCCTGCGGCATAACAAGCCACTCCCAAAGCATGCCGCTTGGGGTGCTTACTGCCGTGAGAGGGATATCCTTCTAACGCATTAGGTTTTGATAAAATCCATCCCTTAGATCGAGAGCACTAAAGATGGTGCTCCCGCACATGCCATCAATGATGACATCTTTTCGCGGTATCGGCGTCTGCGCCGGTACCGTCGCTGCGTTCAGCTTGTTGTAAGCGTGAACGATTCTCCACCCACTTGTGGACTTTTTCACACAAAAGGTGGGGGTAGAGTGCGGTGAGATAGACTCCCGCACTTAACCTGCTTTACGACGAGCTTCGAAAAACTCGTCGATCGCTTTTACTTGATCACGCGGCAACGGCCGTTGCCGCGTGACACAATACTTCGTGCCTGGCACGAGGTCAATCTCATGACGAGTTCCCTTATCTTTAGGGAGCTCGCTAGGTACTTCTTCTGGGAATACGTCAGCGTATTCCCGAGGTACCTCATAAAATGTGGAGTTCGCTTTAAGCGACTCCCAGCTCTGCGCTTCAAAGCGTTGAACTTTGGTTTGATCATTGGGAACCTATTTCCCAATGTTTCCCACTTGTAATGTGGATATTCGCTCACGAATATCCACTACATCATCTGTTACGATAATACAGATCTGTTTGATCTGATCATTGTGCAAGTTTCTCATAAACTTCTTCCAGGTTAGCGCTGGAAGAGCCATCACCTCCGAACCTTCTTTCGGAGGGTGTTCCATCAACAGAGACTGGGTAGCTAATCCGGTCTCCTTTTGCGTCAAGACGTTGATCTTCTCGAGGGAACTGCCCATGCAATCCGACGCACTCGTCTGATTGACTGCTACACGGTGATTACGATTCACCGTGTGCGAATACTCATCATCATGGTGGCCACTTCCTACCATGGAATATTCTTGACGATCAGATGTGCTCGTCTGATCGGCCGCCTGTTCTGCGACACGGTGGACTTTATCACCCGAGTGCATGGATAACGCAACGTGGTGGGCACTGGCCACCACGGAGTTGTGCTCACGATTGCACTCGATCGTGAATTCACTCTCATCAACACGGAATTCTTTCGTCGTGTTGGAACCTTCGGTCGCACAGTGGGTGTTTCCCACTGTGGATACTATTTCATTCTCACGGTGGGTGTTTCCCACCGTGGATATCACTTCATTCTCACGGTGGTCTTTATCACCCGTGGAATGTTTCTCTCCAACACACAACGACTCTTCTGTTGCGTGTGGTAGTCCCTCCGGACTCTCGCCAGCGGAGGTACCTTCCGCTGATCGTTTCAGAACAGACCTGGTGGCGCCATCGCCATCCACCAGACTGTCCGACGCTGCGGTTGTATATTCTGATACAGCCGGATTACACACAGGGTGATCAGATCCTGTGGGTCCGCCGCAGTCAATCGATATGTTAACCCAGTCGGTCGAAGGTTTAAATTTGGACATCCATGGGATTCCAAGTACCACATCGAACTTGTCATCTAAATCGAGGGCGACGAATTCATCCTCGAATGACAGTTCATTCAACTCGAAGCGTGTTTTAATCACACGCTTTGGAATAGTCACGGTTGCACTTGTTGCTAACCGGACGGACAACATACTTCGTGGGGTTTCTACCTCCACGAAGCTTAACAGCGTTAGACTCTGAGTTCTAACGAAATTGTTTGACGCTCCTGTGTCAAACAAAGCTCGCATGAGGACATCGCTCCCGTGCGTCTTAACCTCCAGGGTGATAAGAGGCTTATAATCACCCTGCACCTTTTGACAGGACATAGTCCCGTCTGGGGCTATTACCCTCACATGCCATATGTCGGCATGTGGGATAACATTCCCAGTAGGGCGCCCCGCCCCTACTGGTGATCTACTTTTTTTGCACTAACAGGGTCATGTCCCTGTTGGTGTCGCCGTGCAGCGGACGCGGTGCCATACACTCATGGGCAAAATGCCCCACTTTCGCGCATCGATTGTAGCGAATGTTCTTCTTAAATTTCGGTTGCTTCGAACCCGAAGCAACCGCAACCGATAGGTCCATCGGCTCTGGACCTCCACCGCCGATGCTCTGGCGCGGGTTGCTATTTCTTGAGACGAAATGTAAGCTTCGTCTGCCCGACTGCTGCTTGTTGACATGCTGTTGTGGCATGTCAAAAGCGAAGGGCTGTTTAGACCTTCGGCTGTACCCAGCATGCGATGAAGCTGATCGCATGCTGAACTCCTCACGGATGCTCATATCAATGGCATCATGTAGAGTCTTTGGCGGGTGCCGGTAAATACTCTGTTTGACGGGACCATCATTGAGTCCCTTCATGAAGCCAGTGACCTGCATAGCAGGGGGCACCGACTCATACACAATATTTGACAGCAAATGTTGCGTCTTCTGAGCGTAAGCTTGAAGGTCAAGCTTACCTTGCCGGAATTCCATGAACTCCTGCCGACTACTTAGCTCCATTTCTGGAGCTTCAAATTTGAGCTTTAGCCCAGCTTTTAATTCCTTATAAGTAAGGAGCGCAGAGTCATCAGTGGCTCTGCTACTCATCGCCCATGCCTTGGCTATGCCGCCCAGACATGTTGTGGCGAAGTACGCCTGTTGACGTTCGTCAACAATATTTTGCGCAGAGATGGCATCTTCCACCTCTGCGAACCATCTACGAAGGGGCTCGCCCCCTTCGCCGGTAAAGGGTGGTACTCGCGCCTTTACAACTTCAACGCTATGCGTTGCAGGTGCAGATGCGGTCCGCGCTGCCTATTGCGCGGGCCGTGCTGTCTTTTCTAGGTGGTTTCGCCTAAAGCGATTCACCACCTCTATCACTTCCTCCGGGGACTTAGCCTGGAGGAAGGTAATGATGTCGGTCCCCATGGACCGAACCATTTCCACCGTCGCGTCTTTACTACGCGACGAGAAGTGGGGGAAGTGTTTCGTCACCACTTCCAGCGTTCTCTCTCGCTCGGCAGGCGTCATGTCTCGCGAAATGATGCCTAGCGGCTCTTAATCTTCGCTCCGCTAGTTAACTAGCGGAACGGAACTGTGGTCGTTAGGACGGACCACAAAGTGCTACCAGGTGTAACAGGACTGATCCTGTTACAGGCTTACACTGTGTTGTGCGAGGAAGCGCGCAATACAAGAGGGGTAGGATTAGTTGAAAACAAATAATCCTATAATAAAAGTAAATATAAATATTTACTTATGTTCTAGAACGCAAAATTAAGAGTGTTTATTTAATGGGTGGTTAGCGGCTAACAGTATAGTAATTACCTAACTAATATAATAATATCAAGTATTCAACTAACTGTACTATTAGTTAACCTGCATGATTCGGTATTTATACCGAATCGACTTTTCCTTCGTAGATTATAATAACTTATAATCTCTTATTTAAATTTCAGACAACGCGTCCAAAATTTAACTGTGATATTCTAACTTGAATATCAATTATGTAATGACACCCCATTACACCCCCCCATCTGGGTCCCGGGATGAGTCCCGAGACCAGTAGTCAGCAGTCCTATCGGATGCTGAATAGTGTGACAGGTGTTGTCACATAAGGCGTAAGCCTTGAACGGTTGCCTGGGGTAGGCGAACTGTTGTCGTTGGAGGAGATGTCCTTCAACGAGTTTGGAACTGCTTTGAAAGCAGGTGAAATCGACGAGGTTGTCGTATTACGTCCGGAAGAGGAGTTGAACTCCTCATCCACGATGGACGAGTCATTTTTGGTGCAAACCAAACAGGCATTGAATGCCCGAAGCGGCCTCAAGATCCTCGCGGATCCTGAGGACCCTTACCATTCCTTGTTAAAGGGATTCGGAGATGTCATTAGTGACAACCCGCCGATAGGGGTTACCACCGGATCGGGGAGTCCGACATGAAATCGATTTGGTTCCTGGAACCAAATACTGCGTCACTAGGCGGTGGACTCTCCCCAAGGAACAATGCGACGTCATCGACGCATTCTTCAAGGGGAAAGAAGAGGCAGGGATGGTACGGGAGAACAAGTCACCCCATTCATCTCCCACTTTTTGTGTTCGTAAGCCGAACGGAAAGTGGCGCATTGTGCATGCTCACAACAAGTTGAATGCAGCTACTCTACCAATGCAAACTCCGATTCCTCGGAAGGATGTCCACCAGAATAATATGGCGGGCTGTACTGTGTACAGTGGCTTAGATCTGGTGGACGGGTTTATCAGCTGCTCATGCGAGCATCCGATGTTCCGCTTACAGCGGTCAGCACGCCTAGTGGCATGCTGTCGGAGTGGCTTGTTATGCCACAGGGGCTTTCGAATTCACCAGCGACTTTTAATCGCTTGGTGACTCAACTCTTCCGCCCTCATAGAAAGTACGCTCAGAAGTACTTCGACGATATATTCGTTCATAGTCTCGCGGAAGGCGACTCGTATGGTGTTCAGACGCACCTAGTACATCTTCGAGCAGTGCTCGAATGTATGCGGGAGCATAAGTTATATGCAAACGCATCCGAATGTATTTTTGGTGCTGAGGAAATTCCTTTCCTCGGATGCTTCATCGGTAAGGATGGAGTGCGGGCGGATCCCGCGGAGGTGAAAGCCATTGTGGAGTGGCCATCACCTGTAAATCTTAGAGATTTACGGAAGTGGCTTGGATTAGCCAATTATCTCCACAAGTACAGCGAAAATTACGCCAAAACTGCGAAGCCATTGACGGACCTTCTTATGATGGATGTTGATTGGTGTTGGGAAACCAAACACCAAAACGCTTTTGAAGCGGTAAAGGGGAGCTTGATGAAAGCTCCCGTTCTTGCTCTCCCAGATTATGGGAAACCATTTAGTGTCGTCTGCGATTCCTCCTATTTCGCAATCAGATGGGCTTTGTTACAAGCAGACGATGCAGGAAGGGAACGCGTTATCGCGTTTGAGCCGAGGCATCTTAAAGCTGAGGAACGGAATTATCCAGTTCATGACAAGGAGATACTTTCAATGAAGTATGCTCTTGTCAAATTTAGGGCTCACCTACTCGGCTCGAAGCCGTTCGTAGTTTATACTGACCATGCGTCCTTACGGACAGCGACGAAGTCGCCTCATCTCTCACAACGGATGGCCCGTTGTCTCTCCTTTTTTGCGGAGTAGAACTTTGAGGTAAAGTACAAACCTGGTAAACAGAATGTACTTGCAGGCGCGTTGTCGCGTCGTTCCGATTACGAGCTCGCTCAAGCGACTTTCGCCACCTCGTCTGTGGTGGATCTCATACGCCTTGCGTATGAGAAAGACCCACAATGTACGGCGCTTATCAGCGCGTTGGGTGGAAAGGGACTTGGCTCGTCTGAGCCTACCCTGTCAAGTCAAGCTAGAGTTCGGTTACACCGTTACAGGTACTGTGACGGTTTGCTATATTATAGCACGAGCGCGGAGGACACTCCGCGGGTGGTCGTTCCTCATGATGAGGAACTAAAGTACAGAGTCCTCTTTAAGGCACATGACGCCCCTACCGGGGGTCATTTAGGTCGGGATAAGACCTACAGCGCTTTAAGAGCTTTGTATTGGTGGCCCAAAATGTATAAGTGGGTCGGTGCGTATATACGCACTTGTGAGACGTGTCAGAGGGTTAAACCCTCTGCAAGTTCAGCTGCGCCTTTGGAGAGCTTCGCCGTTCCAACGGAATGTTGGAAATCCATTAGTATGGATTTTATCTTCGGTTTCCCGAAGGATAAGGCCGGTAACACCGGCATACTGGCCTTTGTAGACCGTTTGAGCAAGATGGATCACCTGGCGGCGGTGCCAGAGTCCATTTATGGACAAGGAACAGCGAAAGTGTTCCTAGACCGTGTCTTTCGACAGCATGGTCTACCCGATTCCGTTGTGTCGGATCGGGACCCCCGTTTTACGGGACAGTTTTGGGGAGCGTTGTTTAAGGTGCTGGGTACCAAGCTCCTCATGTCCAATGCGGACCATCCGCAGACGGACGGTCAAATGGAACGCGTTAATCGCGTTGTGGAAGATATTCTCTGGAGTTTATGTCCGGCTTCTCCAAAGAGTTGGAGTGAGATGCTTCCTATGGCCGAATTTTCTATAAACAATTCGGTCCATGCATCTACGGGGATTACTCCGTTTTACGTGAACGGATTTGTGAATCCGATGGTTCCGTTGACGCCACGTGTGTGTAGCCCAGAGATTGAGGGAGGAGGATTCCCTGATGTCAGCCATGTATCTGTGCGAAAGCACATCGATAAGTTTTTATCGACGCGCCTTAGTGTCTTACGACACGTTTGCGATGCCATGGCGGAAAGCCAAGACAAGCAAGAAGAACAGGCCAACCGCAACGGTTGGCGTAACGAAAGGTCGTATAATGTAGGAGAAAGTGTTTTATTAAACGATAAAATCTTCCTACACATGCAGTTTCGAATGTGTTAAGAAACAAACTGCGCCCCAGGTTTGTGGGGCCTTTCAAGGTGCTATCCCGAAAGGGCTTGGCGTACACCTTGGATATTCCGAAGGCGATGCGTACGCATCCAACCTTCTATGTAGGTATGCTTAAGCCATACAAGAACTGTAATGGGGTGCCATTACATAATAGATATTCAAGTTAGAATATCACAGTTTAATTTCAGACGCGTTGTCTGAAATTTAAATAAGAGATTATAAGTTATTATAATCTACGAAGGAAAAGTCGATTCGGTATAAATACCGAATCTTGCAGGTTAACTAATAGTACAGTTAGTTGAAGACTTGATATTATTATATTAATTAGTTAGTTACTATACTATTAGCCGCTAACCACCCATTAAATAAACACTCTTAATTTTGCGTTCTAGATAACAAGTGAATATTAATATATTTACTTTTATTATAGGATTAGTTGTTACCAACTAATCCTGCCCTATTGTATTGCGCGCTTCCTCGCAAAGTACAGTGTAAGCCTGTAACAGGATCAGTCCTGTTACAAGAACCCGGAGGCGGGTCCCCTCTTGGAGGGGGTTGGAAAGGCAGGTAGCCATAAGAGCCGTAAGACACGGCAGGGTGGAGGAAGTCCGACAGGGCAAAAATTCGACCACGAAGCTCCGCAACGGTCGACTCGAGATAGCCAAGTCGCTTCTCGAAGCAATAAATTGCATCCCACTCATCGCGGAGTCCCTCGTGGACATCATGGATGCGATGGCTGTGTCGATCACAGCGCTCGCGAATCTCACGTTGCGATTTCGCGACCTCCTCCTCCAATTCTCGATATGGAAGGTACTCCACATTACCATGTGGAGCGTCTGATGGCGCGACGCCATCATCGGGGTCAAACCCAATATCTGGTGAAGTGGAAGGGTTATCCACATTCACAGATTTCGTGGGATTCCGAGACTCCCTTGCGGCAGGATTGCCGTGACGTCGTTGACGCTTTCGAGCGGGAGAATCCCGCTGCGGGTCGACGACCAAAGGGGCGCGAGAAGCCCCTTCAGTCCCAGTAGTTGGGAGTTCGACGGAGGCAGATGTGATGCTCACACTGTTCTCTGGCACTGCGTTGGGGGTTGGAGCGCTGGCATAGCGCGCGCGATAAGGGGCACGTAATAGCTCCATCGCTTTGGCTCGGTCAAACGCCATGCGCAACGCCCTCTCCACCAGAACGTCACGGGGGGAATAGCTGTCGTACAGCTGAGTAAAGCTATGGAGGAGTTTCTACTCTTCTGACCAAGTGCGGAATTTCTTTTCTGCATCTTCGGCACTTTCACCCGGAGAAAGAACGCTAGGAATCTCGTGGAGGTTCTCAACAGGGGCACCCTGTGCCTGTCTGTCGAGGCATTCTCGGTATGAGGCGCTAGTGAACTGCTTCTGCGCGAGCAGTTGTTCCCGGAGTTTCTTCCCGCGTTCGCATTGATCGGCTGTTCAACCGCAGGGCCAGGGGTATAGAATGCTAAACCATTCCTTATCATAGTCCTAGCCCACTTTGGGAGGTCACGAGGACCCTCAAACTTATACGCCGCCCGTGGCGGGCGTTTGGGGGCGCGCAACGCAGCCTTTCGTGCCTGTGCGGCAAGTCGAGCTTCTTGAGCCGCATCCAACTCATGAAGATGATCGCCTTCGGCGATCCGGATGTATCACACGACATTGGTAGGGGTGGCGCACTAGATAGTGCATTTTCCCCACGTGTGGGGAACGGATTGGGCTCCCGACATCGCCGTTCGGCGTTGTCGGAGCGGTCAGCCTTTGGGGAGATATCCCCAAGGGCATCCACCTCCGAGTAATCGGAATAGTCTATCTCCTCTTCTCGAAGAGAATCCTCAGCACCACTAATGGTGCTCATGGGAAGACAGAAGTCCTGGCAGTTGGAGTTCTCCAACTATAATTGATTTATTGCGTTAGCAATAGTATTGATGGGGGAGGATGTAACAGGGTTACATTCTGGTTACATTTTTTTTAGTATGTGGTGTACGTGAGTACACTATGGTTGAGGTCAGTATTGACCGGTCCGAAAGGTTTGGACCTATTGGTTATTTTAACCAATCAGGGCAGGAGCCCTTGGTGCAGGCGTGGCAGCCAGCCACGTGTTGGTACACAGGTGGTGTACATTACATTTCGGCTAGGTACGAATTGAGTAAGTTCTACTTAGTATTACATATAGTTTACATTAGTTTAATTAAATTAGGCTAATTATATATTAAATATACATTCATTTACAAATAACACTAAGACTGCTAGGCGCACGACCTCGACCGGTCGCGCGCGCAGTGAGTGTAGTAGTGAAAGGGAATACCTTCCCTTAACTACTCCCTTTCTAATGGAAGCCTTGTTTCAAGGCGTTCATTAATTCTAACAAGTAAACCAAGGGAAATCTTGGCCCCGAGTAAGAGAGCAATCTCTTACTAAGCCCTTTTATAAGGATGTATCGGCTAAGTAGCGGCATATCGCCGCTTTAGGAAAGTCTTCCTCTGTGCGCTAGCAGCACCGTGCGTATACGCACCGGCTACAAAGGGGGAGCCAGATACCTGCAGGAGTACACGGCAGCATGAGATGCTGACCAGTGAGCGGGGGCACCCGAAGAAGACCTGTGGTGACAAGCCTGGACACAGAAGCGCGCGGAGCATTGCGCAAAGGACGTATGCGTGCAGGCGAGGCTAACGCAGGGACGGCGCACGAAGCTGTGCAGCAAGGTTAGCTGTGCACACGTGAACAAGACGGATACGACTCATGTCGTCGAGCGTGTGTGTTGGGAGTGCACTAGCGGAGACCTTTAAGGTATCGACGCCAGAGTAGTAGCCCACGGTAGGGCATATCGAGTGTTCTAGAAGGAGTAGTTAGTACAATAGGTGTTAGGAGAGCCAGGTGCAGGGAGTTCTCACTTCGAGATTGGTAGAGCCACTGAGGAGGCCCCCGGCGAAGCGCGTCTGGCGCGCGTTCAATCGAGAAGTCGTTGCATGTGTTCACTTTCGTTTTTCTGACAATGCGACGCGAAGTGATGCAGGATTGCGCGCTTTTCCAACAGTACCTGCGTTATTGAATCGCATTTCAGCGTCAGCTCAAGTGACTGGTGAGACCGCAGGTCCACGCGACAGTCAGATAAACGCTAAATGATTTTTATGCGTTTTATTTGCTAAAATAGTTCACTTTGTTTTCTAATGTGATTCGGTAAAAAAAATCGTTAGTGATTTTTATAGAACCAGGTCCTGACAACCAATCGTTGTTATTATTAATAGAGTGGTTTTAACGAGTGCACCCGGGTCATAAATAAACCTACACACATATAAGCCCTAAACCCTTTTAGAGTGCGACCCTGCACTCGAGTGCAGGTCATATAAAAACCCTAACCATAAATGGGTACTCGTTATAAAAATCCTTATTGATAGGAAAAATCTAATGCGACCCCCCCCCAATTTGGCTAATGCGCCCCCCAAATGAGAATTTCGAATATTTTTTCACAAAAAGTTAGGAAAGCGCTATTTGCCCCCCCCAAATATTTCCATGGATCAGCCAATCAAATTTTACTCCGATCCACTCACTCCTGTCATGGATCACCCCTCTGCTCTCGCTGCGAAAGCGTATTTTGCTGTACAAGTTGGAATCCAGCGCGTTCCCAGTCTACTTCCAACGGTATGGCTTTTGCTTGCGTGTATATTTTTATTCTGACACTAAATATTATGGCGTGCACTTATATCTCCAACAGGCAACAACAGTCGGTGATACGTTATTTCGTAGACTCAAGGAATATGACCAAGCACTACAATTTACCGAGAACTCGGAAACTCTTAAATTATATGCATGCAAAATGCTTATTCGCGACAATGGATCGGAATATCCTGCTACCAAGCAGTTTATATATCGAGCGGGGATGAGTGAACAATTTCCCGAAGTTGATACAACAGCGGAGGATAGTAAGTCTTTTGAGCGCCAAGATGAGTTGACTCCGCTCGGCCCGTGCGTATCGTTGGCTGATATCATCAGTGATACCAATCTTTTCTTTGTGGATACTGCTTCAGCGCTACAAGACTGTACTGATTATCTTTTAAAATATCCAGTTATTGGATTTGACTCGGAGTGAAAAGCGGTGCATATTTCGAGTGGCTCCGACGATAGCCCTGCCAAGTGTGCTCTCTTACAGCTAGCCTCCCTTCAGAAAGCATTAGTCGTGGACGTGATCGCGTTGTATAACCATGGGAGCATCTTAGCTCCTCTATTTCAGTGTCGGAGTCTGTGATAAAGCTAGGTTTTGACACAAGAGATGACGTGAAGGTTCTTTTTCCCTTTTTAACTGGTGGGTTTGCATCTGATAACGTTATATAGATGCTGGTGGACCTACAAGCAGTCACGCGGAAGCTTTCAAACTTTCAAGCTCCAAGTGTTAGCTCCTTAGATAAGGATGGCAACAACGCTGACGACAAAGTCCAACGTTCTACTGCTGAACCGAGTCCAAACAGCTCGACACCAAATAACGACGCGTTTAACACTAAGACACCACGAAGACGAAGAAGAACGCTCGCAGCAAGAATAGTAAGAAAAACGACACCAGCACCAAGCCTACTCGTTCAAGGCTCGCAGCAGTCGCAGAAAAATACTTGGGATTATCACTAGACAAGCGCATGCGGATGTCAGATTGGGAACACCGTCCACTCACTCAAGCTCTGCTACATTACGCTGCTCTCGATGCGCACGTGCTGCTTCAAATTTTCTATAAAATGAAGGAGCAGCATCCACTTGGCACGTTTACATTGGCATTTAAACGATGCACACAGAAACACGTCAAGTAACGGGCTGTTAATATATTATGTCACTAAAATACAATATATATACATAGTAAAATTGATTGGCTGATCCATGGAAATAATTTTTTGGGGGGGGCAAATAGCCAAAATGGGGGGGGCAAATAGCGCTTTCCTAACTTTTTGTGAAAAAATATTCGAAATTTTCATTTGGGGGGGCGCATTAGCCAAAATGGGGCGGCGCATTAAATTTTTCCTATTAATAATACTAAGTACAATAGAGGCGGCTACACAAATATATGCCGACCAGAAACTTAAAGCAGAAGGGCCTACTTTCTCCCGCAAGTTTCATTTGAACATTCATCGTACAAAGATGCTCAATCATCGCAGTAACAACGTATCATGCACAAGTTGTACGCCGCATTAAAACTGCCAAAAGAAAACGTGCCTTCGAACACAACCTCCAACGTACTAAAATGATAAGCAGATTTCTCACATATGATTACCGGGTACAATGATATTAATTAGGCAACATGTTCAACTGTAACCTCGCTTTTGAAACGCAATCCCGGACAACCTTGGCCAACCACTGTAGCCACCCAACACCGAGATAGCGTTTTCAATACCCAACATCTTTGGCAGGGGTGATTTCGTCACATTATACTTTGTGAAACCAACCAGCTTGGTTAGGCCCGGGATCGAACCCGGGACCTACCGGTCGCTGAGTGAGAAGTGAACCACTCGACCACGGTCGGATTAACATCTTTGGCAGGGGATACATACAGTTCTGATCTGGAGGATAGCGACTATGAATCCACATGCATGGGTTGACTGGTTAAGAAAAGTTCTTTCCTGATTATTAGGAACTTTCACTTATCTGATCATGCAGCTGTCATTATTAGATATTAATTGTGCAAAACGTTCAACTGCAGCCTCGCTTTTGGAACACCTATCCTCGGCAACCGTGGCCACCCCATTGTAGCCACTACACCGAGTTAGCGTTGTCAATTCCCAGTAACACCTTTGGCAGGGGAAACATGCAGTTCTGATCTGGAAAAGAGCTCTTATGAATCCGTATACATGGGTTGACTGGTCTAGAAAAGTTCTTTCATGCCACTTTGGTTCATGCCACTTCGGATTTTTCGCTCATCTGAACAAGCAGTAGACCGAATTGTTTGAAAAGAATTGACTCCAACCCTTCTCCTACCATGAAGTATGCCGCGATAGCCTCCGCGGTAACTGTTATTGCTTTCACTGATGCCTTACCAACGTCCTTACCAACGTGCAACGTCACCAAGCTCGAACCACTCCTCACTTTTCCGAATACGACTAAATGCGGCACGGATTCCGGCTATCAAGTGACATCACTGACCACCCCGACGAATCCTCAAATTCAGATTATGTGCAACAATGCCGCCTGCGTCTCAGTGCTCTCGCGACTTCAAATGCTCGCTCCAACGGATTGCATACTCGGCGCATTTTCCTTGTACAAGGATTTGATTACCCCGGTAACAGTGCACTGCAACGGTAACTCGTTGGCCTCCGCAGTCACTTCTACCATGGGCTCCACTAAAAGCTCCAGCCCCATCAATGTCGCCATGACCAATTCCACAGACTCGACAATTGGGTCGATCGAATCCAAAAGCTCCACCGTCGACTCTGCTAGCTCTGCAGATTCTACAGACTCGACAATTGGGTCGACCGAATCCAAAAACTCGACCGTCGACTCTGCTAACTCTGCAGATTCTACCGATTCGAAAACGTATAGATCAGTACCCAGTCCATCACCCACGACCCCAAAACCGTCCACGACCAGTAGTGCTAGCACTGCTGCTATTTCGGCCGCTGCTATTCTGATCGGTCTGTCTGCTGCTATCTTCTAAGCTTAGATGATTATGGAGAACAGTTCGGTTCCCGTTGTAAATAATCGTTTTGCTATAAATTCAATTCATTCTTTTGGAAGCATGAACGGACGTGCGTGCTATTCTTCTACGACAGCTGATAATGAATGGTTCATACAGGAAATACATTCATACAGCACATTCGAGAAAAATTTCTCTCCTCGTTACAATAAATAGGCTCACTTTTGGAATAACGGAGAACAACAACTATCCATAGTATAGCACGGGCGCTAACATTGTCATCACCTCTGTTGAAAGTGCGCGCAATTCGCGCAGCACTCAGCGTCGCCGAGGACTTTCGTTTAGTTTATGTCTTTTCAGCAAAAACTATCAAACTGCATATATGCATATTATTAGTTTAAGTACTTAACTTAACACTAATAAATCACTTAGGATTTTTATTTGTTCTCAGTACTGTAACCAGCAGGTAGGGAGTACGACTCTTTACGTGTGGAAACTTTCGCTTACTGAATTACGTGGAATAGTGGAATAGTTACGTTTCTCGTTACGCATTACGTGGAGAATATATTGTGGCTACGATTTAATCTCTGGTTTTACGTTATCGCCTCTGTCGCATTTTCTTACACTTGGAATTACTTACGCAAGTACACGCTAGCAGTGCTGAAACGCGTGATTTGGAGTACAGCGTACGAATGAGCGATCCTAAGCAAATTATGAGTCCAAATGGGGGCCATAACGAATCAGAAGAAGAAGTCAAGGCTTCAGATGTCATGCGGATGTTTGGAAAGCTAGTGACGCGCCTGGAAAAGCTTGAGGTAGCGAACAGCGCGCCCAAGCAGCAATTGTCGTCTCCGCCTAAGTCGAGGGAGGACAGAAGGATGAGTATTGCCTCCCTCGATGATAGCGGCGAAGAAAAAAAAGAATACACCACCGGGCGACAAGGGAAGATGAGTTTCCTGGGGACAAGTCGCGCCGGATGGAACGCATTTACGCCTGTTGGTGCCGCGGGCGCAGGAATACCGCAGGAAGGAGTTTACAACGTAAAACAACAACAACCAGAGAATGGTTGGAACGGTCAGGTGCTGTTCCAGGGGTACGTAGTGGTGCGAACGCCCTCCCCTAATCAGAGAACGCTGCAAATAAAGGTTTTCGATGGAAAGGAAGTTTACAAGGGTCTGGGATCCGGCTTTCAGGCTTGGGGAGAAATTTTATACACTAAATTAACCTTGCCGAAGCCGCTTGTGGATTCCCCTGGTCCGAAGATGTAAAAGTCGACCTGCTGGGCCATTATTTGGCGGGCTCAGCGGAGGCGTATTATAATCGCCAGGTCGACGCGTGGTGGTGTAAAAAGCAGAAATCGTGGTATATAATGGATCAATTGTTGGCCGTTTTTAACGTGCAGATAACGCCTGAACAAGGCATGAAACTTTTCATGGCTCGGAAGGTGCCTGACAGATCATGGTCAGAGCACTTCCTGTACCTGACCGCTGTCGCAGAAGCGATGGGACCGAATACTGAAAATTTGGTCCTGAACAACGTTGTGTTTCACGCGGCGCCAGATATGAGGTAGATCATCATCTCCAAGTACGACAGTGCGCTCGAAGACTACCTGAGGCACGCAGAGGATCTGTGCCAGTTTGCACAAGCGGTAGAGTACATCGAACGACGGATAAAGCACGCGCAGAGTGGTGCCGTGAATATTGTGGCTGAAAAGCCAAAAAAAATACACCAACAAACGAGTATGCTACACTCGTGTGGTGAAGAAGGGCATATCAAACGATATTTCCGGAAGAACAAGAAACGTGAAGAAGACTTCGGGTTAATGATTGATGATTCGACTGGTGATGTGGCATCAGACACGTGGGTACTGGACAGTGGTGCGAATATGCACCTAAAGTCAGACCTAACGTGTCTGATTCACGTGAAAAGTGCCGTCGTGAGTGTTTCCAAGTGGATGGAAAGCGGGTGAAAGTCACCAGAAAATGCACACTGTTTATTAATTTTGTTTGCGGAAACACTAGTACGCGAATTAAAGTTAGAAACGTGTATTACGCCGAAGGAATCTCGAAGAATATCTTTTCGTATAGCCTTTTCGAGCTTGGTGGACTGTTCTTGGCATACAAAAACGGAAAGAGGACGCTGGTGAAGCATGATTACGGTGCTGGTATCACCGGAGTTGACGTTAAAAACAGCGTATTGACGATCCAAGGAAAGGTGGATAGACCCAGAAAGCCCAGAAAATAATTGATAATGTCCGTGGCGTCGGCGAGCGATGCCGACTATGCAGCCATTCAAGATGTCCAGAGTGGGAGTCTGATGCACTTCCACTCTCGGATGGGACATCTAAATTTCGAGACTATAGTCTCATTGTCGAATGATCCTCGCTATGGGATCCGGATTACATATTACACCCGGCGCCACTTCGTCACGTGCGCGCAGGGTAAGCAGACGAAGACGAAGAACGCGTAGTCCAAGAAGGACAGCAGCAAGAATGCGCCGATTGACCAGATCGGCGGCGGGATCTGTTCGGACCTTAAGGGTCCGATCACGCCAAGAGATCGGTTGGGAAACCAATATCTTGTGAACTACATCGACTACAAAAATAACTTCGTCCGGATTTTCCTAGCGAAAACCAAGGACGTCGCAGCCAAAATTTTCGAGCACTTCCTGGCGTTTTTTTAACGCAAGTTCAGCTGCAGGATCCACGTGCTGAGGACATATGGCGGCGCGGAATTCAAGAATGTCGATTATTTTCGTCAAAGTACTGGAATTGCGCGCCAAGTGACCGAGGCTGGAAATCAATCCAGCAACGGGAAGGCTGAGCGCATGCACCGAGCGGTCATGAATATGGCCCGGTGCATGCTATTTGGAAGTGGTTTTCCATTATCGTTCTGGGGAGATGCGGCGGAATACGCAGCTTATGTGCTGAACCGCACCCCCACAAGCTCGAGCCCTCGGAAGATGTCACCGCTAGAACTACTTACTGGAGTCAAGCCTATTTGGGCGATATCGTTACGTTCGGCTCGCCATGCACCGTTTACCGGAACCCCGGCACGAACGCGCTGTAGCCGAGTGCGCAGGCTGCAGTGATAATCGGCTGCAGCGAAGAAACAAAAGGATACAAGGTTTTTTCGAAGAAGGAGCAGAAGGTGACGGTCACCCAACACGTGAAAAACGTGGAGACATTGACAGACACGCAGAACCAGCAACTCAAGAATTCGTTGGAAGAAAATGAAGACGTGCAATCTCAAGTAACAAGTCGAGGATCAGAAGGAGCAGCTCGAGCGGCAGAAGGAGCGGTACAAGAGTCGGAAGGTGACAGACGAGCGTCGGGCGCAGTGCAAGCACAGCTAACAACGAAGGGAAAGTTCAAGTGCACGTAAAGAATCGGAAGAAAGGAAGAAAGTCGCGCTGGACCCGTGAGCGGTACCTCACGCGCCAACACGCGAAGTTGAAGGCGCAAAACGAAAAAAAAAGAGCGAGGACGACGGTGATATGGAAGAAAAGGGTGAATTAAGCATGATATCAGGCGTAGAACCCAAGAGTTTTCGTGATGCTGTCGGCAGAGTTGATGCTGACAAGTGGATGAAGGCTATGGATGAAGAAATACGTGCCTTGGAAGCGAAGGAAGTATGGATTGTGATGAAAAAAAACGGACGATGTTAGACCCCTTCATACGAAGTAGGTCTATAAGACTAAAACTGATGCGAACGGTGCCCTGGAGCGTTATAAGGCAAGGCTCGTTGCTTGCGGCAACGAGCAACGGTACGGCGTGGATTATGAATTTACTTTTGCCGCAGTGATGGATATGACCACGGCGAGGTTCATTTTCGCGTTGTCAAGGAAGTGGAGAGTGCAGGCCATGCACGGGGACATCCCCAACGCTTATGTCAAAGCGTTGGAGGATGAAGATGACATTTACCTTTACGTGCCAAGTGGTATGGAAATTGGAGCGGACAAATTGAAAGAATTAAATGTCGGAAGTACAAAGCAATTGGTATTGAAATTGAGAAAGTCGCTTTACAGGCTGAAACTGGCCGGAAGATAGTGGAATCGTCTACTGAACGCGAAGTTGGATAAGTGTGGTTTCTTGCAGAGCTTCACTGATAGTTGCTTGTACTACAAGAAGGTTGATGATGACACAGTGGTAGTGGGTGTTTACGTCGACGATTTACTGGTGACGGCAACATACCAGCGACAAATTGAAGTTTTTTGATGGATTGAAAGATTGGAAATAAAAAATCTTGGACATGCCACAAAGTTATTGGGCATGAAAATTTCGTACAATTACGAGAATGGATATCTGCTGGATAAATAAGTTATGATCGCGTACTTGCTCAAGAGTTACGGATTGGAAAGTGTGAATGTGGTGAAAACACCGCTCGCGGACGAGTATGAAGACGAAGCACTCAAGGAACAAGAATTGTTGAAGACTGACGTGCGCGTCAATGAACCGTCGGTAAAAAGCTTCCAATAGTTGATCGGCAGTTTTCTGTGGGTGTCCCGTTGCTGCTGGACGGATATCGCATACGCGGTACACAAGGCCACGCGCAGGGCGCATGCGCCAACGAAGTTGGATTGGGCGATGGCGAAGCGAATTTTGCGTTTTCTGAAGGGGTCAAGAAATTTAAAATTGAATTTGGATATATGTCAAGAGCAGAAGACCGATTAAAAGTATGGAATTAAAGTCGCCGGTTATTCAGATGCGGATTTCGGCGGGTCCAAGGACGACAGGAAATCCACGAGTGGTGGAGTGATAATGATGGAAGGGTGCCTGGTGCACTGGTTATGCAAAAGGCAGACGTGCGTTTCGTTGTGTACGATGGAAGCGGAGCTGTACGCTGCGTCGACGGTGGAATGCGAGACGATCTGGTTTATGGAAATGGCAAAAGAAGTTGGTTTCGATGTAAAATTGCCGATAGATTTGCGTTGCGACAATCAAGCTGCGATTACGGTGATGAATGGGAACGGAAAAACGGCTAGGACTAAGCACATGGATGTTCGAGTGAAGTTCTTTATATCTAAGGTAAGAGACGGACTGTTAGCGTCAAGCTATGAACCGACGGAGAGTAAGTTAGCGGACGGGCTGACAAAGGCATTGGGTCCTGTGAAGTTGCAACTGATGCAAGAGGGACTAGGATTTAAGGCGATTAAGATGAGCTAGGAGTTTGCGGTGGAAAAGCCAAGAAGGAGTGTTGAAAGTGAGCGCAATTCGCGCAGCACTCAGCATCGCCGAGGACTTTCATTTAGTTTATGTATTTTCAGCAAAAACCTATCAAACTGCTTATATGCATATTATTAGTTTAAGTACTTAACTTAACGCTAATAAATCACTTTGGATTTTAATTTGTTTTCAGTACTGTAATCAGCAGGAAGGGAGTACGACTCTTTACGTGTGGAAACTTTCGCTTACTGAATTACGTGGAATAGTGGAATAGTTACGTTTCTCGTTATGCAGTACGTGAAGAATATATTGCGGCTACGATTTAATCTCTGGTTTTACGTTATCGCCTCTGTCGCATTTTCTTACACTTGGAATTACTTACGAACGTACACGCTAGCAGTGCTGGAACGCGTGATTTGGAGTACAGCGTACGAATGAGCGATTATCAAAAACCTCTTCCTCCCACCGCTTCACTGCCACCTCTTTCTTCAGAATCTTTTCGATAAGTTATAGCTATAAGGTAAGGCGACGCGTTCCCATTTCAACCGGGGCCTCACACAAATTTGATACGTATGCGTTCTGGCTCGACGCATGGTCTAATACATATGTATGAGTTGAAATATCATTGGATAATTTTAGACACTTATTGTCCACATGAAAAATTTGGATTATTAATTCATTTACACTTTACCGAATCCAAAAGTAGTTTTTCTTCTAAGCCGCAATCTATTTAGCCTTATGCATAGTAGTTTCAGAAGGATTATTCGTTTGTTTCGTCACGTTACACTTTTTCATGAAACCAACCAGGTTGGTTTGGCTCCGGGATTCAACAAGGGGCCTTCCGGTTCCGTAGTGAGCAGAGAACCGCTCGACCACGGTCGGTCATCAGTAGTATGTTTGGTAAACATGGGTGTAATGTACCTACACCACGAGAAATATTTCTCTCAAATTTGTCATTGTAATCATGGAATCTTGCTCGTGCGAAGAGGCCAAGCCACATTTCACTGAAGTATATTCGAATTACGAAACCGAGAAGGGCCAGTAGACTTCAGGTCTGACCTCGATGCATCAATTAATTTCTGGTCTGACACAGCCACGTAGTCCCTATTGTGCAAAAGGCTCACCACAATCGGTACTGCACGTCTCCACAGTATTACAAGAATGGCGACGAAGCTGCTCCCGATAGATTTCTGGTATCAGCGAAGTTTTTCGTTTTCTTATGTTTGTAACTTTAATGCGTTCGTCGTAGAGGCTCTTTTTCTATTCCAGCAGTCAACTTAAATATCATTGGTTCTTAAATAATGGAGTCACATTACATCACACCCTGCTTAAGGCGATTGGTCGGTAGTATTATTGTCTTATCAGATCTGGTACCTATCGGTCCATGGAAATTTCCGAACACAACATACCGCTCTATGTGTTGTCAGAATAAGCGACAGGAACTAAGGCGTTTTAAAATAGCTATAGAATTAAAAATTATTTCTTTAGCGTCTTACACCAAAGCGCAAGCTGAAAGCTCGAGAGCAAACACAGATGCTGCAGAAACATCTTCAAGTATTGTGTCAGTGGACAATACGATCCCTGTCTCATATGTTGCTAATGTAACATTTAGTTCATCAATATCTGCTCGTAAATAGATCGAAGAAATCATCTACAACATACAGCATGTTAAGCGGAGCCTGAGTGAAAACTCTGTGCAAACTGTTGGTTCTCCTGGTGCTCCTCCTTTGATAAACATCACTGCTGCTACAGTAGCCTCTTTTGCTTTCTTGTATTCAAACCGCACAAAGTGGATTAGTGAACCTCTTCCTGGTCTCTCGCGCGGGAATCGCGACACCGACTATCGACGTACGTTTTTCGATGTCAAAAGCTGTGAAAACCTCTTGATCATCGATTAATCCAGTTAAGATGATATACGTAGGTACTTCATTTACTTATTCTTCCTGTCTTGCTATTATGGTGGACGGCAGTTGTAACTGATGAATAGGGAAACTGAAGATTCCCTGTGAGTCGTGGGATGCTTGTGTTTACAATTACAACCAAACTACCGAAGATTACTTGTGCAAGGTACAAACCTTGCGCAAACGCTCCTTCAAGTCTTCGCTTTTAGGCAAAGTGGAATGTATTTACTATGTAGGTATCAAAGCAATGATCTTTTGTGGAGTCCATGGGGCGTATGCCCCGATTACCTCGAGTGGATACCAAAGATTCGAAACCCTTGGGGTAACCACGCCATCGTACTAAGTACTAGCAGCTGCTCGAGGCCGGTTCGACTTGAGCGCTTTGCAACAATCTCTCAAGAATATAGCGGGTATTCCTCTGACTATTAACAAGAGAGAAGGTGGTGGTGGAAATGTACGTTGCCGTCGATTTCAAGAATCACGTGGTGCGGCTTAGGAATGGTCAATTTGACCTTCGAAAGATGTTTTAATCCATTGATGCAGAGACTTCGGCTCGATGGAATCGAAACGTGTCATATCGTGGGGTACGTGATATATCACGTACCTAATAGATTAGAACATACATATATCATATTACATGTCTAAGTCATGACGTCGTACAATATAGAGTAAGCCATGACGTCGTACGTTATAGAGTACGTCATGACGTCGTACGGAGAATTTTCTAGAACGATAGGCTTAGAAGTAGCACAGATAGCGAACTAAGGACCTAACTCTCACTTTAAATTTACATCGAGCTTCACATCTGGTAGCACCCGTTGGTCTTCACCGCTTCCTCGCCGCCCCGCCGCCGCCGCCCTGCCGCCGTGCTAGCTGTCATTGCAGCATCGCCGCCGAAAGCACCGCCGTTTCCGCCGTGCTTTCCGTGCTCGCCGTCCCCGCAGCACCGCCGCTTCCGCCGTCTCCGCCGTTTACACCGTGCTTGCCGTCCCTGCAGCACCGCCGTCCCCGCAGCACCGCCGTGCTAATCGCTCAAGAGCAGTGACTTGGAGTGTTCACGTCAGTCCCGATCTTTTTTGAGGGCAGGGACTCCATTTCATTGGCTGTAAATCCTTCCGGGCCATTGATACTGCCGCCGTTATCGAGACGTTGTCTTTAGACTATAAATCGTCTTGTTTCGGTAATAAGTCAGTTGGGTTAACGGAAAGGTCTGCGCTTCGGTTCATGACCCGCCTCTCGCACAAGAAACCCGCGAAGACAAACACCGCCGACTCGCTTGCCCTTCTTTTCGTGCAGAAGCCAGACGCCGCTGATAAGTGTCGCGCCGACCTTATCGAATCGATCCGTCGAACCAGACGCATTCTCTGCTGGTTCGAGAAACACTTGGATACGGATCAGCGCACCGACTCGCGCAAGAACATTAAGGCTCGCCTACTAGCGCACGCCAGTGACCTGCTCAGCTTTGAGAGCACTGTAAGCTTACGAATCTCTGGCGGATTGCTAAGCACAAGGCCGAAAACACCCCGGTCGCCAAGTCGAAGAAGTCCTTAAAACCTGGACCAAAAGTTGTCAAGAGAAGTAATTAAGTAGTTAATATCAATCTATAACTGATATTAGCTAAATCATGTCTTCTCCAATGACTTCCGATCAACACCCCGGTCGCCAAGTCGAAGAAGTCCTTAAAACCTGGACCAAAAGTTGTCAAGAGAAGTAATTAAGTACTTAATATCAATCTATAACTGATATTAGCTAAATTCTGTCTTCTCCAATGACTTCCGATCAGCATGCCCAATTGCTGTTTACTATGGTTGCGACCATGGAAAAACAAGCAAAGTTACTGGAACAGATGCAAAAGTCAAAACAGTTATCGGAAATCAAGATTGAAGGTGTAAAGCTTCCGACATATGGAGGGAGATTGGACGAATCGTCCCAGATCTGAAAGAGCAAGTGGAGCAATACTTCTTCGCTAGAGGAGTGGACTGGAAGAGCAAAGAGCTCTCACAGAGAATTCTTGCCGTTCTGGGAGGAACATTGAAGCAAGGTGCCGCTCAGTGGTATGTGATGCAAAAGCAGTACATCACAACAGTAGATGACTTTTTCAGCAAAGTCGAACGAGAATTCGTGACTGATAATTTGCAAGAGCGTTTGCGCGAAGATATGAATAATACCGGAGAGCGCGACTGCAAGGATTTGCCAGATTATGTAAGCAAATTTCGACACCTAGCCACCCAAGTCCGAGACATGAGTGCGTTGGACAGATCATGTACTTCCTACGTGGACTTTCCAGTCGTACGAAGGAAGAGGTTCAGTATCGTAGCTGTGCAACATTGTCCGAAGCAATTACCGTTGCGTCGGACTTTGACCGCTCTCATCCTCAGAGATTTTCAAGAGGAAATTCGCACGACAGACCGAGATACAGATCGTATGACAACAGTTGGCGAAGTCGCTCAAACCATGGTACAGAACCGATGGACTTAAGTAACGTTCAGATTCCGTCTCGTGAGTAATGCCGCCGCAAAAATTTATGCTTTAAGTGTGGAAATCCGAATCACCGATCTGCTCAATGTAATCAACGCCGAACGCGCAACGATAGAGGAAATAATCGTTCAGGCCGGAGCAATCAACAGCATGTGAATCGTCTGCATGTTAACAATATAGACAGCCGTGAAGACGAGCAAGAGACAACCATGTACGATCGCGTCACAGTTAATGCCGCAAATGTACAAAAAAGGACCGAGGTTCAGCCTGTTGTCTTAGAGTCAAACAACTCTGAATCGGACACACAATCACAGGGTCGATTGCTAGTGCGTAATGGAATCATTGGCAATAAATCCGTTAAGATTTTAATCGACTCTGGTGCGTCAACAAACCTTATCAAACCTGGCTTGGCCTCGAAGATATTAAACACACAAGAGGTACAATCACGTCGTTTTGATGGAACATGGACATCAAGTCAGCCCACGAAGAAAGTGGAAGATACCATTCGTGTAGATGGTATGGAGTTTCCAAAGATGCAGTTTACGGAATGGGAACTGCCGGAAACACATGACGTGATATTTGGTCGACCGTGGTTCACCAAGTACAATCCACAGATAGATTGGCGCACGCAACAGATTAAAGTTGCAGCTATTACGAGATTCGAGGACATAGATGGTACAACCTTCCAAGAGAAGATGAAAAGTGGAGCCTACGATTAGGTATACCATTTCAAGATATCCAACGTCGAACCATCTGAAGTGCCGCAGGAGTTGAAACCAGTTCTGGATAAATTCAAGGACGTATTTCCAGAACAGCTCCCGAATGAAATGCCGCCGAAGAGAGCAGTTAATTTCGAATTGCAAATGAAGCCTGACGTAGTTCCGAGTTCCCGTGCTCCCTTCCGTCTCTCGAAGGTAGAACAGGAAGCGTTTCAGCAATTCGTGGAACCAAACATTCGTAAGGGATGGGTAGAAGTGTCCAACTCTCCATGTGTCTCCAATATTTTTGGGATTCCCAAGAAAGATCCTGCAACAGGAAGGTTCCCAAAACGCTCAGAATGGCTTCGCAGTGGAAATTCGAAGATCCCCATTCGTTGGGTGATTGACTATCGCTATGTGAATAGCATGTCAGTCGTGGAAAAAATTCCCTTGCCATTGATCGGAGACTTGTTCGATCGTATGGTTGGATGCAAGTATTTTACGTTGCTTGATATCGCACAGGGATACCATCAAATGGTAGTGTTGCCATCCCGACGACCGTATACGGCTTTCAGAACCCAAAAAGAAACATATCAGTGGTGTGCTGCACCGATGGGATTATCTGGAATGCCTGGAGTGTGGTCACGTCTTATGCGAACATTGTTCGATAAGTTGGGAGACTTTGTTGTCGTGTATCTCGACGATATATGCATCTTCTCGCGTACAATGGAAGATCACGTTAAACACTTTCACGCAGTATGTGAAGTGTTGCACAAGGAGAAACTATATTCTAGACTCTCCAAATGTGCATTTGTGCGTAAAGAAATCGCGTTCTTAGGACACATGGTTTCCGAAGACGGTCTACGGGTCGACCCAAAGAAAACAGATGATATCGCAACGTTCCAAGCCCCATCATGTCGCAAAGAGTTGCTCAGCTTTCTGGGATTAGCTGGATATTACCGTAATTTATCTGCAATTTTGCAAGGATCTCGCGTCCCCTTCGAGATTTAACCAAGCAAGGTGCCCAATGGAATTGGGCACCTTCGCTCTTTGCTGATCTGGACCCCAATTCCATTGGGGTCCAGATCAGCAAAGAGCATTTGCAGCATTGAAAGTCGCACTTCAGCAGTCGCCTACTCTGAAGTTACCGGACTTTAGTCGCCCGTTATTGTGACAACAGATGCATCTGGATTTTGCATCGGTGGAGTTCTGTCACAAGGCATAAACGGAAAAGACCACGCCATCGCGTTTTACTCAAAGCATTTGGGTCCCCATGAATTAAAATGGCCTGAACATGAGAAGGAGCTTTTAGCCATCAAGACCGCTATGGAGAAATGTCGTCCATATCTACATGGAAGACATTTTTCAGTCTATACCGACAATTCAGCATGCAAGTGGATGCTTCATCATCTGAAAGTGTCACCAAAATTAGAACGCATGTTGACGTTCTTTTCCCAGTTTGACTTTGTCTTACATCATGTCAAAGGAAGTTCGAATGTCGTGGCTGACGCATTATCGCGCTCAGCTGTGTCTGGGGAAGATTCAGCAGAAATTGCTGTGAATCCGTCCAATGTTCCGGATATGTCGCACGTCATACATGAGTGTACCGAAGACGTGCTCAGCATTCCAAACTTTTGGAAAGACATATGGTTCACTCCACCCTCATTCAGAACATTCCGCTGGATGCTTTCCAACTCTTACTCGACGTAGTAGAGTTGCGGGGGGAGAGTCGTCCAATAGAAGTCGCACAGGAGCAAATCCACAACACCGAATTTTACGTGGTACGCGCACATATCAGTGACAAAGTGCGAAAAGCGATTCATCAAGGTTATAATAAGGACAAGTTATTCAAGGATATTTACAAAACAAAGAAGTCGAATGGAAACTTCATCTTCGACAAAGGACTCATATATCTGAGGCAAGATGAAGCAATGCAGCAAATATGCATTCCGGACATACCAGATATAAAGACGAAGATACTGTACGAGTTTCACGATGCATCCACAGCAGCACAACCCGGAGTTTAAGAACTTACATGAAGTTGAAGCAACGGTACTACTGGCCAAAGTTACTCGAGACATGCGAAACATGTGCTCGATGGAAGTCAAATAGCCAGCGAAAGAAAGGACTAATGATCCCTATCCCCATTCGTAAGGAATGCTGGGAAGTGGTCTCAATGGACTTCATTGCTGGTCTACCCGTGTCAGAAGGGTATTACGCTATTTTTGTGGTTGTGGACAAGTTGTAAAAAAGACCGATTTATGCACCAACTTACACGACTGCCGACTCAAAAGACAATGCAAAGTTGTTTTTTGACGCTGTAGTCCGACATCATAACTGCCGAAAGTCATTATCAGCGATCGAGATCCAAAGTTTACAGCAAACTTCCGGAAAACACTAATGAGCATCATGGGTGTAAAGTTAAGCATGACGGCCGCTCATATAGCACAAGTGGATGGTCGAACGGAACGCCAAAACTTGGTGCTAGAAGACGCTTTACGATTTCTGGTATCATACAGCGGAGAAAATTGGGCCCAATTACTTGGAACTATCGAGTACGCACATGCCACATCGGTGAATGCGTCTACCAAGCTCACCCCATTCGAGATTGATACTGGAAGAAAAGTATCCAATCTTATTTCTCAAGAAAGATATTGCGATAGTCTGGAAACGCAATCAATATCAGAGTTCGCCTCGAGGTTCGCCAAGGATCGTCAAGAACTAGTAAAAAAGGCACGCGAAAACCTGATACAAGCCCAAGAGAGACAGAAGAAATACTACGACTCGAAACGAGTAAGTCTCACCTTTAAGGTTGGAGACTTAGTATTATTGGACACCAAGAACTTACCACTCAAGACAGTTAATTCTCACACGGAGTTAACGATGGCAAAGCTCGCAGCGAAAAAAGTGGGACCGTTTGAAGTGATCAAGATGATCAACCCGAATTTAGCTAAGTTGAAGCTACCGCGAAATATGAGGAGATTACACTCATCATTCAACGTCGACCTACTCTCGCCATACAAACCGAATTGCTCCGAGTTTGCTGGACGACCGATTACAAAAGCATCTCCGGTTATCCTAGAGTCAGATACTGGAGACGAGTTGCACATCGTGGAAAAATTACTTCGTCATCGTCAGCGCAGCCGCCAAATCGAATGGCTAGTGAAATGGCATGGACTTCCAGAGTGTGAAAGTACTTGGGAGCGCGAGAAATATATCCGCCACGTTTCGCATTGGCAGCAACTAGTAAATGACTTTTGAGACAGCCAACGCGAAGTCAAGTCAGGGGGGATGTCATATCGTGGGGTACGTGATATATCACGTACCTAATAGACTAGAACATACATATATTATATTACATGTCTAAGTCATGAAGTCGTACGATATAGAGTACGCCATGACGTCGTACGGAGAATGTTCTAGAACGATAGGCTTAGAAGTAGCACAGATAGCGAACTAAGGACCTAACTCTCACTTTTAAATTTACATCGAGCTTCAAAAAACGTAAGGTTTAAGGTTCCCGACATAACATGTCGGGTACAAGCGCATATCTGCGGTTATGTCTAATGCTTAGCCATTTCCCTAAATTTGGAGCTTGCGGTGCCTTCCGGGTAATGAAGTTGCGGATTTCATGTGTAGGCAAATTAGTAGTCAATAACATGACTTATTAACCTTTTTGAACGAATTTGTGTTCTTTCGTCCAATTTTATCCGTGTTCTTCGGTTGTTTATCAAAAGCAAAAGAAAGTGCATCTTTCACATAGCGTATTCGAACGATAAAATGTAATACGAAGTCGGCTACTGCTTTATTAGAAGTAGATGTATAGTCTACTTCATCTGCCGCTTCCGCAGCAGAGGCATATTCAGTAACAGTTTCATCCGTCTTAACTGAAGTGAAATGTTTGAATTTTCATAGAAAATGTTTCTAATTTCCGTCTCAGTCTCGATTTCTGTTCCTGTCAGTATGACGGTTGATGTGGAAAGATCTACTGCTGTTTCATCAATAGAAAGATCGGTTTCAGCAATGACTACTGTTCTTTTAGCAGTCGATGCATTCAACATGCCTTTTCGAGGTGACACTATATATTATCTCGCTTAACTTCATGCGGATTATCGCATTAAAATTTCTCGAGTAGTGCCAAGTTAGGCTGGGATACATGAATGCGCATTCATGTAGAATGGTTTGCGCTGTGTTTAAGACACCGAATTGTTTATAGTCAACTCAGTGAGTGGATAAAGATCAAACCACTGTTCAAAGGTAAGAACACAGCATTTTTCTGGAACTTCGTTAACCCGTTCTGTATGCCCATCTGCTTACGGATGGTTCGCGGTTGACATATTCCATTGCGTGATCGCAAACGAGCTCATTTCTTGCCCAAAAATCCTCTAAACCTCAGAGATAATGTGTTTTTAAATTCCGTGTCAATGGAATACCTATCAATAAATATCTGCGCTCTTGCGTAGCTGTGATATTTACCAGCACTGCAGTAAGATGTACCATCCTACTGAGTCGGTCTACAAAGAACATTATCCCTGTCATTCACTTTTAATCATCAATAGGTGAGTCTCCATCTCTTTTTTATGCCATCTGTACTTCATGTACAAGGAGAGAACAGGTGCAGTGCAACGGACTGTGTTTGCACTAGTCGTTTCTGTCACGCAAGATCGCTTTCGTTTCGTAATTAGGTCAACATGATAGCATATCCGATGCAACGTTCAATCATCCTAGTCTGTTCTCAACCGTGAAGTTGATTCTTCAAGAATAACAACCATCTTGTCAATCCTCTAGCGCATTGTCGTGCGTACAGACGCATGGTACGTATAAACCGTAAAGGGACTAGATAGATTCGAAAATTCGCCAATGAATAGGAGTTCCTTGTCAAAAAACGGATCGTTGTATTCATCTGGACGCAGCAGAAGCGTTGATAACATATTAGTTGATCATGATGACTTTGATCGCGTTGCATCAGCGCACAATCGATTCCAAAATCTCTCGCGTCACCAACGACGTGAAATAGGCGTTTAACGTCGAATATCGCTTGCAACGGTGTACCGCCAAGCTCTGATTCTGGCATTGTTTATCCCACGCCACTAAACGTACTTCTTATGCGTTTGGAAAAGAGAGATGAATAGTTACAAGTATGCGAATGTGTTGCGAACGCAAGGAACTTATGGAGTTCCTTGACGTTGTTTGGCTCTAACAATTTAAGTATAACCCTTATCTTCTCATGAACAGAGCAACCTCCCATCTAGCCGAAATGTTGCCAAGTATCTCAGATGCACCGAAGATGCATTTCTATAAGTTTGCACAGAACGCTTACAAATTAGCTCTAACACTTGTGTCGTGAAGGAACTTAAATTTTCGAGACTTCCACTCAAAAACAACACAAGGAGGCGATAGAATACACCCCTCTTGCTTATACTACCCAGGTTCTTGGTACTCACGTCCGAACCTTAATACAAAGTCACTGCAAATGGGCACTTCCTGGTAACACTTCAGGCTGCCCCTTTAATTAGGGTACCGCAAAGGACCTTTATTACGCCTTAGCACGCGTTCACTTAAAGGGTTCCTCGGGATGCACTTAGACTTAGTTTTTGTATAGGTCAAAAAGGTTGGTTGGTTGAAAAAACGACTAGTCGCTAAGGGGGAAAATTCGATTATATTATAAGCGTTGGGAAGATCTCTATCTACCTCTAATATCTGTTCACCTTGTTACTTCTTGGTTACTTCTGAACTGGCTTCAATACCGAAAATTCACTTATGGCCGACCAAAGCTCCGTATACTCTCTGAATATACCTTCCGTATACACTTCGCTAGAAATTTCAACCACTTCACCACAACCACCCCTTGTGCAGCTTCAGCGTAAGCGAGCAAAAGCCAACAATCCATTTATATCTCATATCAATACCAATGTTTCGTTAATTCCACTTCAAGTATTGACGTGCTTCAATTTCCGTCATAGTGGAGGCAGAATAAGGAACATCATATCTCCTGAACACTTCCATCATTCGATCCCAATCGATATCTTGCTCGAATACATATCACGCAGCCACAATGAATAGGTAATCACGTAATCTGCTGAGTGATACCAACGACCTCGAAGGATCCCCTTCCATAAATCCTATAGTATTCGAAACGCACCATCGTAACAATAGTAATTTCTGCTTCTCGGCCTTGACTAGAATCAGTAGTAGCCACTTCAATGTCTAAATAATCTTCATACACTCCACTCAATATCGTAACTCTCTCCTCATAGCCGAGTTTTGCAAAGAGCCCGATATAGTGCTGTCCGTGGTAGCGAACAAGACCTCCAAATGAATATAGTGAAGGTACCTCCGTTGAGGTATTTCGTCGGAAAATGTGATCCAAATCCGAAACTTACTGAAATGTTTTCTCACCAACACTCTTAAGACACTATGACGATAAAATTTCCATCCACTCTTTGATATCCGCTTTGACGACATGGTTGCTGGACCGGAGAATACTAATTGAAAACACCATGGGGAGGGTTAAAATCCACCTACTCAGTGCATCCCACTTTCTGTCCACATCTTGTGCTTGTGCTTCCAGTCTTAGCACATCTTCCAATAATCTTCTTTTCTTTTCCTGTCATTCCAAATCTTACATGATCTAACAGCTCTTGAGCATAGACCCTGTATAAAAATTCGTATTCATTATGGGCTCAGCGTTATGACCACAAAGCGAACAAACTTCAAGCTCCATCAAGTTCATCTGGAACGGTATGCGAGCCACATCTTGCGATTGGCAAATATTAGCAGAAGCATCTTGGCGCAAGGATTCCGACATTTCTTCCACATCATCGTGTCCGCACAAATAAACTCTTTTATGGAAACCTTCTCAGCGTAGTAGTAGCGTTCGATTGAAGGTATCATAGAGTAAAGCATCCAAAATTGTTTCCGGTGTTTCTGTAGCATCATTCATTGCTCCAAACGCGAAAAATTCACCTAAGGCGAGACGTACGCAGTCTACATCCAGTACTGGTTGCCATAAACTTGAATTATCACGTTAAGAAAACAGTTGTTCGAGTCAAAATCGTTGCGTAGACTCTTGCGCGCGCTTTTACAGGCACGATGCCATCTCGATTTAGTAACCATCCTCGATATTTCGATATTAATCCAATCATACTCGGAGCCTCCATACTTCGTCCGGTACTGTCGTGGTTGAATAACATTTGATCAATGTTAGTTAGAAAAAAGAGTAAGAATGGGGCAAGATGATATATGGGTCCAGTGTGTACATAACCGGTACATTTGTGTGGTCCACCCCAAAATATAAAATTTTGGAGGTAAATGCTTGGTATTGGGCAAAAACCACATCAAATCTTGGAGGATATCCAGTTTCAGAGGTCATGTCGTATCAGAGGTCTGTCACTTGATTGGTCCAAATATCCACCCAATCCTGTGCGAACATATATCTCCATACTTTTGTATACCTGTCGTGGACAACCCTGTCGTGGACAATCCAGTGTATATCCATACTTTTGTATACCTGTCGTGGACGACCCCGTCGTG
>CM047580.1:19613844-19647630 GCA_026184515.1 Peronosclerospora sorghi
TTCACACCTTTAGCACCCTGACAGGTTTCTCTTCGTACGATCTCATTCATACACGAATTTCACATCTTAATACTGATTCATGGGGCACTCATAGGCTCCCTCTCCATATTACCATCGTCATAATTAACCATATTGCGTCAATAAAATTAAATTTCGACGTGACTTATCCACATGTTCCAACAAACTTCCAGTCCTTGTTTAGACATGTATCCTTTTTGGTATTCTTCTTTTCTTTTTGTTATGCCACCTAAATCAACCAACTCGGGTCCGCATTCTTCTCATCACAACCAACATGAGTTCGTGATAGGATGTACTACATCTTCAGGGTCTTGTCACACTTGTTTTATTCTTCTTGCTATTTTCTTGAATGTCTTGTTATTTTCCTCCTTTTACTTTTTTCTTGTGAGGCTTCTACATCTCAATCTCATCTGCATCCTCTTCTGCTGGGTTCTGACTTCCTTTAGTTCCAACAGCATTATCGTCCACAGAGTATGAACCACCATTTCTGTCCGCCCCTTGTCCAACATTAACATTTTCCTTGGGTTGAGGCGTTCCATTAGTTGGCTTCTCCATACTCCGAGTGATCACAAATACATGCGAAGACAAATATTCCTCATCCTCCCAAAGAGTGACTTCCGTGATATCCACTTGCGCCTTATTATTGGGATTACCACCATGTTCGTCAAACGATTTAGTAATCACCCCCGGGGATTCCTCACTCTTATCCCTTTCTGGCGGACCACCTGCATTGGCATACAATAACTCTGGTAATCGGTTCAACACTTTCAGGTCCGTCATTTGTTGATCGCTTGTACTCGCCCCTGCTCGCTGTTCCTCTCTTTTGTCCACCAACGTGACGTAGGCCGAGACATCCATTGTTTCTGTAGTCGCTGCCATATCTTTTTTCGTCTGTTCTTTTTCTCCAAATGTAACTTGTTTCTCTTCTTTTTCTCGTGAATTCTTCTTTTCTTGATCCTCGTCCATAGTGAGTGATCTCTCCATGCAAAATATATCATTTTTCTTGTTTTCTTTTACCTTGAAGGGTAAGCGCGGTGTCGCCTTCATATTGTTCAACAATGCCCCCCCTTTTCTCTCGACAGTGATCACAACGCACTGTGGGGTTAGGCGTTTAACTGGGCGGCGACTTCATCTTTGGTTATTTCTCCGGCCTTCAGCTTGTTTCGCATCTCGGCCATCTCCTCGATGAACCTACGACAATATTTCACATCATGGCCGATAATTTTGCAATGCTCACATGTTTTCAATTTCCAACACTTGTTCTTCTCGTTCCCTCGTCGATTGCAGTTCTCGCAGATTACGCCCCCGTCATTATTATTATAGGTACTCGCTCGCGCATTTTTGTCATCATAATTGGCGCGTGACCTCTGCGTAGCATGTACTTCTCCGCCCATCATGTGCACACTGGGTTGCGCATCTTCATATACCACTTCAGCACTTTTACGGGCAGTCATTTTCTTCCCGGGCCTTGTCAGACGTGCCTCATGTTTTGTCAACACTCTTTCCAACTCCTCAATACTGTTGAAAGTCATATGCTGATATTGCATTTGTATGACACGATCATGAATCGTGTCAATGAATTGTTGAATGTGCTCTTCCAACAATTAGGCGTTGTAGATGTTCCGAAAATCCATTCCCGCTCGTAACGCCGCGGCATTCAGCCGGTATAGATATGTGGTGGCCGGCTCATCTTGTTTCTGGGTCAGTTTTGAATACATGACCCGCGGCGATACTTTATCTACGCAAAACTTCCGTTGGAATAAATCAATCACCGCACCCCAATCATACTTCACGGTATCCGCCAACTGTTCATACCACCAAGACGCCGTGTTCGTCAAACTATCCACAAACATTCCTAGCCGTTGATCGTCATCCCACCGTGAAATGTTGGCCACATGAAGAAATCGTGACACCCATGCTCTTGCGCTTACCGCGTCTTGTCTATTGCCATCAAATGCCTTTATTTCGGTATTTTGAATGATAGCAGTGACAGGCTGACCCGCTGATGATCACGCATTGTGTCTTCCACTGGAAGCGTTGTATTGTGAGGATCTCTGCGGGTTGGTGTACGCCCGTTGTGGCATCGCTGATTTTTGATAAGTGGCACTAGTCGCCCCTCTCGTAGTATCCGGCGTGCGACTAGCGGACAGGGATGCAGTAATTTTTGTCAGCTCCTCCAAACTCAAATGCCCATCTTGCATCAGTCGGACTAGATTTGCCACCACTGGGTCCTGTTTTTTCTATGCTGGTTTTGGCGGTGTCATGATCTCCTCATCCTCCGAGGAAAATTCTAGCTTCTTCCTTATTGGGGGATCATCTGAATCTCTCCACTCCACAGGATCGTCCATCTCATCATGCCCACACATCTCTTACATACCCGGTGGTTTGGATTCCTTCATCGGTGTATGGGTGGTGTCTGCCTCAATATAGTAGCGTGGACTGACGTCTGTAGCTTCTTTTCGGTAAAACATTAGGGATGTTTCCCACTCGTTTTCCGCTAATAATAGCGACACCATCAAGCCAATATCTGTAGCGGTACGCTCCAGATTAAAATTCCATGCGTTGTCAAACTCTTCTCGTCGCACAAAATCATAACCACAGTTTCGAAACAACGTTTCAACGGCTTCAATCGTTTCTTTTAGTCCCCCAAAGGAAGTGAGATCCTCCTTTACTCTAAAATTAGGGGCAGCGCTCGCTACCTTGCGAATTTCATATAGAGAAAACCAACTATGTGAATCGCCAGGTAACTTCAGCACATGCCGTTGATACAGTGCCATTCGTGCGCAGGCCTCAGAGAAAGTGTATGTTCTCTCAGGGTCCTCTCGAGAGCGCTGTAGCTTAAAAAACAGCTCTTTCTTTCCCTCATTAGACACTACAGCCATTTTGTGATAAAATTTGTATTAAGACGACATAAAGTCCCGGGTCGCGGCACCAGTTGTCGTGAAGGAACTTAAATTTTCGAGACTTCCACTCAAAAACAACACAAGGAGGCGATAGAATACACCCCTCTTGCTTATACTACCCAGGTTCTTGGTAATCACGTCCGAACCTTAATACAAAGTCACTGCAAATGGGCACTTCCTGGTAACACTTCAGGCTGCCCCTTTAACTTAGGGTACCGCAAAGGACCTTTATTACGCCTTAGCACGCGTTCACTTAAAGGGTTCCTCGGGATGCACTTAGACTTAGTTTTTGTATAGGTCAAAAAGGTTGGTTGGTTGAAAAAACGACTAGTCGCTAAGGGGGAAAATTCGATTATATTATAAGCATTGGGAAGATCTCTATCTACCTCTAATATCTGTTCACCTTGTTACTTCTTGGTTACTTCTGAACTGGCTTCAATACCGAAAATTCACTTTATGGACGACCAAAGCTCCGTATACTCTCTGAATATACCTTCCGTATACACTTCGCTAGAAATTTCAACCACTTCACCACACTTGGCGCGGGTGTACTTGATGCATTTCTACGTCATTTTTAATTGACAGGGAGTTATTTTGATCCATTGAGATATATAAAAATAACTCGGTGCCAATTGCAGTGATGTTCTTCAATCCCTGTGTTTGCATGAATGATTTTACGGCCTCCTGTGGACTACTCCACACAGACGGTGGGGATGGTTTATGTTAGATTGACTTCCGTACATGACCTTCTTCACGGTGAGCTTCAAAGAACTCGTTGATTGGTTTCCCTGATCATGGGTAAATGTCATTTCCGCGTGACGCTATAGTTCGTGGCTGGAACAAGGTCTATCTCATATTGAATTCATTTATCTTTTGGGGAATAGAATGGAAATTATTCTGGGGGTAAGTCAACGCATTCCCAAAGCCCATCAAAATAGGGAGATCTTGCTTGAAGCGACCCCCTGATCTGTGCTTTAAAGCACTAAATTTTTGTTTATCATCGAGAATACAATCGGTCCTGATGTCACGTGCTTCCAACGTGAATATTTGTTAATTATATTTACGGTCTTATAATTGGTAATGATGAAACATATCTGCTCGATCTGATCGTTGAGTAAGTTCATTAGTAATTTCCTCCAACTACGAGATAGAATAACTATTATCCCCGAGCCCAATTTCGGAAGATTACTCAGCGTTAGTCACTGGGTAGATAATCCGGTCAGTGTTCCTGTTAAGAAGTTAATCGTCCAAATTTGCTCTGTAATCAACCTCTATGACTTGTTTCTTTCTCACGGTGGACACTGCTTGTGACTTAGTTACGATCTTCTCGGGGGTCACTTCCTGTTGCGGTATTGATTTCTTCCTTGGGGCCATGTATTTAATTTCTGCTCCATGGTGTCCAATGTCAGAAATTCTTCACGATGTCTATCGTCTACCGTGATTATTTCTTCCTCAAGACGACCGTCATCTGCTGTGTATATTCCAACATGGAGGTATTGATTGCTGTGATCGCGACTTCCTCTTCCCACAGCTTTTCTACTGCTGCGTGAGCAGGTACAACTGACTATTGCAAAAGGATATACCGTCCGTTACAATTGTTGGATCAATGGTGGTGGTGCCATAGGTCTGTATGACGGCGCGAGTGTACACTTTAATTGCTTAGAGGTTGATCCGTGCCCGTGGAATTGCCGCATGAAATCGATAGGGTGTCCCAGTCGAACATCAATTTATGCTTAGATATTCCCAAGATAACATCAAGCTTTGAAATCCAGTACGGGCGATAATTTTTTTCAAACGGGAGACGTCGACACGCTTTGGCATTGTCACGGTTGCATCTGTTGCTAACCAGACTCTTCGACTTTAACAGGTGCTGCACGATAGTAATAACCGGCGAAGTACTTGTTCTTTGCAATACCACATCCAGGTAATAGTGAAGGAAGCTCCGGGACCGATGAAGATAGTTTTCCTTGCCGTTTTTTCGACACCGAGGAAACAAAAAAAACCTTGTTGCAATAGATGCGTAAAGTTAGGGCACTTTTCTCACGAGAATGCCCGTCGACACACTGCCAGTGGACGGGTATGTTCGCTGTAAACGAGCGTAAAAAAGGGGTGGCGTGGATGCAGAAAGGATTGTATGAAAGGTTAGCTCATTATCGAGGTCGGACAAAGGACAGCATGGATTGATAATTGGCAACACAGAATGGTAACTACAAGGCCTAGTACAATTTTACAGTCAAGAAGATTTGACCCAGCTCCGAAATCGTGGATATGGTTAGGTCAGATGCAAGCTATATGCGATGTGGGATTAAAGGGTATATTAGTTTATCATCTTTTACGCGCTATATTATACGAAGTGGAAATTAAACCAATAGTGGATACTTCGGAGATCGACAAATGCATCAGTATAAGTTGTTTCCATCAATACATTCAGGCTCTCAACAGCACCTATGGATACAGATTGGTATGACATTGACAATTTCATTGCTGAATCATTTAACTGTGATGACGCAATATTAGAAAGACAAAGCAAACCACGTCAGGAAGATGTTGGATAACGCTTTTGTGCATAACAATTCACAGCAAAAATAGATGTTATATGGTAGATAATAAGTGATAAAGGCGCCGTTCCGTTCATAAAAAAACAAAATTGCCAGCAAGGGTAGGGTATCCTACCGGAAGGGTCGTCTCACGCACCGACGTCGTGCTCTTAATTCAGTGCAATATTGGAGGGATGGCTGTAATGTAGTATTGACGGATGGTAAAAACCGGGGTCTGGTCCATATATAGAATGAGGTGAAGGAAAGGAACAGGTAGGGAAAACTGAGATGGCAGCTGAAAATTTCACCGATATTTTGACAGCAAACTCAGTGAACGGCAAGAAGTTACTCCACTGTTGAAGTTAAGCGCGTATGAACGCAGCATATTGCCTAAGACGTGGTTAACCCGCTCCGTTTGCTCATCTATTTCCGGATACCAGCCTTACAACGAGCTTGAAAATTTGGTCGATTGCTTTTTTTATCACGCGGTAAGCGTGAAGTTTTTTGTTATCTGGAAGGAGGTCAATCTCATGGCGCGCCCCTTTGTTTTTTAGGAGCTTCTCCTGGAAATAAGTCAGCTTATTCCAGAAGCACAGATTAATAGGGGGATGTCGCTTTAAGTGACTCCCAGCTCTGGCTCAAAGCGCTAAACTTGGGTTTGAGCATTGGGGAAACAATCGCTCTCAAAGTCACGTTCTTATAACACGGATATTTGTCCATATATATCCACGATTGCATCACAGGCAACGACGATACAGATCTGTTCGATCTGATCGCTACGCAAGCTCCTTGTAAACTTCATCAGCTCAGATCTGGAAAAACCATCACCCCTTAAGCCGAATTCTGAGGGTTAATTAGCGTAGGATACTGGATGATGATCCGGTCTGCGTCAAGCCTATGATCTTCTTAACGTGTGCTATGTTGCTAGAGTAGGTGTGGTTGTCTTATCTACGTTCTCTTCTTCATTTTTCCACTCCTACTGTCAGTACGGTTACAGATGACTATCATGGTATCGTTTTGTTCTACGCAGTGACTACTGTCTCCCGCGGTATTTTTCTCCCTTCTGCACATTGCGTACTGAGTGTGTCTTGATTATGACGACCGTCGTCTGTCTTCTTGAGTACTTCAACAGGGCCGTCGATATTGCCCCGGCCACTTCCTCTTCACGCAGATGTCCCACTGCTGCGTGAAATAGTCCCACTGGACTATTGCTAGCGGTTCTACGTTCCGCTGCAAAATTTGAATTAGATCTGGTGGTGTATCGCTACTCACCATTATGTCTGACTCTGTAAGTGTATCTTTCGATGCACGTAAATTACCCACAGGGCACTTCCTGATTTGCGACTAAATACGCAAACGAACCAAATTGTGACACGTGGAAGGGTGACTTCACTACTGATGAACACTGGCGACGGCGGTGTGCTGCTGGGCGATGCCCCCCATTTCCTGCGCAACATGATGCACTTATGAAGGGGAAGCACGGGCCTGGTCCCAGACCATCGGCGGCTGGGCGGGTCTCCTTCGCGGCTACGTTCAACGGCTT
Organism: Peronosclerospora sorghi; assembly: GCA_026184515.1. Classification (NCBI taxonomy): domain Eukaryota; phylum Oomycota; class Peronosporomycetes; order Peronosporales; family Peronosporaceae; genus Peronosclerospora; species Peronosclerospora sorghi. Next base: position 19,620,846 of record CM047580.1, read on the forward strand.
CGACCATCGCCATGGCTCCAGAGCACCTAATGTACCCAGCGTACCTGATGGAATCCTCGCTCCTAACGGAGCCCTCGCACCCAACGGGCCCGGCGGAAGAAACAACATCGTCGACCGGAACGACCCTGCCGACCACACCACCTCGCCTCCGACGGGTGTCAGGGGACCACAAGACTGACGTGCTGTACTGGCGCGCACTGCCATGAGACGATGTATCGACAAGGCAGATGATGATTTGCGTCCAATGATTCCACTTGAGGAGGAAGCGCTTGCAGCATGGATGATGGGTGGCATTATACGCCCGACGCCGCCGGATTTCTAGTATGCACGCACTCGATAGCGACGCGGGTTGCGATTCTATATTTCTTCGAAGAATACCTGGAAGGAAAGTTCATTGCGGTAGTTCTACGTTCCAACCGAGTGCCTCAACATATTGAGGAGAAAACGTTGCTCTTGAAAAATCTGGAACACCGCACAGTGGAGACGGCTTCCGATCCATTGAGTCGGGAGCTAGTTAAGGGAGCGAAGCGAACGGGTTACGATTCGATCACAAGACGCCTCACGTTTGTCCTGCCGGAACAGGCGGCTGGGGCGAGCTGGCATGCAAAGTGCGTATCCTTTCGAGGTACTAGACTTCAGCTCTTGTATCCAGCAACTCTGGAGAGGTATTATTGTTACAACATCTACATCCAATGCTACGTCTACGCGCACCATGTTGCAGTAACGAGTGAGAATCTTGGTTCATGGCGTGACCGCGGGCACAATCCAAGCAATTTTATCGTCGAGTGTGTCATGCTCGGTGACGATGGTGGTTCAAGGGAGCCTAAATGGATAAGAAGCGTACGATTCCAATTTTTTCGTCGCCACGTTTGATTCCTCTACTTGCCCCGAAGATATCAAGCTGATGACGCACATTCAAACGACTGACACGACGCTGATCCTGCATCATCACTAACATTCTCAACGAGTCCCGTGTTTTTCGTGCTATTATCCGTACCATTCAATTGTGAAATGCGCGGCTCGCAAGGGCGCTGTCTTGTCCAAACACCATCGCAAGTTCACTGGGACGCACCAAGTGGCAAAGAAAGTCATTGTCTTGACATTCAAGCACCTTGATGTGTCTGGGCGCTGCAGCATGTTGCTGTACAGGACGAGACGCTAGCAGCGACCACCGCCAAGCTGAAGACGGATGCTTGCAAGGCACCACTGTTGGCCAAGGTGCCCCAATCTTCTCCAAGAGAAGAGCCAAGGGAGGATGCACCCCCCTCTTCATCCAGTTATCCGCCAGCGATAAGCGGAGATGCCGCACGCGCAGCTGGTCCTACCTCCACCGGGTGGTTTGACCCAGGTGCGAACAAGAAAATGCGGGACGCGCGGCCCATCTCAGCGTCATCTATTCAGGCGGTGCCTTTTAATGATGCACCGCCTCGACGCCCGCAGTAGAAAGCGGCCGAAGGAACTAACAAAGCTAGCAAGACAACGACCAGAGCGGTGGCAACTTCCGCCAAGAAGAACACAACAAACTCAGGCAAAGTGTCTACCATCACATCAGTTTTGAACAAAGCAACAATGGCTACGAACAAAAATGAACCATCCGCCAAAACTTACGTGACATTAGCCGCTGCTCAAGGCAGCTAAACAGCGTGCAAAAGCGATTGCCGAACTGGATCAACTCATTGGATGTGATTGCGCGGCATCAACGGTAGAGCTGGAAGAGGATCCTTATACAGTTCCTTCGAAGGCTTTGCTACAATCCAAGGATAAGGCTTTAGCGGTTGCTCAATCTCAGGTGGAGGACGTGCGACGTAGAGCTGAAATACTGACTTCCACCGCCGCGGAGAAGAAAATAGACACCGAAAACAAGAAGGTCTTCTCTTTCAAGGCTCACGCTCGAGCTCTGGAGTCGGCTATTGATCATGAAGCTTCAGGTCTTTACCAACATACTGATGTCAATGATTCGGACGGAGAATTGCCGAAGTTGGAGTACGAATATAGCACCGCTGGTGCAGAGGCTAACCGAGTGAAGACATCAGCAGAGAATGCCACGAACAAATTACAACAACTGTCTCGTCATCTGGCCAAGATTACTCCAAAAGAGCCGCTGAGCTCGAGGCCGCTTTCAAGCGCAAGGACTCAGCGCCGTGCGAGATGCCTGCTGTGACAGCAGAAAAAATTCGGGAGAGGAGTAGCGCAACGATTCAGCGATTGTTGTCGTCGTATGTGCGCCGTAAGCGGGGTATGCCTAGCGTGACATCAAAGGCTGCACCTTGTGTGGTGTCATCTGGGGTGGCACCATCTGTTCCGGCTCCATTGGACATGCCACCGACAAACTCTCAGGACCAGGACTCAGTGTCCAGGCATGGTCTTGACGTAACTATGGCGGACAGCACTTTAACGTTTGGGACTACTCTGAGAATGGATGATCTTGGCGGTGGGAGTGTAACGCCGCCCTCATGTGCCTCTAGTGTTCCAATTCCAGCGGAACTAGCGAAAGAAATTGAAGACGAGATTAAAGCCTCTTCCGAAAGCATAGCTGATCAAACCATGGCCACCCACTGGCGCTCAGGAGACGATAAGTATCCAAGAGGCAAACAGATCGCCGCTGGATCTTATCCGCACTCAAGATACTCACGAACAGACGTTACGGGCAACCAGAGTCCGTAAAGTTCCTGAATCCGCCTCCGCTGCAGTAGAAGCCGCCGCATTGCTGGAGTGCAAGAAACAAATTTTGGCAAACACAGCTGCAACTCGGAAGTGGGTGTCCGAGCGTAAAGTGGGGACGAGGTACCTGCTACATTGCCTGTTGGTCCAAAGGGCCAATCAGCATGAATTACTGCGTATGCATTGGAACTGGCGACGGTTGTCAGTGCACTGCCGTACCCGGTGGCTTACCTCACCTCGATGTCGAGGGACAACCTTCGCGCCTTTGGAAATTGGATCAACAGCGAGTCCCAACTGGATGTGACACCCCAACATGCCACATACGCCAATAAATAGCTGCGAGAGCTGTGTACGGGATGGTCTGCAACGACAGACGGTCAGTCTGGACAAATCCGGTGGAAGACGACGGACAGCATACAACGCTGGAGAAAGTTCAATATACTACAGTCGGATCTGCTGTGAGCGACTGTTTCGAAACCGCTGTTGGACTTGGATCATTGGGGCGTCCTCAATGTCCTGTGTGTGTTACTACTAAAGCTTGCTCCTGTCGCAGATGAGACAAAGGTGGTGATGCGAATGTCCAAAGCGGTACTATACCACTTCTCCGAAGAGGTGCGCGCAGCTGTCAGCGGCATTCTATGCAAGCCTGCCAACTGGAAGCCGGCACTTGACCTTATCGCCTACGTTTATCAAATGCTTGACCATAAAAACTAAGGGCACATCGGCTGCGCAAAGGACTGCTTCGACAGGAATTGAGAATCCAAGTCCCTCTTCTCCAAATCCTCTAGGGCAACCTCGGTCGCCTACCAGGGTTGCGTTTCCTCCCGTTCTCCCTCCAACAGCTTGCTCTCTTCGGGGTCGTCGTAGGAGCATGTTGAAGACTTCTCAAACTCCGAGAGAAAACAGCATCGGTCTCCATTCGCAAAATGTCGCGGGATTCTCCAAACATCCGGAACGGTGTGCAGAATGGGTTGGCCATTTTAGGCAGCGAGAATCGAGAGGAGCCATCAACTTGGTTATTTTGCAAGAAAAGCGGGTCTCGGTTGGTGAAGGAGCAAGCTTGAACAAGTTTACAACTCCACATGGGGCTTCGTGGACAAACCCGGACGCACATTATCGACCGAGTCAGAAGAAGCTCGTGGAGGGGTTGCGCTTTTACTAAACTCATACTCGTCGATTACTGAAAAAGAACCGTGGCATGAGCCAAAGTGGACACCGCCCTGGATGGCTGTTCGTAATACTATTCGAGGCGAAACAGTTCTTGTTGTCAACGTATATTCCCCGAGTGGTAAGGCTGAACTGGAGAGGTTTTTTAGATGCTTCGACATCACCTTCTGGAACACGACGAACCTCTGTTCGTGGGTGAGGATATCAACTGCACGTTGGTGCCTCGACTTGATCGTTCATACCTCTCACCTCCCGGCATGCATGATTCTGTGGCGCTGCCAAGGATTCTTGAGTGGACACACCTTTGCGATGTTCTCGAGGAAGACATGGAGCTAGCGTAAGAAGAGAGGGCCACATCAGCCTTTCATGCGGCGGCACACACTTATTTATACCTTGCCTGGTGTCGGCAAGTTCTCGAATTGATCGGTGGTATGTGAGCGCTCTTCATGCTGATGGGATCCGAGACGTCGATCAGTCTGTACCTGGCCCAGCAGCTGACCACAATGGAATCAGTATACGGATTGGGGCGCCACGACATGTTGTGCGCGTACGTAAGCCACGGCGGGTATATCCAGTCCCGATCTGTGCACAAACGACCGCGACAAGCGCCATTCTTGCGACCATTGAGGTGGCACATATTGAAGTGGACAAGTCCAGTTCCGTTCCGACGTCAGCCGCTCGTACAGCCCGAAGATTGGCCGACTGGTGGGATGGATGGAAGATCCTGTTACGCAAAGTTCTTTTGGCGACTACCAAGACAGTCCGCCAAGGTTTGACACGCAGCTATATACAGCGGCTGAAGCGCCTCTATGTCCATGTGAATACGGAGCTTTTGGATGCGCGATCATCTGTTACCTCAATGGCGTGTACTCAAGCGTATATGACCAACCGAGCCCCGTCGATACTCATGTGGCACTTCGGCGATACGTTGCGGAGTGTCGACGATTATGGCAAAGTACAAAGGAAGAGCGACTTCTTGTCCAGCACACGTACTCTCCAGGTGAGACTTCTCGTCGTTTCTACGTGCGGGTGTCTACAAAATTTCAGGACAACACCAACGGTTTCTTGGGTGCCCAAGCTACATACGGGCAAATAGGTCGCAGGAGTTGGCTGAGGAAATGACAGACGGCTGGGGACATCTTATGACTCATTGTTTTGATCGCCCAGATGCGACAGAGGAATTTCTTGACCGAGACTCCCGCCCGGACCGGGTTGATGACTTTAGTGTGACGTCAGCTATATCTCCAGACGATGTGTGTGCGGCTTTGAAGATTCTGAAACGTTGGAAAGCTGTGGGACCGGATGAAATCAGCAACACATTTTACCGCGATTAAGCAGACGCTATCGCACCAATCCTCGCAACACTGTACACTAGATGGCTGGAGTGCAGCGTGTTGCCGGCGTCTTTTCGTGAAGCAAACATTCAGTGTCCGAAGAAAACGGCGGCTTCCGCCTTGCCGCTTGATCATCGCCCGATCGCACTGCTCAACAGCGACTACAAGTGGTTTACAAAGATCCTTTTGTTCCGGGTTCGGCCGATGCCGTCGCGTATCGTTCTGCCAGCTCAAGTTGGTTTTGTCCCGCAGCGGTCGATTCATACAGCTCTTGACATTTTTTCGGCGGTACGCAGAGCGGCAAGTGCTGACCGCGATCTACACGAAGCCATTGTTTTGCTTCTGGATCTTGCTAAGGAATATAACACGTTGCAACGTCCGGTTCTACTTTCGGTGCTGATCTGGCTTGGATTCTCGCTCAAATTTGTATCAATTGTAGCGGCATTACACCGCGATACGACTTGTCAATTTTTGTGAATGGGTACCGTTCAAGTCGACGTGAAGTTTACTGTGGCGTACGGCAAGAGTGCCCTCTTGCATCCCTTCTTTTATACTCGCCTTGGATAGTGTCTATCGGGTCGTTCAAGAGAGGGATGACATTCGCGGTGTGGTGAAGTGCAAGTAAAAATTATTGACCAGTTTGTACCAGTGTACCGGTTTTCAAGGCAGATCGGACGGGTTGCCTGAAAGCACGGAGTACTTTGGGCCAATCGTGTGCTTGGAGTGTTTTGTACGCGGATTTGAGGTAAGGCACACGGTTTACATATAGTTTACATATTGGATTTTAAGTGGATATTAAATACAGTGTTTGTATTACATCGGGTTGCGTAAGTTGACAGTGGCTCCGATATGCGTCATTGGGAGCGGGAGGCTGACAGAGTCCCCTCACGCTTATAAGCCCGGTCAGGACAGAGCTCCACCGGAAGCCCCACGACAGGGAGCACTCGTAACGTGCACTCACCACTAAAGTTCGGCCACGCTCAAGGGAGGCGTGTTATTTTGTGGGTTACTCATCGCGATCTTCTGCGATCAAGTCCCAGGAATTGGCTGGATTACTCATCGCGATCTGCGGTCAAGTACCAGAAACTTTTATTGGCTGGATTACTCATTGCTCTGAAATCAAGTAACAGGGTTTACTATTGGCTGGATTACTCTCTGCCACGGGCGTTCAAGTGCCAGATTTAATTGCATTCGGAGTGAAGATTTCCGCTTCGTTTGCCGATCGGATATTTTGAAATACCTTTTGTTGGAATTTTGGATCAGTACCCCAGAAGTTGTACATCCATATCACTAAAGTCTCCACCAAGCAACGGTCCACCGAGTGTGTAGCCACCCATACCAATGGATACACAAGGTGAGACACGAGACGAATCGGACTCGGCGTCCTGCACTGCCGATCGGTCACCCAATCGGCACCCAGGCGAAGGTCCACGGATAACCCCCTCAGTTAGTTGGTCGGCTGGGCACGATGGTGGTTCAGTTCCGGACACTTCGGTGTTCGATTTTGAACTGGACTCCACCACAGCGGGGTACGTCTTACATCTGGAGGGAGAACCACTGACTTCAAAGTTTTGGGATACGCTGATGACACGGCGGTATACATGCGCGAACGGTCTGCCGTTCTTCCTGTTGTTACGATTCTCGATGATTTTGCGGCTGTTTCAGGGCTGTTGACGAATCGATCCAAGTCTATGATCATTGAGCTGGACCCAGGTGGATCATCTCTTCCTTTGGACACATGTGGCCTCAACTTGCTGTCTTCAACCGAAAACGGCAGATATCTTGGTGTACTGGTGGGTCAACAGGATGCGATAAGTGCCATTGGTCTAAATGCATACGTTCCCTATAGAGTCGACTTGTGCTAGCACGAGAAAGGACTTACACGGTAGAATAAAGAGCTCGACTTGCTAGCGCCATCGCGGTGCCAAAAATTACCTACTTAGCACGGCACTGCTGGCCACCTCCGCCATAGTAAATCGGTTGCAGGGCTTGATTATGGACTTTGTCTGGGGCGTCCGTGATGGCAAGATGTAACGGGGTTACATTTAGTTACGTTGGTGTACGTAAATACACAACGGTTAAGGTCAAGTATTGACCGGTCCGAAAGGTTCGGACCTATTGGTTATTTTAGCCAATCAGGGCGGGAGACGTTGGTGAAGGCGTGACGTAAGAGTGCGTTCGGATGCGCATTAATTTCAATAATCCGTTATTTGAGATAACGCATTTTCAATATGACACCGGAATAATGCATTAATCGAAACAAAAACAGGTCCCGAGCAGTTTATTTTGCTGTATAGCCATAACGCATTTTTTTCACATATAATGAATTATCAAAATAACTTGTTTTAGCCTTCCGAACGCGTTTATTGGTATTAATGCATTATTGCAGTGGATTCCGAACGCACTCTAAACTATATGCAATACTAGGTAGAACTTACTTAATTCGTACCTAGCCGAAAATGTAATGTACACCACCTGTGTACCAACACGTGGCAGGCTACATTAGTTTATTAAGCTAGGCTAATTATATGTTAAATAATAAATCAGTTTACAATCTACACTATATCCTTCTAGACGCTCGACCCGGAACGGTCGAGCGTGCAGTTAGTTTCGTAGCAGGGGAGCACCTCCCCTACCTACTCCCTACTAGGGGAAGCCTTAGACTAAGGCGTTAGCGTACGCTAACAGTAAACTCAGGGAATCTTTGCCCCGAGTGAGATAGCAATCTCACACTAAGCCCTTAGATCAGGGCGTATCGGATAAGTAGCGGCGTATCGCCGCTTAAGGAAAGTCTTCCTCTGTGCGCTAGCCGCCCCGTGCGTTTACGCACCGGCTACATCTGGTAGAACTAGTAGTCAATCCAACACATGTTTTGATAGGCTACGGCATCCTCTGCAAAGGATGAATCAGGAGGATTGGGGTAAGCTAACCCCCGTCCAACAAGAAGCCTTTAGGAGGCTGTTATACATATGGGTTAGGATGGTATACACCTCCTAGTGGAGCAGGGCCTTGATGCCGTGCGTGAGAGGGTTAACGCCCTCATCGCCCATTGAGGCGAATTTTTGTGGAAGTCACTCCACGTCTACGGGAGTGCGTCATCCTTTATCCTTTAAAATAAAGGAATTAACCGGGGAAAAGGGTTATAACCTCTATATGTGGCTTCGCGAGGTCGAAACAGCCTTCGCCACAGCGAATGTGATAGAGGATCACTTGGAAGTGGGACTTGAACTAACCCATCTTACGGGCAAAGCCCGTGCATGGGTGTTTACGTGTCCGGATTTAGTCACGAACGTGTTCCCGACCTGGGAAGTCCTTAAGCGAAAGCTTATGGACATGTATGCAACGCCTGATCTGGTTCTCCAAAATCAGTTGGCGTTTCTGAGGTGCCGTCAGGGCACTAGGGACTTGGAGACATAAGTCCAAGAACTGAAGACCCTGTTGGCAGGGATATACACGAAAGAGTATTCGGACGGTGTGTCCATTCCCGTGTTCATGGGAGGCCTGAAAGAAGGGCCAGAACATTCGGAGCTCTTCCGATGCCGACCCCAATCCCTGGGGGAGGCGTTTAAGATGGCGTTTAACGCCAAAAGGAACTTCGTTCCTCAAAGGTGGGTCCTGAACCCATGGACCTTAGCCAGGTTGAAGCGGAGGAGAAACCTTCCGCTAAGAGTCACTCTGACTCTACTTCGTAGAGCTTCGAGTAGGAGCTCCTTGTAATGCTGCAGCGGAAGGGGCCGCTAAGATGCTTCCTGTGTGGAAGTGCGGAACATCTGCGGAACAGATTCCGCGAACCCCAGCGAGACACTCGCTATAAGGGGCAGAGGGCGGGTAAAAAGCCCTTGCCCAAGCCGACGGGAAACGACGGCTCCCAGTAGGTGCGGGGAGCCCTACTGGGGGATCCCTCAGTGCTGTTAAACCCCAGGGTAGGGGCCGACAGCACAAATCCCCGAGGGAAACGGTGCTTTCTAGCACCGAGTTGGTATACCAGCCGGGATTGCTGGTCATCCTTTCGGACGTGAATGGATTTGATAAGCCTCGAAGAGTCTTGATAGACTTTGGAGCGTCTGAAAATTATGTCAGACGGGTTCTGCTGTGAATAGTCGGCTGTATGCCGAGGCACTAGAGGCACGTTCTCGTGACGTTGTCACGGTCCGTCTTGCGACGGGCGTACATGTTTCTGTACCCAAGGTCTCGATTGACCTTAAGCTGAAGTTTGCAGACTTCGACAGCTTAGAACGTTGCCTAGTCCTGGATTTGGACTCGAGGTATGACCTCATTCTGGGCATGAGTGGCTGGAACGCCACGAGCCATGGATAGACCGGAAGTCTAAGTCCATTGGCTCAACGCACCCGCGATCGGGTGAAGCATTGGCGAGTCATGAACCCACCTTTGCTCGATCGCAAAAGAGATTCTGGCGAGAGATGCCAGAGATTGGGATGTCTGAGATGATCAGTCCCAATGAGTTCAAGGAAGTGTTCCTTGACGAGGGTGATTCGGCGGTTAGTCTCCACGCCGTTATAGGCGAGACTGGTGAGTCGCCAGTGGTAGAGGTGGATTCCTCTGAGGTTAAGCGCGAGGCTCTTTCTAGAGAAGAGACACGAGGTTTGTCTCTTCTGCAGGTCGGGGTTCCCGACCACGCCGTATTTGGCGAAAACGTTGCGACTCCAGTGGTAAGGGTAGAGACCCCTGTGGTTAAGCGCGAGGCGCGTCCAAGCGGAGAGACCCGTAGTTCGTCTCTTCCGAACGTCGGAATTGATTCCGACAACGCCGTATTATGTGATACCGGCGAGTCACCGGTGGTAGAGGTAAAGACATCTGTGGATAGGCGCTATGCGCTTCCAATAGATGGGGCAATTGACTCCCCCCATCTGGGTCCCGGGATGAGTCCCAAGGCCGGTAGTCGTCAGTCCTATCTGATGCTGAATAGTGTGCCAGGTGTTGTCACAGAAGGCGTAAGCCTGGAACGGTTGTCTGGGGTAGTCGAACTTTAGTCGTTGGAGGAGATGTCCTTCAACAAGTTTGAGACTGCTGTAAAATCAGGTGAACTCGACGAGACCGTCGTGTTGCGTCCGGAAGAGGAGTTGAACTACTCATCCACGATGGACGAGTCAGTTTTGGTGTAAACCAAACAGGCATTGAATGCCCGAAGCGGCCTCAAGATCCTCGCGGATCCTGAGGACCCTTACCATTCCTTACTAAAGGAATTCGGAGATTTCATTAGTGAAAAACCGCCGATGGGGTTACCACCGGATCGGGGAGTCCGGCATGAAATCGATTTGGTTCCTGGAACCAAATACTGCGTCACTAGGCAGTGGTCTCTCCCCAAGGAGCAATGCGACGTCATCGACGAATTCTTCAAGGGGAAAGAAGAGGCAGGGATGGTACGGGAGAGCAAGTCTCCCCATTCATCTCCCACTTTTTGTGTTCGTAAATCGAACGGAAAGTGGCGCATTGTGCATGCGTAAAAGAAGCTGAATGCAGCTACTGTACCCATGCAAACTCCGATTCCTCGGAAGGATGTCCTCCAGAACAATATGGCGGGCTGTACCATGTACAGTGCATTAGATCTGGTGGACGGGTATTATCTGGTGCTCATGCGAGCATCATATATTCCGCTTACAGCGGTCAGCACGCCTAGTGGCATGCTGTGACAGTGGATTGTTATGCCACAGGGGCTTTCGAATGCACCAGCGACTTTCAATCGCTTGGTGACACAACTCTTCCGCCCTCATAGAAAGTACGCTCAGGACGTACTTCGACGATATATTCGTTCATAATCGCGCGGAAGGCGACTCGTCAGATGTTCAGACGCACCAAATACATCTTCGAGCGGTGCTCGAATGTATGCGGGAGCATAAGCTATATGCATACGCCTCCAAATGTATTTTTGGTGCCGAGGAAATCCCTTTCCTCGGTTGCTTTATCGGTAAAGATGGAGTGCGGGTGGATCCAGCGAAAGTGAAAGCCATTGTGGAGTGGCCTTCGCATGTAAATCTTAGAAATTTACGGAAGTGTCTTGTATTAGCCAATTATCCCCACAAGTACAGCGAGAACTACGCTGAGATGGCGAAGCCATTCATCGACCTTCTTAAGAAGAACGTAGATTGGTGTTGGGAAACCAAACACCAAACAGCGTTCGATACGGTTAAGGAGAGCTTGTTGAAAGCCCCCCCCCGTTCTTGCTCTCCCAGATTCTGGCAAACCTTTTAGCGTCGTCTGTGACGCCTCCAATTTCGCAATCAGATGTGCTTTGTTACAAGCAGACGATGCGGGACGGGAACGCGTGATTGCGTTTTAGTCGAGGCAGCTTAAAGCTGCGGAACGGAATTATCCCGTTCATGATAAGGAGATACTTGCTATGAAGTATCCTTTGTCAAATTTAGGGTTCACCTACTCGGCTCATAGCTGTTCGTGGTTTATACTGAACACGCGTCCTTACGGACAGCGACGAAGTCGCCTCACCTCTCCCAACGGATGGCCCGTTGGCTCTCCTTTGCGGAGTATAATTTTGAGGTTAAGTATCAACCTGGCAAGCATAATGTGCTTGCAGACGCGTTGTCGCGTCGTTTCGATTACGAGCTAGCTCACGCGACATTCATCACATCGTCTTTGGTGGATCTCATACGCCAGGCGTATGAGAAAGACCCACAATGTACGGCGCTTATCAGCGCTTGGGTGACAAGAGACTTGGCTCATCTGAGCCTACCGTGTCAAGTCAAGCTAGAGCTTGGATACACCGTTACAGGTACTGTGACGGTTTGCTATATTATAGCGCGAGCGCGGAAGACACTCCGCGGGTGGTTGTTCCTCATAATGAGGAACTGAAGTATAGAGTCCTCTTTGAGGCACATGACGCCCCTACCGGGGGTCATTTAGGTCGGGATAAGACCTACAGCGCTTTAAGCGCTATGTATTGGTGGCCCAAAATGTATAAGTGGGTCGGTGTGTATATTCGCACCTGTGAGACGTGTCAGAGGGTCAAACCCTCTGCAAGTTCAGCTGCGCCTTTGGCGAGCTTATCGGTTCCAACGGAGTGTTGGAAATCTTTTAGCATGGATTTTATCTTCGGTTTTACGAAGGATAATGCCGGAAACACTGGCGTATTGGTCTTTGTAGACCGTTTGAGCAAGATGGCTCACCTGGCGGCGGTGCCAGAGTCCATTTATGGACAAGGAACAGCAAAAGTGTTCCTAGACCGTGTCTTTCAACAGCATGGTCTACCCGAATCTGTTGTATCGGATCGGGATCCCCGTTTTACGAGACAGTTTTGGGGGGCGTTGTTTAAGGTATTGGGCACCAAAATTATCATGTCCACTGCGGATCATCCGAAGACAGACGGCCAAACGGAACGCGTTAATCACGTTGTTGAAGATATTCTCCGGAGTTTATGCCCGGATTCTCCAAAGAGTTGGCGGGAGATGCTTCCTATGGCCGAATTTGATGTAAACAATTCTGTCCATGCATCTACGGGGCTTACCCCGTTTTACGTGAACGGATTAGTGAATCCGAGGGTTCCGTTGACGCCACGTGTGTGTGGCCCAGGTATTAAGTGGGGAGGATTCCCTGATGTTATCCCTGTATATGTGCGCAAGCACATCGATAAGTTTTTATCGACGCGCCTTATGTTTTACGACACGTGTGCGATGCCATGGCGGAAAGCCAAGACAAACAAAAGTAACAGGCCGACCGCAAGGGTCGGCGTACAAAAAGGCGCACAAAGTAGTAGATAGTGTTCTATTAAACGCTCAAAACCTTCCTACACATTCAGTTTTAAAGTGTTAAGAAACAAACTGCGCACCAGGTTTGCGGGGCCTTTCAAAGTGTTAGCCCGAAAGGGCTTGGCGTACACCTTGGATATTCCGAAGGCGATGCGTACGCATCCATCCTTCTACGTAGGTATGCTTAAGCCATACCAGAACCCGGAGGCGGGTCCCCTCTTGGAGGGGGGTTGAAAAGGCGGATAGCCGTAAAAGCCGTAAGCAGCGGCAGGGAGGAATAACTCCGACAGGTTCGAAATGCGACCACGAAACTCCGCAAAGGTTGACTCGAGAGGGCCAAGCCGCCTCTCGATGCGGTCAATCGCACTCTCCTCATCGCGGAGTCCCTCTTGGACATCATGGACGCGATGGCTGTGTCGTCACAGCCATGCGCTCGCGAATATCACGTCGCCATTGCGCGACCTCCTCCTCCTATTCTCGATACGGAGGGTACTCCACATTACCATGTGGAGCGTCTGATGGCGCGACGCCATCATCGGGGTCAAACCCAATATCTGGTCAAGTGGAAGGGTTTTCCACATTCACAGAGTTCGTGGGAGTCCGAGACTCCCCTTCGTCAGGATTGCCGTGACGTCGTTGACGCTTTCGAGCGGGAGAATCCCGCTGCGAGTCGACGACCAAAGGGGCGGAAGAAGACCCTTCACTCCCAGTAGTTGGGAGTTCGCCGGAGGCAGATGCGGAGCTTATTGCTCTCTGGCACCACATTGAGAGCACAGGCACTAGCATAGCGCGTGCGATAAGGGGAAGGTAATTGCTCCATCGCTTTGGCTTTGGCAAACGACAAGCGCAAGGCATTCTCCACCCGAACTTCACGCTCGGCATAGCTGTTATACAGCTCTGTAATGTCAGGGAGACGTTTCTCCCCTTCCACCCAAGCGCGGACTTACGCTCTGCCTCTTCGTCGCTCTCTCCTTGTAGGAGAACGAAGGGAACCTCGTGGAGGTTCTCAACAAATACACCCTGATCCATTTTCTCGATTCGCTTTCGGTATAAGGCGGCACTTAACTGCTTCTGTGTGAGCATTTTTTCCAGGAGTTTTTTCCGGCATTCGATTTGACGCGGCTGTTCAGCCGCAGGGCCAGGGGTATAGAAGACTAAACCCCTCCTTACCGCATTCTTAGCCCACTTTTGGGGATCCCGAGGAACCCCAAAACGATTTTCCGCCCGTGAAGTGCGTTTGGGGGCGTGTAACGTAGCCCATAGTGCCGGTTTGACAAGATAAGAGTCCTGAACCGCGTCCAATTCATTGGTCGTGATGGTCGCCTCCGGCGACTCGGATTTGTCATCCGAAGTTGGAAATGGTGGCGCGCAAGTTAGCGCATTTTCCCCACGTGTTGGGAAAGGATTAGGCTGCCGACATCACCGTTCGGCGTCGCCAGAGAGGTCATTTTAGGGGACCTATCCCCAAGGGCATCCTCCTCGAAGATACCGGAGTCCGAGTAGATGACATCCCCTTCTCGGGGAGAATGATCGCCACCTCTAGAGGTGCTCATTCGAGGCCAGAATTCTGGCAGTTGGGGTCTCCAACTATAATCGATTATTGCGTGGCAATAGTCTTGATGGGGGAGGATGTAACGGGGTTACATTTAGTTACGTTGGTGTACGTAAATACACAACGGTTAAGGTCAAGTATTGACCGGTCCGAAAGGTTCAGACCAATTGGTTGTTTTAGCCAATCAGGTCGGGAGCCTTTGGTGAAGGCGTGGCAGCCTGACACGTGTTGGTACACAGGCTGTGTACATTACATTTTCGGCTAGGTAACTTCTACCTAGTATTGCATATAGTTTACATTAGTTTATTAAGTTAGGCTAATTATATATTGAATAATAAATAAGTTTACAATCTACACTATATCCTTCTAGAATCTTTACCCGAAACGGTCGAGCGTGCAATGAGTGTCGTAGCAGGGGAGCACCTCCCCTAGATACTCCCTACTAAGGTAAGCCTTAGACTAAGGCGTTAGCGTACGCTAACAGTAAAATCAGGGAATATTGGCGCCAAGTGAGAGAGCAATCTCACACTAAGCCCTTATATCAGGGCGTATCGGATAAGTAGCGGCGTATCGCCGCTTAAGAAAAGTCTTCCTCTGTGCGCTAGCCGCACCGTGCGTTTACGCACCGGCTACACAAGAGGTCTCGACCGTGGGTCCCCTCCGATATGGCTTCAATACCTATACAGCAAGGTGGGTTATCGGTACCGTGTATTCAAACGGAGCTGATGACTATGACGGTGACCGCTGTTGGACAATGGGCAGCTACATCTTCGTCGAGAGATTTGCTGATCGGTTTCTTATGGGGCTCTACCGACTCAGGCCCGGCTTTCATCACGCCATGTTGGGCCCAAGACCAGATGCGTCGACTCCAAGCGACGCTTTGGCTAACGGGATCTAAAATTGTCGGGCTTTCAGCTGCTCGCCATGCCGCCAAGGAGATGGCACGGAGGTCTGCCGGAGAGCCGTCTCATTTACATCGAGAGCCGTGGTCGAATACAATGAAGACGGTAGTGTTACAATTGATGTCTTTGTTTGACGAAGGCTGTGGTCCGGGATGCGAGAGGAAGTAGCGACATCAGGTCGATTTGATCAGAGGGGGATAGTACCCGCGAAGATGACAGACATGGCGTGGCTGAGGGACCGCAGAGGCAAGGTGTTTACCTTGAACGGAGCAGATTTTGCGCAGGGGTACAAGTATCTTGGCGATATACTGAGCTGGGAGCCTACTCAGAGTGTTATCATTCGATTTTTGCCAAAGCGCAACATGTCTACTCACGCTATGGCGAAGCGTCGGTACTTTGGGACCTTCTGCCTTGCTTTTATATACAATTTTCCAGCACTCGCCTACCGGTCAGTTGAGTCAGGAGCGTTGATAGCTTACTCGACAAAGGTCCACCAGCATCATGAATGGCTCCTCGGCCATGACGGTACATTGATATCACATTTTGACACGGGTATGGCTGGAAAAGTGGCTCCGGTATCATAGATGTCTGCTTGCGATTCCGCCGCGTGTCGTCTGGACAGTGGAAGTATTGTCCACTTTGGCGCGCATCCAACGCTCACGCGCGTAGTACACCTATGAGCTGGTCGTCGACGATGGAGGCCGAAACGAAGAAAACTGAAACAGATAATCGCTCGCAGAAGCGGTGAGGAAGGCAAACGCATTTGCAACGAACGAATGACAAAGCCGGACTTTCAAGTGATTGCAGCAGGGACATATCTGATGGAATGGAGAGACATCCGAAGGATACGATCTTCCTTCCCGACGAACGCACATACGATTTATCTTCTGAAGAGTAACAGCTTCCCGCTCTGGAATTGGGCTAGACAGGACCTATCTTGGCCCGACCCAGCGAGCCCGACTTCCATTCCGGTCATGGATAATCATGTATTCTGGGATTACCCAAGTGCTCGGCTCCATTGTGATTATCTCCTTGAACGGTGGCGACAGCTTGGTGACTTGAGGGAGGCAGATCGTCACGTCTACGTGTTTGGCATGGACCTTCCCGCTACTCCAAGTTTTGCGTGGGATGCCATCAAACACGCTATAGTACCCGTCTCGAGCGGAGGATGAGTATTTCCCTCAACACGTGAGCTCTGGCGTTTTCTCGTTTCCACGACACTACATTCCATCTGGGTTGAGCGTCTCCGCCTCTTGGAAGACGCATCTCTGACACAGGAAGTACACTACCCACGATCCAGGACACAATTTCGACGAGCGGTTTCACTGTTACGAAGATCAACTTACCAGTTGGGAATGGGTGACTGCGGACTTCTGTTTGCTCGGGTACGGTCGGCGCTTGCTGATACCGTCATCTGTTTTATTATCCACTTCCCTTGCGAGCGCTGCCGCTAAACAATTTCTCTGGCGTGTTCTACTTGATTTTATTCGATGGGGGATCACGAGGAAATTCTGGACCGGGTGGAGCAGGATCCGTCATTGTCCAACTTCACATGCAGACGCATGCAGCATGCGACTTGTGGGTATCGCGCATGGCTTACGGTTTTACAAAGGACACGAACAACGTAGCTGAATATTGGGGGCTCGTGCACGGACTTAGACAAGCGAAGCCTAGTGGCTATTCACCTCTGCATGTCGTGGGGGACAGCACGCTCGTGCTTTCGCAACTCCCAACGCATCACCCACCACGCAAGCCTCACCTGGCGCTTCTATTTAGAGAGGCATGAGTACTTGCTAACGATATCGGTGTCGCCAGTTGGGGAAATCACTATCGCACATACAACAAAATGGTGTATCGAATGGCAAATATTGCTATGTACACCGAAGCCTCAACTCAAGTACACGCTGACGGGGAGGCAGGTATGGTGGAGGAGGCTACAGCATTCCTCGACAATGATGTCAACCATTGGCTAGAGACCTCTCAAGAAGAACTCCACGAGCCCCAGGGACCCGCGCCGACGCCACGAAACCTGGTCATATCGAATCGAGCCTTTGCGCGACGGCTCGCGGCTGTCCGAGGACAAGTCATTTGAAATATTTTAAGTTATAGTCGCCACGGTAACTTTGTTGCCTGTCGAAAGGATATACTAAGTCGTACGCGTACTTAAATATACCTCACCTTCTCACTCACTCACTCACAGGGTGATCAGTCCCTTTGGAATTGCCGCAAAAGATCGGCAAATTGTTCTAGTTAAGCGTTAGTTGATGTTCATGTTCTTTGCTGTCGTCCATCCAAACGTCCGTAATGCATGGCACGTGTTCCAGTTGTTACTTACTGACGTGCTAAGTTTCACTACACTTAGATGTTCCGAGCAAGTAGCGAGACAACGAAAATAAAACAACAAACGTAATATTATATTCCACAGTCCTTGCGCAACTTAAAACGTAAAAGCAGCGACCCAAACCAACAAACGCGTGATACGAGAATTTAATGCGCGAAACCAAATTCAACTGCCACTGCCGTATGCCAAATAATCAACGTAATAAACTCCAAAACAAGCTGCGCACTGTAGCGCGCTTGTTCTCCACTCGAAAAATCCACACGAGAGTCAATAATCAAATTCAGAAGTGATTTATTAGAATTAAGTTTGTACCTAAAACTAATAATATGCAAATACACAATGGTTTGTACCTAACCTAAAGTTATGTACAATACATCACCTTTTCACTGTAAAGTCGCTGAAAAACCGAAATGGCGACGCGAGCTGCAGCGCAAAAAGCGCGCGCTTCCAACACTCCTTCTCGACTTTTCCTTGAAAACCAGCTACTCCATCGCAACCGCCGCTAGTCCAAGACCATCCTGCGCGCGTCTCAACTTCTCAGTATTTAACGGCTTCGTGAAAACATCTGCCAAGTTCTCATCCGTAGGTCGGTAGCTTGCCTTGACGACACCATACTTAGACTTCGAAAGTAAAACCTTCACCCGAACATCCATGTGTTTTGTCTTCGATGTTTTACCATCACCTTCCAACATTTTTAATGCCGCCTGGTTGTCGCAAAACAACGTCATCGGCAGAGCAACCTTCAATCCGACTTCACTTGACATCTCCTTGAAACCGGTCAGCTCACATAGATCCACTGACGCTGCATAAATCTCACTGTCTCTTGCACACCCAGTGCACAATGCACCCTTCCACGAAAAAAACACCTCCACTTGTGGACTTCCGGTCTTCCTTAGAACCAGCAAAATCCGCATCACAGAAACCCACGATACTAACTTCATCTTTTTCCTTGGCCTTCGCGTTTCCATTCACCTCCAAACGCAACTTCATGTTCGACGTCCCCTTAAGAAATCGTAAGATCCTCTTCGCCGTCATCCAATCTAGTTTGGAAGGCGCATGAGCTCTGCGCGTGGCCTTGTGCACTGCATACGCAATGTCCGGCCTGCAGCAGCGCGCGATCCAAAGTAAACTTCCCGTCAACGATTGAAAATTCATGATCGTCGGCGCTCCATCATTTCCACAATTTTTCAACATATCTTGTTCCTTGAGGTTTTGATCTTCGAATCCATCCCCGATCGGTGCCCTCACTGTGTTCTCCTCCTCAAAACCATACATCTTCAGGAGGTCCTTGATCATGAATTCTTGATAAAAAAAATAACCATGACTTTCTTGGTACTCCACCCGCATGCCGAGGTTTGACACTTCGCCCAAATTTTTTATTTCCAAATCCTTGAGATCCTCGAAAAATTCGCCACGTGTACATGCTTCGTTGCCGTGACCAATAGGTCATCCACATATACACCTACCACGACCGTTTCGCCACAAACCTTCTTGAAATACAGACAACCGTCTGTGAAACTCTGTTCATAGCCTTGGCTTAGGAGCTTGGAGTGCAAGAGGCGGTTCCATTGCCTCCCTGCCTGCTTCAAACCGTAAAGCGTTTTGCTTAACTTTAAAACCACATCGATTGAACTTCCAACTTGCAATTCCTTCACATTTTCTTGTTCGACCTTCATTCCGCTAGGGGTGAACAAATATATTTCATGTTCATCCTCCAACGCTTTCACATAAGCGTTGGGGATGTCCCCATGCATCGCTCGTACTCTCCATTTCCGAGAAAGCATCAGAATAAACCGAACAGTGGTCATCTCCATGACCGCGGCAAAGGTTAGATCATAATCGACCCCGAAACGCTGCTCGTTTCTGCAGGCCACTAACCTCACCTTGTAGCGCTCCACTTGTCCATTTGCATCGGTTTTTATCTTGAAAACCCATTTTGAATGCAATGGTTTGTCATTACCTGGCTTCTTGACTATCTCCCAGACTTCGTTGCCTTCCAACGCCTTGATTTCTTGATCCATCTCACCAATCTACTTATTAGCGTCCTGGCGACCCATCTCATCCCGATAATTTCTTGGGTCACCCTCCATTACCATGTTAATCGACTCTTCCTTTTCTTCATCGTCACCGTCGTCCTCTTTTTTGCTTTCCGCGTGAGCCATGCGCTCGGCGTACTGGCGCGTAACATGACGATCCCTCGTCCAACGCTGCTTTCTTTTTGTCTGCTTTCTCGCGATTTGCTCCACGCTTGGCGTCACCGCGGCTCTTTCTGATCCTCGGTCACTTGGTGGAGCTTCCTCCTTTCATTCTTCGGCTTTTCCAATTCTCATCTGGCGCTTTTGCACATCCGTAAGCGTTTCTACATTCTTGACATTCTGGGTGACGGTCATCTTCCTTTCGGCTTTCAGATAGACCTTGAAACCCTTGGTCTCCTCACTTCGGCCGATAATTACCCCGACCTGCGCACGGTGCGCGAGAGTCTTCTTTCAGGGGTTCCTGTACACGGTACACGGCGATCCAAAAGTCACAATACCGCTTAGATTTGGTTTGTTTCCAGTGCAAACTTCCAGCGGCGATCTCCGCTTGGAATTTGCGCTTTTCGGGGTGCGGTTCAGCACATAGGCTGCATACTCCGCCGCATCCCCCCAAAATGAAAAAAAATAATCCTTTTCTGAACATCAAGCATCGGGCCATATTCATTACAGCCCGATGCATGCGTTCGGCCTTTCCATTACTGGCTTGATTTCCGGCCTCGCTTATCTGCCTAGCGATGCCGATACTGCGACAAAAGTAGTCAACATTGCTGTATCCTGCTCCTCCGTCAGTCCTTAGGACGTTAATCTTGCATCCAAAGGTTCTTTCGAAGAATGCCAGAAAATGCTCAAATTTCTTGGCCGCAGTATCCTTATTCTTCGCCAAGAAAATCCTGGTGTAATTACTCTTGAATCAATGAAATTCACCAAGTAACGGTTGCCCAAACGATCTTTCGGTGTGATTGGACCTTTAAGGTCGGAACAAATCACACCACCGATCCGATCAACAGGCGCGTTTTCACCACTGTCTTTCTTCGACTGATTGTTCTTGGATTGCTTACCTTGCGCGCAGGTAACACAGTGCCTGCGCGTCTCGTCTGTGATCCGGATTCCATATTCCGGCTCCTTTGAAAACCTCAGAATTGGATCATAATTGAGTTGGCCCATCCGCATATGAAAGTGCATCAGCGATCCACTTTGGACGTCGTCGTCCGGCGTGTAGTTTTCTTCTGTCGGGTACTGCACCGACATAATCATTTCCTTGTACGCCCTTTTCGGGCGATCCACTTCGCCTTCCACGGTGAACACATTATTCACTGAGCGAACATGAGTGATCGGAAGGCGCGTGTCATGACTGACAAGTGTTCTTTTCCATCCACGTAATCAATGACGAAACCGCCCTTTTCTAAAACACCATACGAAAAGATGTTTCGGGCTGATCCTTCTACGTAAAAAACATCCTTTATTTTCACGCGATTTTCCGCGTTCCCATGTACAAAACGAATGTACATCGTGCCCTTCTTAGTGATAACGAAAGGTTTTCCGTCCACTTGATGACACTGACGGTCTACAGTCTTCACCTCCGTCAAACAAGTAAGATCCGGCGTCCGATGCACACTTGCACCGCTGTAGAGAATCCATGTGTCTCGACCGGATGGCACATCATTTCCGGCGATCATTAATGCGAAATCAGATTTCGGCATCTTCTTCTTTTTGGGGCATTCCCTCTTGAAGTGCCCCCGCTCGCCACATGCGTATCAACCTCGATTTCTTACCGCCACAGCCTTTTTAGGCTTTTCCACAATCATATTTACTGATCCGGAGCCATGTCCTTTCTGCCGCCGACTGTTAAACTCAACAGCCTGCTCAAACTGACAGATTTCTTCAGCTTGCTGCAGATGGTCCATCCGTAAGTGATTGTAACGTGACATCAGAACATGCGACATCTCTGGCACGGCATGGTAAATTATATTATCCAACACCATTGCGTCGCAGTTCGATCCTACTGCATCCGCCACTGCCGTGAGATATACAAAATGGTCTGGCCAACTACTTCCTGGTGCCTTGCGCCCACCTAGGAGTTTCATCACCTCCGCGTGCGTTATACGCACACTGAAAGCTGCATACATCTTATTCATCATATGCCACAACGCTGGTTCTTCTTTCCACCAGGTTTCCGCAAACCGGTCGTAATATGCTTCCGCTGGGCCCACCTGATAATGGCCCAGCAATTCGACCTTGATGTATTCCGTCCGTCTAAACCCGCATCATTCTTCTGCGATGGATATCTGTCTGAAAAACTTCGTTCCCCAGCCCCAAAAACCAGACCCAAGACCCTTATACGCTTCAGTTCCATCGAACGGCCGGATATGGAGTTTCTTCTCCTTGGCCGTCGGTGGTCTTGGCATCATATATGGCTGCACATGAACATTTACAGGCGCTACGTATGCCTGTTGAACGTTCCCGGGTGCTGCATATGTCTGCTGGACATTTCCAGGTGCTGCATACGGCTGCTGGACATTTCCAGGTGCTGCATACGCCTGCTGAAAGTTCCCAGGGGCTACGTATGCCTGCTGGTACCGATTCGAGGCTTGTTGGGGTGGTGGAGCGGCTGATCAATGTTTTTGACGCTTGATCAGGCGTTACCACGGAGCCCGGACTGCCGACTGACGAAGGGGGTCCTCCGGTTGTCCTTGACTGCTTGTGTTTCTGCTCACCTTGTGTACCCGACGGCTTAGGTGTGGGTCGCTCTCCAGGTGGCGGGGATGGCACACTGGAATTCCTTGTGGTAAGACTGAGTTGACTTGTGATGAATCGACTGACGCGATCAGGCAATGATCAGGCTCAAGCAAGCTTGAATCAAGTGCGATAAGGTTTGATCAACGGTGATCAGGCTTGGGCAGGCGCTTAACGTCGTTGATAAGCTGTGATCAGACTTGATCAGGTGCTAAAAGTGGCTGATCATCTAGTTAGCGCGAGTTGCGAGCAGCTGAGCGCGGATCGCGAGTTGCAGAGTGTTGATCAGGTGTTGATCGGCGAAGGGGGTACTCGATCAGGGAGCGAAAGTCTTCACTGCCCGATAACAGAGCCTCTTTAAGCTTAATCCGTCAATGGAATACCCAAAGTACCTTGTATTCCAAACTAAAGCCCTAGAGGGACGGTCAATCAGCGCGCTCGACGGACTGATCGACGATTACCACAAAATCCACCGAGTTTTCCCGTGGGGCGCTTAAAGGAGCCGAACTACTACGGGCCAAAAACGTGGATTTATCCACCTAGTGTTCCCGTGGGGCGCTTAAAGCAGCCGAACTACTAGGGGCCAAAAAAGTGGATTTATGGGGGGTAAGAGGTGAGAGCTCACTGCTCGATCACGTTCCCGAGACCAAAAAACCTTTAAAAGAAGAACCGCTGACACAGCGGACGGAGTTGCGGGTGAGTTCTCACACTCTACGCCTACCGGTAGGCCAAAAATGTACTAAGTGCTCCCGCCCGGAACGTAGAGGTATTAATTAGTAAGGGAGGCGCAAAAATAAGGTGCCGTCCCTGAAGCGATCTGCACGATCGTACGCAAAAGGAGAACTTCATTATCACTTATATCCCTAAAACTACCAATTACCTAAAATCAACCAATCAGAACTGTCCATCCCTACGTACTCCGTCGACCAGTCGACCTGATTTATCCGTCGTCCGTCGCTAACCGTTAGGTACCCGTTAGGTAACTGTATCAGTTGTCGCGTCGTCCCAGATGTCCCGTCCATGCCCCGTCCATGTTTGCCGCAGTTGTGCCAACAGTGTACTGACTGTTGTGTCAACAGTCGTACCGGCTATTGTACAAACTATGGTACCGACTAATTATCGCCTATTGTACCAACTGTGATACTGACTACTGTACCAACTATGGTACCGCAAAAAAATTATAATATGCTTCACCACATTGTTGCATATTTACCTTCGGCGGTTGCACGTAGGCTTCACCGGGGTTAGCACCACCGCCCCTAGTGAACACGTCCCTGCCAGCTTTGCTAATATTCTTGAAGCACATTTTTCCGGCGATTCCGACGTTAGCCTCGTCTTTCTCTTCATCGCTTCCATCCAGGGAGGCCAAGCTCATCTTGGTGTCTCCATTTGACTTCGGCGCCGCACTTTGTGCCGCCGACCTCTTGTTTAACGATGATTCATAATCATCGAATCGATTCATCATATGTGCGAACAAACGCATCATATCCTCCGGGTTGACTGTCTGATTCGACGAGTCACTGGCCTTACTTGGGCTCATAACCTGTTCTTTGCTGTCGTCCATCCAAACGTTCGTACTGCGTGGCACGTGTTCCAGTTGTTACGTACTGACGTGCTAAGTTCCACTCCACTTAGATGTTCCGAGCAAGTAGCGAGACATCGAAAAATAAAACAACAAACGTAATCTTATATTCCACAGTCCTTGCGCAACTTAAAACGTAAAAGCAGCGACCCAAACCAACAAACGCGTGATACGAGAATTTAATGCGCGAAAACAAATTCAACTGGCACTGCAGTATGCCAAATAATCAACGTAATAAACTTCAAACAAGCCGCGCACTGTAGCGCGCTTGTTCTCCACTCGAAAAATCCACACGAGAGTCAATAATCAAATTCAGAAGTGATTTATTGGAAGGGACCGACTAGATACAAGACGCTCAAGGATGATACAGCTATCATCTTCAGTGACGCAATGCATAAACAAGTACACCTGAAACCCCGCAATCGACGGCTAAATGACCCTCTGGCTTGTCATAATGTGCTGGCAGCACTGTCGACTACGAGTTTAAACGGAATTTTTGCTGCTACATCACCCGAAAACTCAAATCAATTCTGTAAAACCATGGTCGGCGTTATGCTGTACTCGTGCACACCGTCTGGGCGTGCGAAGCTGCTAATTACTAATGAGTATGAAATACAACTTGCTACCTAAAATAGTCCTACTTATCCTTAATAGTTTAAAACTAAAACATAGACAGACTGTTTTAATAGGACCGACTAGATATTTGAATGGGGGGGTGTGCACGTAGCAAATGGGGTGTGTGCACCTAGTCGGTCCCTATTAGAATTAAGTTTGTACCTAAAACTAATAATATGCAAATACACAATGTTTTGTACCTAACCTAAAGTTATGTACAATACATCACCTTTTCACTGTTAAGTCGCTGAAAAACCGAAATGGCGACGCGAGCTGCAGCGCAAAAAGCGCGCGCTTCTAACAGTTCAGACATCCATCAAAGATAACATCGAGCTTGTCATGTTTGAAGATGATGCATTAAACTTCAATGAAAGCCAACTCAAAGCGTGTACGTATTACACGCCTTAGCATAGTCACGCTTCCACCTATTGCTAACCAAACTGACACATGCTTTTTGGTGTTTCTATTTCCACGATGTTTTTAACGACGCTGAGTTTTTTGCTCTCGAAACTGTTAATGCACCAGTATTAAACAGAGCACACATGGCGACATCGCTTCCGTACGCCTTCTGATGAGCGATTTCGCATCACATTATCCTTAACCACCTATTAATGCGGGGTGCCCCTAAGATGAGATTCTCACTGCGCAAAGCTGCTTCCCCTCAGAACCTAAGTCTGGGGGCTTCGTTGCCTCCCTGGGCTTAGTATGGGTCTGGCATTATCTCGCCCACTCTGTTGCCATTGTCTTCGGTCGAGCGGAGTCCTGATTCTTACCAAACACTCGCTTTGCTTGGTGACAAAGTCGAGAATGGTTTTTGTGCAGCGTACCATTGCCATCGGTTCTATTCTAAGTTCTGTCGTCCATTGTCAGCCTGTTGCAGCAATTCCACGAACTCTGTGATTGCGCTCCTCTACAGTTCTTGCGCACATTTCAACCTGTATTAATTGCGGGAATGGTTAGAGAGAGAAAGCGACTCATCTATTTAATTAAATAGTGATGACTAGATTGTTGATATCTTAAGCCTAGTCAGCAACGCCGGTGCCTTTACGGTCCGTTGCTTGCTCGAGGTCATTACACACGTATGGTGCTCTCGAACTTGTCCTCCTAGCTTCTGAAGACAAAGCAGTAGACGAATCCGTGTTTTTCCGGTCGCTACTGCTCTTGACGTGCAATCGCCTGAAGCTGTCGGAACGTTCGATCTCAATATAGTTGCCTTCACAGTTGTGTCCGCATGTCGTAAAGACCACTTGACTTCTTTGAATCAATAGCCGGAAAGATTACAGACCCCACAGCACTTTATTCAATGTCACAGGCACAGCGCCACGTTTTTCTCCCATATCGACGAACTCAAACAAGTGCTTTACGACACCACAGTAGTGGTAGCAGGTTAGCATGGTAGGTGTTGCAATGAATTTCTACGATGACCAAGGGCGTCAGGATATGACGCCCACCGAGGGAAACCGCACGTACGCCATTATTGTGTGCATGTTTGCATCTCTGGGTGGATTCTTCTTTGGCTACGACCAGGGAGTGACGGGGGGTGTGCTGGTGATGGAGTCGTTTCTGAACGACTTTTGCGTGGGCTGGCATGGCCAGACGATGGCGGACTGTTCACGAGCAACAGCACGATTGCCGCAACGCTGGGTCGACTACACGCTTTGGTACAACATGACGTACAACATCGGCTGTATGGTGGGTGCTATAATGGGTGGCTGGATCGCTGATAGATTCGGCCGCCGCCTCACAATTTTTCAAGCCGGGTCACTCTTTTGTTTCGGCACGGCGTGGCTCACCTTCTGCCCGAGTCAGACCCACACCTCGCTGCTTATCGCACGATTTATACAGGGCATGGGAGTCGGTAACTCTTCGTTTTCACTACCGCTCTACGGTGCTGAGATCGCGCCGAAGGAACTTCGTGGCTTCCTTTCGGGTTTCATGCAGATGACAGTCGTCACAGGGCTGCTGTGTGCTAATATCGTGAACCAGCTCATCGCAAATCATGAGCGAGGGTGGAGAATCACTAACGGGATTGCCATGGTGGCACCTATCGTCGTAATGCTTGGTATATTCTTTGTACCGGAAAGCCCTCGGTGGACATACTTGCATAAGGGCAAGGACGCTGCGTTAGCTGTTCTGAAGCAATT
>CM047580.1:19660183-19683108 GCA_026184515.1 Peronosclerospora sorghi
GGGGTGACATAACTTGGTCTTTCCACTAAAGGTGAGGTATCCTCTTCCACCGACCCATCATCGCTGATAAGATCGGTGGTCGATTGGTACGCCAGGTTTTGCCACTCGACATACCGCCTCGACCCAATCGAGACGAACCCCATCTTCCTTGGTACCTTCCCGTCTGCTAACCACATGCCGACAATAGTGTTATTGTCCAGTGTCAGCGGCTTGTCACCGATATTGGTAACACGGACAAAATCACGTCGACCAGCACTTTTTACGAAGGTCCACCGATCGCCCCTGGTCAACCATAACTTCCTCGAACGAAAACCTTTCTCGACCGGGGTATCGGCAGACCGACCGACTGGGATAGTGAGGTCTTGGTCCCACCGGACCAGATCGGTATACGAACCATACAGAGGTCTTCGACCAGCCAACTGGACCTGGACCTCATCCGGGAGCGTAAGCACTCCATGTGACAGGTCTAGGCGAATACCAGCTGGGACCATGAAATCCATACCTAGTAAAGCGTCCTGACCAGCCAACTTGCCAACCCAAGCGCTGAAAAAGTAGACCAGCGATCCCGACAAAGTAATTTTCACACGCGTTCTTCCTTCGGTCATATAAGAGTTTTCGCCGATCCCGACGAATTCTTGTCTCTGGGTATCGTCTATACGACATCCGACCTTACGAGCAAAGGCGGAGTCGATTATCGATACTTCAGCTCCAGAGTCGAACAACATCGTCGCCTTCTGGTTATTAATCTTGCCACAGGCTTTCGCCTGCTTGAACCATTTATCAGGCGCGTGATACTTCCAGTATCCGCGGGATTCTCCAGGCAGCAAGTCCAACTGCATAACCACCTTGGTCCGGGAGTACTCATCGGTCTTCAGACTGTAGACCGGATGGTCTCGGTCGACGCAATTTGGAATAGAACGTGTATTGTCGGTCTTATCCTCCTTGCCGACATATGCATAGATGTGAACCGTAGAACGCTCGGCTCGATCCAGATTCCAACCTGGCGAGCGTTCTAGTTTAACATCTTTTCTGCGTCCGGCGGCAGCATCCCCGCGTGCTTGTCCCGCACGTACCACTTGCGCATCATGTTAAAAAAATTCTTCAATCTTGCAGTGGCCGGCCTCGTGGATCTCTCCACATGACTTGCATACGAAGAGACAGTGGTCCGTCGGGTGGCCGCGTCTCTCGCACTTCTTGCACACCATCTTCTTCCAGCAGTTTGGACCATCATGTTTGCTCGACCCACAGCGGGAGCACTTCTGACGAGGTCGGTCTGAATCGGAATTGCTTCCGTTCCTTCCCTTCCGGTCCACCTGGTAGGACTTCGACTTGGTCTTCGGGGCAGGTCCCGCAACATAGATGTAACGATACTGGTCTTCATCCGATGACTCTTATCTGGATGGACTTCCACTTACCCCTTCTGACCCCGTGCTGTCATCAGCTACAATTGCCTTGACTGCTCGGGTCGGTCTGGTCCAAGGTCTCTTGACCGGATCGGTCTGGGTCTTGGAACGATAGCGACCTGATCCACCAGCGGTCTTTGCTCTCATACTACGCGACTGTTGTAACGTCCGCAGGGTCTGTTCAACTTCGCCCGCATCCTTAAGACGCAGTAGAGTAAGCTGGTCCGCCAGTTCTTGATCGTCAAGGGTACTAATATAGTGACCCACATGTTCTAAGGCGGCACCATTCGGCGGGTTATTCTCTTTGATTGTTATGCCGGCGCGAAGTTCAGCCACTTTCAACCGATGCAAATACTCGATCGGTGTTTCGTCGGCCCGCTTCTGCATATGGTGGTACTTACGGGCGCTTGAAAATCCGGAGTCACAATATTGACCTTCATACTCCGCACATAACAGGTCCCAGTCAGACCGGACGCCCCGACCCAACTGTTGAATCCAGTTTTCATCCGGTCCTTTTAACAAATCCCGGAAGATTAAACAACGTTCGCGTTTTGGGGTCTGGTCTCGCAGGAACGCAGACTTGACCCGACTGAACCAAGACCGGTCCTGGTCTTCATCAGCATCCTATCCGGTGAAGTCCTTGGGGTCGGTCGTCGCGTCCATACAATTGCGCGAAATCGCAGCAGATTCAAATCCAAAGTCGTAGGCAGTAGTGGAGGCTAGGTTAGCCTTGCGTGTCTTGCCAGCGCCTGTACCATCTGACCCACCATGTTCGTCAAGACCGCCGACCGACTCCATATCATAGTCACTTGTCTTGCTTGGTCTACGCGGTCTTGCCGGTTGCGGCTTGTGACTTCCCTTGCCGGTTGGTTTATCACTTCTAATAGGCTTATCCATAGATGTTACCGATTCCATATCCACATCTTTGCAAACATTGACACCTTGACAGGTAGACCGGTCTTGGACATGTGGGCGCAGAGGTGGTCTAACCCGTTCTTCCATGAAACGCTCCATCATCGTCTCAAACATGGCTTGGACGTTAGCTGGAGTCATGGGCAACGTGTTCATACCCTCCTTTTGCGGAACTGAGGCCTGTGGGGCTTGCTGGATCCCCGACTGGCAAGCATCCCCTTGCTGCCTCATGTCCCTTTTTTGTTCAGACCGGGCATGGTCCACCCCCATGGTCATGCGCTCGACACCGGTCTCCAACTCTGATGAGATGTTAGAAGCCGGTGGAGACTGGTAGATCGATTCATCATCGGAATCAATGTCAACAGGCTCTGTGAAGGCTTCGGCGACCTTCATTGCCGTGGTGGAAGTTGGGCGGCGAACCGCCCCCACCAGTGGCACCAAACGGTCGTGGAGGTCTGACATCGACGCCTCCAGTCTCCAAGCATCAAATTCAAACAATTTATTGACACCGGCGGGGTTCTGCATTTTAATGCCAACCTCCTCCAACATCGCCACCACATTCTTGACGAGCAGTAATAGTCGATCACTCTGGATCGGCTCGGTAGTGGGACCGAGAAGACGGTCGGGGATATGGAGGTCCAACACCCGAAAGACCTGGTTTTGGCGAACAAATCGCTTCAATTCAAAAACATAATACATCTTGTCCAGGTCTTGTTCGGTGATAGCCTCATCCCGGACCTTCGACTTTTCTTCGAAGTCGTCTTCGTCGGGTGGCATTTCCAGCCCTTTTCTGGGCACCTTGGGTACTTTGGGGGCTTTAGGGAGGTAGACCGGATCGTTGCAGTCAGCCTCCAAGTAATTTTCATCTTCTAGTTTTCAATCAATTTTTTCATTCATACACATAGGATCAGGACCAAGGTCCTGATCCTTTCCGGAACTATAGCAAGACCTGCTATAGTCCCGATCGGCTCCGGTGGGAGCCTTTTGGGGAGGGAAAAACTTATTAATCCCGATCTGGTCCTCCACCAGGCCAGATCGGACATCGCCATCTTTATCAACAACGAGAACGTAAGGCGATAGCTTTTCCTTACGTCCTCTCCAGAACGACTCCATATTCAAATCATTCAAATCTTCGAATCCAATTTTTGATGAAATT
This sequence comes from Peronosclerospora sorghi, assembly GCA_026184515.1. Taxonomy (NCBI): domain Eukaryota; phylum Oomycota; class Peronosporomycetes; order Peronosporales; family Peronosporaceae; genus Peronosclerospora; species Peronosclerospora sorghi. Next base: position 19,663,655 of record CM047580.1, read on the forward strand.
TCAGCACGGTGATATCCACGATCACCAAGTGATCCGGGCATGCGCACCATTGTGGTGGAGTCAAGTTCGAAATCGAAAACATTAGCATCGATAACCTGACTACCACCATCGCGCCCAGCCTTCCAACTTTCGGAGGGGGTACTCCGCGGACCACCACTCGAGATCTGGTCCGATCGTCCGCTGCAAGCAGACGACCGGTCGTCATTAGAACCCACTTGGTCCGATTGTTTAGTGTCCATCTCACCTTGTGTGCCCGATGGAATGGGCTAGTTACACACTCGGTGGATCGGGATCGCAGATTGGATCGAACCGGTCTTGAATATAGAAGATCGATCTGGGTAGGTATCTCTGGGGCGGAACTCTTCACCCCAGACACAAACAGACCAAAAACGCTTCCAAGAGATAAATTCCAATAGGTCGATCGTTCAAACGATCAAGACCTGACCAATACGAAATAATAGAGGGTAGACCGACGGTTCCGGTCTAGCCCCTGACAAATACGAAATAAGACCAAAACCGGTCTAGTTTCCAACCAACATTAAAACAAGCCAATATGTCCGCGTAAAGACCCAATATGCTCGTCAAACTCCACAAACGATATCTCCACGCCAAGACCAATACAGTGAATAGCACGTTCCAAACGTACTTGAGTTGAGGTGTTGAGATCGCCAAATCGTACTCCCGTCGAGGGACTTCCGGTGGGCCAAAGTGCGCGTGCGGATCTTCCAGACCGGGTATAATGGACGAGAGGGGATAATTCGACCCTCTGCCCCCAAACACTCCGCGGCGGGCGGAGGCGACTATCGTACGAAAAGGGAAGAACGGCGACCCTAGCTGTGGTGTAAACCAAGGCCAAAGGACTTCCACTTAGAAAAATCCTGCAACCAAAAGACTTCTACTTTTTTAGGCAAATCCACAACTAAAATACTACTACCCTATAGTCCCTAAATGTACCCACACAAAAATATGTAAAATACCCAAAGTAGGGTGACTCACCAAAACTTGCGTTCTTGACACTTCTTGAATCTGATAGGCTGAGAGCCCCCCTTGTTTAAACCAATCCGAAATTAAACCAAATGCCTTGACGAAACTTGACCTGAAGTGTGCCACATTTTGGAGACACTTCTCCACAGCCGCCCCCGAGTCAGACCGTGTCGCACAACGACAACGGTCTGACCTCTTCCATCAAATTCAGTTAAACCTTGGTCATTCAGACTTTTCCGACATGGAGCAACCATCTTCTTCATCCGTTCCAGGTACTTGCACTGCTGGACTTGACCTTCTTGTATTTCCTTAACGACCGTTCTTGTAGGCACCTCGCATACCACGTCATCGCATGTCACTTCGCCCGTCCGGTCGGTCCGGTCTGGCAGTTCCCATCGTTCTACTGCACCTCAGACATCGGCAGGGCATCAGACGGGACCGAAGCGCAGTTGAAAGACGCACTTGAAGAGATCGCACGTCTCCAGGAGCAGATTGCTCAACAGGCGACACAACGTAAGCATGCATGTCCGGTCTTCACCTTGGACCTGTTCTAACCTTCGTTTGTCTTCAGCCCGTATACCTCCATCCCGTATACCTCCTGGCATCAGCAAGGCGATCAATGCTCTGCTTGCCGCCGATCGGCGGTCGAACACGCATGACCTCCAGCTGCGTCAGGTTTTGAATGGACTCATAACCGCGCGCAACAAGTTGACCCGCTTGGAAGCTCATCAGCTTCATCTCCGGGAGCAGCTTGTGCTGGTCCAACAGCAGCAAGCGGAAGGCCTGCTGGACCAGACCACGTTGAGTGTTCAAAGCGACGATCTTGAGAGGCGTCTCACCGAGCTCCGAATTTCGATTCAAGACCAGACCGAGGAGGTCCGGTCTTGTGAACGCAAGTCGAACGATTGGACGCAGGCAGCGAACGGTCGTCGGGCGGTATTAAAAGATGGTCATCAGCGCTTGGTTGAACTGTTGCGTCCTCGCCGGCATCCGGTTGCTGCCTCCAGCGTAGACCGGTCTGCGTCGGCCGCCTTGGTGGACCTACACCGGGACCAAGACCAAGACCGTTCATTGGCCGAAATTCTCCAGCCCGAAATTGCACACAAATCAAAGAAGCGCGCGGACGCGCCGGGTAGCTCGAGGGCGCGGGGCATAGTGCGCGACCCTGAGCTCGAAGGGAAGCGTGCGGTGCCCCAGAAGCGAGCCAAGACGCAGGCGCTTCTCGTGGGCCCAAGCTTGGACGAGGATAGGATGACGACAGTAACATCTCCAAAAATCAAGCGCCCTCGACCGCCGGTGCTGACCGTGCCAAATATTCAGAGGTCTCGTCCTGGGATGACTCCGGCGAAGACTCCGGTGATTCGGAGTTTGCTGTCCCCATCCCAACCAATTCGCGAACAAGTCCACATGAAAGTTTTGTTCAAGTTGCATCGACTTCGGAGCAGACCAAGAAGACCGTTCCGCATGGTGGCGTTCCACCACCTCATGCGTCGAGAAAGTCAACACCTACGGTCTTGCCTGGGACGTCCAATCTCCACAAAGATGCTTTGTTGGCCAACGTGGCAATCGAGAGTTCTTCCCTTCCGCCACGAACGCGTGATGAGACTTTGCCGTGGTCGCCAGGGCAGATCGGTTGTTTATGCCAGTCTACCCTGACCAAGCAGCTCCTAGTCCGGTCTTGGGTGCACTATAACGGTCTTGGACCTCAAGGATGCTTTGGTCCAACTAGACCAACAAGAACCTTGGTGTAACCAGTACCAGGACCAAGTTGAAAAGCATCCGTCGTTGACCGTCGGCCGTCTGTGGTGTGATGGCGAGTGAGGTCGTAAGTAGTCGACCAGATAACACTTAATATATATCATCGTTCTTTTTCACATGTTCGGTCATCAAATCACTTGAGCTAATTCCACCACTTTCTGCAGAGTTGCACTAGACACGTTATCACCGTTCCACTTACATCGCGAAAAAACAATCCACGTTCGTCACTACACTATTCCAATTCGTCATATATTCACAATACACAATAAACAAGATACAAGACCTTCCACCTCTTCACATCGGTCGGGAAGACCGATGCTACTGCATGTATTGGTCTTGGTCTTCATGGGTCTGCATCACTGCGAAACGATTCCGACTGACTCGGTCCCGTTCGAATTCTCGTAGTAGTGCTCCACAGTTCAGATCGGACTCATCGATCCAAGTTGTTTCATCATGGTCCTTCCATCGGACCAGATATTATCGGTGGGTCCGGCCTACCCTGGTATTCTTGACCGATCGGACATCTAAGAACTTTTCCACTTCAAATTCGTCCTTCTCCAGCGGTCGTTCCCAACTGTCCTCCGGCAGTAATGCTTCATCGAAATCAAACCGTTCTGCCTCGTCTACTAGACAGGGCATTTTGGGACGATCAGGAAATTCTCGGACCAGTTTTAACTTGGACACATGTACGATCGGGGAGACCTTGTAGTCCGTGCTGGTTGTTACTAGACAGGCAGCGTGTTCACCAATCAGCTCGGCAACACGGAAAGGACCGTGCCTCATGTGAGCCAGCTTCTTCGCATAGCCCTCCTTCACTCGGTCTAGGTACAACCATACCCTTGCCCCGGCTTCTATACCGTGGGGTTGGACCTGGTCGTTGTTCCGGTTTGACCGGTCTTGTGTAGCTTGACGTAACTTTTCGTTGACAATTTCTCTTGCATGCTGGTAATGTTTCTGGACCTGCATGCGCCAACGTCGAGCATCACGATCGCGGGTCCGAGTGCAGCCAATAGGTATCGCGGCTTCAAGAGTGGACCGGGGGTCCCATCCATACGCAAGATAAAAAGGCGTTTCTCCTCGGACCCGATCGGTCGACGAGTTGAGTGCAAACACCAGCCTTTCTGCGTATTCGTCCCAATCGCGCTGGTCTGGATCGGAAACGTACATCTTGATTGCTCTTGTAATATTTTGTACCATACGTTCTGCCGATCAATTTGCTTGCGGACGATATGCCATCGTCGCGCTCTGTTTCTGGCCCAGCATATTGTTAAACGACCGGAACACCTCGGCCATGAAACCGGGTTCTCGGTCGTGTCTGATGACCTCGCTGGCGCCGAACCCTCGGAACACGCATTCTTCGTAACTTTTGGCGATCTGCTCGGCGGACCGGGACGCACTTGCCTTCGCAATAACTAGACCGGTGAACAGGTCTACCCAGATCAACAACTCAGTATTGCCATATGTCGATTTAGGCAGCGACGGTATATGGTCCATCGCTATGACCTGGAAAGGGTAGGTAGCTTCGATATTTCCGGGCGATCGCCCCTTGATTACCGGTCTACCCTTTCCGGTCTCGCAATCCGTACAACAACCCACATATTTCTGTACACTTCGGAAAAGACCTCTCCAGTGAAAGTGGGACCTGATCTTGTGATACGTTCTGCCTATGCCCTGATGTCCCCCTTCTAGACTCACATGGTAGTGATGGAGTACATCCGGCTGCATCAACTCAGGTATAACCAATTTCGCCAATCGGTCCCGGTCTGCAATGTGTTGGTCGGCATCGCGGCAGTAATATAGTAAACCATCCTCATCCACTTCGTAACTGTCTGCGATCTTGGCACATTCTTTTTTCTTGACCATTCGTCAACTTAGACAATTCACCGCGCAGGTAGGTCTTTAAATTCACAATCCATTCTTCTTCGTCCTGCGCCTTGAGGATCAATTCTGCCCTTAGTCGTTGCACAACAGATTCACTCAACCGTTCCTTCGGGAACGGTTGGTGGGACTACCGAGATTTCGGTCTAGTCGCGACCATCACATGCACCTGGTCCGGAGAGTTCTTGGGTACGATCACCTCGGGGAGCCTGTTTATATTCATCAATTCATCAAGAACGGCCTTCTCGGTGATCGTAGACCCGGTCTGGTCTTGCATGGCCTTGGTCGCGAGGTAGTCGGCACTTCTGTTCCAGTCCCGTTTCACGTGCAACAGCTTGTGGTTGGGACGGTCTTTCAGTGCCTTCATTACCCGATCATTTAGCGTCCTTAGTCGTGGGGCCTTGCAGTCGATCTCTCCGGTGACCTGCCGGATCACTAGGTTCGAGTCACCACATATGATGACTCGCCCCTTCTCTTGCGGCGACAGCAGGTCCAGACATAGAAGTAGACCTCGGTACTCCGCCTCGTTAACCGTAATATCCGGCGTGAAATCAGCAGCGGCTGCAACTATAGATCATTGTGGCAACTTCCACACTATGGCACTATAGGCGCCGACCTTCTTCTTCACGCTTGCCGATCCGTCAAAACTTAAGACCAAGAGCTCTTCATCATGGTCGACGGTCGGTGGAGGTCTCGAAACTGACTGCCGAGGTTGCTTCCTCGGGGCAATAGCTATCAATGCCTCGTCCACTTCAAACCGAGGGGTGATACTGGCAGCTAATGTGCCCAATATCTCTTCCTCGCCCCCGGTGCACTTAACGACCTCGAGGATACATTGCGACAAGACCGCCGACCATCTGCCTAGACGACCGTCCATCCCATTGGCTGATAATAGCCAGGACAAAGTAGACCGCCTTGACAGGACCTTTATAGGTCGGCCGACCAGCAGGTTGTAACACACATCCAGAATTCGCAGCAACGCCAGCACTTCTTTCTCGACAATTCCATAGTTCACTTCATTTGGCTTCAGCGTTCTGATCGTGAACGTGACCGGATGGTACACACCATCATGATCTTGTACTAGAGTGGCAGAAATGGCCCACTGACTAGCATATACAATAATGGTCGGGGCCTTTTCGCGATCGAAATGCTTCAAAATCGGTCCCGTCGCCATCTTAACCTTCAACATACCAAAAGCAAACTTTGCACGCTTCATATGGTCTTCGGCCTCCACTTGCGGACAATCTGCAGCAAGAACAGAGTCGGCACCCCCATGTAAAGTTGCCCGGTCCTCTTCGCGCAACATACGGTAGTCCACTTCCCTGAGCTCATACAACACAGCCGCGTAGATAGCAAAATCTTCGATGAAGCGGCTGTAATAGTTTAAGCTTCCTAGGAAGGACTGCGATGCCTTCAGAGACTTGGGAAACGGGAGGTTGCTTAACGAATCCAGGTCCTTAGGATTAGCCTCTAGACCATTGTTCGAGACCATATGGCCTAAATAGGCGACCTTGGACATACCCCAAAAACTTTTCACGGCGCTGATAGATAGGTTCCAGCGGTCGCATGTCTCCAACAATCGTTCAACCTTCTCGCACAGATCGTTCCATGACGAGGCAGGTATCAGAATGTCGTCGATGTACGACCGCCTCCCTAGAACGGACGGTATTCTTTCCCGATCGGGTTCACCCTCTGTAAACACATCATAACTTTCGGCAGGTTCTTGATCGGTCTTGATTTTGAAGTGTCCGTACAGTGCGTTGATATCAACCTTTGATATATCTGGGGCGCGTTCTTCAGACCGAACGGCATACGATTCCACTCGAAAAGACCAAACGGCGTCACAAATGCGGAAATCTCACGGGCTTGATCAGTCATCGAGACCACCCAAAATCCACTTGCCATGTCCAGCGAACAATACCACAAGGACTTGTCGAGGTATTCCAACAGATCATTAATCAGCGTCATCGGGTAAACCATGAGTTTAGTCAACCGATTTACCAGCCGATAGTCGATGCACAACCTAATGTCAACGCCGTTCTTCTTGATAACAATTACGATCGGCGAGGCCCATGGCGAGGTCGACGGTCTAATAATCTTGGTGACCAACAGTCCTTTAATGAGATCAGTTCACGGAACTGTGGCGCCACGCGTCGACATCGCTGGGCAATCGGCTTGGCATCTCCAACGTCGATATCGCAAATCGCACCACGGGCTTCAGGTGGTAAGGCGTCGCCCTTTCCGATCAGCAGATGTCTTTTCTTCCATATGATATTCATCAACTGCTCGATCTGGTCTGGACTGTTAAGGTCTTGATCACCCACTTGTAAATCATCCATTGTAACTTCGGGAGAGTCGGCAGACACTTCAGGGAGGACTTCCATTTGGCTTTCCAGCTCCTGAAATACTGTTCCCCGCCTTCATGTATACAGACTTGTTCATCTTCTGGGATGATATCACCTAGATCATCTGGACCGGCTGAACGCCCCTGGTCTTGATCGACGGGCTGTCCTTCACTGATATCGTTCTGATTAGGAATACCGTCATGGTCCGACCTAGCAACTTCATGTTCCCCTTCTTCCGTTTCTTGCTCCGCTGTCGCCTGGTCTTGTGCTGGCACCACGTTGACTAACCTTGGCTCGTCTACTTGATGGTCCACCGTTCCTGGTGACTGCGGCGCCTTTCTTCGGACTAACATCTTTTTTGGGGTGACATAACTTGGTCTTTCCACTAAAGGTGAGGTATCCTCTTCAACCGACCCATCATCGCTGATAAGATCGGTGGTCGATTGGTCCGCCAGGTTTTGCCACTCGACATACCGCCTCGACCCAATCGAGACGAACCCCATCTTCCTTGGTACCTTCCCGTCTGCTAACCACATGCCGACAATAGTGTTATTGTCCAGTGTCAGCGGCTTGTCACCGATATTGGTAACACGGACAAAATCACGTCGACCAGCACTTTTTACGAAGGTCCACCGATCGCCCCTGGTCAACCATAACTTCCTCGAACGAAAACCTTTCTCGACCGGGGTATCGGCAGACCGACCGACTGGGATAGTGAGGTCTTGGTCCCACCGGACCAGATCGGTATACGAACCATACAGAGGTCTTCGACCAGCCAACTGGACCTGGACCTCATCCGGGAGCGTAAGCACTCCATGTGACAGGTCTAGGCGAATACCAGCTGGGACCATGAAATCCATACCTAGTAAAGCGTCCTGACCAGCCAACTTGCCAACCCAAGCGCTGAAAAAGTAGACCAGCGATCCCGACAAAGTAATTTTCACACGCGTTCTTCCTTCGGTCATATAAGAGTTTTCGCCGATCCCGACGCATTCTTGTCTCTGGGTATCGTCTATACGACATCCGACCTTACGAGCAAAGGCGGAGTCGATTATCGATACTTCAGCTCCAGAGTCGAACAACATCGTCGCTTTCTGGTTATTAACCTTTCCACAGGCTTTCGCCTGCTTGAACCATTTATCAGGCGCGTGATACTTCCAGTATCCGCGGGATTCTCCAGGCAGCAAGTCCAACTGCATAACCACCTTGGTCCGGGAGTACTCATCGGTCTTCAGACTGTAGACCGGATGGTCTCGGTCGACGCAATTTGGAATAGAACGTGTATTGTCGGTCTTATCCTCCTTGCCGACATATGCATAGATTTGAACAGTAGAACGCTCGGCTCGATCCAGATTCCAACCTGGCGAGCGTTCTAGTTTAACATCTTTTCTGCGTCCGGCGGCAGCATCCCCGCGTGCTTGTCCCGCACGTACCACTTGCGCATCATGTTAAAAAAATTCTTCAATCTTGCAGTGGCCGGCCTCGTGGATCTCTCCACATGACTTGCATACGAAGAGACAGTGGTCCGTCGGGTGGCCGCGTCTCTCGCACTTCTTGCACACCATCTTCTTCCAGCAGTTTGGACCATCATGTTTGCTCGACCCACAGCGGGAGCACTTCTGACGAGGTCGGTCTGAATCGGAATTGCTTCCGTTCCTTCCCTTCCGGTCCACCTGGTAGGACTTCGACTTGGTCTTCGGGGCAGGTCCCGCAACATAGATGTAACGATACTGGTCTTCATCCGATGACTCTTATCTGGATGGACTTCCACTTACCCCTTCTGACCCCGTGCTGTCATCAGCTACAATTGCCTTGACTGCTCGGGTCGGTCTGGTCCAAGGTCTCTTGACCGGATCGGTCTGGGTCTTGGAACGATAGCGACCTGATCCACCAGCGGTCTTTGCTCTCATACTACGCGACTGTTGTAACGTCCGCAGGGTCTGTTCAACTTCGCCCGCATCCTTAAGACGCAGTAGAGTAAGCTGGTCCGCCAGTTCTTGATCGTCAAGGGTACTAATATAGTGACCCACATGTTCTAAGGCGGCACCATTCGGCGGGTTATTCTCTTTGATTGTTATGCCGGCGCGAAGTTCAGCCACTTTCAACCGATGCAAATACTCGATCGGTGTTTCGTCGGCCCGCTTCTGCATATGGTGGTACTTACGGGCGCTTGAAAATCCGGAGTCACAATATTGACCTTCATACTCCGCACATAACAGGTCCCAGTCAGACCGGACGCCCCGACCCAACTGTTGAATCCAGTTTTCATCCGGTCCTTTTAACAAATCCCGGAAGATTAAACAACGTTCGCGTTTTGGGGTCTGGTCTCGCAGGAACGCAGACTTGACCCGACTGAACCAAGACCGGGCCTGGTCTTCATCAGCATCCTTGCCGGTGAAGTCCTTGAGGTCGGTCGTCGCGGCCATACGGATGCGCAGAATCGCAGCAGATCCAAAGTCGTAGGCAGTAGTGGAGGCTAGGTTAGCCTTGCGCACCTTGCCTGCGCCTGTACCATCTGACCCACCATGGTCGTCAAGACCGCCGACCGACTCCATATCACAGTCACTTGTCTTGCTTGGTCTACGCGGTCTTGCCGGTTGCGGCTTGCGCCTTCCCTTGCCGGTTGGTTTATCACTTCTAATAGGCTTATCCATAGATGTTACCGATTCCATATCCACATCTTTGCAAACATTGACACCTTGACAGGTAGACCGGTCTTGGACATGTGGGCGCAGAGGTGGTCTAACCCGTTCTTCCATGAAACGCTCCATCATCGTCTCAAACATGGCTTGGACGTTAGCTGGAGTCATGGGCAACGTGTTCATACCCTCCTTTTGCGGAACTGAGGCCTGTGGGGCTTGCTGGATCCCCGACTGGCAAGCATCCCCTTGCTGCCTCATGTCCCTTTTTTTGTTCAGACCGGGCATGGTCCACCCCCATGGTCATGCGCTCGACACCGGTCTCCAACTCTGATGAGATGTTAGAAGCCGGTGGAGACTGGTAGATCGATTCATCATCGGAATCAATGTCAACAGGCTCTGTGAAGGCTTCGGCGACCTTCATTGCCGTGGTGGAAGTTGGGCGGCGAACCGCCCCCACCAGTGGCACCAAACGGTCGTGGAGGTCTGACATCGACGCCTCCAGTCTCCAAGCATCAAATTCAAACAATTTATTGACACCGGCGGGGTTCTGCATTTTAATGCCAACCTCCTCCAACATCGCCACCACATTCTTGACGAGCAGTAATAGTCGATCACTCTGGATCGGCTCGGTAGTGGGACCGAGAAGACGGTCGGGGATATGGAGGTCCAACACCCGAAAGACCTGGTTTTTGCGAACAAATCGCTTCAATTCAAAAACATAATACATCTTGTCCAGGTCTTGTTCGGTGATAGCCTCATCCCGGACCTTCGACTTTTCTTCGAAGTCGTCTTCGTCGGGTGGCATTCCCAGCCCTTTTCTGGGCACCTTGGGTACTTTGGGGGCTTTAGGGAGGTAGACCGGATCGTTGCAGTCAGCCTCCAAGTAATTTTCATCTTCTAGTTTTCCATCAATTTTTTCATTCATACACATAGGATCAGGACCTTGGTCCTGATCCTTTCCGGAACTATAGCAAGACCTGCTATAGTCCCGATCGGCTCCGGTGGGAGCCTTTTGGGGAGGGAAAAACTTATTAATCCCGATCTGGTCCTCCACCAGGCCAGATCGGACATCGCCATCTTTATCAACAACGAGAACGTAAGGCGATAGCTTTTCCTTACGTCCTCTCCAGAACGACTCCATATTCAAATCATTCAAATCTTCGAATCCAATTTTTGATGAAATTTCAGCACGGTGATATCCACGATCACCAAGTGATCCGGGCATGCGCACCATTGTGGTGGAGTCAAGTTCGAAATCGAAAACATTAGCATCGATAACCTGACTACCACCATCGCGCCCAGCCTTCCAACTTTCGGAGGGGGTACTCCGCGGACCACCACTCGAGATCTGGTCCGATCGTCCGCTGCAAGCAGACGACCGGTCGTCATTAGAACCCACTTGGTCCGATTGTTTAGTGTCCATCTCACCTTGTGTACCCGATGTAATGGGCTAGTTACACACTCGGTGGATCGAGATCGCAGATTGGATCGAACCGGTCTTGAATATAGAAGACCGATCTGGGTAGGTATCTCTGGGGCGGAACTCTTCACCCCAGACACAAACAGACCAAAAACACTTCCAAGAGATAACTTCCAATAGGTCGATCGTTCAAACGATCAAGACCTGACCAATACGAAATAATAGAGGGTAGACCGACGGTTCCGGTCTAGCCCCTGACCAATACGAAATAAGACCAAAACCGGTCTAGTTTCCAACCAACATTAAAACAAGCCAATATGTCCGCGTAAGGACCCAATATGCTCATCAAACTCCACAAACGATATCTCCACGCCAAGACCAATCCAGTGAATAGCACGTTCCAAACGTACTTGAGTTGAAGTGTTGAGATCGCCAAATCGTACTCCCGTCGAGGGACTTCCGGTGGGCCAAAGTGCGCGTGCGGCTCTTCCAGACCGGGTATAATGGACGAGAGGGGATAATTCGACCCTCTGCCCCCAAACACTCCGCGGCGGGCGGAGGCGAATATCGTACGAAAAGGGAAGAACGGCGACCCTAGCTGTGGTGTAAACCAAGGCCAAAGGACTTCCACTTAGAAAAATCCTGCAACCAAAAGACTTCTACTTTTTTAGGCAAATCCACAACTAAAATACTACTACCCTATAGTCCCTAAATGTACCCACACAAAAATATGTAAAATAGCCAAAGTAGGGTGACTCACCAAAACTTGCGTTCTTGACACTTCTTGAGTCTGAAGGCTGAGAGCCCCCCTTGTTTAAACCAATCCGAAATTAGACCAAATGCCTTGACGAAACTTGACCTGAAGTGTGCCTAATTTTGGTCACGCTTTTCCACACATCACTGCGAAGCGATTCCGACTGACTCGTTCTCGCTCGAACTCTCGTAGCAGTGCTCCACAATTTAGATCGAGTTCGTCGATCCAAGTTGCTTCGTCATGATCCTTCCAGCGGACCAGATATTCTCGGTGGGTGCGACCGAAACGCGTATTCTTGACCGATCGGACATCTAGCACCTTTTCCACCTCGAATTCGTCCTCTTCCGATGGCCTTTCCCAACTGTCTTCCGGCAGCAGAGATTCGTCAAAATCGAATCTCTCCGCTTCGTCCGCCAGACAGGGTATTTTAGGCCGATCGGGGAACTCTCTGACCAGCTTCAGTTGGGACACATGCACGATCGTAAAAAACTTTATAATCCGTGCCGATCGTGATCAGACGGGCATCATGCTCACCGATCAGCTATGCTACACGGAAAGGACCGTGCCACATATGAGCCAACTTATTCGCATATCCTTCCTTGACCCGATCGAGGTATAACCATACCCTCGCCCCTGGTTCAATACGATGAGGGCGGACCTGATCGTTATTCCGGTCTGCTCGATCTTGTGTGGCCTGACGCAACTTTTCATTGACGACTTCTTTCGCATGCTGGTAATGCTTCTGGACCTGCATACGCCAACGAAGGGCATCGCGATCGCGGGTCCAAGTGCAGCCGATCGGTATCGCCGCTTCAAGTGTCGATCGAGGGTCCCATCCATACGCCAGATACAAAGGCGTTTCTCGTCGGACCCGATTGGTTGAAGAGTTGAGTGCGAATACCAGTCTCTCTGGATACTAATCCCAGTCACGTTGGTCTGGATCGGCCACATACATCTTAATCGCCATTGTTACTGTCTCCACCATGCGTTCAGCCGATCCGTTCGCTTGCGGACGATATGCCATCGTCGCGATCTGCTTCTGGCCTAGCATGTTATTGAACGATCCGAACACCTCAGCCATAAAAGCGTGTTCCCGATCGTGTCTAATAACTTCGCTGGCGCCGAACTTTCTGAACACGCATTCCTCATAACTCTGGGAGATCTGCTCCGCAGATCGGGATGCACTAGTCTTTGCGATTACCAGACCAGTGAATAGGTCGATCCAGATCAGCAGTTCAGTGTTGCCGCGCGTCGATCTGGGCGGCGACGGTATGTGATCCATTGCTATCACCTGGAAAGGGTAAGTAGCCTCGATATTTCCGGGCGATCGGCCCTAGATTATCGGTCTGCCCTTTCAGGTCTCGCAAACTGTGCAACAGCCCACATATTTCTGCACGCTCCGAAAAAGCCCTCTCCAGTGAAAGTCGGTCCTGATCTTGTGGTATGTCCTTCCCATGCCTTGATGTCCCCCTTCTAGACTCACATGGTGGTGATGAAGGACATCCGGCTGTACCAACTCAGGTATCACCAGTTTCGCTAGTCGATCTCGATCGGCACTGTCTTGATCAATGTCACGGCAGTAATACAGCAATCCATTGTCGTCCACATCGTAACTGTCCGCGATCTTGGTACACTCTTTCGCCTGATCATTTGTTAACTTGGACAGTTCACCGCGCATATAGGCCCTTAAGTTGACGATCCACTCTTCTTCGTCCTGCGCCTTGAGGATCCTTTCCGCCCTTAGCTGTTGTACAACGGACCCACTCAGCCTTTCCTTTGGGAACGATCGGCGAGAGTTCCGAGTTCGCGATCTAGTCGCCGCCATTACATGCACCTGATAAGGTTTGTACTTGGGCTTGATCAACTACGGGAGACTGTTTATGTTCATAAGTTCATGTAGAACGGCCTCCTCGGTGATCGTCGCCCCTATCTGGTCCCGCACTGCTTGGGTCGCGAGGTGATCGGCGCTTCTGTTCCAATCCCGTTTCACGTGCAATAGCTCGTGGTTGGGATAGTCTTTCAGCGCCTTCATCACCCGATCATTCAGCAACTTCAGCCGTGGTGCCTTACAGTCGATCTCCCCGGTGATCTGCCTTATCACTAGGTTGGAGTCACCACATATGATGATCCGCCCTTTCTTTTGTGATGACAGCAGATCAATACATAGAAGGAGTCCCGATATTCCGCCTCGTTGACCGTTATGTCAGGCGTGAAATCGGCGGCGGTTGCTACTATAGACCATTGTGGTAACTTCCACAGTATGGCACTAAAAAATAGGAGCTGACCTTCTTCTTCACGCTAGCCGATCTGTCGAAACTCAAGACCAGGAGTTCCTTATCCCGATCGACGATCGGTGGCGGCAGCGAGATTGACTGGCGAGGTTGCTTCCTTGGGGCAATCGCCATCAGAGCTTCATCCACTTCAGACCGAGGGGTGATACGGGCAGCCAATGTGCCCAATATCTCCTCCTCTCCCTTGGTGCACTTGACGACCTCGAGGGACCACTGCGAAACAAGATCGCTGACCATCTGCCGAGCCGACCGTCCGTCCCATTGGATGATAACAGCCAGGCCAATGTCGACTTTCTCGAAAGAACCTTTACCGATCGGCCTACCAGTAGGTTGTAGCACACATCCAAAATCCGTAGTAAAGCCAGAACTTCCTTTTCTACGATCCTATAGTTAACTTCGTTCGGATTCCACGTCCGGCTCGTAAAAGTGACCGGATGGTACACACATTCATGTTCTTGCACTAGAGTGGCAGAAATGGCCCACTTACTAGCGTACACAATGACGATCGGCATTTTTTCTGGATCGAAGTATCTAAGAATCGGTGCCGTTGCCATCTTGGCCTTCAGCATACCGAAAGCAACCTTTGCACGCTTCATGTGATCCTCTGCCTCCACCTGCGGAAAATCTTCGGGCAGATCAGAGTCGCAGCCCTCCCGTAAAGTTGCCCGATCTCCTTCGCGAAACATATGGTAGTCGACTTCCCGGAGCTCGTACAGCACGGCCGCGTAAATTGCGAAGTCTTCAATGTAGCGGCTGTAGTAATTTAAGCTCAGTAAGAAGGACTGAATTGCCTTCAGTGATCTGGGAAACGGGAGGTTGCTCAGTGACTTCAGATCCTTGGGATTGGCCTCCAGCCCACTGATCGACACCATAAGACCCAAATAGGCGACCTTGGACATGCCCCAAAAACTCTTCACAGCACTGATCGACAGGTTCCAGCTATCGCATTTCTCCAACAACCGTTCGACCTTCTCGCACAGATCGCTCCATGACGAAGCAGGGATCAGAATATCGTCGATGTACGATCGCCTCCCCAGAACGGACGGTCTCCTTTCCCGATCGGGTTCACCCTCTGTAAATAAATCATGTTTTCGGTGGGGTCCCGATCGGTACTGATCTTGAAGTGTCCATACATTGCGTTGTCGATCAGCCTCTGGTAGATCTGGGGCGCGTTCTTCAAACCGAACGGCATACGGTTCCACTCTAACAGACCGAACGGCGTAACAAATGCGGAGATCTTGCGAGCCCGATCGGTCATCGAAACCACCCAAAATCCACTTGCCATGTCCAGTGAGCAGTACCACAGGGTCTTGTCGAGATCTTCTAGCAGATCGCTGATCAGCGGCATCAGGTACACCATAAGCTTGGTCAACCGATTTACCAACCGATAATCGATACAAAACCTGATGTCGACGCCGTTCTTCTTGATCACAATCACGATCGGTGAGTCCGACGGCGAGGTTGACGGCTTAATGATCTTAGTATCCAACAGTCCTTTAATAAGATCGGACAGTTTTTCGCGGTACTGTGGCGCCACACATCGGCATCGCTGGGCTATCGGCTTGGCATCACCCACGTCGATGTCACAGATCGCTCCGCGAGCAGCAGGGGGTACGGAGTTGCCTTTCTCGATCAGCAGATGTTTTTTTTTCCATATGATCTTCTTTAGCTGATCGATCTGATCGGGACTGTTGACATCCCGATCACCCATTTTCAGATCGTCCAAGGTGACTTCGGGCGGATCGGCGGACACTTCAGGTAGGACTGCCATCTGGCTCTCCAGCTCCTGAATATATTGATCCCCGCACTCATGGATACAAACTTGGTCGTCTTCCGGGGCAATGTCACCCAAACCGTCCTTATCCGTTGAGCACTGCTGTTCCCGAGCGGCGGGATGCCTTTCAGCGACATCGATCTGATTAGGCGCGCCATCGTGGTCCGCCCCAGCAATGCCATGTTTCCCTTATTCTATTCCCGCCTCCGATGTCGCATGTTCTTATGATTCCACCACCTCGACGAACCTTGGCTCATCTGCTTGATGGTCCACCGTGTCCGGCGACTGCGGTGTCTTTCTTCGAGCTAACATCTTCTTTGGGGTTACATAGATGGGTCGTTCCACCATAGATGAGGTATCTTCTTCCACCTATCCATCATCGCTGATCATATCGGTGGTCGCTTGGTATGCCGAGTTCTGCCACTCAACATACCGTCTCGATCCGATCGAGACGAACCCCATCTTTCTTGGCACTTTCCCTTCCGCCAGCCACATGCCAACAATAGCATTCTTGTCGAGTTTAAACGGCTTGTAACCGATATTAGTGACTCGAACAAAAACATATCGGCCAGAGATCTTCACAAAGGTCGACACCCACCGATCGCCCCTGGTCACCCATAACTTCCTTGATCGAAAACCTTTGTCGACCAGGGTATCAGCGGATTGGCCGACTGGAATGGTGACATCTTGGTCCCACCTGACCAGATCGGTGTGCGATACGTATAGGGGCCGCCGACTAGCTAACTGGATCTGGACCTCATCCGGGAGTGTAAGCACTCCATCAGACAGATCAAGGCGAATACCTGCCGGCACCATGAAATACATGCCTAACAGGGAATCCTGACCGTCCAGCTTGTCAACCCAAGCGCTGAAGAAGTAGACCAACGAACCCGATAGGGTGATCTTCACGCGCGTCCTTCTTTCGGTCATGTAAGAACTTTCACCGATTCCGACGCATTCTTGTCTCTGGGTGTCGTCTATACGACATCCAACCTTACGAGCAAAGGCGGAGTCGATAATTGAGTCTTCGGCCCCAGAGGTGAAAAAAATCGTTGCCTTCTGGTTGTTTATCTTACCACAGGCTTTCGCCTTCTTGAAACATTTGTCGGGAGCATGATACTTCCAGTATCCGCGAGACTCCCCAGGCAGCAGATCCAGCTGCATGACCACCTTCGATCGGGAATATTCATCGGTCGTGATATTGTAGACCGGATGATCCCGATCGACGCAATTGAGAATAGAACATGTATTGTCGGTTTTATTCTCCTTGCAGACATATGCATACATGCCAAACGTAGATCGCTCGGCTCGATCCAGATTACAACCTGGCGAGAGTTCTAGTTTAACATCATCTCAACGTCAGGTGGAAGCATCCCCGCGTGCTTACCCGGCACATACCATTTGCGCATCAGATTGAAGAACTCTTCGATATTGCACTGGCCGGCCTTGTGTATCTCTCCACATGACTTGCAAACGAAGAGGCAGTGATCGGTGGGGTGGCCGTGTCTTTCGCACTTCTTGCATATCAGCTTCTTCCAGCAGTCCCCACCATCGTGCTTGCTTGACCCGCAGTGAGAACACTTCTTGCGAGGTCGGTCCGAATCGGACTTGTTTCCACTCCTGCCCTTCTGATCTTCCTGGTCAGGCGTCGATCTGGTTCTTGGGGCAGGTTCCGTGACGAAGATGTGACGATATTGGTCCTCTTCTGACTCCCGACTGGACTGGCCGCTACTTTCTTTTTCCGATACAGTGCTGTCTTCAGTCGCGATCGCCTTAACAGCACGGGCAGATCTGGTCAGGGGCCTCTTCACCGGATCGGTCTGGGTCTTAGATCTGTAGCGACCCGATACAACGGCGCCCTTCGCCCTCATGATGCGTGAGTGTTGCAACGTCCGAAACGTCTGCTCCACTTTCCCCACATATTTCAGGCGTAGAAGAGTGAGCTTATCTGCCAGCTCTTGGTCATCAAGGGTACTGATATAGTGACCCACGTGCTCCATAGCGGCACCGGTCGGCGGGTTGCTTTCCTTGATCACTATCCCGGCGCGAATTGCAGCCACATTCAGACGATGTAAGTACTCGATCGGCGTCTCGTCGCCCCGCTTCTGCATGTGATGATATTTGCGGGCGCTGGAGAATCCGGAGTTGCAGTACTGCCCTTCAAACTCTGAACATAGCAGGTCCCAGTCTGATCGGACATCCTGACTCAACTGTTGGACCCAGTTCGCAGCCGGTCCTTTCAGCAGATCTCTGAAGATCAAACACCGTTCCTTTTTTGGTGTCTGATCCCGCAAGAAAGCAGACTTTACCCGACCAAACCACGATCTGGCTTGCTCCTCGTCGGCGTCCCTGCCAGTGAAATCCTTGAGATAAGTGGTCGCAGCCATGCGAATGCGTGGGATCGCAGTAGATCCAAAATCAAAGGCGGTCGTAGAGGCTAGGTTATCCCTGCGCGTTCTTCCCGCACCTGCACCGTCTGACCCATAGTGGTCATCCGATCGCCGATCGACTCCATGTCGAAATCGCTGTTTTTACTTGATCGGCGCGGTCGGTCTTGCTGCGGCTTGCGTCTTCCTCTGCCAACTGGTCTGCCACATCGGGTAGCCTTATCCGTTGATGCCACTGACTCCATATCAACATCCCGGCAAGTATTGACAATTTGCCGGGCAGATCGGTCCTGGGCATGCGGGTGCAGAGGCGATCAGTGTCGGTCTCCCATGAAACGCTCCATCATTGCCTCAAACATGGCTTGAACTTTAGATTGGGTCATGGACAGCGTGTTGGTATCCTCCTTTCGAGGTACTAAAACCTGTGGGGGCTCCTGGGGCCCCGACCTGCATGCAGCCCCATGCTGCCGCATGTACTTTTTATGCTCCCATGGGGTATGATCCACCCCCATGGTCATCCGCTCAACACCGACCTCCAACTCAGATGAGCTATTAGAGGCAGGTGGAGACTGATAAAGCGATTTATCATCGGAACACACATCATCGTGTGCTGCCGTAACTCAGCGACCTTCAATGCCACAGTGGGAGTTGGGTGGCGAACCGCCCCCACCAACGGCACCAAATGATCATGGAGGGTCGACATCGACATCTCCATCTTCCAAGTTCCAGATAAAACAGCTTACGCACGTTGGCGAGGTTTCGCACTTTTATGCCGACCTCAGCCAACATCGCCAGCAGGTTCTTCACCAATAGCAACGGCTGATCGCTTTTGATCGGTTCGGTGGTGGGTCCGAGAAGGTGATCGGAGATCTGGGGGTTTAAGATCTGGATGACATGGTCTTCACGAATAAGTCGATTTAACTCGTGGATGTAATACATCCTGGTCACGTCTTATTCCTTGATAACCCCATCCCCGACCTGCGAGTTTTCTTCCAAGTCGTCTTCATCGGGTGGCATTCCGAACCTCTGCTTGGGAACCTTGGGAAGGTGGATCTGATCGTTCCGATCAGCCTCCAAGTCGTTTTCATCTTTGATTTTTCCATCAAAACTTTCATTCAAATGCATAGGATCAGGACAAAAGTCCTGATACTTTCCGGAACTATAGCAAAATTTGCTATAGTCCCGATCGGCTCCGGTGGGAGCCTTATGGGGAGGAAAAAA